>CM031619.1:31028303-31030803 GCA_018398815.1 Conus ventricosus | reverse complement strand
GATCTTCAAAGGGAGTCTGATTTTTTTTTTTTTTTTTTTATACCTTGCAGGGATTTTAACGGTAAGACAAAATTAGAACTAGGGGGAAGGTGGCCTGCCTTGCAAAAGTAAAAGATCTTTTAGTGGAAAATAGTACTTGGTGATTTGGATTTACGTTAATTGCGAAATCGTGGAAGTAATATAGAGTGTAAGAAAGATATTATCTCTCTGCTCCCCTTCCGCCTATCCCCCCCCCCCCCCCCCCCCCCCCGTCCCTCACCGCCCTCTTCTCTGTTAAAAAAATCTTTCTAAAAAAAAAAGAACGTTCAGTAGCGGTGGTTAGATCCTCATTATTAATGGCTGTGTGCATGGTGCTAGCTTTTTCATTGAGAAGCGATTAATTCAAAGCACTAGAGAGACCTCTTCGGAAGTTAGGAGGGAAATTGGAAAGGAAGGACAGACAAGGAGGTAGAAAGGAGGTGAGAGGGGAAGAGAAAAGCGCGCGCGCGCGCGCGCGCGCGCGCGTGTGTGTGTGTGTGTGTGTGCGTGCATGCATGCGTGCGTACGTGCGTGTGCATGAGTGTGGATGTGCATGTGTGCGCGTGCGCGCACGTATGTGTGTGTGTGAGCGCGCGCGCGCGTGAGTGTGTGCGTGCGTGCGCGTGTGAGTGTGTTCGTGTGTGTGTGTGTGTGTGTGTGTGTGTGTGTGTGTGCGTGCGTGCGTGCGTGCGTGTGTGTGTGTGTGTGTGTGTGGTGTGTGTGTGTGTGTGTGTGTGTGTATGTGCATCAGAGAGAGAGAGAGAAAGAAAGAGAGAGAGTGAGTGTGTGCGTGCGCGTATGCATGCGTGCGTTAGTGCGTGTGTGAGTGCGTGCGTTGGCAGGAAGGTGTGGGGAAAGAGTGGGTGGGTGCTGGAAACTGGAATACGTTGTGACACTCGGTCTCAGACCAGGCCCACGTGGCGTTCTCTTCGCATCATCAGTCTATATATTATATTCAGATCGTCTGTCTTCAGCACTGAACTACTTTTCTCTCTGTGTCTGTCTGACGGTCTTTCTCTTTCCGAGGGCCTGTGGCACCGTTGTCTGCCTGCTTGTTTCCTTATCTGTCTGGCTGTCGCTCCCCCCCCCCCCTCTCTCTCTCTCTCTCCACACACACACACACACACACACACACACACACACACACACACACACACACACGTACACACACGCACACACACACACACAGCCACACACACACACACACACACACACACACAGACACACACACACGCACGCACGCACGCACGCAAGCAAGCACGCATAGTCACACGCACGCACGCACGCACGCATGCTCTCTCCCTACCTCTTTACCTCTCAATCTCTCCCCCTCTCTCTCTCTCTCTCTCTCTCTCTCTCTCTCTCTCTCTCTCTCTTTGTGTACCGACGAATGCGCAAGAAAGGCCTGTTCAACTTCAAGATTGTTGTGTGTCTTTCAGACCTGCCTACCCTTCCGTAATCGTCCGTAATTTTACGGAAATTAACCCCCCATTACGGAGGTACGATTTTCCGTGCGAAATTACGGAAAAGAAAATTGAAAAACTACGCAAATTTCAGACTCGAAAAATTGTCGACTGCTAGACCTTTCCGAGACCGCAGAGTAACTTCCCTTGACTCAAGCCGAAACCACAGATGGTTCGGAACTTGCGATTGGTCAATGTGGTGCTGTGGGCCAACACGACACGCCATCACATCTGTGCGCGCCATTCGAAGCTTTTTGTTCAGCCATTGTAAGACAAAGTTTCAACCGATTTTTTGCCGGCGATTGTGAAAATGGCGGAGAAATCTTCTAAACGTTTGCATGAAACCGATGACGAGGGTTCGAAAACCACTGTGCCACAACGGAAGAAGGCGAAGAAGCAAGTGTTCCGAAGTAAATACACGCGGACTTGGCCTTGTCATGGACCTGGATTTGTATACTCGTTTCTGCTCGGTGTGCAATTCAGACTTCTCCATCGGACATGGGGAGCAAATGACTGCAAGCGCCATATCTCGGGGAAAATGCACAAAGAGACAGCTGCGAGTGCCTCCAGTCAGAAGATCACATCGTTGTTTACGAAATCCAGCGAGAGCAGCCGTCAGACCCACACACGGAAGATCACCAACGCAGAAAGACTGTTGTGTGAGCTGATCTGCGAAAACAACTTGTCCCTGAGCTGTGCTGACAAGATAGTGGCGAAAATGAAAAGGTCCTTTTCATTTTCGCCACTATCTTGTCAGCACAGCTCAGGGACACACACACACACATATTTTTTTTTTTTTTTTTTTTTTTTTTTTGGGGGGGGGGGGGGGTTGTACATTAGGTTCTTCATCAGTGGTGTCATCTGTGGTGACTGCTGTGTAAGTTACAAACTGTCAAGTATATCACCTTTGAATTGACCTGAAACTCCTGTCCTGAGTCCGTCATCTGCCATCATCCCAAGGTATTTTAATTCTGCTTTGTTGTTTTTGTTCCTTTTTTTACTGTTTATATTTTTTGTTA
>CM031619.1:31018303-31020803 GCA_018398815.1 Conus ventricosus | reverse complement strand
TTCCCCAAGTTTGTGTCTGCTTCTGAAACTGACCGATCGAGAAAAACAAGCGAGAACAATCAGTTCTTCAGTATGCTTCTTTTTCTTCGGTCGATTTTTTGTTTTTGTTTTTTTTGGTTGCGTCAGGTCTTCAATACTGTGGCCATGATCAAACCCACAGTCTTCTCGAGGTCTTGACGGCTGCCTCAAAGCTACATCTGCAGCTCTGCGCCCTCTGGCCAGGTTTGACGCCGTTAGAACATCATGGGCTGGACATTCGGTGTTGGAGGATGTGTTCTGGGGTCTGAGATCCAGTGCCACACGGACATTCGTCTGTGTGGGCAATCTTAATTCGGCTGAAGTGGCTCAGCAGTCGGCAGTGGCCAGTTCTCAGTCTGAAGATGATTGTGTGCTGGTATCTCCTAAGCCGATGGATTGGATCAACACCACTGTCTGCACCCAGCCTTCTCTTCCGCTGGTTTTGATATTGGTTGTGGATGATAGTTTTGGCCTCTCTGTAGGTCACCGGGTGGCTGGAATGCTCCATATTCCTGCCTTGGACAGAGCGTCAGCCTTCTCATTCCCAGTGATCCCACAGTGAGATGGAATCCACTGGAGTATAATGGTACAAAGGCAAACTGTAGAAAATTGGTCCATTGGACGCACTTGTTGATTGGCAGTATGATAAGTGTGTGGTTTGACGCACTTGTTGATTGGCAGTATGATAAGTGTATCTAATGTTCAGCAACTTTCGGTGACATAGTATCTCCATAGCATGGATTCTTCTTTCGAGATCCGCCGTGTCCATGTCTGTTGTGCGCATAGCAAGAGGATATACACCAGTGTACGCAGAAGCCTGATCTTGTGGTTCATGAAGATGTGAGTTATTGTCCTCCCATACGAGGTTTAACCTTAACAGTGCTGTGGTTGTCTTGGATGCCATGAAGAGAGCGTCTAGTTTAACTATAACAGTGCTGTTGTTGTCTTGGATGCCATAAAGAGAATGTCTGGTTTAACCTTAACAGTGCTGTGGTTGTCTTGGATGCCATGAAGAGAATGTCTGGTTTAACCCTAACAATGGTGTGGTTGTCTTGGATGCCATGAAGAGAATGTCTGGTTTAACCCTAACAGTGCTGTTGTTGTCTTGGATGCCATGAAGAGAATGTCTGGTTTAACCTTAACAGTGCTGTGGTTGTCTTGGATGCCATGAAGAGAATGTCTGGTTTAACCTTAACAGTGCTGTGGTTGTCTTGGATGCCATGAAGAGAATGTCTGGTTTAACCTTAACAGTGCTGTGGTTGTCTTAGATGCCATGAAGAGAATGTCTGGTTTAACCTTAACAGTGCTGTGGTTGTCTTGGATGCCATGAAGAGAATGTCTGGTTTAACCTTAACAGTGCTGTGGTTGTCTTGGATGCCATGAAGAGAATGTCTGGGTTGGACCCCTCACGGCTAACGATGGGTCGCAAGTTAGTGAACTGCTGAACAGCTGCTAGCTTCTGACCATGGACAGTTACATCAGTACTGATGGTGGTGTGGTGGATAGCCACCATCAGCGTGTTCTTCTCGACTCTGATCTCCACGCCATAATCTTCTTGATGTTTCTGGATGTTTCTCATCCAGTCGTTCAACAAGCTCGGCGAGTTCTTGTTCAGTGATTGCCAGGCCGTCGACGTCATCTGCAAATGGAAAGTTTGTCATGACCCTTCCTTCACTGGTGAATGCGCTGACGTGATCGTCAAAGGGCACCTGTCAGGGACCCGACATATACAGACACAGTGGACTAATTCGTAAAGAGAGCCAGCACCGGAAGATTATAGCTACACGCACGCACGCACGCACACACGCACGCACACATACACACACATGCCACCAATTAGGATTAGAATTGGTTGGAACCAGCACCGGAAGATTATAGCTACGCACGCACGCACGCACGCACGCACGCACACCATATGCCACAATTAGGATTTTGCACTAAAGCACTATTTAATTCATGCAAGCGTTTTGAGGCTTACCATAGATTTGAGCGAGCCTTTGATGTTAAACTGATAATCGATCAAAAGAACAACTCCCCACCAATTATGTCCCTTGTTTTGGGGGGTTTTCACCGATGAAACCACACTCTTCAAGTATATGACCTTCCCTTCAGTTCACGGCAGATTTCAGGCCTTTGCACTCACCTGTGATCCTATCTTTGCGCCAGCTGGAAGCGACCAAATAGTCCCGTTCAACTGATCTTATCTATCTGCTTGTAACCACGTGGCTTATACCGTGATGGCCGTATGAAAGAATGAGGAGAATCAACTTTCAGACACAATAAAAATTCTCAAAGGAATCTAATTGCGCCAGTCTGTTAAGCAAGGCCTTGGCGCAATCATTGTTGGAGTGCACACACACGCACGCACGCACGCACAGAATTTCGGTTGCGGCCATTGGCAAGTGTTACGACTGTTTCTCCCGTGGTTTGGCTAGCCCTTCGTCCTTCACCTCTTCCCCCTCCTATCTCTCCCCTCCCCCCC
>CM031619.1:30988484-30999803 GCA_018398815.1 Conus ventricosus | reverse complement strand
GATCAGTGATTGTTCGTTCTTCGTTTTCATTGTCTTTGAACGTTGTGCATCTTGCCTGAAGAAGACCACAAAAGGTCTCGAAAGGCGTTGTGTTTTGTCTTGTCATTTGTTGGTCTCTTTCGTTCGGCGGAATAGTCTTTTTTTTTTCTTTTAGTTGTTTTTTTTTTTTCCTTCGGCCGTTATTTTTCTCCAAGCTACCAACAAAATAGTCAACGTCCTGTGACTGGCAGGGAGAGTGGTCGGAATTTTTGACTTTCAAAATGGAGGAAGGTGTTGTGTGTGTGTGTGTGTGTGTGTGTGTGTGTGTGTGTGTGTGTGTGTGTGGTGCGTGCGTGCGTGCGTGCGTGCGTGCGTGCGTGTGTGTGTGTGTGTGAAAAGGGAGGGGGATAGATGTGTGTGTGTCTGTGTGTGTGAGAGAGAGAGAGAGAGAGAGAGAGAGAGAAGGGAGGAGGATAGGTGTGTGTGTGTGTAAGAGAGAGAGAGAGAAGGGAGGGGGATAGGTGTGTGAGAGAGAGAGAGAGAGAGAGAGAGAGAAGGGAGGGGGATAGGTGTGAGAGAGAGAGAGAGAGAGAGAGAGAGAGAGAGAGAAGGGAGGGGGATAGGTGTGTGTGAGAGAGAGAGGAGAGAGAGAGAGAGAGGGGAGAGAAGGGAGGGGGATAGGTGTGTGTGAGAGAGAGAGAGAGAGGAAGAGAGAGAGAGGAAGGGAGGGGGATAGGTGTGTGTGAGAGAGAGAGAGAGAGAGAGAGAGAGAAGGGAGGGGGGATAGGTGTGTGTGAGAGAGAGAGAGAGAGAAGGGAGGGGGATAGGTGTGTGTGTGGGGAGAGAGAAGGGGGGGATAGGTGTGTGTGTGAGAGAGAGAAGGGAGGGGGATTGGTTGTGTGTGTGAGAGAGAGAAGGGGGGGATGGTGTGTGTGTGAGAGAGAGAGGGGAAGGGAGGGGGATAGGTGTGTGTGTGAGAGAGAGAGAGAAGGGAGGGGGGGTAGGTGTGTGTTGTGGGGAGAGAGGAAGGGAGGGGGATAGGTGTGTGGAGAGAGAGAGAAGGGAGGGGGATAGGTGTGTGTGAGAGAGAGAGAGAGAAGGGAGGGGGATAGGTGTGTGAGAGGGGGAGAGGGAAGGGGGGGATAGGTGTGTGAGAGAGAGAGAGAGAGAAGGGAGGGGGATAGGTGTGTGAGGGGAGAGAGGGGGAGAGAAGGGAGGGGGATAGGTGTGTGTGAAGAAAGGGGAGAGAAAGGGAGGGGGATAGGTGTGTGTGTGTGATTTGAGAGAGAGAGAAGGGAGGGGGTAGGTGTTTTGAGAGAGAGAGAGAAGGGGGGGGATAGGTGTGTGTGTGAGAGAGAGAGAGAGAAGGGAGGGGGATAGGTGTGTGGGGTGAGAGAGAGAGGGGAAGGGAGGGGGATAGGTGTGTGTGTGAGAGAGAGAGAGAGAAGGGAGGGGGATAGGTGTGTGTGTGGTTTATAGAGGAGAGAGAAGGGAGGGGGATAGGTGTGTGAGAGAGAGAGAGAAGGGGGGGATAGGTGTGTGTGAGAGAGAGAGAGGGGAGAGAAGGGGGGGGTATGTGTGTGTGGGAAGAGAGAGAGGAAGGGAGGGGGATATGTGTGTGTGAAAAGAGGAGAGAGAAGGGGGGGGATAGGTTGTGAGAGAGGAGAGAGAGAAGGGAGGGGGTAGGTGTGTTTTGTGAGAGAGAGAGAAGGGAGGGGGGATAGGTGTGTGTGTGAGAGAGAGAGAGAGGAAGGGAGGGGGGTGGTGTTGTGGTGTGTGAGAGAGAGAAGGGAGGGGGATAGGTGTGTGTGTGAGAGAAGAGAGAGAGAAGGGAGGGGGATAGGTGTGTGTGTGAGAGAGAGAGAGAGAAGGGAGGGGGATAGGTGTGTGTGTTGGAGTGAGTGAGAAGGGAGGGGATAGATGTGTGTGTGAGAGAGAGAGAGAGAGAAGGGAGGGGGATAGGTGTGTGTGTGAGAGAGAGAGAGAGGAGGAGGGGGATGGTGTGTGTGTGGGTAGAGAGAGAGAGAGAGAAGGAGGGGATAGGTGTGTGTGTGTGGAGTAGGAGAGAAGGGAGGGGGATAGAGTGTGTGAGGAGAGAGAGAGAAGGGAGGGGGATAGGTGTGTGTGAGAGAGAGAGAGGAAGGGAGGGGGATAGGTGTGTGTGTGTGTGTGTGGGGTGTGTGTGTGTGTGGTGAGTGGTGTGTGTGTGTGTTGTAGAGAGAGAAGGAGAGAGGAAGATGAGTGGAGATAGATGTGTGGGGTGTGGTGTTAAGAGAGAGAGGAGAGGTGGAGAGAGAGAAGGGAGGGGGATAGGTGTGTGTGTGTGTGTGATGTGTGATGTGTGTGTGTGTGAGAGAGAATGGAGGGGGATAGGTGGTGTGTGTTGTGTGTGAGAGAATGGAGGGGGATAGGATGTGTGTGTGTGAGAGAGAGAAGGAGGGGGATAGTGTGTGTGTGTGTGTGAGAGAGAGAATGGAGGGGGATAGGTGTGTGTGTGGAGAGAGAGTGAGAGAGAAGGGAGGGGGATAGGTGTGTGTGTGTGTAGGTGTGAGAGAGAGAGAGAGAGAGGGGGAGAGAGAGAGAGAGAGAGAGAAGGAGGGGATAGGTGTGTGTGTGAGAGGAGAGAGAAGGGAGGGGATAGGTGGTGTGAGAGAGAGAGAGAGAAGGGAGGGGGGATAGGTGTGTGAGAGAGAGGAGAGAAGGGAGGGGATAGGTGTGTGTGTGTGTAGTAAGAGAGAGAGAGAGGAGGAGGAGAGAGAGAGAGAGAGAGAGAAGGGAGGGGGATAGGTGTGTGTGTAGAGAGAGAGAGAGGAGAAGGGAGGGGGATAGGTGTGTGTGTAAGAGAGGAGAGAGAGAGAGGGAGGGGGATAGGTGTTGTGTGTGTAGAGAGAGAGAGAGAAGGGAGGGGGATAGGTGTATGTGTAAGAGGAGAGAGAGAGAGAGAAGGGAGGGGGATAGGGAGTGTGTAAGAGAGAGAGAGAGAGAGAAGGGGGGGATAGGTGTGTGTGTAAGAGAGAGAGAGAGAGAAGGGAGGGGGATAGGTGTGTGTGTGGTGTAAGAGAGGAGAAGGAGGGGGATAGTGTGTGTGAGAGAGAGAGAAGGGAGGGGGTGGAGTGTGTGTGTGTGGGAAAGAGAGAGAGGAGAGGGGGGATAGGTGTGTGTGTGTGTGTGTAGAGAGAGAAGGGGGGATAGGTGTGTGTGTGAGAGAGAGGAAGGGAGGGGGATAGGTGTGTGTGTGAGAGGAAGGGAGGGGGATAGGTGTGTGTTGGAGAGAGAAGGAGAGGGGGATAGGTGTGTGGAGAGAGAGAGGGGGGGGTAGTGTGTGTGAGAGGAGGGGAGGGGGTAGGTGTGTGTGAGAGAGAGAGGGAGGGGGATAGGTGTGTGTGTGGTGAGAAGGGAGGGGGATAGGTGTGTGTGAGAGAGAGAAGGGAGGGGTTGTAGGTGTGTGTGTGTGAGAGAGAGAAGGGAGGGGGATAGGGTGTTGTGTTTGTGAGGAGAGAGATGGGAGGGGGATAGTGTGTGTGTGAGAGGGATGGAGGGGGAAGATGTGTGTGTGTGAGAGAGAAGGAGGGGGATAGTTGTGTGTGTGTGTGAGAGAGATGAAGGGGGGGGATAGGTGTGTGAGAGAGAGAGAGAGAAGGGAGGGGGATAGGTTGTGTGTGGTGAGAGGAGAGAGAGAGAAGGGAGGGGATAGGTGTGTGTGTGAGGAGAGAGGAGAAGGGAGGGGGTAGGTGTGTGTGTGAGAGAGAGAGAAGGGAGGGGGATAGGTTGTGTGAGAGAGAGAGAGAGAAGGAGGGGGATAGGTGTGTGAGAGAGGAGAGAGAGAAGGGAGGGGGATAGGTGTGTGTAGTAGAGGAGAGAGAAGGGGGATAGTGTGGGGGAGAGAGGAGTGTGAGAGAGAGGAGGGATAGGGATGTGAGAGAGAGAGAGAGAAGGGAGGGGGATAGGTGTTGTGTGTGTAAGGAGAGGGAGAGAAGGGAGGGGGATAGTGTGTGTGAGAGAGAGAGAGAGGAGAGAAGGGAGGGGGATAGGTGTGTGTGGAGAGAGAGAGAGAGAGGAAGGGAGGGGGGGGATAGGTTGTGTGTGAGGAGAGAGAGGAAGGGAGGGGGATAGGTGTGTGTGAGAAGAGAGAGAGAGAGGAAGGGAGGGGGATAGGTGTGTGTTGAGAGAGAGAGAGAGGAGAGGGAAGGGGGATAGGTGTGTGTGAAGAGAGGAGGAGGGGAGAGATAGGGAGGGGGATAGGTGTGTGAGAGAGAGAGAGAGAAGAGAGGGGGGGATAGGTGTGTGTGTAAGAGAGAGAGAGAGAGAGAAGGGAGGGGATAGGTGTGTGTGGTGAGAGAGAGAAGGGAGGGGGATAGTGTGTGTGTGAGAGAGAGAGAGAAGGGAGGGGGATAGATGTGTGTGAGGAGAGAGAGAGAAGGGAGGGGATAGGTGTGTGATGAGAGAGAGAAGGGAGGGGGATAGGTGTGTGTGTGTGTGAGGGTGTGTGTGGTGGGGTGGTGTGTGTGTGAGAGAGAGAGGAGGGGATAGGTGGGTGGTGTGTGGTGTGTGTGTAGAGAGGAGAGAAGAGGGAAGGGGGGGATAGGGGGGAGGGTAGGTGTGTAGTAGTTGTGTGTGAGAGAAGGGAGGGGGATAGTGTGTGTGTGTGGAGAGATGTGGGGTGTGAGGAGGGTAGGTGTGTGGAAGAGAGAGAGAAGGGAGGGGGATAGGTGTGTGTGTGTGGTGTGTGGTGTGGTGTGTGTGTGTGTGTGTGTGTGAGAGAGAGAGAAGGGAGGGGGATAGGGGTGTGTGTTGTGTGGTGTGTGTGTGTGTGTGGAGAGAGAGAGGAGAGAGAAGGGAGGGGGATAGGTTGTGTGTGGAGTGTGTGTGGTGTGTGTGTTGTGTGAGAGAGTAGAGAGAAGGGAGGGGATAGGTGTGTGTGTGTGTGGTGTGTGTGTGTGTGTGGTGTGGTGGTGTGGAGAGAGAGAGAGAGAGGAGGGGGATAGGTGTGTGTGTGTGTGTGGGTGTGTGTGTGTGTGGTGTGTGAGAGAGAGAGAAGGGAGGGGGATAGGTGTGTGTGTGTGTAGTGTGTGTGGGGTGTGTGTGTGTGAGAGAGAGAGAGAGAAGAGAGAGAGAGGAGGAAGAGAGAGAGAGAAGGGAGGGGGATTGGTGTGTGGTGTGTGTGTGTGTGGTGTGTGTGTGTGTGGTGTGTGTGTGTGAGAGAGAGAGAGGAAGGGAGGGGGATAGGTGTGTGTGGAGAGAGAGAGAAGGGAGGGGGATAGAGTGTGTGTGTGAGAGAGAGAGAAGGAGGGGGATAGGGGTGTGGTGTGGAGAGAGAGGAGAGGAAGGGAGGGGGATAGGTGTGTGTGGAGAGAGAGAAGGGAGGGGATGTGTGGTTGTGAGAGAGAGAAGGGAGGGGGATAGGTGTGTGTGGTGAGAGAGAGAAGGGAGGTGGATGAGTGTGTGTGTGAGAGAGAGAGAGAGGGAGGGGGATAGGTGTGTGTGAGAGAGAGAGAAGGGAGGGGGATAGGTGTGTGTGTGGAGAAGAGGGTGGTGTAGAAGGGAGGGGTGGGTGTGTGTGTTGTGTGTGAGAGGAGAGAGGAGGGGGATAGGTTTGTGGTGTGTGAGAGAGAGAAGGGAGGGGGATAGTGTGTGTGTGTGAGAGAGAGAAGGGATGGGGGATAGGTGTGTGTGTGAGAGAGAGAGAGGGGGGGGATGGTGTGTGTGAGAGAGAGAAGGAGGGGGATAGGTGTGTGTGTGAGAGAGAGAAAGGGAGGGGGATAGGTGTTGGTGTGAGAGAGAGAGAGGGAGGGGGATAGGTGTGTGTGTGAGAGAGAGAAGGAGGGGGATAGGTGTGTGTGTGTAGAGAGAGAGAAGGAGGAGGGAGGAGGGATAGGTGTGTGTGTGAGGAGAGAGAAGGGAGGGGGATAGGTGTGTGGTGTGAGAGGAGAGGAAGGGAGGGGATAGGTGTGTGTGTGAGAGAGAGAAGGAGGGGGGATAGGTGTGTGTGTGAGAGAGAGAGAGAGAGAAGGGAGGGGATAGGTGTGTGGAGAGAGAGAGGGAGGGGGATAGGTGTGTGGGTGAGGAGAGGAGAGAAGGGAGGGGGATAGGTGTTGTGTGAGAGAGAGAAGGGTAGGGGGATAGGTGTGTGGGTGGAGAGAGAGAGAAGGGAGGGGGATAGGTGTGTGTGTGAGAGAGAGAAGGGAGGGGGGGGATAGTGTGTGTGAGAGAGAGAAGAGGGAGTGAGTAGAGAGAAGGGAGGGGGATAGGTTGTGTGTGTGAAGAGGGGAGAGAGAAGGGAGGGGGATAGGTGTGTGAGAGAGGGGAGAGGGAAGGGAGGGATAGGTGTGTGTGTGAGAGAGAGAGAAGGGAGGGGGATAGGTGTGTGTGTGTGAGAAAGAGAGAAGGGAGGGGGATAGGTGTGGTGAGAGAGAGAGAAGGGGGGGGATAGTGTGTGTGTGTGAGAGAGAGGAGAAGGGAGGGGGATAGGTGTGTGTGAGAGGAGAGAAGGGAGGGGGATAGGTGTGTGTGTGAGAGAAGAGAAGGGAGGGGGATAGGGTGTGTTGAAGAGAGAGAGAAGGGAGGGGGATAGGTGTGTTGAGAGAGAGAAGGGAGGGGTAGGTGTGTGTGAGAGAGAGAGGGAGGGGGATAGGTGTGTGTGTGGAAAGGAGGGAGGGGAGAGAGAAGGGAGGGGGATAGGTGTGTTGAGAAGAGAGAAGGGAGGAGGGATAGGTGTGTTGTGGAGAGAGAGAAAGGGGGGGGGAATAGGTGTGGTGTGTGGGAGAGAGAAGGGAGGGGGATAGGTGTGTGTGGGAGAGAGAGAAGGGAGGGGGATAGGTGTGTGTGTGAGAGAGAGAAGGGAGGGGGATAGGTGTGTGTGGAGAGAGAGAGGGAGGGGGATAGGTGTGTGTGTGAGAGAGAGAAGGGAGGGGGATAGGTGGTGTGTGGAGAGAGAGAGAGGGAGGGGGATAGGTGTGGGGTGAGGAGAGAGAGAAGGGAGGGGATAGGTGTGTGTGTGGAGAGAGAAGGAGGGGGATAGGTGTGGTGTGGGGAGAAGGGAGGGGGATAGGGTGTGTGTGTGAGAGAAGGGAGGGGGATAGGTGTGTGTTTGAGAAAGGAGAAGGGAGGGGGGGGTGTGTGTGTGTGTGAGAGAGAGAAGGGGGGGAATAGTGTGGTGTGTGATGAGTGAGAAGAAGAGAAGGGAGGGGGAGGGTGTGTGTGTGTGAGAGAGGAAGGAGGGGGTAGGTGTGTGTGAGAGAGAGAGGGAGGGGGGGATAGGTGTGTGTGTGTGGAGGAGAGGGAAGGGGAGGGGGAGAGGGTGTGGGAGGGGGAGAGAAGGGAGGGGGATAGGTGTGTGTGTGAGAGAGAGAAGGGAGGGGGAAGGGTGTGTGTGGGGGAGAAGGGAGGGGGGATGGGGGGTGGTGAGAGGGGAGAAGGGAGGGGGATAGGTGTGTGTGTGTGAGAGAGGAAGGGAGGGGGAGGTGTGTGTGTGTGTGGAGAGAAGGAGGGGGAGTGGTGTTGTGAGGAGAGAGAGAGAGAGAGAAGGGAGGGGGTAGGTGTGTGTGTGAGAGAGAGAAGGGGGGGGATAGGTGTGTGTGTGTGAGAGATAGAGAGAGAGAGAGAGAAGGGAGGGGATAGGTGTGTTGAGAGAGAACGGGGGGGGATAGTGTTGAGAGAGAGAGAGGGGGAGAGAGAGGAGGGGGAAGGTGTGTGTGTGAGAGAGAGAGGGAGGGGTAGGTGTGTGAGAGAGAGAGGGAGGGAGGGGTTGGGGAGAGAGAAGGAGGGGGATAGGTGGTGTTGAGAGAGAGGAGGAAGGGGAGAGAGGAGGAGGGGGATAGTGTGTGAGAGGAGAGAGGAAGGTGGGGGAGGAGAAGGGAGGGGTTAAAGGGTGAGGAAAGAGAGAGAAGGGAGGGGGATAGGTGTGTGTGTGAGAGAGGCAGGGGGGGGATAGGTGGTAGGGAGAGAGAGAAAAGGGGGGGGATAGGTGTGTGTGTGTGGGGGGGGGGAGGAGAGAGAGAGAGGGGGAGGGGTGGGAGGAGAGAAGGGAGGGGAAGGTGTGGTGAGGGGGGGGGGGGTGGTGTGTGAGGAGAGAGAAGGGAGGGGTTGGTGTGTGGTGGGTGGGGGGGTTGGTGTGTGTGGTGAGAGAGAAGGGAGGGGATAGGTGTGTGGGGTGGGGGTGTGTGTTGTGTGAGAGAGAGAAGGGGGGGGATAGGTTGTGTGGGGGGGAGGGGATGGGAGTGAGAGAGAAGGGGGGGATAGGTGTGTGGGGGGTGGGGGTTGGTGTGTGTGTGAAAGAGAGAAGGGAGGGGGAACGTGGTGGACAGAGACGAGAGAGGGTCATGCTTACAGACGGAAGGGGGATAGGTTTCGTTAAGGAAAGGGAGACGTTATGGTCTGGGTGTTTTGTTGTGGTGGGAGGAAGGGAAGGGGGGATTGGTGTTTGTGTTGTGTAGGGGGTGTGTGTGTGTGTGTGTGTGTGTGTGTGTGTGTGTGTGTGTGTGAGAGAGAGGGGAGTTATTTTTGTGTTTTATGCTCTCTCTCTCTCTCTCTCTCTCTCTCTCTCTCTCTCTCTCTCTCTCACCACACACACCACACACACACACACACACAACACGACGCACGCACGCACGCACGCACGCACGCACGCAGCACGCACGCACGCACGCACGCGCGCGCGCGCGCGCGCGAACACACCCCACATACGTCTAATTCACTCAAAGTGACAGACGTTAAACAGAAGTACGAACGAACACACCCACCACAACATAAACACACTCACTCATACACGCACACTGACTCTCTCACAGTGTCCCAAAAACCAAAGAAAACAAAGACGCGCACGCGTTTTGCAAGCATATTTCATATTCATTCATGCGCTGGCGCACTCATACACATTCGCTTGCACCACGCACACTCGCTGGTCAGAGAAAGAGGGAGGGAGGGGGGAGTTAAAAGGGACAGAGACAGGCAGAGAGAAACAGAGGATGAACGTGCTAACAATTTTGTGTTTTGATTGGTGATGGGGGAAACCCAATAAACAATGTTGGTTTTTTGTTTTGTTTTGTTTTTGTTTGTTTTTACATCCGACCCTATATTTCTTAATTTAGGACTAAGCAGATGCGATAGGTAGATAGATAAATAGACCAGACAGACAGAGACAGCAGGGGCCGAAGGCAGAGGGGGTGGGTGTGATTTATAAAAGATATTCAGTGTATGAGAAGAGAGGAAGAGAAATATTAAAAAAAAAAAAGAAATGTAAATAGATAGGTGTTGTGTGTGTGTGTGTGTGTGTGTGTGTGTGTGTGTGTGTGTGTGTGTGTGTGTGTAGGAGAGAGAGGGAGAGGAGAGAGAGAGAGATTGGGTGTCTGTGGGTGTTTTTTTTTTAATTCAGTGTAGACAACGACGGAGAAAAATATGAAATGAAATAAATAAATAATATAAAAATATATATATATATATATATATATATATAATATAATATAAAATACGTGTGTGTGTGGTGTGTTTATGAAAATATATATATATATATATATAAATATATAATTATAAATATAAAATATATATATTTTGTTTGTGTGTTGTGGTGTGTGTTGTGTGTGTGTGTGTTGTTTTGTGTGTGTGTGTGTGTATATACAGAGAGAGGGGAGAGAGAAGAGACAGATTGTAAGGGAAGATACTGATCCACTCCAATGATTCTGGTGTCGTCTCCAGAAGGAGCAAAAGTGAAGTCATGTGTTTATGGCGTCGACGCCGAGGCCATATCAACAGTTTACAGTTTTATTTGCGCAGGGGGAACATCCCTAGCTTGATCCTCTTCCCTGATGGAATGTGGTCTGTGTTGGAGAGAGAGAGAGAGAGAGAGAGAGAGGGTGGAAGAAGAACGGGGGAGAGAGAGAGAGGGGTGGGAGAGAGGCCGGGGAGAGAGGAGAGGGTGGGAGAGAAGAGGGAGAGGAGAAAGAGAAGAGAGGGGAGAGAGAGAGAGAGAGAGAGAGAGAGGAAGAAGAAGAGAGAACAGACCCGAGAGGGGGACAAGAGGAGGGAGAGAAGAGAGAGAAGAAAAAAACGGGCAGCGGATAAGCGTGCTGCCCCGCTACTCGTGTTATATCAGTTAATGTAGGAAACGGTTTTTTTTCTTCTACAGGGAAAAAAAAAAGGGAAACAGCGAGTTTCCGTTCCAAGAAACTAATTTGCGCAGAGAGAGAGAGAGAGAGAAGAGAGGGAGAGAGAGAGAGAAGAGGAGCGAGGGGAGAGGAGAGGAAAAGGGGAGAGAGGGTGTTGTCGGGAAAGGTGAGAGGAGAGAGAGAGACAGAGAGAGAGAGAGAAGAGAGAGAGAGAGAGAGAGAGGAGACAGAGGAGAGAGAGACAGAAGAAAAGAGAGGGGAGAGGGGAGAGAGAAAGAAGGTAAGGGGAAACAGGGAAGAGGGTGTTGTCGGAAGGTGAAAGAGAGAGAGAGGGGACAGAGAGGAGAGAGAGACAGAGAGAGAGAAGAGAGAGAGACAGAGAGAGAGAGAGAGAGAGAGAGAGGGGAGAGAGAGGTAGGAACGGGGAAAGGGGTGTTGTGGGGGAAGGTGAGAGAGAGGGGAAGAGAGAGAAGAGAGAGAGACAGAGAGAAAGAAGAGAGAGAGAGAGAGAGACAGAGAAGAGAGAGAGAGAAGAGAGGAGAGAGAAAAGAGAGTTAGGAACGGGGAAGGGGGGTGTTGTCGGAAGGTAAAGAGAGAGAGGAGAGAGACAGAGAGAGAGAGGAAAAGAGACAGGAGAGAGAGAGAAGAGAGAGAGAGAGAGAGAGAGAGAGAGAGGTAGGAACAGGGAAGAGGGGTGTTGTCGGAAGGTGAGAGAGAGAGAGAAGAGAGGAGAGGAGAGAGAGGAGAGCAGAGAGAGAGAGAGAGAGAGAGAGGGAACAGGGAAGGGGGGTGTTGTCGGGAAGGTGAGAGAGAGAGAGAGAGACAGAGAGAGAGAGAGGACAAAAGAGGGAGAGAGAGAGAGAGGAGAGAGAGAGAAGGGGGGAGAGAGAGAGAGAGTGAGAGGAGGTAGGAACAGGGGGAAGAGGGGGGGTGTTGTCGGGAAGGTGAGGAGAGAGAGAGAGACGGGAAGAGAGAGAGAGGAGAGGGGAGAGGGGACAGGGGAGAGAGAGAGAGAAAACCAGAGAGAGAGAAGGGGAGGGGCGAGAGAGAGAGAAGACCAGAGAGAGAGAGAGAGAGGGGAGAGAGGAGAGAGAGAGAGAGGAGAAGAAGAAGAGAGAGAAGGAGAGGGAGAGAGAGAGACAGAGAGAGAGAGACAGAGAGAGAGAGAGAGACAGAGAGAGAGAGAGAGAGACAGAAAAGAGAGAGAGAGAGGAGAGGGAGGTAAGAACGGGAGGGGAGA
>CM031619.1:30983619-30988384 GCA_018398815.1 Conus ventricosus | reverse complement strand
GTTGTTGAGTTTATCGGTAAGTCGATGGTTATTTTGGACCATTGTTCCCCCCCCCCCCCCCCTTTTTGTTGTTGTTGTTGTTGTTGTTGTTGTGATTACGGTAAAGTGAAGCTTCATGACTCGGGCAGTATATTCCACATTCTTGTCCGGTTTTTCCCAGGGACAAATCCTCGTCAGAGTGGGTTTTTTTTTCAATTTATTACACCGTCAACTTACCGCGCAGACAGCAAAAAAGCTTTGGATCCTGATGTTACCATGTCATGTCCATGTTATTTTGTTAGCCGTTCGATTACACCATTATGTCATCCACAAAATAATTTTTTTAACCGGCTGCAGAATTTATTTCATGAATCGACCATGGTTTTTTACTGAGCAGAGGCAAAAGAAAGCAAGTAGTAGTTCAGTGAGTTTTACGCTGGGCCTGTTTCATGTATAGTTGAATCCACGCTGACATATGCGTGGCAACACTGTGGATTGGAACCATCGCCCCCCAAAGCATGGTGCCAGTCACGTATCTGTGGCATAATAAGCTGCCTGGCTTCCAACTTCCGAAGTCGTACAACACTGGTATGCCTGTTTCCTGTTAAAAGCTGCGGCAGGTAGGTAGGTGTGTGTGTCTCTGCGAGACAGGATCTCAAATAGAGCCATTCACTATCAGCGAAGGGTGCAGAGATACTATGTGTGTATTTGCATATTTCGGCGAATATTGTTTGCACTGTTATATTGATTAGGAGTTGCATGCTCTTGTTTTTTTATGTGTGGGTGTCTCCTTTATTTTTCAATTTTGATTTCAATGCATCTTTTTGGGGGTCTTAAATTTGTATTGTTTGGTATTTGCTTGTGGTGGTATAGAAGTGTACCATAATTATTTACTGCAGTTTAATTATTTTAAACAGATTGACAAACACACGGAAAAAAAGAACGTTGAAAAATAAAACGAACACTTAGCAGAGCCATCGCATGTTACTACGCAAGATTTTGCATGTGAACAGTCAGAAGAAGAGAAATAACATAACACACAAGAAGACTTCGCGTGCGGGTTTGAGTTCCAAAGACTGTTTACAGTCTGAGAAAGAGACTACATACGCATGCACGCACACGCACGGACACGCGCACCCACGCTCCATATACACTGCGCGCGCGCTCAAGCACATGCACGCACACACACACACACACACCACACACACACACACACACACACACCACGGAGCCAGCTTAAGAATCTGATAATTGTGATGGAATCATAAGATTTCACGCATAGATCGATCATGTATTATGATTTACCCCCATCTAAACTGGCTCTGTGGAGGATGCGTATTTGCTTTTTATTTTCCTTTGACGGAACAGAATCTCTGTCAGATAGTTCGGAATCTGTGCGAATACTAGAGTCGCGTCCATCCATCCACTACATTCAATGGCCAGTGAGACTGAAGAGTGCCCGGACCTTTGGAAAGTATACCTTTCCGTTAAAAAGCTGTATTAATTGGCTTCACTCGAAATACAGACTGAATAGTTTTTTTTAGTAAGTGTATATCTCTGAGATTCATTCAGAGCACAGATCTAAACCCACTGAATTTTTTTCTTGTTAAAATTATCGTTAATAGCGCACTTACATAACGTCTGTCGTCGGTGGAAGACCACGCTCTAAGCGCTTTACAACCCAGCCACTCGTTTACATAAGGGGCTGCCTACCTGGGTAGAGCTGACTGAAGAGCTGCCTGCTGGCGCTACGTCCAGTTGTCTCCCATGTCCTTTTGGTCAGCATCAGTCACTGGAATTTCTTCCCTTTGGTTTCAAAACAGGCTGACCACAGGCGGTCATTGAAGAAGCGTAAGAGCAAGAGCAGAATGACCGGGCCGCGAAACGAATGGAACAAACAAGTCACAAAACAGATACAACGCGTTCCGACCTATTAGTCTTTATATAGGCAGGTGAACTAACATTGAGAACAATGAGGGAAAAAAGGACGTACAAACAGTCGTTATTTCGCCGATTTCAGTACAAATTGTGGTCTTTGGTGAATTCACGTTTTTTTTTTTTAAATTGATATCGCGTCAGTTTGCTTAAATCAGAATGTTGAGTGTCAGGAGCTCTTGAAAAATAATACGTATTTTGGTGTTGACAGTCTTTCTGAAGCTGCTTCATTCAGAATATTGCATGTATGGATCTTTGGAATCTATGTGCTTCTGCACTGAAAAGCCATCAGTTTCATTTCACTCTGAATAAAGAATGTTTTACTATGAATAAAATTAAAATGTTTGATTCTTGGAAATCATATGCACCATCAATGTGATTTTCTCAGAATATCTTGTTTGTTTTACGTATAACGCTGAATTGAAAATCACCGTCGGTTGTTTACAGGCAGAATATAGACCGTCTAGACCTTTTGGAAAACATGCATCCCTTTAATTTACTTTACTTTACTCAGAAGACGAAATATCTAGACCTTTTTGAAATGTGGACCTTGTGAGGTTGCTCTCACTTATAGTACAGAATGTCTGCATGTTTTAAAAGTCGTTTTTTTGGCCTCACAATCGACCGATTTCTGCTAAATGTCAGCGTGTTTTGTCATATTTGCGAAACCTTTTTTTTTCTTCTTCTTCAGTTTTTACTGATTTGTTTTACACTCGCTGCAAGTACAAGGGACACCTGGTCGCTTCAGGATTAAAGTAATGGGAAGGATATTGATTTGTTTTATTTGTGGGACTGTTTTATGCATGTTCCTTTGATATTTTCACTGTAGAAGAAATGGGAAGGATATTAATTTGTTTATTTATCGGACTATTTTATGCATGTTCCTTTGATATTTTCACTGTACTTATGTAGTTGGAAATGTTTGTGCAGTGACTGCATTGTCCTGAAAAGCTTCCAGTTTGATGGGACTTGAGTCCTATCTCGCTTTGAAAAAAAAAAGTGAAAGAAAGGCGTGGTTGCACAGTGTGTTTCAGTTTGCCCAAGGAGGTTGCAGCCTTTTAGGTCAGCGCATTTGGGACCATCAGTGGAGAGAGAGAGAGAGAGAGAGAGAGAGAGAGAGGAGAGAGAGAGAGAGATTGTACATGCACCCACCGAGGATCACGAGCCTAATGAAGGGCCTTAGATACAACGTACAATCTGTGCTGTACAAGCCTCGACAGTTGACTCCTTTCCAGCCCGCGCGTTCCCGCCTTTCTCTCCTCTCTCATCCCACCCTTCGCCCCCCCCCCCCCCTTCTTTCCCCTCCTCCCCCCTCCCCACAAGCTCAACTTCCTATACCCACCCTCCACCCCTATCCCTCCACCCCCACCCCTACTCCAGCGCCCCCTTTCATCTTTGATCATACCAATCAATGATGCGTTTTTGTTGGAAGTCGCCCAGTCGTGGAACAGTGTAACTGATCAGTCACTTAGTTTATTATTTACTTACTTTGAATGCCGTCATAAAATCCCACGTAGGGTTTCTTCGTTCTTAATTCCTATAGCGCACCCGCACTCCCTTCACACTGTGTATCTATCATTGTACCTTCAAACAGCTGCTGCCCTTTTCAGCCCAGCATCGGCTCTCCTCCCCCCACCCCCCAACCCATCCCACCTCCGGCCATGAAGAAACTTGTCACAGCGCCTCACTAGTGGCTGTCGCTGGCACTGATTTTTTTTTTTTTTTTTTTTTTTTAGCGCACCAGAGCTATTTTGGGAAACAATACGCCATTTCTGTTTCTGCTTTGTGTCGGAATCCTCCCTGCCCCCTCCCCCCCCCCCCCCCCCCCCCCCACACCCCACTTCCCTCTTCCCCCGTCCCTTCTGATATCCCCCCTCTCCTCCTTTCCCCACCCACACCCCTCCCCCTTACCCATCTTCCTATCAGAGTGTTGTCGGTGTATCGTGGAAGGGGGATGTTCAGAGGTTGAATTGTTAGTGGTAGTCGTACTGTCTATCGTCGGCAGGTCAAACGAAGCGTCGTGTTGTTTGTTGCAGTCGTTGTAGTTTATGAGACGTTGAAGACTGTCTTCAAGTTTGAAGTATCCACCTTGGTCATGACACAAAACGTCATGTTTGTTGTTGTTGTTGTTGTTGATGTCGATGATGTGAAAGAGATGAACATTTTTCATCTGATTTAAGATTTTACGGAAGAAAGATTTTTTAACGAAGTTTCTGGTGCGTTTTTAGAAGATGTATTTTAAAGAGATGTGTGAATTTTTGTGTGTGTGGATGACTTGTGAGCTGATTTTAACGTGGTGACAGCCCTGATATGGCCCTTTGCGGTCGGCTGGGCTATAAGCAACATTACCTTACCTTACCTTACCTTACCTTACCTTACCTTACCTTACCTTACCTTACCTTACCTCACCTTACCTTACCTTACCTTACCTTACCTTACCTTATTCTTTTTTTATTTTTCCATGATATATTAATATCTTACACGCTAGCACCAACTTCGGAAGATGAAACAAACCGCCACAGTTTTTGTTGTTGTTGTTGTTGTTGTTGTTGTTGTTGTTGTGTGTGTGTGTGTGTGTGCGTGCGTGCGTGCGTGCGTGCGTGCGTGCGTGCGTGCGTGTGTGTGTGTGCGTGCGTGTGCGCGCGCGCATGGATACCCCATGACACATTGAATATTGTCCTTTAACTTGCTAAGACCCCTTCTGAGTCGAGAAAACAAAGTGTTACGTTTTAGTGTGTATTTCATGAGCTAAAGTGTAATTATTGCCTTTAAGTGGTTAGTACCTTCCTTGGAGGATGAAACGGACTGTCGTGTGTTACTCTTGATTCCGTGACAATGGATTTTGGTTTGT
>CM031619.1:30966119-30978619 GCA_018398815.1 Conus ventricosus | reverse complement strand
TTTTGACGTTTAGTTTTAGATTTGTGAGAGGATCTCGACGTTCAACAGAACCGGTAAGTAACGGTGCGGATTGCTTGGTAACGGCAATGTCCGGGTTGTCACGACACAAACCGGGATGTCACAGCAGAGAGTGGGTTGTGACAATGCAGACTGGTATGTCGCAGCAGAGAGTGGGTTGTGGCAATCCAGACTGGTATGTCACAGCAGAGAGTGGATTGTGACAATCCAGACTGGTGTGTCACAGCAGAGAGTGGGTTGTGACAATGCAGACTGGTATGTCACAGCAGAGAGTGGGTTGTGACAATCCAGACTGGTATGTAACAGCAGAGAGTGGGTTGTGACAATCCAGACTGGTGTGTCACAGCAGAGAGTGGGTTGTGACAATCCAGACTGGTGTGTCACAGCAGAGAGTGGGTTGTGACAATCCAGACTGGTATGTAACAGCAGAGAGTGGGTTGTGACAATACAGACTGGTATGTAACAGCAGGGACTGTATGTAACACTGCAGAGTGGTATGTAACAGCAGAGCGAGGTTTGTAACAAAATAGACTGGTATGTAACAGCAGGGACTGTAACAATGCAGACTGGTGTGTAACAGCAGAGAGAGGTTTGTAAAAATACAGACTGGTATGTAACAGCAGCGAGAGGTTTGTAACAATATAGACTGGGGTGTAACAGCGGAGATTCGTTTGTAACAATACAGACTGGTAGGAAACAGGAGAGACAAGAGCCTGGTACGAACAGAGACTGGTTTGGTACAGTAAGTACTTGTACGTAACAGCAATGATTGGCGTGCAACGGCAGAGACGATAATTATAACAGCTTAAAAGCGACATCCTCACTCCTGAAGCAGCTCGGAATTTCAGGTAAGAAGAGGACCAGAACCTTGAAGGCAATGGCAGAGGCAGCTGAAAAAAGGTTTCCACCGGGTCTGGTCGAGGAGGAGCAAAAGGGAACTTCATAAAGCTTAAATTTCGCAAATTAGAACAGGTTGACAGGGGGTAATGCATCCGTCTAAACAAGGCACGCCTTGGGACGCTCACACGTCCAAAAGTTGCTGGTTCGAATCCCGGCATGGCCGGAGCGCCAGGGCAAAAAAAAAAGTTGGCTGTAGAAGGGCACCTGGGAGTGATGACCTGGATGCGGCCCAGCCCCCTTAGAGTTTAAGGAGTTCAGGGCCGAAACACTTGTCTGAAGACCGCTGTCACGCTCTCCCTGAGTTGCTTCCTCCTGTATACAAATCTGAACTTCCATGTTAGGCATGTGATGACTTGCCAACGGTAAAGTTTTATATCTCTCTTGCTTTTCTACACGCCTATTTCTCTGCGTGTTTACAGCCCTACGTCTTCATCTGTCAGCATCCACATTCCTCTTGTCTGTCAACCCACATATTTCTGTGTCTGTCACGGGACTAGTCAACAATGGAGCATATTTCTTTGTTTGTCTACACAACTATGGTTAGGCCTGTCAGCCGTCCTTTTTTTTTTTACATGCTTCTTTTCATGGTCACTCCCCTGCATGGCTTTAACCTGTACACAAGCGCATTTCTTTTTCTCACACACACACGCACGCACGTGCGCGCGCGTGTGTGTGTGTGTGTAATAAAGAATAAATATTTACCTGTCTGTCTGGATTTTGTACTCACACTTTTGCCAGGAATAACGCTTACAAGTTCGTTTACCTGTTCCACGCGAATGATGTATCTGTGACAACAGTGTATCCTTCGTCTCATTCGAAAAAGAAAGTTCTCTTGGACAGAGGGAGCGCGTATAGGTGATATAAATAAACCTACCCGTGTCGCGCTCAAATATGTTTTCTTTTTCAGGTTTTAAACGTACTATCGTGAACTCGCTGAAGTAAGCATGTACAGATCAGATGTAAAAGACTATATGTTCCGGAAATAAACCATGTCAATAATTTCTCTGAGCAACAGATGTCGCTGTCAAAGTAAAAGAGACATGAATCTCAACCAGACCTAATCGTGGGACCAAGCTCGCACGTCGGCAGAAGTCATACACACAAATTGTGTAAACCAAAAGCTGCTTCCAACAGCAACCACCCAAATGTCTACTGACAGAGATCAGATCTTGAGGCACCTCTGATACGAACATACAGTTGATGGATCGTATCGAGCTAGTGTCTGGATCGAACATACAATGATGGATCGTATCAAGCTAGTGTCTGGATCGAACATACAATGATGGATCGTATCAAGCTAGTGTCTGGATCGAACATACAATGATGGATCGTATCAAGCTAGTGTCTGGATCGAACATGCAATGATGGATCGTATCAAGCTAGTGTCTGGATCGAACATGCAATGATGGATCGTATCAAGCTAGTGTCTGGATCGAACATGCAATGATGGATCGTATCAAGCTAGTGTCTGGATCGAACATACAATGATGGATCGTATCAAGCTAGTATCTGGATCGAACATACAATGATAGATCGTATCAAGCTAGTGTCTGGATCGAAGATACAGTTGATGGATCGTATCAAGCTAGTGTCTGGATCGAAGATACAGTTGATGGATCGTATCAAGCTAGTATCTGGATCGAAGATACAATGATAGATCGTATCAAGCTAGTATCTGGATCGAAGATACAGTTGATGGATCGTATCAAGCTAGTATCTGGATCGAAGATACAATGATAGATCGTAACCAGCTAGTATCAGGATCGAAGATACAGTTGATGGATCGTATCAAGCTAGTGTCTGGATCGAAGATACATATCTGGATCGAAGATACAATGATAGATCGTAACAAGCTTGTGTCTGGATCGAAGATACAGTTGATGGATCGTATCAAGCTAGTATCTGGATCGAAGATACAATGATAGATCGTATCAAGCTAGTATCTGGATCGAAGATACAATGATAGATCGTATCGAGCTAGTATCTGGATCGAAGATGCAATGATAGATCGTATCAAGCTAGTATCTGGATCGAAGATACAATGATAGATCGTATCGAGCTAGTATCTAGATCGAAGATACAATGATGGATCGTATCAAGCTAGTATCTGGATCGAAGATACAATGATAGAACGTATCAAGCTAGTTCTAAGCATGCTCCACACCACTTCCTCATTCGTTGTCTGTCATCTTCCAGCCCTTTCACCGCTGAGTGTCTCTGTCTGCTCCGAAACACAGGGAGTGTGTAGGTCATGGTCCTTGGTCTGTAGGTCATGGTCATTGGTGTGTAGGTCATTGTCATTGGTGTGTAGGTCATGGTCATCGGTCTGTGTAGGTCATGGTCATTGGTGTGTAGGTCATGGTCACTGTCTGTAGGTCATAGTCATTGGTGTGTAGGTCATGGTCCTTGGTCTGTAGGTCATGGTCACTGGTCTGTAGGTCATGGTCACTGGTCTGTAGGTCATGGTCACTGGTGTGTAGGTCATGGTCACTGGTCTGTAGGTCATGGTCACTGGTCTGTAGGTCATGGTCACTGGTCTGTAGGTCATGGTCATTGGTGTGCTCTCATCGTGATCATCCTCTGGTTCCGGAGCCCTGCAGGGGCGCTGCAGTGAGGAAGGCTGCCCCAGTTGTCTCCACCTGTGACGGTCCACACCATTTCAGCTTTTTTTTCTGACTGTGGCTAACAGGTCTTCATAGCGACTCGCGTGCTGCCAGATGGGTTTGGGGGCTTCTTCGTCTTTGCAGTCAACTCAGTGTTGGGAGATGTTGAGCTATCTGAAAGCATGTCATCTGCACCGCTAGGATCAGCCTTCATAGTTCTGTTGTCAGAGTCCGTGATTCGCGTGAACATAGAAAGACGGGAAGAATAATGACATGTAAAAGGTTCAGCTTTGATCTGAGACCGGTGATCTTGTTCTTCAAAGTGGTCTTATTTTTGCCGGTGCTGCTGATGTTCATGCACTTCGTGTTGGGAGTTCAGTCTTCAATCTATCTTGACTGATGACGGTGCCTTGGTGTTTACACTGTTTCTCAGTCTCTGGTTCATGTCCGCTGTAGGTGAACTTTTGTCTCAGCTGGCTTTGAACTGCATGTCAAAAGCTTTGTGTTTTCCTCATGGATTTCCATGCCCTGTCATGTAGATATATCATCCACGCTGTCATCAGAATGGCGAGTTCCTCTTCCTTTCCAGTCGGCCGATCGGTGTTTATCGGCGAACAAGGTTGGTGATGTTTTGTGCTCCAGTGCTGAAGGAGCAGTAAATTAAACAGATATAGTGTCTTTTTTCACTCCACATGAAACACAGGCACATAAACCCAGACCCAGGGACATTTATGGTACTTTTTCACTTAGAACACATGTTGGTAAGAGACCACACTGAACACATACTACAATGAGAGTTGCATTCAGCATTGATCACACAGACGGGGCCGGAACAGCTCAGTTGGTTGAGCGCCGGACTCGTAATCTTGGGGTTGCGGTTTTGAATCTCCGCCGGGCCGTTTTGGTACAGGGGATTTTTCCCTCGGAGTTAACATTGGTTCTGACTGCATTTCCCATACAGTCCTTCGAATGAGACTATAAACCGAGGTTCCGTGTGTGAACGCACGCATAGCATCTTGCACACATGTAAAATCCCATCACCAACTTTCGGAAGAGAAGGCCAGTTTGGCTGTTGGTATGGATGACACATTACATATAGCATGCACCTTCCCCGAAGTTGGAGTATGGCTGCCTTAATGGCGGGATAAAAAAGAAACAGTCATACACACAAAACTCCACTGCCTGCCTATACAGGGGTGTCCGCAGGAGTATCAACCTGCATTCGCAGAGGAAGAAGAAGACCACACAGACATTTCCTGATGGAGTTCAGCCCTTGTTCTTTATTTCATAGTGTAACTACAGGACCACATTGAAGGTGATCCCACCATACAAGAACAACGGATATCTTCATTTTTTTTGTCGCCGTATGATCTCATCACCACCAAACTCCTCTACTGACTGACACAGGGACGCAGGCAGTCCACGGAGATGGTCCTGATTCTTTTGATCATATGGCGCAAATCCACCCCAACCCCCATCAGTGAACTCAAGGACTAAGTACTGTTAGTGCCATGTGCTCTATCTTGTCAGTCTTGTGCAAGCATGACCAGTCTCTTTCCTCTGTTCCGCCAAATTCCTTGGCTAACGCACCACTGAGACATTTCCCAGCAGGCCTGGTCGTGCTCAACCAATCAGCGTTTTTCCCTCCTATACCGTGATGACTCACTTCCGTTTCCCCTCATTGCTTTAACCGCCAAAACTTCAAAAATGGTGTAGAAGACGTGAAGGTTATTCCTTCTGATTTCCACTTTTTCGGAGCGTCTGAACATGTCTTTTGGTCACACAGTACTAACCTGGCATTCTGATGGTTGTGGTTCAAACCTAAGTCTTCTATCACTGAAAGAAAAATGGCATTCTTCCAGCCGTCTTAAACGTATGACGGTTTTTGGTAGTATCAGTATAGTGTATATTTCTTAACTCCCAAGTACAAACGTACATACCCACTGATTCAATTGTTGTAGCAGCCATAAATGACAAATTGAACTTGGTAGGAGTGAAGAAGGAATGGAAAATAGAATTAGCCAAATTATGAATATGGGACATACTGGCCATGAATTTTATTTGTTTCTAAAATGTCCTAAAGTACTGTATTTCCAAATACACTAATACCCCAAATACATGCATCTGTATTATCAATATTTAAGGCATGTAAATGGTTCTCGTCGATTCGACGGACGAACTACAATACCGTGTTGAGTAGGTTTAATAACGTTTAATCCACAAACGGATGAGGTCTGTCCTCACAACTATAACTCGGCCCCCACCCCACCCCACGTCCTCGTCAGCACCCATCCCGGGGCGGATTTAGGGGAGATGGTTCCTTGGTTCCACCCCCCACCCCCCTCCCCTCCTAACCCAAAATAAAACGATATAATGATGATAACGTTGAGACTTATACAGCGCTGTTCTCCACTTTATGAGCAAGCTCACTGCACTTCAAAATATGAACATGTACAAGTTGACATGAATGAGAATGCATGGGATTAATGGCACATCAGCGACACAACAGGCTCACTTGACCATAAACAAGATGCAAAGCATACAAACGTACTCCCAGTGCAGTAGTTACAACAAAAAGGAAAAAAAAAGCAGTCACTATAGCACTTTCTCCCCTTTTGGTGGTAAAACTTTTGTATGTAAGAGAAAAGAAAAAAAATGTTGCTCTCCCGGCGGGAATAGAACTCCGGTATCCCGCGTGACAGGCGGGGATACTAACCACTATACTACCGAGGAGCTTACAAAGTTTGGTTACACATAAGTTTATAAACCGTTATTGCAAGAAGGGAGACAATTTCCAGTTAGTGGAAGAAAAAAAAACCTCGACAGCGCGGTGGGTTATTTCCCATATCGGACTTCTTTTTTTTAAATTATCATTTATAGCCGTTAGTAATGGCTATTCTGGTAAAATAAAACATCGGGCATCATCCGTGACCATAATGAACATACCTACAAATCTTTCAGAAAGATCGGCCCAGAAGCTTTGTCTGGAGCGAGTGGAACACAGTTTCACCACAGACAGACACACAGACAGACAGACAGCATTTCTTCGTTCCCATTGTAAAGTACTCCCTGTTCTATAAGAACTGGAGTACAAAAAGGACGTGAATCGTAAATGAGGCAGGGGGATGGAATAGCTCAGTTGGTAGAGTGCCGGACTCATAATCCAAGGGTTGCGGGTTTGAATCTCCACTGGGCTGTTTCAGTACAGGGGGATTTTCCCCTCAGAGTTAACATTAGTTCTGACTCCATTTCCCATACAGTCCTTCGAATGAGACTATAAACCGAGGTTCCGTATGTGAACGCACGCATAACGTCTTGCACACACGTCAAATCCCATCACCATCTTCCGGAAGGAAGGCCAGTTTGGCCGTTGGTATGGATGACACGTTACACATAGCATGCATCTTCCCCGAAGCTGGAGTATGGCTGCCTTAATGGCTGGATAAAAAAAAAACGGTCACGCACACAAAACTCCACTCCCTTTGTTGGGTAGATGGGATTAATACTTGTCTGTCCATACAGGGAGTGTCCGCAGGAGTATCGGCCTTCGTACGCAGAAGAAGAAGTAAATGAGGCAGAGAACAGTGAACAGTAAATAAGAAACAAGTAGGGTAACTCTTGCTCCCATGATGAAATAAAGACACGCCCATAGCTCCAGACAAATGCTGCTTGAAGTCACCGTATCGTCTAGCAGAAATGACCACACAGAACACACAGAACAAACAAGGAGACCCCTTGCAATTCCGTGTCGTCAGCAGCATTCGTTTGGAGTGATGGTCGTGTATTTATTTCATCATAGGAACAAGACTTACCCTAACTGTTCATTCTTTGTTTGGGTTTTTGTTTTGTAATGCCAAATCAACACCTTAAGTCATTTAGAAGTAAAACGTAAATAAAAAGAGAAAGAAAACGTGGAACTCTTAAAAATCATGCATCACAGACACGTATCAATAAGATGCTCATGTTTACATCAATGTATAGCCTAACAGTTCGAAATGCACACAAAAGACAAAAAAGGGGGAGAAAAGGAGTTGGAGAGGGGGTGGCGGAGAGCAGGGGGGTTGCAGGTACTGGAGGGAGAGGCCTCCAATGTTGGTTACTGACTTGGGTAAACCCCCTCTCTTCAATCCACCCACCTCCTTTTCACAAAATCTGCATTTTCCCCACTCCCATTTTACAAAATGTACGCCTGCCCCACCCCACCCCCACTCCCACCCCCCACTCCCACTCCACCTCCCACGCTCCCCCACCCCTTGTTCCGGTTTAGAAAATCTGCTGCAAGGACACTACACCCTGACTCCCCATTGGAGTTTAATATGCTCCTGTCTTCCTTCTGTGTCCTCCCTCCCCCTCCCCCCTCCCCCTGACGCACACTTTAAACCTCTTCGCACATCCTTTACCACGTCCAGATGAACTTCTAGAGAACTTGAGAGTTTCTTCCACCAACGGATGAGCACTGTCATCGTTACAAACTATAACCCAGCCCCCACCCCCCACCCCCCCACACAGCCACCCTCCTCAACACTTATCCCTCTCCTTCCTCCACACCCGCTTTAAACCTCTTTCCATATCTTTTGCCATCTGCAATTCACTTTGTAAGGACATCAAAGTTTCTTCCACAAATGGATAAACGCTGTCATTGTCACAAACAGTAACGCAGTCGCCCTCTCCACAACAACCTCCCCCCCCCCCCCCCACGCCTCAACGCCCTCCCTCTTGTCCCCCTCCCTCCCCCCCTCCCCCCCCCCCCCCCCCCCTCCACACCCACTTTCAACTCTTGACATATTTGATACCACCTCCAGATTACCTCCTGGAGAACATGAGTGTTTCTTCCATAGAAGGATGAGCACTGTCATGGTTAAAAACTATAACCAACGTTTGTGCTGTCACTATGGAGTTCTGTGGCAAACAAGACGCAAACCAAAACGAGCGTACACACACAGACATACACAGACACACAGACACACTCAGACACACAGACACACAGACAAACACACACACACACACACACACACACACACACACACACACACACACACACACACACACACACACACACACACACACACACACACCACCTGGTAATCCCCACAGCTTCGAGTATTCCTAGGATAATTGATGACACCCGTGCAGGCTTCGGACATTGCCACAGCGATTAATAACTTGACCTGCATTCCCCGCTGGTGTGAGTAAGGGAAGGAGAAAATGTAGGCTTCATCTTACTTATGACACGTCAAAATGAATGCACATACCTTTTATTGTCTTTCGAATGCCGGGTTCCACTGAACAGACTGTAAATCGATAGTTGAAGGGGTGCGCTCCTCAAAATCGCCATCAGCATGCAGGTCCTGAATTTCGGATCAAACCCCTTGAGGATTCGCCCGCCTGGGAATGTTTATTATGTACTCAAATTCTCCATCGAACTTTCATTTCATAAATTTAAATTCAATTAGCTGTGTTTTGTGGCCTTCCATCGATTTTGAGATAGAGAAAAGGGCATGCAAGTTAGTTACAAATTAATTCTTTACTAATTTGACGTCAGATTTGTGCAGTTCACCGTTATGAGGGCGGTGCCTATTCGTCACAGTGCTTCACGTTCGCGACAACACAAACGTCTTCCCAGCCCTACCCCCCCCCCCCCCCCTCCCGCCGCCCCACATCCCATACTGACTTCTCCATCCCCCCCCCCCCCTCCACCGTCGTTTTATCCACCTGTACACTTTTTCCCATGTATTTTTTATCACCACCACTACATCTCGTGGAGTTCAGTATAGTTTATTTCACAAACCGATGAGTATGTATCATTTATTCAAACTATAACTCTCGTTCTTCCCATTCCTACCCCTTTCCCCGTACGCGCGCGCGCGTGCACACACACACACACACACACACACACACACACACACACACACACACACACACACACACACACACACACACACACTTGCACCTTTCTAATGCACTGGTTAGATAAGAATTAACGTATGCACATGGGTGTTTTTCAGTGCACCCAAATACTTACTAAAACAAAAATTCAAGGTATTGATTCCAAAGCATATAAGATAGCCATACGACTGCCAGTCCATGCCTCTTGTACAAAAGCATACAGAGTTGCTGGGATATTACCACTGGAAGAGTATAGGAATCTTGCATGCACCAAATTTGTTATAAGAAGTTCTACTATAGACAACAATATAGGCCCTGAAATAAATATCAAATCGGATACTGATTTTCCCAAAAGGGCTAAAAATATATATCATCTCAAACGACTCTAAGAACATATACTTCCTCAATTTTAGAATCCTCAGATATCAAACTAACATCTATTGCAAAAAAATCTATTGTGTCTCCTATCCCCCCTGGAAACTAATACGAGCACATTTTGATATTGAGCATACAGATTTAACAAAGGCTGAAAATACTAATTTGTCATTATCCAATATCAAAATGCATTTGCATGACCACTATTCCAACCATTTAAAGATATACACTGATGGATCATTAATCAGTGAACATGCAGGTGCAGCATACATTATCCCAGGCCTTAACAAAGAAAAGTCCTATTATATCGGAAAAAACAAATATTATTCACTGCTGAGTTTACTGCTATGATTATGGCTTTAAAGTTTGTTGTTGATTACCCTCAAAATTTATTTAAAGTTGTTTTATGTGTAGATTCCAAGTCAGTTCTTACTGCAGTGAAGAATTTTAAATTAAAAGTTCGACCTAAGATGATCACTGAATATATATAATTTAGTACATTTCCTCTCAGTAAGAGACACTGAAATATAATTTCTTTGGGTGCTCTCCCACTGTTGGTTATATTATAATGAAAAGGTTGATGTTCTAGCAAAGACAAGAGCAAAACGATCATCAGATTCGCTTTTTTTTTAACTTCTCAATGTCAGAGCAAGAATGCTATACTTTGGCAGAAAAAGTACAATTTTCTCATTTTCATTTGATACAAAGAGAAACAGGGTGTTTTGGTTTACACGATGAAATGAAAAATATTCATGAAAAGTTAAGTAAGTACGATCAAAATATTTATCGTAGACGACAGATAAGTTTCTTGATCTGTAGATGGAAACTGGATTGTTTTAAAACAACGTATGTCAAAAATATACATTGTATATGTGGTCATAGCATATCAACTGATCACATTCTTCTGTGTAATTTAATGAAAAAAATTCATTCCAAATACGTCTGTACAGCCTATTCAAAATGTTTTCCTGTCAGCAAGTGAAACATATCTTTTCTTTTTGCACTTAGCTAAAAGTCCAATTTACAAATAGTTATAATAGATAATAGTCAACATTGAGAGAAGAAGAGGTTTTTTGTTCGTCTTTTGTTTGTTTTTTGTTTGTTTATTTGTTTTTTTCATCTTTGAATAAGTGGACTTTCTATTTTTGTGCTATAGTTGTAGATAAGTTATTTCTTTTGACTCGTTGTTTTAACCTTTTTTCCCGGCCCCGATTTCTTTTTTCTTTTTTGTGTGTCTAATATCACGTAATGTGGAAAGACGTAAAACAAAACAACAACAACACCAACAACAACACACACACACACACACACACACACACACACACACACACACACACACACACACAACACACACTCACACACACACACACACACACACACACACACACACACACACACACAAACACACACGCACACACACGTGCGCGCGCGCGCGCACTGCTCTCCACCTCTTCCCGTGAACTTCATCAATTACGTTATATCATGCAGAGTACATGAAAGTTTATTTCATAAACAATGAACTTATGTCCCCCCCCCCCCCCCCCGGAACTTATGTTCCCCCCCCCCCCCCCCCCCCACATGCCCTTCTCTGTCTTTGTCTGTCTGTCTGTCTGTCGGTCGGTCGGTTGGTCGGTCTCTCTCCTCTCTCTCTCTCTCTCTCCTGGTATCCTTTACCATCTCAGCTAAATTCTTCTGAATAGATGAGAGTTCTCTTTCCACAAACGGATAAACACTGTACATTGTGCTGATGTCTATCAACTCAATCGTTTGGTCAGTCAGTCACACGTACGAACGGCAACAAGACACTTTGGCCATCTGTCACTTTCCTTGATTCAGCTGACAAAAGAAAGCCGTCACGGTTCCCAAAGGTCTACTCAGAACGAGGCTTGCATACGGGGAGAGTAATGTCCCTTGGTTCGCCTGCTACTAGGACTTTGCATTGTAATTGAACAACAAGCAGTAATTCCACATATTTATATCATCACATATCATAACTCACGTCCACCTTCCCATCCCACCCCTCCCAATTTCTCCCCTCCCCTCCCCTTCTTCACGTTTTTCTCCGTACCGTTTATCATTTCCGCCTAAACCTTGGCTTAAGGCTGTGTCAGGCCAACTGACATAGGCTAGAACACCAAGGCTACATCAAAATGTTGTTAGGCTCCGCATAGTTACGCGAGGATTGTCTTCAGTCGTAACAAGCTCCTAGCATAACATTATCAGTCTCCCAAATCCCCCGAAGTCGGAGTGTGGCTGCCCACGTGGCGGGGTAATCAGAAACGGTCACACACGTCATGTTCTCATCCCCAGCTGATGCATTTGTACCATAGTGTTCAAGTGCTTCGGCTGTTCGGAAGATCCCTGGAGTCTTTTAGCCAGAGTGCGACAACAACAGCAGCAACATTTCCCCTGATGTCTTGTTGCAGAGGAGGTGAAGAAGCTGCAGCGGAGGTGGGGGAGGCGGGGGTGACGGTGCAGGAACAGAAGCAACTCATCACGCAGCTGGAGGAGGACCTACGTCAGGTCCACGTCATCACCTCCCTCATCCGGGGCGACGCCGAGGTAGGTGGTCGTGTCGTTGCAGCTGAGGACAGAATTGTCGTCATTCTTGACATCGTCGTCGTTGTCATAAGCAGTAGCAGCAGCAGTGTTAGTCGACCACCACCACCACCCCAACTATCGTCATCGTCGTCATCATGACACCACCACCTCCACATC
>CM031619.1:30943619-30946119 GCA_018398815.1 Conus ventricosus | reverse complement strand
GTGTGTGTGTGTGTGTGTGTGTGTGTGTGTGTGTGAGCGCGAAAGTGCGCGTCTAAAATTAATGCAGTCTTGCACACATCTAAGCGTGGCTGTACATGTACGACAAATATATGTGTGTGTGTGTGTGTGTGTGTGTGTGTGTGTGTGTGTGTGTGTGTGTGTGTGTGTGTGTGTGTGTGTGAGCGCGAAAGTGCGCGTCTAAAATTAATGCAGTCTTGCACACATCTAAGCGTGGCTGTACATGTACGACAAATATATGTGTGTGTGTGTGTGTGTGTGTGTGTGTGTGTGTGTGTGTGTGTGTGTGTGTGTGTGTGTGTGTGTGTGTGTGTGTGTGCCACGGTGCAGATAAGAATCCTGTGTAAACAGCAATCGTCACCTGTGTAAACAGCAATCGTCACCTGTGTAAACAGCAATCGTCCAGGGGTAAATGGCTATTGCGATTTGCACCAGGATAAATTCCAAGAGGCAAATGCACTCTGCAGAGTTTTAAATGGTATCAGTACAAACAGCAATCGCGATTGGCAATCGTACAGACACAGACTGCGTTGGTACATCCTTCATATGTCCAGGTGTAACGTGTGTGTGTGTGTGTGTGTGTGTGTGTGTGTGTGTGTGTGTGTGTGTGTGTGTGCGTGTGTGTGTGTGTGTGTGGCGCGGGGTGGGGCGGGGTGCGTGCGCGCATGCGTGCGTGCGTGCGTAATTGCGTGCGCGTGTATGTATATGTGTATGTATGTGTGTATCAGCGCACGTGCACGAGTGCCTGTTTCAATCTTGGAATCTCGCACCGTTTTGAGGAAAAAGAAACACCCGAAGGTGCTGGGAGGACCCAGAGAAGCACCGTCCTCACCTGCCCCGAGAGCAGTCCTGTACCACCCTTGGAGGCCTGCGCTGTGTTGACGATGGGTACAGGCACGCGCAGGACACTCCATTAAGATATCAAGGGACATAACTGCTCCTGAACAGAGGTAAATTAGACTACAGGATGCAGCTCATAACAGCCTTAAAGTAGCATCCCCATGGGTGTACCAGCCCGTATTTCATGACTGCAGAGCCCACCGCCGAAAAACACCACCCTCCAGCTGCCGAGCACACCCCACAGACCCAACCACCCCTGCCCACGCACGACAGATGAAGACGGTGCCACTCCAGACAGCCAAGCTTTCGCCATTCGGTCTTATGTGCCCTCAAGAGAGAATCCAAAGTTGTAGTCTTCCCTGTCAACAGGACTTTCCCTGTGTCATGGTCTTTCCTCACCGTCACTGGACCTTTTCTCCAGGTTCAGCCTAGTTAAGGCAAAGAAGAAAAAAAACACCCGAAGGTCTGGGAGACCCAGAGAAGACACCTCCTCACTGCCCCGAGACAGTCCGTACCACCCTTGGAGGCCTGCCTGTTTGCACGGAGGCTACAGTGCACGCGGCAGGACACTCCATAACATATCAAGGGACATAACTGCTCCTGAACAGAGGTAAATTAGACTACAGGATGCAGCTCATAACAGCCTTAAAGTAGCATCCCCATGGTGTACCAGCCCGTATTTCATGACTGCAGAGCCCACCGCCGAAAAACACCACCCTCCAGCTGCCGAGCACACCCCACAGACCCAACCACCCCTGCCCACGCACGGACAGATGAAGACGGTGCCACTCCAGACACAGCCAAGCTTTCGCCATTCGGTCTTATGTGCCCTCAAGAGAGAATCCAAAGTTGTAGTCTTTCCCACTGTCAACAGGACTTTCCCTGTGGTCAGTGGGTCTTTCCTCACCGTCACTGGACCTTTCTCCAGGGTCAGCCTAGTTAAGGCAAAGAAGAAAAAGAAACACCCGAAGGTGCTGGTGAGGACCCAGAGAAGCACCGTCCTCACCTGCCCCGAGAGCAGTCCTGTACCACCCTTGGAGGCCTGCGCTGTGTTGACGATGGTACAGGCACGCGCAGGACACTCCATTAAGATATCAAGGGACATAACTGCTCCTGAACAGAGTAAATTAGACTACAGGATGCAGCTCATAACAGCCTTAAAGTAGCATCCCCATGGGTGTACCAGCCCGTATTCATGACTGCAGAGCCCACCGCCGAAAAACACCACCCTCCAGCTGCCGAGCACACCCCACAGACCCAACCACCCCTGCCCACGCACGGACAGATGAAGACGGTGCCACTCCAGACACAGCCAAGCTTTCGCCATTCGGTCTTATGTGCCCTCAAGAGAGAATCCAAAGTTGTAGTCTTTCCCACTGTCAACAGGACTTTCCCTGTGGTCAGTGGTCTTTCCTCACCGTCACTGGACCTTTCTCCAGGTCAGGTTTTGTGATATAACCCGTGATTAAACCAAAACCTGAACTGTAATCACTTTCAGTGAGTCTCGCTTTTTGTGACTGTCGCTCTGGTTGAGCGACAACGGTGAACATAATTATATGCAGTTCAACAGCAGCTCGGCCTGGGAACAGAAAGCCGGTTTAGCTGTACGAAAGGAAGGCTCAAAGAGAATAGTGTAAAGCGC
>CM031619.1:30933619-30938619 GCA_018398815.1 Conus ventricosus | reverse complement strand
GCAACGAGGTCTGCAAACTGAACAGAGCAGCAACGAGGTCTGCAAATTGAACAGAGCAGCAACGAGGTCTGCAAACTGAACAGAGCAGCAACGAGGTCTGCAAACTGAACAGAGCAGCAACGAGGTCTGCAAACTGAACAGAGCAGCAACGAGGTCTGCAAACTGAACAGAGCAGCAACGAGGTCTGCAAACTGAACAGAGCAGCAACGAGGTCTGCAAACTGAACAGAGCAGCAACGAGGTCTGCAAACTGAACAGAGCAGCAACGAGGTCTGCAAACTGAACAGAGCAGCAACGAGGTCTGCAAACTGAACAGAGCAGCAACGAGGTCTGCAAACTGAACAGAGCAGCAACGAGGTCTGCAAACTGAACAGAGCAGCAACGAGGTCTGCAAATTGAACAGAGCAGCAACGAGGTCTGCCCCAAACCTGCTGGTGGGCTCCACATACCTTTGAATTCTTGCACACACCCCCCCCCCCCCCCCCCCCCCCCCACCCCCGCTCCAGATCAATATACAGCCACGCTCTTTAAAGGCTTGTCACTGTGCGTTTTCTGAAGGCGTGACTTCCCCCTTTCTGTAAAACAAATCCAAACGACTGCAATTCAAAACTAGTCACCTGTTTCGCTTTCTCCTCCACACACACACGCGCGCGCGCGCGCGCGCGCGCACGCACGCACGCACGCACGCATGCACGCACACACACACACACACAGATAGGGAAGAGAGAGAAGGGAAAGAGAGGGGGGAGAGAAAAAGAGAGAATTAGAGACAGCGAGAGAGAGAGGGGAAAAGAGAGATGGAAGAGAAAGAGAAAGTGAAGAGAAATAAAGAAGGGGAAAAAGAGAGAGGAGAGAACGGGAGGGGAGAAAGAGGAGAGAGAGAGAGAGAGGGAGAGCCAGAGAGAGTGGGGGAAGAGAGCGAGAGAGGGGGAGGGAGGAGGAGATGGGGAGGGAGAGGAAGAGACAAGCACATAGACAGCATTTTAATGTCCGTTCAACAACTGAGCCCTTCAGGCAAAGGAGGCATGTTTGAACATAACTCGGTGAAAGCAGTCGCTCACCTCACCCCTCCCTTCTCCCTCCCGCCACGCCTCGCCCGCAGCTCATTCCGACAGCTTTCACCATCCTTCGCCCCCCCCCCCCCCACCTCCCACCCCACACCACCTCTTATACCCCCCCCCCCCTCCCCCTTCCTCATTCACACACTTACGGACATTTCAATCATTAAATATATCACCAGCTGTTTTTTTCTTCCTCTTTTTGTGTGTGCTAATAATCATAGCTTGTGTGTGATGTGAATTTTGCTGTATCTGTTATCACGCTTTCATTGTTGCTCGACAAAACATTTGCAAGACGAATCTGGTCAGTAAGTTTAAAAAAAAAAAAGTGTGTCAAGTACAGTACATTGCTTTCGGATTTTTTTTTTTTTTTTTTTTTTTTTTTCTGTCGCAACCTCAGCGCCACCTCAGAGGCAGTGCACCCACGCCGCTCATTCCGACACCCTGTCCACAGCCACAGCCCGGTCGGCCCCGCCGCAGCCCCTGCACCGGCAATCCACAGGGAGCAGTCAATGTCAAGTCGTCAAGAGGCAACCCACCGGAGGAGACACTGCACTGCTGCCGAATCACTTCGGTGGTGTTCAGTGGCGCCTGTTCTGATCCAACATACGCGGCGTCAGCCCGCTATTGCGCGGACCCGCTATTGCGCGTTGGGTTAGGGTTAGGGTTAGGGTTAGCCGCGCAATAGCGGGCCCGCGCAATAGCGGGTCCCCGCAATAGCGGGCCGCGCAATAGCGGGCCTACTAAGCCCCCTACTGACGACAATAATTGCTTAGTCGCGGAGCCGGCGTGAGTGAGCTCTCCCTCCGGAGGGCGCCACCACGTCCGTCCAACGACAGCCCCCATGGACTCGCCGATACCGGTGACCCCGACGGAACCAAACCAAGGCCACAGACGTGGAGAGGACATCGAAACTGAGGTCACCATGAGAGCAGGGCATGAAGGGCCACAGAATTCGAGACGCTTTTTTTTATGCTGATCGATGAGAATGAGGATGATTAAGATGATGCTACGGATTTTCATTTCGGTCTGAGACTACATGACAGGGCTGTACTCTACGCTTCCTTTGGTTTAAACGAATTTATTCCAGAAGTACACACAAAAGCAGCAACAACATATAAGACGAGTACAACAAGCAAAATGCTTATACACGGTACTCACTGAATATAAAAACAATGGATTGGCTGCAAAAAACTGAACATGAACGTTTGCATTCAAGAAATAATCTGAAAACAAATAATAACCTGAAACAAGTTTTTAGGGAGGGAAGAGCAGAGCAAGGAAAAGGAAAATCCAACACCGAGGCAAAACAATCAGTTGGAACAAACTATCTGTGCCAGGGCAGGCAGTAGGCCAAAGGCCTCTTTTAAGACTGTAATATATTTGAGACTTTAAGTCACTAAGTAGGTAAGCTCATTGGAAGCAGACTATACACTAGTGTAGCAGATGAGGGGGAAAGAATGCTGAGCATATGGTGAAAAAGTCACATCATTAATGAGATGAAGGAAATTTATTACCGGATAAATCTGTTAGACATGCGAATAAAATTACCAATTGTAATTAATATTGCAGAGTTTTCAGTGCAGGTTTTGTCTTGGTCACCACATAACAAAATTCTGGCATCTGCTTTTATGTCATTAGGTAGTAACGCTATTGTCTGAGTTCGAGCTAACTGGAAGAGTGGGCAGTGCAACAAAAAGTGATTAGCGTCTTCAACAGGATAACCACAGTTACATGCTGCACTGTTTGACAGGTGTCGTTTAAATAAGTCACTGTTCAAGTCACTCATTTCCAGTCTCAGTTTGCAAATTATTATTTCTGATTGTCTGTCTTGCAAATAATAATAAGAAGGAACAACTGTATCTGTATTACTAAGGTAACGCTTAACAAAACTAAGAGAATCAGACTGCTTAATGTTATCAGGAAGACTGTTCCAAAGAACAGTAGTGGAAGGAAAGAATGGTAATTTATACAGTTCCAATCTGCACCTTGGTACTTGTCTTTCCTGGGATTTCGTCTGTGATAAGGATTGATTGAAGCAACTAGAGGAGGAAGACGTTCAACTAAATACAATGGCACTGTGCCATTAACAATTTTGAAATACAATATGAGTTTATGACGACGACGTCTTTCTTTAAGGGACGTTAGTCCTGATTCATTATATAGTTTATGATGATTAGTACCACGAACTGAACCAGTGATTGTCCTAATAGCATCCAAATTGAGGTTTTCAAGATCTTCGCTTTGTTTATTCGTACAGTTGTCCCAAATAACATCTGAGAAGTCAAAATGAGGTAGAATAAATGATTTATACATAGTAAGAAGAGATTTACGACTCAGTCTGTACTTGTAAGACCGGAGACATGCAATAAGGACACGGCACTTGGATAAAATAGATTTAATATGGAGGTCCCATTTACAGTTGCTTTGTATCATTACACCTAGATGCTTATGGGAGTCTGATTCCTGTAATATCACATCACTAAATTTCAAGGGCTGTGTTTGGGGTACTGTGTGATTGGAAATGGTTAATAATTTAGTTTTGGATTGGTTGAATTCTACTTTCCAAGCAGAAGCCCACTTTCTTATCTTGTCAAGATCTGAGTTTAAAATTTCTTCCTTTCATAATATATCCCGGCGTCAACCAGGCCCGAGAGATACAGACACCTGCAGTGTTGGTCAGGAAATTTGAGCAACACTCTCAGGGACGCATCCATTAAGTGGATGAAACTCGACTGCGTGGTCCCAGTCTTCCCAACTGAGTCCGCAGCAGACTCAACTCTGGGTAGGAGCCGGTCGGGGCAGAAAAACCCACATGACTCTGATGGGATTCGAACCCACGACCTCCCAGCCGGGAGTCCGCGACGCTAACCACCTCGCCACGGCGGCTGGTGCTTTCGGATATCTTTGTCAGCTGTGAGACGTGGTTTGGGAGCGCTCTGATAGAGTTTGGGTTATACGGTAATCCTCGCACGGATCAATTCATTTCTACACAGTGAGAGAGGAAGAGAGAGGAGGAGAGACCGAGAGAGAGAGAGGGAGGAGAGGGAGAGGAGGGTGGGAGGGGCAGAGACCCAGACAGAGAGAGAGAGAGAGAGAGAGAGAGAAAGGGGGGAGAGGAGAGAGAGGGGGGAGGGAGAGAGAGAGGGGAGAGAGAAAGGAGAGAGAGAGAGGGTGGAGAGACAGAGAAAGGGGAGAGAGAGAGGGAGGAGTGAGAGAGAGAGAGAGAGAGAGAGGGAGGAGAGAGAGGGGGGGAGGCAGAGATAGAGAGAGAGAGATAGAGAGAGAGAGAGTACCAAAACACACACACACACACACACACACACACACACACACACACACACACACACACACACACACTTACATGCATATACAAACCCACTTACACACACACACACACACACACACACACACACACACACACACACACACACACAGCACCCACAGCAGGGAAAGGCTACGCAGTCTGGTATGACTGATACCGGACCACGGTCAGCTGGCTTCCTTGTGCCTGGCCTGTAGGGAGGTGGCCCACGTTCTGCTTTAATTAACTGACCACGGTCAGCTGGCTTCCTTGTGCCTGGCCGTGTGGGGAGGTGGCCCACGTTCTGCTTTAATTAACTGACCGCGGTCAGCTGGCTTCCTTGTGCCTGACCTGTGTGGGGAGGTGGCCCACGTTCTGCTTTAATTAACTGACCGCGGTCAGCTGGCTTCCTTGTGCCTGACCTGTGTGGGGAGGTGGCCCACGTTCTGCTTTAATTAACTGACCGCGGTCAGCTGGCTTCCTTGTGCCTGACCTGTGTGGGGAGGTGGCCCACGTTCTGCTTTAATTAACTGACCGCGGTCAGCTGGCTTCCTTGTGCCTGACCTGTAGGAGGTGGCCCACGTTCTGCTTTAATTAATTGACCGCGGTCAGCTGGCTTCCTTGTGCCTGACCTGTAGG
>CM031619.1:30903619-30928619 GCA_018398815.1 Conus ventricosus | reverse complement strand
AGATTTTTTTGGGAACGCGTTCCCAAAGTGTACTGTGATATCTGGGAAGGCCCGTGATATCTGGAAACGTAGTCTTTCAGAGCTCAGAAGAGCAGAAAGAAGACGAAGAAAAAAGAATGGATTTTCGAGATAAGGTAGCAAACAATTTTTTGAGGTGCAATCGAGATCTTTGGCCTTCTTGTCACTTTTTTTTTTTTTTCGCACGCGTTTCCAGATTTACCGTGATATCTGGGAACGCGTTCCCAGATTTCACGATTGGAAGTTCAGGAATGGGAGCGGTGGGGGGGGGGGGGGGGGGGGGGGGGGGAGGGGGGGGGAGGGGGGGGGGGAGATGGAAGGAGGATCATCACACTGAATTTGCGACTAGGCAAGTACTATCGTCAATCGAGGTGGGGGGGGGGGGGGGGGGGGGGGGGGGGGTGAGGGGACGGGGGGCAGGGTATAGGGAAGGTGCCCTGTTATGTTGTATTGGAAATTATTTGCAACTTTAACAACACAACAATAACAAAAGCTTTGAAGTGTTCACTTCTGTCAATAATCCGAATGGATAGCCACACCTTAACAACGAGCGCAAGGATGTTTGACAAAAAAAGAGGGTTTAACATGTTCTCTTGTGGAGAAATTCGACTGGAAACTACTGCAACTAACAACAAGTACAACACAAGAAACAGTTTTAACATGTCCGCTTCTGCGAAAGTTTTAACTGGAGGTTATTGCAACTTTAACGACAAAAACAAAAAGGACAGCTTTAACAACGACGTCGACAACAACAATAATAACAGCAACAACAACAACAACAACAGCAACACCAACGACACAAAAGTTTTAGAAGAAAAGCAAAGCATATAACCTACGAAGAATTTGATTGGAGGCTATCGTAACTTTAACGACAGAAACAAAACGGACAGCTTTAACAACAACAACAATGTCTACATTTTCGACTAGAAGAAAAACAAGGAATCTAATCTTTAAACGATTGGTAGCGACTGCAACTTCACCAAGAAAAACGTCAGGGACAGTTGTCATGTCCAAAAGCTTTAAAAAAAATTCTATACAGAATTAGGCCGGAAGCCATAGCGATCTTAACAAGAACAACAAGGCCATTTGAACAACTCCAACAACAACCACAGTTTTGACATGTCCACTTGTGTGAAGAATTCGGTCGGAAGCCATCTTAACAACGAGAACAACAAGCACAGCTTGAAAAACAAGAACATCATCATCATCATCATCATCATCATCATCAACAACAACAACAACAACAACAACAACAGCAGCACCCCCACCACCACCACCACTACCACCACCACCAACAACAACAGTTTTGATAATTCCACTTCTCTGAAGATGCTGATCGGAAGCGTTCGGATCTTCAACAAAATCAGCATGGACAGGTCTTACAGCTACATAACTTTTCATATGTCCACTTCTGTTACAATGACTTTAATCGAAGGCCACTGAAATTTTAAACGATAAGAACAATAATGACAGGAAACTAGCCAAAAAATTTTTTTCCATGTGGGGTCGTTTGTGAAGACTCTGATGGGAAGCTAATTGAACAAAACCAGAAAAACGAATAAGGACAGTTCATACAGCAACAATAACATCATCATCATCATCAACAATAACAACAGGTTTTTACGGGTTTGAGTTTTGTTTTTGTTTGTTTGTCCACTTCTGAGAAGAATTTGATCAGAAGCTACTAAGTTTCAGTTTCAGTTTCATCAAGGAGGCGTCACTGCGTGCGGACTAGTCCATATACGCTACACCACATCCGCTAAGTTTTGAGACCACACTACGCATGATTTGAAGCTGATGGATATGTCAATTAACAACAAAGATGAGACAATTGAAGAAGAGCGTCTCGTGGCTATGACTCAGCGGAAAGTCTGACTACGCATTAGCCCAACGCGCTGGTCAGACCTTGAGTAAAAGAAGCCACTGAAATTTGAACGACAAGAACAACATTAAAACAGTAACAAACCAACAGTTTTTTGTTTGTTTTTTGCGAGTATTTTTCACTTCTGAAAAGAATTTGACTGGAAACTGTGATAGTGCTTGTTCACTTCTTTGAAGAATTTCTTTGGAAGTTACTGAAACACTGAAGCAATAAAAGCAACAAGAATATACACCATTAACAACAACAACAAGAGGTTATTTTTTTTTTTTTTTTTTTTACATGTCCCACCTCTTTGAAGAAAATTCAACTTCGTCAAACGAAACGAAACTGTTTGTTTGTGGTTTGGTTGTTGTTGTTTTTGATGACTTGTGAGTTGATTCTAACGTGGTGACAGCCCTGATATGGTCCCTTTGCGGTCGGCTGGGCTACAAGCAACATTACCTTTACCTTACTCATCACTACTCACTCACTCACTCACTAAATAACTAACTAAAGAATGAACAAACTAGCAACTACTTTCCTCCCTACAAACTACCTACATACCTAACTGGACCAACTCACTAGCTTAGCAAGTAATAGCCAGCTAGCTAGCTAAGTAAACTAAATGACGGAGTAACATACTAGCCAATCAACCAATTAACCGAACCAAACAACAACGACCTAACTAACTACGACTTAAACTAACTAGCTAATAATAAACTAAACTAAACTAATAACTAACTAACTAAACTAACTAACTAACTAACTTACTAACTATAACTAACTGAATTTTACTGAATTGCTGTCTAATGACTGACGGACTGATGACAGACGGACGGACTGTCGGACTGACGGATGACTGATAGTCTGATAGAATGACTGGTGACTGATAGGACTGATGGCTGACTAATTAACTAATAAAATCCCCAACTTAAGACTTTTCTGCTGAAAAAAGCATATATTATTCGGCGATTGCTTAGTTGTAATCTATAACATCCACATTTCAGGTATTTCACTCACACAAACACGCACGCAAGCACGCACGCTCGCACGCACGCAGCACGCACGCACGCAAGCACGCACGCACACACACACACACCACACACACTCACACACACACACACACACACAACTTCTCTCTATCTATTGTCTGTCTGTCGATCGATCGATCTATGATATTTGTATTGGTCTGGCTTGATTGCATTGAATTCAATCGCGATTGTGTCCGTCATGTCGTTTGTGCCGGAGTCGTGTTAATTCATTGTGTGTATTGTATTATTTTTGCATTGTATTGTGCAGCTTTGCCTTGCATTGCATTGTTACCGTATCGATATTGTATTGTTTTGTGTTGTATGGTAATTACTTCATTGTCATAACAGATTTATCTGCGTGAAATTTGGGCACCTTTCTCTCTTCTGCTTGGAAAATCACATTACTTTATGCAGTGCTACCCATTGTCTCTTTCAGCTATGTTCATTTCCATAAACGAAAATTTTATCTTTATTTTTTTTTTGGCAAAGTTTACACCTTCATGGGTATATCAGTTTGTTTCTCAGCCAATCCATTGAAAACGGCAATTCCCCTCTACATTTGAATGGGATTACGAAGGAAAAAAAAAGTTTAAAAAAAGAAGGGGCGGGGCGGGGGGGGGGGGGGGGGGGTGGTGGAATGAAAATGTAAAAAACGAAGAATTACCACCAAAAAGTAAAAAACTAAAATTAGGAACAACACGGAGAGCAACAAGCGAATCATTACTTTTTGAACAAACAAACACACAATGACATTATAAAGAACAGGACAACAAGCAAGTACCGGTGTCGCGTGAAAATCTGGGTACGTGTATCTGGGAGGCTTTCCAGTATCACAGAGTTTTTTTGGGGGAACGCGTCCCAAAGTGTACTGTGATATCTGGGAAGCCGTGCCGGGATATCTGAAAAGTAGTCTTTCAGAGCTCCAGAATCGCCGCCGCAGACGAATAAAAAATGATTGGATTTTCGAGATATGGTAGCAACAATTTTTTGAGGTGCAATCGTAAGATCTTTGGCCTTCTGTCACTTTTTTTTTTTTCGCACGCGTTTCAGATTTACCGTGATATCTGGGAACGCGTTCCAGATTTCACGATTGGAAGTTCAGGAATGGTGAAGCGGTGGGGGGAGGGGGGGGGGGGGGGGGGAGGGGGGGGGAGGGGGGGGGGGGAGATGGAAGGAGGGATCACTCACACTGAATTTGCGACTAGGCAAGTAATATCGTCACATCGAGGTGGGGGGGGGGGGGGGGGGGGGGGGGTGAGGGGACGGGGGGCAGGTATAGGAGAAGGTGCCTGCTTATTTATGTTGTATTGGATTATTTGCAATTTCAACAACAACAACAATAAAAAGCTTTGAAGTGTTCACTTCTGTCAATATTCCGAATGGAAGCCACAACTTAAACAACGAGCGGGGCAAAGGATAGTATAGACAAAAATGAGGGTTTTAACATGTTCTCTTGTGGGAGAATTCGACTGGAAACTACTGCAACTAACAACAAGGTACAACACAAGAAACAGTTTTAACATGTCCGCTTCTGCGAAAGTTTTAACTGGAGGTTATTTGCAACTTTAACGACAAAACAAAAAGGACAGATTTAACAACGACGACGAATACAACATATTAACAGCAACCAACAACAACAACAACAGCAACACCAACGACACAAAGTTTGAGAGAAAAGCAAAGCATATAACCTCCGAAGAATGTGATTGGAGGTATCGTAATTTAACGACAGAAACAAAACGGACAGCTTTTAACAACAACAACAATGTCTCATTTTCGACCTTGCAAGAAAAAACAAGGAATTTGGACTTGACTACGCTCGCCGAAGCGGTCGGACGTGTCTGACGAGTGCTCCGCAACGCGAAGGTTTTCAAGGCTTTTTTGTTACCTCTCCATGTTCTGCAGTCTGTGAAAGAAGTTGTTCCTTAGTTGGACTAAGTGCATGGAAACTACTGTGCAGGGAAAACGGCGTTTTACTTTCTGTGAAACAGTGACATGTTGTGTTAGCCTTCTGTGTGCACGAAGGAGTAAGGCAAGATGTTGGTGGTGAGGTGAGCGTGGCGCAGCTTTTTTCCCTCCTTTTTTTTCCCCTTTGTTTCTCAAGAGATGGGCAACTAAGTATTTCAATGACGCATACTTTATAAACCAGAATTGACTATGGCAGGAGGAGTAGCATAAGGAAAATGACATCAAACATTTCTAAATTTTTTCTGGAAGAGGAGGTGAAACGCGAAACCATCTTCGTCGAAGTAGAAGCGAGTGTCACCAGCCGGAACCACAGAGAGTAAAACCATGAGCAAAAATACAGAGGCTGGATTAGATAGCAGTGCAGACGAAAGACAATGCATGAGACTTTGTGTGAAATCAAAGCAGCTTTGACGAAACTGTCTACCAAGGGATGATGTTCATCAGCTGAGTAGCGAGATGAGAGACTGAGAACTCATGAACACCAGGTTAGAAGTGCTAGAAGCAGTGTTATGGATAACAAATGAAGAGACCGTTTCCTGTGAGTTTTTTTACCAAAGCTCGCGCGGAAAATCAGAACTAAAAAGCCAGTTGGCGAGATTATCAAGGAAGGAACAGCTCTTTAAAAAGTGAACTCAATGACAGTGTAACAACCCGGCCGTTCGTGGAACGTAAGTGTGTACGGTATCAGAGAGGCGCAGGAGGAGAAGCGGAGGGACTGCGTCAAGGAATGTGTTGACGTGTTACTCAAAAATAGGCGTCTCTGTGTCGGCAGCTGTTGTGGAGGTGGCCACCGGTCGGGGAGGTTGACAAGGGAAGGCGCGAGGCGGCCCATCCTTCTTCGATTTTTTTCACGGAGTAAAAGCGCGGAGGAGGTGTTGACCGCCCGGAAGAAAAACTGAAACCAGACCGGAGTGGACTGTTGCAGAGGACTTGACCCAGGCCAACTACATAGCTGTTGAAGAAGCCAGTGCCACCCACTCCTGCAACGATGGCCACTTGGTCATCAATTGGGAAAATTTTGGCAAATTGAAAATTGAAAAAGAATCTGAAATATATTTAAAAGAGGATATTGACTCCTACTTCAGAGGAGAATATGGCGTGAGTGGAATTTGATCTATATCATATACAATTTTTGGTGTTGCTGTTTTTTTTTTTTTTTGGATTAGCAAGGGTGTGTGTGTGTCGTGTGTGTGTGTGTGTGTGCGCGCGGCCGGTGCGTGTGCAGGTTCGTATATGAAAGTGCACATATGAGTGTGGGAGTCGTGGTGTGGGTGTGTTGTAGTGTGGTGAGGGGGGGGGGAGTGTGTGTACTGTTGTCGTGCGTGCGTGTGTGTGTGTGTGTGGTGTGTGCGTGCGTGTGTGTGTGGGTAGTGTGTGTGTGTGTGTTGTGTGTGTGTGTGTGTGTGTGTGTGTGTGTGTGAAAAGGTGGGGGAGCATTGCTTATTGTCGGTGTATTTTAAGTACATGAATTAATAGTTTCTTTCCCTCGTTTCTCTTATTTATCCATTTATTTCTGCGCCCCCCCCCCCCTCACTCCTCTGTCTTTTTCTCATTTCTATCTCACTCTCTCTTCTCTCTCTCTCTCTCTCTCTCCTCTCTCCTCTCTCTTCTCTCTCCCTTTCTCTCTCTCTGTGTCTCTCTGTCTCTCTGTCTCTTTTTCTCTTTCTTTCTCTGTCTTCCCCACAAACCCCCGCCGTCTCTCTCTCCTTTTTTCTTTCTCTTGCTATGCAGATCCGCACATAAAAGTTCTTAAACGCTCTAAATACATTCTAGTAAGGTGCTGGTGTGTAGGACTTCTGTTTATGTTTTTATCATGGTCTCACTACGAGGGTGATTGTGAATGTTTCATTACTGGATGGTGCGAGTGAATGTACATACCTTTTTCCTTTTTTGTTTTCTGTTGTAGTGTGGTATATTTTTGTCACATCAAGAGAAGTATATAGCGGTGAGATCATTGGGGATTTTAGATAGGTAATCTGTAAAGTTGAGTACATGTAAATTAATAAAAAATGCTATACAAGGTAGAGATTACGTGCTGGCACGAGCGCGCGCCGCGGGGAGCAAGTTTTCTCTAGAGAGGGAAGGGGGGAGGGAGGAAGCTATTGTGAAATTCAAGGTCTCTCCTCTGTCTTCGTGCCCCACTACCCTTCCGTTTCACGCTCACGCTCCTGCCCCCCCCCCCCCCCCCCCCCCCCCCCCCCCCCCCCCCCCCCCCCCCTTGTTTTAACAGTCTGGACGGTTATTCTATGGTGTTCCAGCTTACTGTAATTACGCATCGGCAGAAGATATTGATCCCTCCCCTCCTCCCAATCCCCCTCTTTATTATTTTTTCTTTTATGTTTCAGCCTGTATATAAAAAACTATTGTTGAATAATGATAATAATGAAGCTGAACGGAGTGGATGCTGCAGACAAGGTTAATGGGAGAGAGGTGGATGGGAAATCGGTAAGAGGCGATGATGTCTGTGCTGCTGGATATCATTTCCTCCCCAATATTCTTAATGATTAATGCTTTGTGTTGTGGTCGTTGTTGAATGATGTTGAAAGATGATCCGATGACTTGATGGAGAAAATGATGGAGGACGTTAGTGGGGTGAATTTTCGATGGAGGTAATGAATAGTTATATTGAATTTATGGTTTAAATTCATTGATGAAGAGTTGATTGATGTGTAAGTTGACCGAAGCTGAGAGGGAGGTGGATGAATTATTGTAGATTTCTTGAAGGATGATGATGTTGACATGTAGATATGGATACATTTGTATCATACATCATTGGGATTAGATAGGTAATCTGTAAAGTTGAGGTTAATCAGTGAAATTGATGGCAATACTGGTGAATGATCAAGGGCCATTTTTGTATGCAACTGTGAGACACCATGAAAAGGGAAAAACATTTGATAGAAGATAATGTAAACATTCTCTCTCTCTCCTCTCTCTCTCTCTCTACTCTTATTTCTTCTCACTCTCACTTCTCTCTCTCTCTCGATGACTCGCTTGTTCCGCTTTCTTCCTTCCGCATGGCAACCCTGGATAAAGATATTGCAATCAGAGTTTTGCTTTTGTTCTCTCTCTCTCTCTCTCTCTCTCTCTCTCTCTCTCTTTCTCTCCTCTCTCTCTCTCTCTTTTCTCTCTATTATCATTGTCAGTAGGTATCAAATACTGTTGTACATAATCCCTGGATGGTGATGGATGATGTTGATGGATACAAATTGACCAAGAGATGTGACAGAATGTTATTGATGGATAGAATCCGAAAAAAAATGTCAATCTGTTGGGGGTTGGCTATGTTGCAATTAAGAAACAAGGTGTGATGAGATTATTGCTGTTATAATGTATCCATGGATGATGTTGTTAAACTATGTTTGGTTAGATTGATGTTTATAGAGAATGCTGACTGGATGGTCAGTCCAATTAGTTGATGGGGTGAGGTAATCAGCATGACTTGGGTGAGATATGTATATGGGTGCTGCTGAGGCGGTTGAGGTTTGATGTGTATGTTGTTGATGAGCTGGTAGATGAAAGCGGATTGATGACTTGGGGAACAATGAGACAAATGACATAATGTAAATTCATGATGGTAACTGATGAGGTTGATAGTAATAATTGCTAGATGAGGTCGAGTGAAGTCCATGGGGAATGTTGATGGGCATCTGATTATGTTGATAAGATGATATGGATGTATGAGTTGACAGATAAGAATTAGCTAGAGCTGTTTGAATCCGTCACTGACAGATGTATTGACGATTTGGGACTGATGGACCATTGTGTTGTACATAGTAGTATTGTTCTATAACAGAAGAACAGGTTCGTCGCAGATCATATGGGTGGACAGGGAGCGAGAGTTCATGGGCGCGCGCAGCGCGACCCGACGCCATCCCCTCCTCCCACGCCCCAATTTTTTTTTTTTAAATTTTTTTTTTTTTTTTTTAATTATTATTATTTTTTTTTAAAATATAATTTCCTTCTCTTCAGTCTTCGAGTCAACGCGGAGGTAATGAGAAGAAATTTTACTTATGTTCTGCTTCTTCTCTCTTTCAGAGTAAAACAGTTGTTCATTAGAAGCCATTACAACTTTTACATTTTTCCACCCCCCCTCCCCCCCCCCCCCCCCCCCCCCCCCCCCCCCCCCCCCCCCCCCCCCCCCCCCCCCCTAACTTTTGTATATGGACGATTTTTCTCCATTCTGTGTAAGAAGTCACTACTGCCATGAATGTGGTGATCACACTGTTTGCATTCTATTTTTAATTTACGTCTACAATGATTAATAGGCTAAGGCAGATGGAGTGATATGCTGAGAAGCAATTTGGATGATATGATGTGGGACAGGAACTGCTATGCTGATTGAAGCTGATGTTTGAATTTTGCTTGTTTTGATTTTCTTGAAAAGTTGTAAAACTGGTAATCTGTTCTACGTTTAAACTGCTGCTATGTATTGTTTAGATTTTGAAGGGAAGTAGAAGTTTTGACGGGCTATGTGCAAAAGTTATGCAGCAGAGTGGCTTTAAGATGTGTGGTGATGAGTGTTGTTTAGACGTGATTGGTTCTTGGGAAGGAAGTTGAAGTATTGATGTTATTGTTTGAAATAATCTTGAAAAGCTTTGGCAAATTATGCTTTGTAACATACCTATTTACAGGGAGTCATCACCCCCCCCCCCCCCACTCCCACGAACCAGGTTCTTTCTTTCTTTTTTTCTTTTTAAATCTTATATTTCTTACTCCTCTTTCCCCTCTTCTCGGTGCCCCCGCGCGCCGGCGCCCTCCCTCGCATCCCCCTCGCCGCTTCCGCCCAACTGTTTCCCCCCCCCCCCTGCCTAAAACCCACTTTAAAATACACATGGTGGCATACCCCCCCCCGCCTTCCCCCCATCCCTCCCCATCACGCTTGCGCGTGACAAAACATGAGTCGCTCCGAGTGTTCTGTCCTTGAAGACGGTGAATGGTATTCATGTTAATTGGACTTGAGGGCACACATACGCGCGCTGATCGTGTTCCACGCCAATCCGCACCCGATGACCTCTCTTCCTTTTTTGTAAGTGATGTGTGCAAGGTGTGCGTGCGTGCGTTGCGCTGTGTTGTGTGAGTGTGTGTGTGTGCGATTGCGCGCGCGCTGGCGCGCGCGAGGTGGGGCGCGTGCGTTGCTTCCTGTGCGGTGCAGTGTATATGTATGGTGATGGTATGGAAAGCATACGTTTCACCTTTTGAAAGTCAAGCTTGTTTTAGATGACGCTTGATTTATGTATAAGTTCATTGGCCTTTATTGGTATTTGCGTCCTTGTTCTTGTTTTTTGTTCTTGTTGTTGTTTCGTCGTCGTCTCTTCTTCTTTTTTTTTTTTTTTCTTTTTTTTTTTCTCTTGTTTTCTCGACTTCTTTCTTCTTCTTTTCTTTCCTCTCTGCGCCTGCCGCTTGCCTGCGTTGGTCAAGAAAAATTTTGACTCATTTTTGGATTTTGATTGTAGTGTGGTTTAGTCTTATAGATTGTTTTTTTCAGTATGAATTAGTGTATGTTTTGTGCATATGCTTATGTTTCTTTTTTTCTTTTTATCATTATTGTTGTTGTGTCAAAGGTTGTATGCAGCACGACTGAAAACAAATGGTACACGTTTTTGGCTGAGGAGAAAGAACATAGAAAAGTAAAGGGATATTTAACGAAGGAATGGAATCTATAGCGTTATCGTCTTTGAACTGCCATGGGCTTGGGGGATATCATAAAGAAAGGATGTGTTCATTCTTAAGACAAAAAACAATATCTACTTTATTTTCTACAGGGTCACTCATTTCACTAGTAAATTAGAACGCCAGATAAGAAGTGAATGGGGTTATGAATGTGTATTGCCTCCAAAACTTCGATTCAAGGAGGTGTAGCACTACTCTTTAATAACGACTTTGAATGCAAAATAAAGAAAACTATTAAAGATGTTCATGGTAATTACAATGCGTAATATTAATACAATGGGAAATGATTTAGTATTAGCAAATATCTAAGGGCCATATAATGACGAACCGTCTTCTTTGAAATATAAATCAAAATAGAAGTGTGAATGTCCCAACCATTTTAATGGCAGGGGGAACTGGGTACCTGGTCCTTAATCATAGTAGGATTATCACAATTATAAACATGATTAATAATGCTCGAGCACAGGAAAAAGTTACGAATTTATGTCCAGATTAGAGTATTTGATATATGGAGAGAATTAGGAACCAAGACACGAGACGATATACTTTGGTGGAACGAGAAGACCAAAACCATTTACAAGCAGGCTAGATTTTCTTTTTATTGTCCGACACTTTAATCACTTTCATAGATGATGCTGATTTTCTGTCGGATATAGAAACAGATCACTCTCTGATATACATAATTATTGTTTTTTAAAAAGGAAGAGAAACATAACAGGGTTCTGATTTAATTTCCTTTAACGGAGGGCCAGCAATATGTAATCTGGTTAATGAACGATTGAAAGAATTAAAGGACAAATATGCAATTACTGCCTTACATTAAAAACTTGTCTGTAAAATCCCAAACGATCAAATTCAGTTTACAATTTCTGACCAATTATTTCTTGAACTCTAATTATGGAAATAAGGAGCAGAAACAATATCATTCAGGATTCGCAAAAATAGAAAACGGAATGAAAAGGAAAAACAAATGAAAAAGCATACAAGATTTGGAAAGCAAAATGACTTACTAGATAGAGACTGGAGATCTTGAAAACAAAAGGAAGAGCTGAGTGAGCTAAGGAAAACAAAATTGAGGCGGAATATTGATTCGAATCCAGAGCTAAATGGGCATCTGACGGGGAAAAAAATAAGTAATATTTCGGTTGCATTGGAGAAAAGGGAATTCGTAAGCAACAGAATGCTTTAAACTTGTCACAGACAAGAGACTCTGACAGAACGGAGGATATCGTTAACAGAGACAAAGAACTATTATGAAAACCTATACGCGGAAAAGGGAAGTAAGTAATATTGAGATTGAAAAATATGTAGAATACCGCCAAAACTAAATCCAGGTAGAATCCGAACAGTTGGACAGGGGTTAATTACTTTAGAAGAAGCTACCAAAGTGCTAAAAAATATGGAAATGATAAGAGTTCTGGAAACAGGACGGATGACAGTAAATTTCTTTAAATTCTTCTGGAGACAATTAGGAGATTTGTTGTCGTTCTCTAAATGAGGGATACAGTAAGGAGGAATGGTCTGTACACAAAAAAGAAGGGAATAATAATTTGGTTCCGAAAGGAGCGAACCGCGAGAATACTTGATGAAAATGGAGACCTATTCTCACTTTAAATGTAACCTACAAAATTGCTTCGCCTGTATGCAAACTGAATAAAAATTGTGTTACCAAAACTCAAACGAGGATCAGGGACGGGATTTTCGTTCTGGATAGATATATAGGAGATTAGTTTACGAACAATATATGATTTAATTCATTATTTAGAGAGAACAAGTTGCGAGGGTTGTTAATTTCTGTCGATTTCGAGAAAGCTTTCGTTCAGTTAAATGGTCATATATGAATAAAATTTTGGGTGCTTTTGGATTTGGGAAAAGGAATCACGATGGATATCATCTTTTTACGATAAGATAAAATCTTACGTAATAGTGAACGGGAAAGTGTCTGCAGGGGCTTTTCAATTGGAAGTGGTTTGCCGTCAAGGGGACCCTTTTATCTCCATACCTATTTGTTTTTGTGTGTTGAAGTACTTAGCGACCAAAATAAGGCAAGATCATGTTATCAAAGCATAAGATAGAAAACACAGAAATAAAGATACATCAATTTGCAGGACGACACCACTTTTACGTTAGACAGGCGACAGAAATCATACGGAAAGTTATTTGCAACATTTATGTATTTGAGCATATATCTGGGATCAAATGAACTACGAGAAAAACGTTTAATGTTTGGCTAGGTACAGAGAAAAATTCCTCGAAAACACATAATTTGTCACATTGTAAAAGGAATGAAACCTCCAAAATTCAAAATTCTAGATGTGGTTTTTACGAATAGTCTCTATCGGATATGACGGAAATTAATATGAAGATATAAATTTTCGGAAGGTCCAAAAACTGTCAAAAATATGGACAAAAAGGTTTATAACACCATTAGGTAGAGTAGCTGTGCTAAATTCATTGTTTGCTATCATAAACTGGTGATACTTATGGTTCCTTTTACCAAATCCTCCGTTTCCAGATTGCTTTATTACAGGAAAACATGTGTTTCAATTTGTATGGAACAACAAATGATAAAATTAAAGAAGTATTTCAATACATAGTATACAAAAGGGAGGGATAGGTATACCGATCTGTAAATATTATCAGCTCCTTGAAAATAGCTGGATAAGGAAAGCGTACATGTACAACCATAGTGGGAAGATATTATTGATTCATTATGACCCGAAATAAGGAATTTTGACGCTATGGTCCTACAGATTTGTTGAAAGCAATATTCGTAACAAATTGGAATGGAGTTTTTCTATATATCATAGGTTTGCAAACAGGTAGAATTACACGGAAAAGTACAGATTAGCCAGAACATTTCTGTAATGAGAAGTTTTAATGTGGGAGAGAAAACATTCATTTAACAAGAAATGGATGCAGAAAAACATTATTTCTTGTTTAAACATTTACTTGATGATGATGGTTATTTTGTAAGCCTTTATGAACTGTCAGAGAATTGGGATTTCAGATAATTTTCTGAATTATATAAGTGCGTGCATTCGATCAAAGCTTAGCCGCGCCAAAGCCGCTTGAAATTTGACCAGTAACATTAGTGAAGATAAAACTTTAGCACTCAAAGAATTTGTAGCGTTACTAAAGGTACTCGTACTTATTATGTTATTATGGTGAAGTCAATGAAGTTCTTAACATTTGTTGCCTTTGTTAAGTGGGAACAGCGGTCTTAATATACCTATTGACTGGTTATAGGCTAACTGAAAAGGTATCAGCAAAATTAAAGAAACAAAAATAAATGGTTTGCAAATTAGATATGCCACAGAATTTTTAGTAACAAACAGTGTGTGAAAAGTAAGCAAATTTCGATAGTGCAAATGTATCTTTTGTAATACAGAGAAACGATTCATTAATCATTACTGGGGGAATGTGAGTTTACCCGTGTTTTCGGGAAAGACTTTGAAAGAGTCTGAATGTTAATTGTTCCCACTGTGAAAAATTATCCTGTAATGTGGAGATTATATTATTGGGGACGGATGAGAAAACAAAAACCGAATGATATGCTAGACCTAATAATTTTAATGGAAATTATTTCATTTATAATGTAGAATTAACAAAAAACATAGCTAATCTAAACATGTTTTTGTTAGGAGACTGAACTTTCGATATAAAATGGAAAAATTTATGTACTTGGATGAAGAGAATCAGGCTTACCTGCCAAACAAAATGGTTACAAATACATTAAGTGCTAGAGGATTTTTTTTTCTGTTATTGTAATATATGTATGTGTACCTAAGTGTGTGTGTGTGGGTGTGATGTGGGTGTTGTGTGGGTGTGTGTGGTTGTGTGTGAGAGAGTGTGTGTGTGTGTGTGTGTGGTGTGTGTAGACGGGTATGTGTGTGCGTGTTCTGTGGCATGAAGGTATGTGGCTTGCGGTCTATCGTGCGCACGCAGACACGCACATACAGTTTATGTTTAATGGTGTCAATGACTTGGAGCCTCCATGAAACAATGTGGAGGAAACGACGTTTATCTGTAAATGGTAACTTTATCCGAAGCATGGAGTCGATGGAGTTGCAATGATTTATGTTCATTGCGTTTTATAACCTTATATCCTAATATTAGTTGGTGTACATCATTAATGCCTTCCATATTGGAATTCATTGGAGAGGATGGTTTAGCTTAATGTTTGACTTTTTTTTCTGTTGGATTCACAATATGGCTGATGCTGTTCTTATCTCATCATCGAGTTGATAGATGTTGTATTCACTCGTTCAATTGGCTTGGTTTGCGTTGCTTTTGTGAATTAAAAACTTGTATTGGAAAAAAAAAAAAAAAAAAAAAAAAAAAATATAATAAAAAAAAAAAAAAAAAAAAAAAAAACAAACATTTCCAAAAAAAAATAAAAAAAAATAAAAAATAAAAAAAAAAAAAAAAAAAAAAAAAAAAAGTAACAAGGAATCTATTCTTTAATCGATTGGTAGCGACTGCAACTTCACCAAGAAAATCGTCAGGGACAGTTGTTAATGTCCAAAAGCTTTAAAAAAAATTTATACAGATTAGCCGGAGCCCTAGCGATCTTAACAAGAACATACAAGGCCAATTTGAACAAACTCCAACAAAACACAGTGTTTGAAGTACAATTTGTGTAGAATTCGGTCGGAAGCCATTCTAACAACGAGAACAACAAGCACAGCTTGAAAATCAAGAACATCATCATCATCATCATCATCATCATCATCAACAACAACAAACAACAACAACAACAGCACACCACCACCACCACCACCACTACCACCACCACAACAACAACAGTTTTGATAATTCCACTTCTCTGAAAGAGCTGATCGAAGCGTTCGGATCTTCAAACAAAATCAGCATGGACGGGTTTACAGCTACATAACTTTTCATATGTCCACTTCTGTTACAATGACTTTAATCGAAGGCCACTGAAATTTTAACGATAAGAACAATAATGACAGGAAATAGCCAAAAAATTTTTTTTTCCATGTGGATCGTTTGTGAAGACTCTGTGGAAGCTAATTGAACAAAACCAAAAAACGAATAAGGACAGTTCAAACAGCAACAATAACATCATCATCATCTCACCAATAACAACAGGTTTTTCGGGTTTGAGTTTTGTTTTTGTTTGTTTGCCCCACTTCTGAAAGAATTTGATCAGAAGCTACTAAGTTTCATTTTCAGTTTAAATCAAGGAGGCGTCACTGCGTGGGGAAACTAGTCCATAACGCTACACCACATCCCCCTAAGTTTTGAGACCACATACCCCATGATTTGAAGCTGATGGATATGTAAATTTTAACAACAAAATGAGACAATTGAAGAAGAGCGTCTCGGGGCTATGACTCAGCGGATGTTGACCTACGCAATTACCCCAAGCGCTGGTCAGACCTTGATTTAAAAGAAGCCACTGAAATTTGAACGACAAGAACAACATTAAAACATTAACAAAACCAACATTTTTTTTTTGTTTTTTTGCGAGTATTTACCACTTCTGAAAAGGGAAATTTTACTGGAAACTGCTGATAGTGCTTGTTCACTTCTTTGAAGATTTTTTTGGAAGTTACTGAAACACTGAAGCAATAAGAGCAACAAAATATACACCATTAACAAAAACAACAAAAGGTTATTTTTTTTTTTTTTTTTTACATGTCCACCTCTTTGAAAAAATTCAACTTCGTCAAACGAAACGAAAGACTGTTTGTTTTGTGGTTTGGGGTTGTTTGTCTGCTTGTTTTGTAGTTTTGTTTTGGTTTGCTTTGGAACAGGAAAAAAAGGGAAAGAGAGACGTAGCATGTAGTCCAACATAAATGAACAGACCTTGACCTCCGTCCGACCGGCGTGGAAAATTTTCTGATTCTACCACGGGAAAGTAAACGTTGGTACTCTTCATTTATTCAAACCCCTCTCTCCTCGTCTGCTTTCCTCCCCAAACCGCATTCTGCCCCCACCCCCCCCCCCCCCCCGTCTCTCTCTCTCTCTCTCTTCTCCCCTCCCCTCCCCTCTCCTCTCTCTCTCTCCTCTCTCTCACCTCTTGCAGAGAGAGAGAGAGAGCTCACGCGTGCGCGCACAAAACACACACACACACACACACACACACCACAACACACACACACACACACACACACACACACAATTTTGTAGTGTGTTGGTTTGGTTTGTTTGTTTTTAATTGTTCATGTGATATTTGTACAAAAGAACCAAATTCGTTTATAGTCTAAAATCATCAACAGTGATGAAGACACTACATAAATCATTGAATTAAACCGACCATCCACCACATAATTCATTTGTTCATTCATTCATTTATGTATTCTTTCGCTCATTCATTTACTCCTGATATTTCCATTCACTCAGCAACTTGTCAACGAACTTAATCCTTCATTTGCTCATGAACGACTCTCAAACTCATCTTACCCATGCCTTCATTCATTCATTCATTCATTCATTCGTTCGTTCGGTCGTTCGTTCGTTCGTTCGTTCATTTGTTCGTTCATCCATTCGTTCGTTCGTTCGTTCGTTCGTACGTTTATTCGTTCGTTCTTAAATCGTTCATTCATTCATTCGTTCATTAATTAATTAATTAATTCATTCATTCATTTATTCGTTCATTCTTTCGATCATTCGTTCATCGTTCATTTATTCATTCATTCATCTATTCACTAACTTAATCACTCGCTCACTTACCTCACCCACTCACACTGACTTCGTCGTTCATGTATTCATTCGTCCACTCAACCGTCACAACTTCACCCAGATAACCCTTATTTCTTCCCATGCCCCCCCCCCCTCCCCCCCCCCCCCCCCCCCCCCCCCCCAAAAAATAGCGTTGTTCATCTGCCGGCCAATCGATTCTCTTCCAGCAACGTCATTTCCGTTTCGCTCGTGTGGACAAGCCCAGTTCCTTTCAGAGTCTTGAAGCACGTCAAACCGCTCGTGTCCCGTGGATTCCGGAAATGTTACCTTTTTGGGGGTGGGGGTGGGGGTGGGGGGGGGAGGGGGCCCTTTCGGGCCCCCTTAATCCATGTAATTTTGCCCTTTAAATTATCATTATTCGTCATTTTGCTGTGGAAGACAAGGGCCCGGGTCGATTTGAAATCAGTTTGAGGGACCGGTGATGATGATGTTCATGAAGGGGGGGGCGGACCCCTTCTTCGGAGAGGGGATGGGGAGGGAAAAATTTTTTTGGGATTTCTTGGGAAGATCGGCACTTTCCCAAAATGTCCGTGTGTTGTGTGTGTGTGTGTGGGTGTGGGTGTTCTTTTCTTCTTTTTAAACGCCCTTTTCCAAGGCTGTGAATTAGACAAAAAATAAAAAAAAAATAAAAAAAAATAAAAAAAAATTTTTAAAAAAAAAAAAAAAAAAAAAAAAAACCCCAAAACTCCCGCTTTCTTTCTCTGAACCTCCCCCTACCTTTTCCCCTTTCCAAAAATAAAAATTTCTTAAAACAATAAATAAAACATTTGTAAACATTAAATCAAGACCCAACTGGGTTTCCTTTTTAAAAACCCTTTTAAAAACAACATCCAGCAAAAGAAAGGGGTTCAAAAAAAATATTCTTAAAGTTGAATCTAAAAACCGTTGAATCACAAATCGAAGTGGGTAAAAATGTTTTCAAATGTTGACAATGTAGAATAAAAGGGACGGTGTTATTTCATAAACCGCAGACGTTTTTAAACATGACTGTTAAAATTTGCATTGGGGATTTTTCCAGTCTGAATCGGTAAAAACCAGGGAGCCCAGTGTTCGGTTTTAAACACATGAGTTTCCCCATTGCAGGAATGTATATTTTACTTTGAAAATTTTCCCCCAAATAAAATTTTAAAAATAAACCCTTTCCTATATTTCCCTTCACATGATTCCAAAAAATTTTTCTTTTTTAAGGGGAAAAAAAGTTTCAGAAAAAGAAAAAGGAATTTTAACACATACAAAATTTTTTTATGTTCATTGCACCCTTTTTAGCTGTTCTTCCCCCCTTTCATTACCAAAAATATTACAATGTAGGAAACCCAAGAGAATAAATATTTAGTTCGGCAGTGAAAAAATTTAAAGGGGATTTTTATGACAAATTTCTGCAAAAAATTTAAAACCTCTTACTTTTAGTTTTAAAAGACGTACGCGTTTTTAAAACGTTTTAGAATAAAAAAAAAAATAATACCTGAACTAAAAAAAACCCAGGAAGATCAAGCAGAAAATTCAAAGCCATCAAAATAGAAATTTAAGTTTTTTTCTGTAAATATTGAAAAATTTTTTCCCAAGATGGAAAAGCCTTTTCTGCTTTTAAAGCGGGGATTAAAAATGCGCCCCAACCCTTGTCATTATCTAGTTTAAAAACCATCAGTGAAATTTTTGGGATGGCCCGGGTATGCCCCAAAAATATGAGCTTTTACAGAAGCAGAAAAATGTGGGCCATAATTTTTCATTATATTTTTTTAAAATTTTAGTATCAAAATTGGGCGATAAAAATTTCCCCATTTTGGGACGCAGGAACAGTACACGAGATGAAAATTCTTTCTTTTTTTTTTCCCTGACTCTTGAAAAATGTCATAAGAAAAAAGGCCCCTTTTGGGTTTCTAAAAAAGGAAGACTTTTGCTTTTTTGGGAAAATCCGTGTCTGTTTTTACGCAAAACTTCATTAAAATTTTAAATTTTGGGAAACTAAAGTACCCTTAGGAAATTTTTTAGATGATCAATTTTCATATTTCTTAAAAAGGTAAAAAAACCAAATTTTCAGCATATTTTTTTAAATTTGAAGATGTTTTTTAGGAAACCAAGGGGAAAGTTTTTAGGCTTTATGTCTATACTTTGCTTTTTTTTTTTTAAAAATTTTTTTTGGGGCAAGAAAAATTCCCTCTTGGGCTATATTTTAATTTTAAACCCGGTTTAAGTCTGTTACAAAGATTTTTAAAAGAGGGGAAAATTTTCTTGTCCCCATGTTTTTTTGCGGGAAAATTTTTTTGGAAGGGTTCAGCCCTTTTTTTTGCTTTCATCATTACGTATTCTAAATGCTCTTTCCATGACAATTTTGATGAAAGGGTTTTCCCTAAAAATTTAACAGCCCTTTGCAAAATTTGATAATGACCCTTCTAGTTAAAAAGAAGGCAAATCTTTTCGATCGTAACCAGGTCAAAAACCCTTCAATGTGATTTTTTTGGGAGCCCAAATTTAAAACCTTTTTTAAAACAAAAAACCCCTTTTATATTATAAAGGTTCTTTTTTGATAAAATTTTTTTTATTTGGAAATTTAGCGTTTCATGGAGTGCTTTTTTTTTAAATAGTCACTTTCACCCAAAATGAGATTTCATCGGGCATATTGCCCTTTTCAACATGTTTTAGACACAGATGAGGGCGGCCCATTTTTGTCAAAATTTTAAAAAGTATTGGGTACTACTGCCCTTGTGGAATCCCAATGAAGGGTTTTAATTTAGATTTAAGTGTGTCCTTTTTGGTCTGAATTGATCTATTTTCTAAAAAAGTCTTGAAATAATTATACTTTCAACCAATAAGCCAATGGTTTTTAATTTATAAAGTATCTAGATCCCCAATTGATCGTACGTTTTTTTGTTATCAAAAAAGTACCCAGTACTTTTTTTTCTCTAGCAAACGGGTTGTTAATTTTGGTTTTTAAATTTTTTGGGTAAGGTGATAAATTGGTTAAATTGTTTACAAAAACCCCTCTTGAGGTTTTGGGTTATGATATTGTTCTTTTGGGCAGTATTGTAGCAACGTTTTTAAAATTTTTTTTTTCCTCATTTTTCCCCGTTTTGTGACGTCAAGAAAAGGGCCCCGATAACTGTTTATTTCTGTTTTTGGGTTTTTTGGGCAAGTTTTGTGTATGGGAAACAATAATAGTTTTTTTCCCTTATAAGGGAATATTTCCAAAACGCCCCAACATTTTTAAAAAGAATTGGTGAAGAAAGTTAAAAAAACCCTTGAAGGAAAAAGGTTTGTTTAAAATTCATTTGATTTTCCCTTTCAGGGCCTATGAATTCTTTTTTTTCCCCTGGGGGAAAATGACATCTTCATTTTTTTTAATGTGTTTTGGGGCTTTTGAAAAAAATGGCTGTTATTTTCTTTTGGATCTTTGTATTTTCACTGGAAGATTCTTTCTCTCGAAAAACCTGTCCTTTTCTGACAACCCTCTTTGAAAATGGGAAATTGCAAACTTTTTGAGAAACCCTTGGGGCCTTTTTGTTTTTAAAAAGGAAAATTCTTATTATTTATATGACTGGATATTCTAAAAAGGCATACTCCATTTTTCAAATCCTCATTTTTTTTTCCAAAACCCTTCTAAAGATCTGGGGGGCAAAAAAACTTCGTTTTTCCCAAAAACAGACCAAATTACTGCCGTTTGGCCTGTTCTTTTTCTCTATTCTTTTTTTTTTTTGCCTTTTTTCATTTTTTTGTGTTTTTTTTTCCTTCTTTTTGTCTTTGAAAAATATTAAATTAAAAAGGCTTTTTTCTTCAATTGTTTCCCTTTGGAAAGCATCTTTAAACCAAAAACTTTTCCTAAATATTTATTATCTTTTTTTAAATTGCCTTCGGTTTTAAAAAGTCACAGGTACAAAATTACTCAGTAAATTTTGCTTTAAACACTATCAATATTACCGACTGAATTCTTCAAGGGTTATGATTGACAACAATTTTTCAAATTTGCCCCAACCCGCTTTTTCTTTTTTTTAAATTTTTGGGGGAATTCTTTTTTTTCTGAAATCCTACTTAGGGTTGTCATTTTAAACTGAAAACCAAAGGGGAGATGGTCACTACCAATGTATCCTTGACATTTCCCCATTAAAACAGTTGCAGCAATAGGGGTGATTTTAAGTGAAAATCGATGGAATGGCTTATGTTTCGATATATCTGGGTTCTAGTTACAACCCCCCATTATTTAGTAGATACAAAGCAGAATCAACAACATTTTCGACGAAACGGTTATTGATTGACCCGCCAAAGTGCATTCCTTGGGCCCCCCCAAAAAGGGGAAAGAGCATTAAAAACCCCCCCACTTCAACCATTTTTTCTTTTTTGATCCCGAATCGCGGTTTGCCACTCCCTGTTTTGTTGTCCCGGACCGTTGGTAGATACACAGAAAATATATTCATAATCAGCGATTCATTAAATTTCACTCTTTACTGCACAGGGATTAATTTTTTCAAATATTGTTGGGAAAAGGGGGGGAAAATTTTTCCTGTAATCCAAAACATCTTTTATTTAAATACTTTTGTTGATTTTTCCTTTTTTTCCCAAAGGGAATTGGAGATAAAAGTAGCCCTTAAGGATTGGGGTTTCTTTTAAAATGGATACATTTTGAGATTGTTTAAAACTAAAAACATGGTACTTATTTGATGAAAATGCTGCACAAGATTGTCCAGTTGTGGAAAATTTATCTACAATTCCCGTGCTTTTTTAATATTAGATTTTCCTTTCCATTTTCTTTTGGCATTTTTTCCCCTTTCCTTTATTAACCCCGGGGTTTTTTCAACATCTTTCGATTTTGAAAGAACTTTAGTGAGATAAAAAAAAATAGGGTAACAATACCAAACAAAAAAAAAAACAAAAAAAAAAGTTGTTTTTGGGTAAAATTTAAAAAAAAAAACAACAAAAAATGCACAATTTTTAAAAAAAAAAGTTGGGCAACAACTATAATCTACAAAATGCTTTTACAAGAAAAACAAGAAATATGCAATTATATCACCCCAAGAGGGGGGGAAAAGTGTTTTTGACGTGTTTCCGCAGAAACTAAATCAAAGGTCTCTTTGTCCCCTTTTGGTTTTAAAACCACTGTTTTACTCAAACGTCAACATGTTAACCAGGGTCTCTGGGATCCAGGGAGGGCTGGTGTTTCCCCTGTAAGGTTTTATATTTTTTTCCGGCCTGTTTTGGGGTTTAAAAAACTCAATGTTTTTCCTCGGTTCTCCCAAAAAAATTTTTTAAAGGGGCCCTTTAAAAATTTCTTGCCAGAACACTTTACCCTCTAGGGGTAGGGGTGGAGGTTTTTTTCTGAGTGCCAGTTTTTTGGTTGGGAGTTGGGTTTTGAAAACAAAAAAAACTTTTTTGATTCCAAACGATCTGAGGGGTTTGAGGGATTAAAAAACCCCTCGCTTTTAATTTTTTCCTTTTTGGGGTCTTTACGGGGGGGCAACTTTTCTAACCACAAACCCTTTACTTTGGAATGGCTGTGGGAAAATTTTTATAAAGGAATTTTACCCTTTGCTGCCCTGTCTTTGGGGCTTTTTTTTGTAAAGGTTTGTTAACCCCACATGGAAAAACTACTGAAACTGGTGGGTTTTTCGTCAGTGTAAAATTTGACTGAAGGGGCCAAAGTAAGGGCTTTGATGCAAAAAAGGGGTTGTCTTTGCCTCAAAAACCCCCAAAAAAGGCCCATCTGTTCCCAAATTCCCCTTTTAAACAGAATTTATTTAAGGGAAATTTCGACTTTGGGAATCTTTTTCTGTTTCTTTTTTTTGGGGAAATGATGAGTTCTGTTTTTTCCCGTTTGATCTTTTTCGTCATGAAATTTTTGACGTCATTTTATCTGGGTTCCGGCTTTTTCTTTTCTTTTGATTTTTGTTTGTTTTCACCCCCCTTCTCTCTGGGGTTTTGGGGGTGGTGATGCTTTTTTGGGGTGTGGGTGCAGCAGGTAGGGAAAATTTTTCCCGCAGGGATATGACGGGGGGATTGAGAGGCCCCGGAGGTCAGATTTTGGGTTTTGGGAAAGGCTTTTGGGTTTTTTATGCGAACGTTAGATTTTGGGGCCATGTAGTAATCATCTCAGTCTGTTGATTAAAAGTGTTTTTGAGAAAGCTATTCGTTCTGTAAGAGACTCGATCATTTCTTTTCATCTTTTTTTTTCAGACTCACTGCGACAGATTTGGTGGGGTTCCCTTTTGTCCCTGTGGTTTTTCCCCCACCCCCTTGGGCCCTTCCCGCTTTAGGGCTCTCTGTGCAACGATTTAGGGCATCTTTGAGGAGGAAATTTTTTTGCTGTCCCCCTTTCGGGGGGCCCTTTTCTTTTTTTTAAAATTGGGGGGGGGCGTTGTTTAGCGGGTGCCTTGTTTTTGATCGAGTCGTCTAGTTTAGTTGATGGTAGTTTTTTCGGGAAATTTTTTTAAAAGCCCAACCCCCAAAATTTCCCCACTGTCCGCCCTCTTTGTGCGTGTGTGGGTGTGGGGTGTGTGTTTGCGTGTGGTGTTTTGTGTGGGGTGTGTGTTGGGGGGTGTGTGTGGGTGTGTGCGCCCTGTGTGTGTGTGTGTTTTGTGTGTTTGGTGTGTGTGTGCGGCGTGCGTGCGTGCGTTTCGTGCGTTTCTGCGTGCGTGGGTTTTTTGGGGGTTTTGTGTGTGTGGTGTGTGTGTGTGGGGGGGGACCCTTTCACGCGTGCATGAAAGCGGCGTGGGTGTGTGTTTTTACGTGTGGGGTGACTTGCCCCGCGTGCATGAAAATATGCGTGGTGCGGGATGCCCGAGTGTTGGTTGCGTGCGTGGTGCGTGCGTGCGTGCGTGCGTGCGTGCGTTTCGTGTGTGTGTGTGTGGGGTGTGTGTGGTGGGTGTGCGTGCGTGCGTGGTGCTGGTGCGTGCGTGCGGGGCGGCGTACTGCCGTGCGTGTGTGTGGGGTGTATTGAAGGAGGCGGGGGGGAGGTATTTGGGAAAATGGGGAAAGGGTGATCGATGCACGGGTTTTGGAGCCCTTTTTTGTGCAAAAATCCCAAAATAAAGGGTTTTTTCTGCTTCCCGTGAGTAAAACAATAAAATCCTTTAAAAAATCCAAAGACAACAGGGGTGTCCATTATCTTTATAACAAAAGGGGAGAAGGGTTTGGGGGTTTTTTGGGCTGTTTTCTTGAAGACTTAATTTCTGTTTTATTTTGGGAAAAAGGGGGGGAGGGGGTTGGGGGGGGGGGGGGGGGGGGGGGGTGGGGGGGGGAGGATAAATTTCAGATTTTATCCCCTAATATTTTTTCCTTTTTTTCTTTTTCCCAGGGAAAAAAGTTTCTCTCTTCAAGAAAAGGGAAAAAAAAAATTATTTTTTTAAGAAGTAAAAACAAATTTTCATCTTTTCAAAAATTAGAACAATTTTTACTCTTCAAGGGGGAAAAAAATCATTTTCTCTTCAAAAAAAGGAAAACATTTATTACTCTTTAAAAAATGGTGGGTCTAAGCACTACTTGTTCAAATTTTGACATGTATTGTAAAAATAAAGTTTTTCGATTAAATGGAAAAAAAATTTTATTTAAACCAAGAAATGGTGATGAAAAGGAAATCATTTTAAAACATGTTTTTTCCCCTGGAAAAAAAGTTTCCCCTCCTTCCCGGAAAACATAATCAGTGTTTTCCCCGGGAAAAAAAGGTGTTAATTTCCCCTTTTTTGAGGATTATTATTATTTTTATTTTTATGGTATTTTTATTTGCGCCTATCCTGGCAGAGACCCAAATCTAAAC
>CM031619.1:30881119-30898619 GCA_018398815.1 Conus ventricosus | reverse complement strand
GGAGGAAGAGGGGAGGGACGGAGGAGTAGGAGGAGGAGGAGAGGGAGGAGAAGGGAGGAGGGGAAGGAGGAAGAAGAAGAAGAAGAGGAGGAGAGGGAAGGAGGAGGAGGGAGGAGGAGGAGGAGGAGGGAGGAGGACAAGGAGGAGAGGGAGGAGGACAAGGAGGAGAGGGAGGAGAGGGAGGAGAAGGGAGGAGGAGGAGGAGGAGTAAGAGGAGAATGAGGAGGAGGAAGAAGAAGAAGAAGTAGAAGTAGAAGAAGAAGAGGAAGAGGAAGAAGAAAACAAACATGTATCATTCTTTCAATACTACTGAGAAACTCTCGACTAGCCCTAAGAACGATGATCGCTATGGAGGTTTTTTCTTTCATATCAAAGCTCATTATTCACAGCAGACCTTTGAATTAATACGGATGGGTAAACTTGGAAGTTATAAAAAAAGCAAACTACACGAACATAGGTTTACGTTTACGTCAAGGATACCGCATGACATAATTATGTGAGATATTCCGGCTGACTGAAACGGAGAAACCGAATATTATCTTGTTTTGAGTTTCTTTTTCTCGAATCTCGATGCTTAAAAAAATAAAAATGAAAATAAAAAGTCCCCCCCCCCCCCCCCCCCCCCACCCCCACCATAAATGTAGTTCCAGCCAAAAGTGACACAGGCTTGCATATGTGGCGTCAACTTCAAATTACTGCCATTCTTTTCACTTGGCCCCTCGCACCCACGTCATCCACTTCAGTTGTCTTTTTGGCGCCCCTCCCCCCTCCCCCTCCTCCCCCACACTCTTTCACACACACACACCGACCCGACCCGACCCGACCCGACCCGACCCAACCCAGTGCGCCTTGAATCCACCCCCACCCCTCCTTCCAGTCCACGTCCCCCTGTACTCTCTGTCTCCCTCTCCCTTGTTCTTTTTTCATACTTCAGAGACACACTCCTTTATACTGCAACGTCGATGGAACTGTCAGCATCTTCCGTTCTCTTCGTGAAGATGGAACTCGCTCGCAGGAATATTTGTGCATCAGTTCAGAGTTGTTGAATCATACAATCATAAACACCAGTGTAGCGAGGTCAAGTTTGCAACCCGTAATATTTGAGCACTGAGTAGCTGATGCCTTTCCATTCTGAGTGGCACCGAGTAGCCAATGCCTTTCCATTCTGAGTAGACCGAGTAGCCACTGTACTTTTCTGAAGTCCGGAGAATTGACAGTGGCTGAAGAATAGCAGCAGGAGATTGTTTCCACTGTAGACCCGCAGACTGGGTAGTGTCCGTCATTGTACTCGCAGTAAGCTTGTGTTTCTGTGTCGGTGCTAGTACGTGCAGATGTGTGCATGTAGGCCTATGTGGGAGAGTGCCAAATTTTCGGCCATGCGGCCTTCTTCTGGGGCTTGTTTTTGACAAGGTAAGAACGTCATAAGCATTGACGCATTTGAACATAGTTGTCATAGCTATGACGTCAGTGTTTCTGCTATTTAAAAGAAAAAAATTGAGATTAAGAGATGAAGTTGGAAAAAAAAAAAGAAAAGAAAAAGACGCACATATACACGTACACACTCATACACAACACACTTACGTGCACAACACACACACACACACACACACCACACACATGCACATACACACACACACACACACACACACACACACACACACACACACACACACACTCACACACACACACACACAACACACACACACACACACACACACACACGCACACACGCACACACACACACACACACACACACACACACACACACACACACATGTACGTGTCTCTCTGCCACCGAGACCGCCAGAGAACCAAGTCCCTCTGCCATAGGGACCATTCCATAACAGTATTTACACAAACACGCATATACACACGTGCAGTCACATAAAGAATTCCACCCAACCACATCATGCCCCACCCTCCCCATAAGTTAACCAAGACTCCCCCGTCTCCACTCTGCAAATCAGTGTCCATCGGAATCAAGGCCGTTGAGTCCCAAAGGATAACCTGTCTTTAGTTTATTCTTCCAGAAATCTCTTCTCTGTCTTGCGGTTTTGTTCAGGCTGTGGACCTTTTCCACCACAATGCATCTCATGTTCTTCAGAGAGTGTTCAGGTAAGTTGAAATGATTGCTGACATGAACCCATGCACCTTTGTTCAACTTGATGTTAGACCTGTGCAGATAGAAGCGATCTTTCAGTGTCAGCATAGTTTCACCCATGTACTGTGTACTCTGACAGTTGGTGCAGTACAGCATGTAGACGATATTGCTGCTGTCACAGGACAGTCGATGACGGATGGTAAATGTCTCTCCTGTCTGCATACTACTAAATGTTCTGCTCTCAACTAGATGGTTTTCACAAACCACACAGTGTTCAGCTGTACATTTGAAGCATCCAGCATAGATGTCATCTGGAATCGGGAGAGCTGATGGCATGAGCAGATTTCTCAAAGACCGCGATTTTCTTTCGGCTAGTATGGGTGGGGAAGGCATAGCCTTCCGCATTTTCTGGCTCATGTGGAGAAGAGGTTGGAGTTCTGCAAACCAAGAACGGAATGGGGGATTAGAGGGGTTGTGGGTGATGATGAATGGAACTCGGTTGTGTTGCCTGTCTTCCGTCTTACAGCTGAGAGTCTCGTGTCGGGGAACATGGCTGGCTTTTGTTTTTGCCTCCTGGATGGTCACAGGGCTGTATCCTCGCTGGAGAAAATCACGTTCCATATCCTGGCAACGAGACTGGAAGGTTGGCATGTCAGAACAGAGGCGGCGGAGGCGCAGGAACTGGGCATAAGGAATGTTTTTGATGGTATGGTAAGGGTGGCAGGATGAATGGGCCAAGTATGTACGAGCATCTGTAGGTTTGGAATACAGGTCTGTGTACAGATAACCTCGCTTCAGATGGATGAAGATGTCCAAGAATGGCAGTGATTTCTTAGAATAGTTCATAGTGAACTTGATGGTAGGGTGGAACTGGTTCAAAAACTCAAGGAACTGGTGAAGTTCTTCTGTTGATCGAGACCACAGAAGAAAGATGTTCGTCTATAAACCATTTCCACAGTTGTCGGATGATAGGAAAGGGGCTGTTGTCCAGTATCTGTGCCTCCAACCAGCCCATGAAGAGGCAAGCCACCGTAGGTGCCATAGGTGTTCCCATGGCAGTGCCCAGTTTTTGTTTGTAGAAATGCCCATCAAAGTGGAATACATTGTTGGACAGTACATGGTTCATCAGTTCCAGAAGACGCTCTATGGGCATGTTGATGCAATCAGTTTTGTCAACAAACGCCTTCACTGCTGTTTCTATGTCGGCGTGAGGAATGTTGCTGTAGAGTCCAACGACATCATGGTGACCAGGTATGTGCTGTCGTCAAAAGGACCAAACTCACGGTTCCATTGGTCTAGTGTATGGAGCATATGCGTGGTGTCTTGCACATAGGACGGAAGTTGCTTGACATGATCCTGTAACCAGTGGTCCACCAGTTCGGAGATACGTTCAGTGGGCCACCAACTCCTGAGACAATGGGACGTCCAGGGCTTATATTCATGGACAACCCGCTGTTGACCTCCGGTTAGTTTTACCTCCGGCGGGTACGGAACCGGCGGTTAAACTGGACCCGCTGGTTAGAATGCATTGCCATTCGTGAGCCGCGGTCTGCCATCGGTTAGTTACCCGGCCGACTATTTTTAGACTGACAGGGGATTCCCGTAATCTCGCTCTCAGCGCATGCGTATGCTACCTATTTCCTGCATTTCCGAAGTAAACAACGATGTCGAAGACTGAGAGTGAGTCCGTGAAAAATGGACAAATCTAAAGAGAGACCATCGGAATGGAAACGGGCAGTGGGCAGTGCCTTCTAAACCCACAGACGAGCTGATCGACATGATTGTTGGTGGTGACAGTGACCTGATCCAAGGTATCAGAGGTGAGTCAAACATGATGAGAATACTTGAAAAGCCTGCAGTAAAAGCTGTGTGTATCACTGTATTACATGTGCGTGTTACTGTGTGTGTGCCACTGTGTGTGAGGGAGAAAGAGCGTGTGTTGTGTGCATGCACGTACAAACATCCAAATGTGTAGATGTGCGTGTGCGTTATCATGCATAGCCCAATGTGCAAGTGCATATATCATGTATGTGGTTTGGAGTTATTCCCAAGCAATATTGTAAGGCACTTAGCAAGTGTAATGCATGAGTGTGGAAGTGTATGTCTGTGGAGTGTGGGGGGGGGGGGGGGGGGGGGGGGGGGCAGGTGACCGAGTTAATGTGTGTTTAAGTGTCATGCAGTGAGTCATGTAAATGGAATATTTTTTTTTTTTTTTTGCAATTGGTTGTCTTGAAAGGGATGTGTGTGTGTGTGTGTGTGTGTGTGTCTGCGTGCGTGCGTGCGTGCTTGTGTGTGTGTGTGTGAGTGTGTGTGTGTGTGTGTGTGTGTGTGTGTGTGTGTGTGTGTGTGTGTGTGTGTGTGTGCATGTGTGTGTGTCTTTAACAAGTGTGATGAATTTGTAGGTATGTACATAAGGAACTGTTCTAGGTAGACTTGGAACAGGATAGCATTTTGAGTTCGCTCATTATTGTACTTTCAGTCATTGTAAAGCAATTTCTAATGTTGGAAAGTACTGTTATTTTAATATTATGATAACACTATGTCAATGATGATGATACTTAAATAAACACCTCCCACAGTCCCCGAGCTGTTTTCTACCTGACCAACAGAAAATAAATATGTGTGAGAAATTTGTAGAATATTGTAACTTTCCATAATTTGAAAAAATACTTATTCACTCAAGCAACTAATTAGATGTTTGTAGATGATGAATATTATGTACCTTTGCTTGACTTGTAATGTATTTGATCAATATGAAATATACCTTTTTCAGGTGGTGGTCATGACACATTCGGACAGCAGCACATGATCTACCAGCCAGCACTTGCAGTGAGCTTGGTAATTTCAATTCTAGATTCCTGATATACCCAACCCAAGTTTCTTTGTTTGTCTCGCATGCATGAATGTGTGTGTGTGTGTGTGTGTGTGTGTGTGTGTGTGTGTGTGTGTGTGTGTGTGCTGTGTGTAGTGTGTGTGAGTGTATAGTATTACTGATAGTGAAGTATAAATTAGCTGTTGGCTAATGAGATGTATATTTAATTTCTTTAGTTGTTTTGCATACATTGCATGTAATTATATATCTCTCAAATGAAACAAACTCCAAAATGCAGCTTTCTTCTACATTAAGCTCATCTAACCTGAAGATCACACTGAGACATGTAATGTAATGTTTACATATAATTGTGATTCACAGAACATTTCTTTTTAGTAAGTGATCGCTGATGTTACAAAATACTCAACAGTGCATTAAGTTGTCGTGTTTTGATAAACTGAACATTTCTATGCTGGATCCACACTTAATGTGTACTGTCTGCATAAGTTGTTAAACGTGTTAGGTAGTCTGTTTTCAGCTCCGATTATAAACCTTGAGCTTGTGTACTGTCTGCATAAGTTGTTAAACGTGTTAGGTAGTCTGTTTTCAACTCCGATTATAAACCCTGAGCTTATGTGAATCGATTTTGGGGCACTAGAAATGTACAAACATTTGTAACTTAAGCTTTCCTGTTGTTTGAGAAAAAGATTGAAAAGCTAATCATGTTTCTTCTTTCAGAAAGCTTGCACCACAAAATATACAATATACATGTAGATTCTAGTACAACAATTAGATGATGACAGATTATTGTACAACAATCTGATGGCTATTATGACATGGATTACTGTACAACAATCTGATGGCTGTTTTGACATGTAATATAGTATATCTTGTGATGCATTCATTTTGAGTGGATACATTCCCTCTGTGAACATTTTCAAACTGTATGAAATGGTTTAATAGCAAACAAAATGTTCATGTATATACAGGACACTGGCCACATGGATAAAATATTTCCTGGGGATGTTATGTGATCACAGGATTAGAAATTGCCATGAACTACTCACTACCTCCCAATGACAGTGAAGGTTTTCTGACACTGATATCATTCTCTTGCAGCTCAAATGAACAGCCAGCCAACATAATAAGGAATGTGATCTAAATGCAACTATGCCTGTGGACTCAGACATCCTAATCCTAGACGGTAAATCATATCAGCAAAATTAAGAAAATATTCTGAAAATGAAAAGAAAAATTTGTCTGAACAAAGGGAATTTTCTCTCTCTCTCTCTCTCTCTCACACACACACACACACACACACACACACAACACACACACACACACACACACACCAAGACCAAACAGGTGCAAAAATTGAAGCCACATAACACCTAACAGATAATGGCAATATTTCAGTTTATTTTAACCTTTCTCAAACCACACTTGGCCAGTTGACAGACAAAGAAAAAGGCAGTCTCAGCCTAACATCTAAAACGGATGCACAACATGTCCAAGGTCAAATGAGAACTTTCACCTTGACACTGAAAATATGATTCTGCAGCATGGAGGTCTTTTTCCAAATTCTGTCAAGTATGATCCATGTGACTAAAATAGCATTTGCTACCTAACAGCAAAAACTAAGCACTGTGTACTTATGCAAGTCTTGTTGTCTTTATGCATATTTTTGTTTGTTTGGTATTTCAGGATGGTGTTGTCATAAAAACATATTTGGAAATCAGTCTCAGTAATATATTTTATCTAGTGAAATTGAAACAAAAATCATAGTGAAATTGACAAAAATGTTAATGTTTTCTGAAAAAATGGTAGTGAAATTGAAAAAAAATCATAGAGACATTGAAGCAAGCAAAGGTGGCAAGATTATGGTTAACAAAAAAATCTGGGAACTGAAGAGCCAACCACCTCCACAGAAACTGATTAGTTTTCATTCCCTCCCTTCCTCTCCTTGCCCACAATAACATTGAAGCTGTTTCTAGATTACCTCTCTCTCTCTTTCTGTTTTTTGATATTGACTGAAAAGGTAAAACTTTCTCTCTGTGTATGTGTGATTGTGCTGAGGGGAAGAGTCCACTTAGTTGTGTGCATATGTTACTGTATTCATTGTGTGTGTGTGTGTGTGTGTGTGTGTGTGTGTGTGTGTTGTGTGTGTGGAAAATTTGTTCTTGGTTTTGTTTCAATTTTTGTATGGTCAAAACACTGCTATTACTGAAGACAATGTTAAATGGTGGGGCCTAAGAGGGTAGCCACTTTGAAAGTCAACATGAAATGAAGGTTGTTAATGCCATGTATTTTTGATAGGTGTGTTAATAATGTCTTAAAATTTATCAGTTGGTGTAAAACAATGTTGTTTTGCTCATGACTTTTTTGTGAGGTTAAGATATAGGCCAATTATTGCAGCGAGTAGTGCATGCATGCAAGTGTCCTTTTTTTTTCCTTCAGCATTTTTTTCTTCATTCATTTTGCAATGTTGATGCCAAAATTGTATTTTTTTGGTGTATATATATACACATATAGTTGAACACCATTTGTCTAATAAACATTCAACTGAGAACATGTTTGTGTGTATTTCAGTGTTTTTCACTGAAACATTCTCTTTGTCTTCTGTTGTTTACTGTTTACTCAAAGCAATGTTCAGGTTTTTACATTCATGACAACATGAACTTATCTAGTTTAACAGATAACTTATTGTTTGCACTCTACATTACATTATTGACCACCTTGTTCATAAAATATATTGTAGAATCCAACATGGACACATACATAATAAATACCAACAATAATACCAATTGAACGGGATACAGTTGACTGGCTGACATGAAGCAGTTCTCCAACTGCGTCTTCAAATGTGCCAGTAGGCTAACACAGATCTAAAACGAATGGCTAAGCATACTTGCTGTACCTGGCAACAGTGCTCCCCTTCGATTCAGGTGTTCAGTTTCCTCGTTTATTGCGTCTGTGAGACTCAAAATGTGCTCACGACGAAATCTGAACTTAGTGAACAGTTCCGCGTCGTTTAACGAGTCAATTGGATTATTTCTATCGCGAAACACTCGTTCCCGTCGCAAAACACACGCCGTCGGAAATTTCGCATGTACACGAACGCCGCCATATTTAACTTCTGGTTAGGCAGTGTAACGGCGAGGGCCCCCTCTGTTAAAATAACCTCCGGTCAAGACTACCGGTTAGCCGTAACCGATGGCAATGAATGCGCGGTTGTGGGAGCTAACCTCCGGTTAGAGAGTTAACAGGCGGAAGTCGGGTTTAACCTCCGGTTAAGTCTGTTCATGAATATAAGCCCAGGTGGGTTTTTCCAAAGTTTTGTGGATCTTAGGAAGCATGTAAAACTGATGGCTGCGTACACTCCCAATTTCAATAGTAGCCCATTTGTGTGTGTTTCATCGATGTAGTCATCATTCAGCAGTCGGTTCACCAGGTGGTTGGATTTTCTAACAATGGTGTTTGAAGGATCTTTCTTAATTTCTTCGTAGTGCTGAGTGGAAAGAAGTTGACGATGAGCTTCAGCAATATAGTCACTGGCGTTTTTGAACGACAACAGCTCCCCCTTTGTCGGCTGTGCTGATGCGAAGTGTCCTGTTGTGGACACAAGTCCTTGAAGTTCTTTCAGGGCGGCCCTTTTCTTGCTGTCCAGATTGCTCCGTGGTCGTTGTTTAGGGTGATAGGACTTAGTTCTTAACTCAAGTAAGTTGATGTATTCATCAAGGGCTGCATCTCTTTCACTAGGTGGCTTGTAACCAGTAGGCCTGTAGAATTTGGGTACAGTATTAGGAGTCTCATCGTCTTCATCAGAGTCATAGAACATCTCTTCCACTAGGTGGCCTGTAACCAGTAGGCCTGTAGAATTTGGGTACAGTATTAGGAGTCTCATAGTCTTCATCAGAGTCATAGAACATCTCTTCCACTAGGGGCTTGTAACCAGTAGGCCTGTAGAATTTGGTATAGTATTAGGAGTCTCATCATCTTCATCAGAGTCATAGAACATCTCTTCCACTAGGTGGCTTGTAACCAGTAGGCCTGTAGAATTTGGGTATAGTATTAGGAGTCTCATCATCTTCATCAGAGTCATAGAACATCTCTTCCACTAGGTGGCTTGTAACCAGTAGGCCTGTAGAATTTGGGTATAGTATTAGGAGTCTCATCGTCTTTATCAGAGTCATAGAACATCTCTTTCAGCCTGAGTTTTCGGCATGCTTCTGTGACGTCTCGAGTTAGCTGATCATGATCCAAACTCATAGGGGTGGGACAGAACTTAGGACCCAGGGCCAGGAGGTTGAACTGGTCAGGGGTGAGTTCGAAATCTGACAAGTTAACTACTACATTCTTTGCTTGAGTATTCTCAGTGGCATTGTTTCTTCTAAAACGTCTGTTTCTCCTCTTCCTTGGTGTCTGTTCTTTAACTGGTGCTGGAAAGTTAGAAGCGGGAGTGGGGAGAAGCTTCTGTAATTTCTTCTTTTTCTTCTTTTTGAGTTTATCCTGAAGCTGCGCCAGTTTTTGTCGATGTTGAAACGTAACAGCCTCGGAGTGAGCGTAATCAAGCGTCTGATGTAGATTGTACAATAGTCCGTGTATTTTCTCTTGCTCTTTAGTAAAAAGAACTCTGTATGTTTCTTTAACATGATGAAGTATGTCACAACTAGCACAATGAGAAATGTCAGAAACAGATTGTAAGAGAAATTCTGATTTCGGCAGGGCATCCACTCTAAATTTAATTTTCATTCCATTAGGAACGATTTTGTGTTCTTCACAAGATTGAAGAAACTGCAAATGTGATTCATACCTTGTCAATTTGTCCCGCGATCTATCCAGTTCAATCAGTAAGCTGGTACGATCCATTGTAACTCTATATATATTTATTTGTGTGTGTGTGTGTGTGTGTGTGTGTGTGTGTGTGTGTGTAAGAGAGAGAGAGTGAGAAAGAGAGAGAGAGAGAGAGAGTGAGTGAGCGAGTGGGGGAGAGAGAGTGAGGGAATGTGTGTGTGTGTGTGTGTGTGTGTGCGAGCGTGCGTGCGTGCGTGCGTGCGTGCGTGGGTGCGTCTGTGCCTGTGTCTCGATCTTGAATACAGTCAAACAAAACATACAGACCTACAGAAACAAGTTCAACTAACCTCGGTTTGACGGATAGAAAAGGAAATCCTAAACGAGGCAGCAAGAAACAGTAAAGAACTAAGCTAAGTGAAAAAATTCGTTCATTTCCATTGTCCTATTTGTTTGTGTCTTGCCTGAAGAAGACCTAAAAGGCCGAAACGCGTCGCATCTTGTCTTGTGACTCGTTTGTCCACGTTTCTCTTGGCGGTCCGCTGACATTTATTGAAGATTTGTTCAGTAAATATCAAACAAGTCAGTTAACTCATGCTGTCACGATGACGTAATGACAGCGCCCATAACTCCAAACGACTGCCGCTGTCGACATCAACATCTATCCGTCAGACGACGAACGAGGCTTTAAGTAAGTCACTACCTGCGTTACCTTAGAGTGTGTTTAATAAAGCCTTTAGCCTGGAGACTGCGCTATCTGTCACTCTTTCTCCCCACGCTAATCAAAGCGCGTTCTTTCCCTTTTGAACCGGAAGGGGTGATGGGGGTAGAGGGAGGTGGGGGTGGGCTGGGGTCGGGGGGAGGGAGGGAGGGGTGACGTTACACACCGTGACGTCGCGTTTCCGCTTCCGGTTCTCGCTTAGATTAACGAGGCAAAGAGGGGGGGGGGGGGGGGGGGGTGGTAGAATGGCAGTTAGGATGGGGGTTGAGGGGAAATTGGAAGGAGGGGGTGGGGTGGGTGGGGGCTGATGGGGGTGGGGATTAGGGTTGGGGTGAGGGGGAGGGGGGAGAGATGGGTGTTAGGTGTTGGTGCCAGAAAATGGCGGAGGAGAGGGCTTGAGAAGTCCCCCACATCACACACACCCCTCCTTCCTTCCTTACGCCTTTTTTTCCCCTCCCCTCCCCCTCCCCTCCCCTCTCCCTCCACTATCCCCTTTTCTAGAAGGGATCAAGGTGAAAATGAAGCAGCATTCTACGAAGAAAGAGAGAGAGAGAGAGAGAGAGAGAGAGAGAGAGAGAGAGAGAGAGAGAGAGAGAGAGAGAGAGAGAGAGAGAGATTTCAGATCCCGATTCTGATGGTTTAATCATTCATAGGCCTTGGCCCCTAATGATGGGGCTACGAAAAAGAAACAAAAACCACAAAAAGATCTGCATTTAATTGAAATTATTGACATGGCTGGCCTTGTAACTGTCGCAAAAGAAGCAATTGAAATAGGCATAGGCGAATCAGATGTTGACATTTTGTTGAATTTATTTCTCTTATTATATGCAGATGACACTGTGATCTTTTCAGAAACTCCGTCTGGACTACAGAAAGGTTTAAAGTCTATTAAAAAATATTGTGATCAACGGAAATTGAAACTAAATGCAAACAAATGTAAAGTTGTTATTTTTTCTAAAGGTAAGGTTAGACGTTTTCCTGGTTTTCTTATAGGTACAGAAAAACTAGAGGTCGTCCATGATTTCTTGTATCTAGGGCTGAGGCTTAACTATAATAACTGAATGAATGTTGCACAACGTGAACTGTTTGACCGAGCCTCGCGAGCAATGTTTGCTTTGATGAGGAAAGCTAAATTATTGATGCTTCCTGCAGACCTAGTGATGGATTTATTTGATAAAACTGCATTACCAATTCTTACATATGGATGTGAAATTTGGGGATTTGACATGAATGATCTTGTCCAAAGATAACAGTTAAAATTTTATAAGCTGGTTCTAAAACTACGACAGTCGACACCTCTCATGGTTTTCGGTTGAAACGGGAAAATTCCCCATACCGGTCATTGTTAAATCCAGAATGTTATCATTTTGGTTTAACCTTGTATCTAACCATCATAGTTATAAATTATCATTTCTTGTGTATAAATGTCTTCTCAGAATGTATGAATTATATGTACATGAAAACAAATATATGAAATACATCCATACATTATTAAATGAAATTGGTTTGAGTAGTTTCTGGCTAAATCAGAACACACTTGATGTACATCCATTATGGTTTAAAGAGGAAATAAAAAGATGCCTTAAAGATAGTTTCATACATACCTGGTACACGCATGTTGACAATGATGAATTATATATCAATTATAGAATGTTTTAAAACATCATTTGGTGTTGATCTATACTATCTAGTTTTACCACAGAATTACATGGTTACTCTACTCAAATTTAGAACAACAAATAATAATCTGCCTGTAAATAAGCTACGCTATGCTGGCACACCTAGATGTGAAAGAATTTGTGACAAATGTGCTATGCATGATATTGCAGATGACTTTCATTATTTGTTCGTGTGTCCTTTTTTTGATGCAGAAAGAAAAAAAATACCTCCCGCGATACTTCTTTGTACGGCCGAATGTTGTTAAATTCAACATTTTGTTTGCATCAAAAAACAAGAAACTTTTAATCAAACTAAAGAATTATATTACAGTTATAGTTTTTTTTCCAATAATTCATATAACTAAAATTACAACATTACACAAAGTTTGCACTCTGTATAGGGAAAACTGTTTATGAAATTTTCATTTATGCTTAATATTGTTTGCGTCGTTTGCTCGTTTATTTTGCTTGCTTGATTATGGATATCACTCTATTCTGATGTGCGATTATTCATTTTGTGTGAGTATTGTCTTATACTTCTGTGCCCCATGTGGGTATGAAATAAATAATTGCCTTGCCTTGCCTTGCCTTGCCTTGAGATTGATATGAGCATAACATTCTGATTATGAAACAGATAATTCTCTTACCATAAATGCCTTGTATAAAAACAAGGAGAATTTTTTTTTACATCTGGAGCAGAGGATGACGACATGAACAAAACCAACTTAGATAAAGGATGGTTGCCTGTAATATTTTTGCCTGATCAATTCAGCTCGAATAGTCCTGTAAGCAGGGAAACAAAAGGCAAAATGGACTCCATTTTCCTGTGATCCTTTGCACAGAGGACACAACAGCCCTTTACTATCAGCTATCTGTATCTGTTGTGATGAACGAGGAGAGAGAGAGAGAGAGAGAGAGAGAGAGAGAGAGGGGAGAAGAGAGAGAGAGAGAGAGAGAGAGCGAACGAACGAACGAATCTTTTTTTAATGAGGGATAAAGAATAAGCACAATACAGGCTTTTTTAACATCTTGCCAGAGAAGAGAGAGAGAGAGAGGGGAGAGAGGGAGAGAGAGAGAGGGGAGAGAGAGAGAGAAAGAAAGAGAGAGAGGGAGACAGAGAGAGAGAGAGAGAAAGAAAGAAAGAGAGAGAGAGAGAGAGGGGGGGGGAGAGAGAGGGAGAGAGAGAGAGAGGGAGGGAAAAGAAAAGGGTGGTGCCAGATTAGGCTGAAACTGTGAGTAGTTGCGATGGTCGTTTGGAAGAGGGTGGAGAAGGGGTTTGGTCATACATAGCATCAAACGTCGACTGTTTAAAGGCGTGTATGTCCATGGGGCCAAAGCAGAAAGGGGACGGTTCGATTCTCACAAAAGATGTTTTTGTTTGTTTGTTTTGTAAAGGAAGAGAGACACTGTGCTTGTGGTATCTTCATCTCATGGCCCATCATGCCAAAGAACTTGCCAGTTTGAAAGTTGGGGGTGGTGGGGTGGGGTGGGGGTGGGGGTGGAGGTGGGGTGGGGTGAACTGTCTTTACTTATTCAGCTAAATGACTGGTTGGCGAACTCGTTTTTCCGCAAGTGCAGTGGCGCGTTCGTTTTTATTTCTTTTCTTTTTTTGTACAGTGTGCGTGCGTGTGTGCCTCTGTGTGTGTGTGTGTGTGTGTGTGTGTGTGTGTGTGTGTGTGTGTGTGTGTGTATGTGCGTGCGTGCGTGCGAGTGTGTGTGTGCCTGCGTGCGTGTGTGCGAGTGTGTGTGTGCCTGCGTGCGTGCGTGCGTGAGTGCGTGTGTGTGTGTGTGTGTGTGTGCGTGTGTGTGTGTGCGTGCGTGCGTGCGCGCGCGCGTGTGTGTGTGTGTTGCGTGTGAGGGAGGTGTGCGTGTGCGTGTGTGTGCGTGTGAGGAGAGCATTAGAACGTAAAACCATACGCAACAAAGCAAAATCGATGCCAAAGAATAGACGCCAAGTAGCGTTACGTAACATGGTACAATACATCTCCATGCAGTGCAAAACAATACGATGCAAAACAATGAAACGCAGCGCGCGCGCGCACTCACACACACACACACACACACACACACACACAAAACACACACACACACACACACACACACACACATTGAAAATAAAAAAAAATAAGAGAGCCGCCAAAACGAGACAATGAAGATAATGTTTGGAAAACATCGCGAAGCGAAACAACGCGTCACAGAACAGTACGATGCTAAACAATGCAAGGCGAAGAAAATTGATAGCCTACAGAACAGTTTAAGACAAGACATGACGATGCGACCTAAACGACGTGAAACGGTGATTACAAGACAGTGCAATTCAATTCAATATACAACACGAAGCAATATGAAGCTATGCTATATGCTACAATATGATAACAACACAATACTATTCGATACGATGCGAAACGATACAATAGAAAACAATACAATACAATACAATACAATGCAATACAGTACAGTACAGTACAGTACAATACAATACAATACAATACAAAACAGTATAACACACCACACCACACCACACCACACCACAACCACACCACACCACACCACACCAACACCCACACCACACCACACCACACCACACCACACCACACCACACCACAGTGTATGGCCTTCAATGCAAAAAGACAGTCTTGCTGGATCCGAGAGAGGGACTCGGAGAACAAAACAGAGTAGAATGAGAAAGTGAAAGACCAACACACCAGAATTGAAAAAGAAAAAAAAAAAAAGAGAATGGAACAGAACAGAACTGATGAAACAGACTGTTAACAAAACAGAGTAGACGAAGATAAAAAATGGATAGAACAGGAAAGAAGGCAACAGAATTAAAAAAAAAAAAGGAACAAAGTAGACCTAAGAGGTCGAAACGCGTTGTGTTTTGTCTTGTGACTCGTTTGTCCACGTTCTCTGGGCGGTTCGCTAACATTTATTTAAGATTTGGTTAAAGTAGAATGGACCAGAAGGGAATTGGTGAATTAGAGACTGTTACGATCGTTGCCCTCATTGACCGAAAACAGTGAATAATGATACGGAAAGCAGATTTACCGAAGGGCAAACCACACCTTTCCACCACGTTCACATCCCTACTCCCCCTCATTGCTCACGCCCCCCCCCCCCCAGTCCCACCCCATTCATTCCTATGCCCGACCGGCAACAATACTTTCCTCTTCTCCCCGCCCCCCCCCCCCCCCCCCACCTCCCTCTTCCCACCCTCCTTTCTCGTAATTCTCGGACAGAGAAAGAAAGAGAGTGAGAGAGAGAGAGGGATGAGAGTGGAGAGAGAGGGAGAGAGAGAGGGGAGAGAGAGAAAAAGAAAGCTCTGGAATCCTGCCGGGCTCTCAGACAATGGCACGCGCCGCGGCGGATTCTCATTTCCGGTGACAAATTTAATGTGGCGATTTTGAGGGTTGAGTGGGGGAGGGTGGGAAGGAGAAGGGGGAGGGGTGTTAAAGAAAGGGGAGGGGGTGTGGCAGCGCTGGGTGTGTGAGGGAGGTGTGGGGTAGGTGGGGGTGGGGGTGGGGTGGGGTGGGGGAGGAGGGTACCGATGACACCTGTGCAACAGGTCAGGCTGGACAAATGTCTTGGAAAGATCAGGATTGGTTGTTTTGGTGATAGCTGTTTTGTTGACTTCATTTGAACGACTGCTGATTTGTAACAGAAACTTCTGTCTCTCTTTGTCTCTGTCTGTCACCACACGCGCACGCACGCACGCACGCACGCACGCACGCACGCACCGCACGCACACACACACACACAAGTATGCACGCATGCATGCACGCACGCACCCACACACACACACGCGCGCGCGCACAACACACACAACACACACACAACACACACACACACACACACACACCACACACACGTGCCAATGTCACCAGTGCGTGTTGAGATGATGACAGAAATTTATCATGTCATACATCTGTCAGCTAAATCCATTACAGTTACGTTTTGCTGGGTACCCTCATTGTGGAAATTCAGCAAATGAGAGGGTCGATCAGGCTGCAAGAAAGGCAGCCCGAAATGTCGAAGGATCAATACCACTTGACATTCCCTTAGATTTAACTGAATGCTATACTTTAATAAACGAAGCGTCCAGTAAAAATTTGAGAAATGTATTAGAGAACTCAGAAATTAACTATTACCACAACTGTATTAAACCCAATTCTGGAAAAAAAATCTATTGGCCTCATCAAGACCCGACCTTGCCTCCATACCTAGAGAAATACAAAGCTTAATGCACAGAATGCGTTTGAATTCACTTTCGAACAAAATTCACACACTAAAGCCCAAGTACACATGTGGTGTAGACTTAGAGTCACACACTACAAAGCATTTCAACAATCACCAGTATTCCTGAATCAGCTCAGCAGTTTTCACCTAGTACAGGCACACTGGTTTTTTGATCAAAATTTATCATTCAGTTATCATCTTAACAGATAGAATTGCACACTGGCAAAAGTCAGATTGTACACAAAGAATAGTGGTCAGATTGTTAACAAAAATTCTTAACCACATGGTAATAGCGTTTACCACATGGTGGCAAACAAACTACTACAACATGATAACCATTCATTATTTTGATCAATGTCACCAAGTAGTAGCACAGAGTTACACTGTTAAACCACCTGGCATACATACAATCAATGCACAGAGTCAAAATTCAAAAACAGTTTCAACTTATGTTTCTGAGACTACAATGATACTTAGACTCGGAGTTTCAGATCAGAGGGAGATAACCATGCCCTCTCTTGTTTACCCCTGTGGTCTTTCTTGACACACTGTTTTGATCTACTGCTGGTCTTGAGCAATCTGTGAGTGTGAGAGGGAAATGGTTGAGTTTTACGTCCTCATAGCGAAAGCTTTTGGGGACATGTCTTTCATTCACGGTAGTCTTTGTGGTGTGTGAGAGACTACGTGTCTCCTATCTGTATGCTAAACTGCCCAATCCCAGTTCTATTAAGCTTGACAGGGTGTCATTTAAGACACTGAAGGGGATGGAAGGAGGGGGGGGGGTATGGCATATCCCCACCCCCTACTGTGGATTGGACCAGTTTCGAATGTAACGTTTGAAACTACACGTGAGTTACCATGTCTAAATCAACATAATATAATAATTCACAACACCATCAGAAGAACGATAATATGATAATTCACAAACACATCAGAAGAACGATAATATAATAATTCACAAACACATGAGAAGAACGATAATATAATAATTCACAAACACATCAGAAGAACGAACGCTAAGTGACCCAGCACTGGTTGACATAATTTCGTCACGCAAGCTGCGCACGCGACTTTCACAGCATGGGGGTGGTGGACATGGAGGGAGGGGAGGTGTGAAAGGGGAAGGAAGGGGGAGGGTTGAAAGGCCCTCTCTGGACTAGGAGAACTTGAACGCACCTTCA
>CM031619.1:30871119-30876119 GCA_018398815.1 Conus ventricosus | reverse complement strand
TCCAAAATACACTCTATTACCCGGAAGGGATTCCATCAGTCTTAATTCTCTGTGTCTGTCTGTTAGTCAGTCTGTCTCTTTCTCTCTGTCAGTCTGTCTATCCATCCGTCTGTCTTTCTGTGTCAGTCTGCCTGTCTGTTGTCTTTCTCTGTCTCTCTCTGTCTCTCTGTCTCTGTCTCTGTCTCTGTCTCTCTCTCTCTCTCTCTCTCTCTCTCTCTCTCTCTCTCTCTCTCTCTCTTGTCTCTCCCTCTCTCTGTTATCCTGTTTGTCTGTCTGTCTCTGTCACTGTTTAGTCTGTCTCTGTCAATTTTTCCTTCTCTCTCTCTCTCTCTCCTTCCTACCACACACCCCTTCCCCTGTCTCTTTCTCCCCCATTCTGTCTCTGTCTTTTTCTCTCTTCTCTCTCCTTCTAACTCTCTATGTTATTCAGTCTGTCTGTGTCTGTCACTGTTCTCTCTCTCTCTCTCTCTCTCTCTCTCTCTCTCTCTCTCTCTCTCTCTCTCTCTCTCTCTCTCACACTGTCTCTCTCTCTCTGTCCCTGTCTCTCTCTCTCTCTCACTCTCTCTCTCTTACTGTCTCTCTCTCTCTCTCTCTTACTGTCTCTCTCTCTTACTGTCTCTCTCTCTCTCTCTCTGTGTCTCTCTCCCTCTCTCTCTCTCCCTCTCTCTCTCTCCCTCTCTCTCTCTCCCTCTCTCTCTCTTACTCTCTCTCTCTTTCTCTGTCTCTCTCTCTCTCTTTCTCTGTCTGTCTGTCTGTCTGTCTGTTTGTCTGTCTGTCTGTCTGTCTGTCTGTCTGTCTGTCTGTCTGTCTCTCTCTCTCTCTCTCTCTCTCTCTCTCTCTCTTTCTCTGTTTGTCTGTCTGTCTGTCTGTCTGTCTGTCTCTCTCTCTCTCTCTCTCTCTCTCTCTCTCTCTCTCTCTCTCTCTCTCTCTCTCTCTCTCTCTCCCCTGTGGCCTGTCATCAATGGGTCTCCGTTCCTCTGTCCCTTCTGTTCCCGTGTCCACCCGTTAATGAAGGGGACAGGAGGTAGGTACTGGGCGCTGGGGTCAGTCACAGCCGGTCAGCATCACACACATCACACACATCATCACATCACTCACATCACACACATCCACACATCACACACATCACACACATCAATCACATCAATCACATCAATCACATCACACACACATCAATCACATAACACACATCAAACACATCACACACATCAATCACATAACACACATCACACACATCACACACATCACACACATCACACACATCAATCACATAACACACATCACACACATCAATCACATCACACACATCACAAACACATCACACATCACTCACATCACACACATCACTCACATCACTCACATCACACACATCACACACATCACTCACATCACTCACATCACACACATCACACACATCGCTCACATCACACACATCACACACATCGGTCACATCACTCACATCGGTCACATCACTCACATCGGTCACATCACTAACATCACTCACATCAGCACATCACTTACATCGCACACATCACACACATCAATCACATAACACACATCACAAACATCATACACATCACACACATCACACACATCACTCACACCACACATATCACTCACATCACACACATCACACACATCAATCACATCACACACATCACTCACATCACTCACATCACACACACCGCTCACATAACACACACACATCACACACATCACTCACATCACACACATCACACACATCTCTCACATCACACACATCACTCATATCACTCACATCACACACATCACACACATCGCTCACATCACACACATCACACACATCACTCATATCAACAACATCACTCACATCACACACATCACTCACATCGCTCACATCATACACATCACACAGATCGCTCACACCACACACATCACTCACATCACACACATCACACACATCATGCACATCACTCACATCACTCGCATCACACACATCACACACATCGCTCACATCCCTCACATCGCTCACATCACACACATCACTCACATCACACACATCACACCACATCACTCACATCACACACATCACTCACACATCGCTCCATCACACACATCACACACATCATTCACATCACACACATCACACACATCAATCACATCACACACATCACTCACATCACACACACATCGCTCACATCACTCACATCACACTACATCACTCACATCAATCACATCACACCACGTCTCACACATCACTCGCATCACACACATCACTACATCAATCACATCACACACATCACTCACATCACACACATCACACACATCACTCACATCACGTACATCACTCACATCGCACACATCGCACACATCAATCACATAACACACATCACACACACACATCACACACATCAATCACATCACACACATTACTGACATCACACACATCACTGACATCACGCACGTCACACACGTCACACACATCACACACATCAATCACATCACACACATCACTCACATTATACACATCACTCACATTACACACATCACACACATCACTCACATCACACACATCACACACATCACTCACATCGCTCACATCACACACATCACTCACATCACTCACATCACACACATTACTCACATCGCTCATATCACACACATCACACACATCACTCGCATCACTCACGTCACGCACATCACTCACATCGCACATATACAGATACATACACGTACACACTCACATACAAAGGCCTACATTCATGCTTACACAACACATAGGCTTATTCATAAAATCATTCAGTCAGTCAGTCACTCTCTTCTTTCATACACGTCTAATATCACTCAAAGTGAACAGACGTTAAACAGAAGTACGAACGAACACACACACCACACACACACACTGACACGGAGAGTTTGAGTGCGTGTATTTCTACGTGGTAAAGGGAAACTGTCAGAGAATTTGTGTCTGAATTATGATTAAAAAGAAAAGGAGATGAAGAAGAAAGGAGAAAAGAAAGAAAGAAAGAAAGAAAGAAAGAAAGAAAAAACGTCTCACGCATCTGCACAAACTACGAGCACCACTCCAGGAACGGCAGCGCAACACATATCTTCGCAAAACAACTTCTTTTTTTTTCTTTTTTTAAAAGAAATACTAACTACATAAAATATATACAACAGACTACCAATTCCTCAAGCAAGCGCACACCAGTCTCAGTTTCCACCCGACGTTGATGTCTGAGACGAGTACGTTTGAAAATCGCCGGTATCGGCAATTTAGTCTCGATGGGCGGGTCCGCCGTGGAGGCGCTCAGCGGAAAAAAAGGACCCCTGACCCACGCTGGTTTCATGACTAAGCAATTACCGTAATCAGTATAAAGCTCCTGGGCCGGAATAGCTCAGTGGTAGAGCGCCGGACTCGTAATCCTGGGGTTGCGGGTTCGAATCTCCGCCGGGCCGTTTCGTCACAGGGGGATTTTTCCCTCGGAGTTAACATTGGTTCTCACTCCATTCCCCATACAGTCCTTCGAATGAGACTATAAACCGAGGTTCCGTGTGTGAACGCACGCATAACATCTTGCACACACGTCAAATCCCATCACCAACTTTCGGAAGAGGAGGCCAGTTTGGCCGTTGGTATGGATGACACGTTACACATAGCATGCACCTTCCCCGAAGTTGGCGTATGGCTGCTTTAATGGCGGGATGAAAAAAAAAACAACCAAAAACGGTCATACACACAAAACTCCACTCCCTTTGTTGGGTAGATGGGATTAATCCTGGCCTGTCTATACAGGGAGCGTCCGCAGGAGTATCAGCCTGCGGAAGCAGAAGAAGAAGAAGAAGAAGAAGAGGAAGAAGAGGAGGAAGAAGAAGAAGAAGAGGAGGAGGAGGAGGAGGAAGAAAAGAAGAAGAAGAAGAAGGGCAAGAAGGGCGAGAAGGGCAAGAAGAAGGGCAAGAAGAAGGGCAAGAAGAAGGGCAAGAAGAAGGGCAAGAAGAAGGGCAAGAAGAAGAAGAAGGGCAAGAAGAAGAAGAAGGGCAAGAAGAAGAAGAAGAAGGGCAAGAAGAAGAAGAAGGGCAAGAAGAAGAAGAAGAAGGGCAAGAAGAAGAAGAAGAAGGGCAAGAAGAAGAAGAAGTGGAGGCTCCATAGGCAGCAGCATCTGTATACGGGCGGATCAGAACAGGCACAGCGTGTGAAGACGACTGCAGTGACTCCGCAGCGGTGCAGCGTCTCCTCTGGCCGGTTTCCCCGTGACGACCTGACGTTGACTGCTCCCCGTGGACTGTCTGTGTGCGGAGGCTGCGTTAGGACGAGCCGGGGTGTGGCGGTGGGATGGGAGAAAGCAGAACGGGTGAGGGTGTGAGAAATGCGTCTTCAAGAGGCCACCCGAGAGGAGACAGCAGCAGCAAACCAACAACAACAACAACAACAGAAGAAAAACAACGAAAACAACAAGTATAACAACGACAACAACAACAACAGCAGCAAGAACAACGACAACGACAACAACAACAAGAAAACGACAACAAGAAAAACAACATTATCATCAACAACAACAGCAAGAAAACAACGACAACAACAACGAGAAAAACAACAACATCATCAACAACAAAAGAAAATCAAGAAGAAGAAGAAGAAGAAGAAGAAAAACAACGACGACAACAACAAGAAGAAAAACAATAAAAACAACAACAAGAAAAACGACCCAAAAAAATTAAAACAAAAAACACAAGAAAACGACGACAACAACAACAACAACAAAAACACACACACACACACACACACACACACACACACACACACACACACACACACACACACACACATGACACACGACAACACACACACACACACACACACACACACACACACACACACGACACACACACACATACATACAAAAACCTCGGACACTCAGGGGAAGCGATGCCCTCGACCGAAGTCCAACAGACCTGTAGCCACCCTTTAAAAGAACGAAAATGTAAGGGAAAACAAAACAAAACAAAACAAAACAAACAAA
>CM031619.1:30856119-30866119 GCA_018398815.1 Conus ventricosus | reverse complement strand
CTAACATCCAACCATTTGCTAGAGCTTCAAAAGCGGATCTTGTAGACATCTTCAACGTGAGGTCTTTCTAGACATCTTAACTGGGTCTTGCTAGACTCTTCAAAGCGAGGTCTTGCTGGACTTCAACGCGAGGGCTTGCAGAATCTTCAAAGTGAGGGCTTGCAAGACATCTTTAACGCAGGTCTTGTAGAGATCTTTAACGCAGGTCTTTCTAGAGACTTAAAGCGAGGGCTGCTTGACATTTCAACGCGAGGTCTTGAAGCATCTTCAAAAGCGAGGTCTTGGTAGACATCTTCAACCGAGGTCTTGTAGACTCTTAACGCGAGGTCTTCCTAGAATTTTTCAAGCGAGGTCTTGCGACATCTTTAACGCGAGGTCTTGGTAGACTCTTCAAGCGAGGGCTTGTAAAATTTCTTTTCGAGGTCTTGCTAGGATCTCCACGATCTTGCTAGGACTTTAACACGGGTCTTGCTAGAGGTCTTCAACGCGAGTCTTGCAAGAGTCTTTAACGCGAGGTCTTTTCTAGAAATCTTCCCGGAGGTCTTTCAGAGATCTTCAAACCCAGGGTTTTCTGAGTCTTTAGCAGGGTCTTTTAGAGACCTTCAAACGAGGGCTTGCTAGAGATTTCCCCAATAGGTCTTGTAGGATCTTTAACGCAGGGCCATCTAAATCTTCAAAGCAAGGTCTTGCAGAGTCTTCAACGCGAGGGCTTGTAGCCCTCTTCAAAGCGGGTCTTGGTAGCATCTTTTAAGCGAGGGCTTGCTAGACACTTCAAAACCCGGGGCTTTCAAGGGCTTCAACGCGAGGTCTTGCTAGAGATTTTCACGCGAGGTCTTGCTAGATATCTAAACGCGGGGTCTTGTTAGACATCTTCAACACGGGGTCTTGCTAGAATCTTTTCAACGCGGGGTCTTGTTTTAACATCTTCAACGCGGGTTTGCTAGGTTCTTCAAGCAAAGGTCTTCTGAGTTTCTTAAACGCGAGGCTTGCTAGATATCTTAAACGCGGGGTTTGTTAGACATTTTAAACTGGGGTTCTTGCTAGGCATCTTAAAACGCGAGGTTTTTGTAGACACTTCAATGGAGGGGGACGTCAACGTAAATTATGACGTCAACTTAAAATGACATGATAACCCCAATGACGAAAAAATATTTAGGGATTAAAAAAGAAAAGGGAGCAAGAACTAACGGCTGAGGTTGGTGTCCATCAAATTTTTTTGGGGTTTTATTGTTTTTCCCCCATAGTTTTACTATGTGGAAGGCTGCTTTCGTCGGTAATGTCGAATTTAATTGGTTTTTGTGGGTACTTTTTGATGACGGTCCCAGCGGATAGGGGCGGAAATTGTATTTGTTTAAAATTGTTTGTGAATGCTAGTCGCCGAGGTGATTTTTAAAACCCTGTAAGAATATTTATATCCCAAAAATTTACCACCGCGTGTGTCGGGGGGGGCTGAATTTATTGTTTGTGGACACTGTGTTCAATAACGGAGAAGTTAATATTTTTTTTTAGTAAAACGGACGCGAATCAAATTTATTGTGTCTATGGGATTTGGGGGAAATTTGGGTTCTCGGGATTCAATATTGTTTTGGGTTTTAAATCTGGGGTTTTTCTGTGAGTAATGTGTTATGAATCTGCGGTTCTTCTTCTGGGAGTACTGTGCTTTATGAATTGCGATTCTTTTTACGGATCGCCTTGCTTTGTGAAAACTGCGGTCCTTTACTATGGATTACTGTGCCTTTGAAAGTTAAAACGCGGGTTTTTCTTCTGAAAGTTCTACTGTTTTTTTTTGTGCTTTTACGTGGAGATTTGTTTCCCTTTTTTTCACGCTTGTGTTTTGTGACGGTGTGGTTACCTTGTGGGGCCTTGGTTTTCCTCTTCGTTTATTCTAAAGCGTAATGTGGAGTGGGACGGGGGAACTGAATCGGTTTTATTTTATGTGAATAGTGGACGGGGCGGCGAGATCTTGAGTTATTTCAAGTAGTAGTTGATACGCTGATATTGATGATTGAAGGTCCTAGTATTTGATGTCTTAAATTTCGTGCTTGTCTGATTCTTGTAATGGCATGGTTGATTGGTAACGATTATATTGTGGTTCAGGCAGCATTTAAAAAAGAAGGAAATTAACCGTGTTTGCCTGGCTATCTAGTTGATGGGGTGGGTGTGTGTGGGGAAAAGCGTAACGATCCCAAACTTTTTGAGAGTGAGAGTCAGACAACAAACAGCACCGCACCCCATCCGAAATCTGGGGCCCCGGTTAAAGTTCTTTTCTAGAATTAAAAAAAGCCCAGTGGTGGTTTGTTTTTGTAACCTATAAATTTCCCCCAAATTTAAAAGGATGGTCCTTCACGACTTTCCTTTTAACAATTATTTGTGTTGTTTGTTTTTGTTTTTGACTGTCTTGTCTACTTTTTTTTCCCCTCTCGCGTAAAAGGGGGATTCCTTTTGTATATTTTTTGGAGTATGAGGGCTGTTTCCATTCTTTTTTCCTTTTTGGGCTTTTAAATTTTATATCTTCAGTCTCTCTCGATTATTTCTGTTCCCTCTTACTGGGGTTGTGTTGCTTCTTAGCATTCTTGGGTTCTTTCTCTTGAATGAGTGAGTGGTAGTGGCTCCCCCTGAACCCCCATTTTGAAAAAAAAAAAAATATATATATTATTTTTTTGTTTTTTCTTTTAAATGCTTATTGTGTGAAAAAACATAACCCCAATACTTGTTTTTGTTTTACTCTCATTCGGGGGTTTTTTTATACTTTTTGCGAAAAATTTGGCATTGATTTACTGTTTGTGTTTTCCTTTCTCCCCTTCCCCTAAAACCCTGTTCTGTTTTCCCCACTTTGTGTTGGTTGGGTTTTTGTAAATTTGTCTTTTTAGAGTGATTGTCGTTAAAGTTTTTTAAAAAAAAAAAAAAAAAACCCTCTTGGGATTATATTTTTTCTTTTGCGGGGGTTTCTTTTTTTTTGCTTTTTGTGCTTGTTTGTATTTGACCCTTAGTGTTGTGTTCGGGTTTGACAGGACATTATTTCTATTTTCCATGAGGGCACGGGGCCCCTAAGGAAAAAAGCCCTGTTATGTCTCTGTGGAGGGGGCAAAGTTTTTGCTAGTTTAAAACGAGGTAAGGAGTGGCTGAGGGAAGATCTGTTGGCCTTGTGGATAAAGCATTTCCCCAAGAATGGAAAGAGAGGAAAAAAAATCAAAAAGAAAAGAGTAAGGAAAGAAGAGAAAATAAAAAGAGAGCAGATCAGAGAAACAAAAAAGAGAGCAGTAAAAATTCAAGAGCAAAGAAGAAAAAAAAGAAAACAAAAAGGGAAACAAAAAGAATGCAAAGATTTTAGGAAACAAAAAAATAAACTTTAAGTTCTTTTCGCAGAGGCGGGCCCGGACAGGACGTGGACAGGGTTCTTTTTTTCCGGTTTAAAAACCCCCCGCCCAATTTCCTAAGTTGCCCCCTTTTTTGAAAGAAATGTTGAAAAGACCCGTATTTTTCGTTTTTAAAACCAGCTCGTTTTTTTGGGAGGGTCTGGAGTTTTGTGGGGGAACATACCTTCGCACTTCTTTAGGGTTCCCCCCCTTTTTAACTCTCTACACAGTCTGCGAAAATAAAGTTGTGTCTTACGAGCTTTTGAAAAAAAGAGCTTGCTGAAAAAATTTTTAAGGGACTCCAGATGGTTTTCGTAAGCGTTTTCTGGGCAAAACCCCGCCCGATGACCCTTTCGAGACCTTTGCGTTGAAATTAGGGGTTTGTTTGACCGTTGGGCTTTTGTCAAAAATATAAGTCTTTGAAGACTGGTGGATTTATTTGCGTGGCAGTTTTTGGGGGGTGTCTCAAAGGATTGGGATTTTTTTGGGGTTGAGAGGAAGTGAAAAACTTTTTATGAAAAAAGTCAAGTTGCGAGTCTACAGACGTGCTCATCCAACAAAAGGGGCTTTTTGGAAAGCTGTGTAAACATTTTTGTTCTGTGGGTACAAAACTCCCGGCAATTTGAAAACACCCCCGGTCAGTCGATAGAACTCCCTTGGGGCGTCTGAAGAGGGAAAAAGAACTAACTTTTCAAAACGTGGCCAACCTTTTTCTCGGCTGCCCTGGAAGTAACTTTGGTGGTAGTGTTTTGGGGTCATCAAGTTTTTGGGTTCCAGTGGTCCCTGGAAATAAAATTTTGGGGGTAGCGTTTTTCGGGTCGTCCCCCGTTATCCCTCTGGGGTAAAGAGTTTTCCCGAAGGTGCTTTGATCAGTTTCAAGTGTTGGTGTTTTTTTTGTGTAAAAAGAAGGGCTTAGCGGGGTAGGTTGTCCGGGAAATCAGGTAGAAACCCTTTTAGAATTTGCCCCTTGCCACCCGGAATGTTTTTTGGGTTGGGGGAAATCACTTTTGTTTGGGGAAACTCGCCGACAGCCAAACAGTCCCTTTTTTGTTCTTTTTTTCTTGATACTCCTTTTGCTTGTCCTAGCTGCTGGTGAGTTCACAGGCAAATTGCATTTGGAGTCTGGTTCTGTGAATGGCACTTTGAGTTCTGTTCTGCGTGATACTGGTGCTACATTTGTGGTGTTCGCAAACGGTTAGTTTCTGACAGTCAGATGTCTAGGAACCACAGTGAAGTGTGTTTCTTTGGTGTCGTGTGGATGAGTTTCCACTGGCTACAGTTTCAGTCAGTTGTCCTTATTTTTGGCGGATTTGACTTGTTGTGTCTTGGATAGCCCTGTCGCAGATTCTCATTTGTGGTAATGTACCTGGAGTTTCTCGTGAGCGTGGAGTTTAGTGATGTATTCTGGTGAACCTTTCCTTTAGCCGCCGTTACGAGGGCTAGAACTAAGCATGTTGTGGACAAAAAGCCTTTGTGTCAGATCCCTAATGATCTGAACATTTCCCGTTCTGATCTTGTTCAGAAACAGAAGGATGAGTCATTGAAGTCTTGCTTTCAGTTGAACGTCTTCTGATGTGTCTGCTGTGTCTTACTTCTGAGTGTACCTACAGTCGTTCTTTCACAAGGTACTTCAGTGCCTGGTAGAGATAGCACCTTTGGCTTGTGAACAGAACAGGTTTCTTGAACTCTCCAGAGTTGGTCTTTCTGTGGATCCTCTCCCGAGTCTGTTTGTACTGTTCGTGAAGTGGTTTGTACAGTTGGTGTCGTCCAGGACTGTGATGACGCTTTACCCATCCCCACTTTAACTGTTCCTGATGGCGTCTTCTATGCCAGATGAAAATGTTCATTCTGTACAGTTTTGATTGTACTTTGTCTGACAAAAGTCCGGGGTTGCGTGTATCTTTGATGATTTTCAGGACATTTTGACCCCCAAACCAGGTTCTTTCTCAGGTGATGTACTATTAGAGATCCCTCTTACAACAGATGTCCCTGTTAGAAAGAAATGTTATGAAATCCCCTTTTCTGCGAAAGAGGTTGTTGAGAGAGAGATTGGTATCATGTTGGATCTTGATATCATTGAGCCATCGAATAGTCCGTATGCATCTCCAGTTGTGTTCGTCAGGAAGAAAGATTGTACTTTGTCGTTTCACTCCTGTGTGTGCTGAAGCTTTGAGGAAGATTCAGGGAATCTTGTCTTCTGCACCTGTGTGTTGTTACTTAGATTGGGTTAATCTTTGTGTTCAGGACTGATGCTAGTTCTGTTGATTTTGGGTGCTGTATTGTTCCAGTAGAATGATGATGTTCTTCACCCAGTCGTATCGCTAGTCGAAAGTTGCTGAATCGTGAGAAGGCGTACAGCAACTATTGAGCGGGAATGTTTATCCTTGTCTCTACCCCCGTGGGGGTATGGAGAGGCTGACTGAATGGTCAGTAGACATTGTATGTGCATTATCATCTGGGTGGGGGGTTTGCAGCCCGTGCCCAACCATTTCTCTACCCGTGGGGTATGGAGAGGCTGACCGAGTGGTCAGTAGACATGTGTGGTCTCTACCCAGTGTGGGTATGGAGAGGCTGACCGAGTGGTCAGTAGACATCGTATATGCATTCCATCCAGGGTGTGGGGTGCAGCCCATGCCCAGCCGCCGTCTCTACTCCGGGGTGGGTATGGAGAGGTTGTCCGTGAGGTCAGCAACAAGCTACATGTCAAAGGGCTTCAGAGTTCGTCAGGACGACAACTTGTGTTCTTCTGTTGCGTGAGAGTCCCTGGAAGGACTCCACGAACTGCTTCCGTGAGGGCTTCGTTTTCGTCGGTAAAAAGTAATTTGTAGGTTTGTGTATTCTGGTTGTTTACTTCTTTTTCAAAAAAAAATTGGGGTATTGTTTTTTTTTTGAGGAGGGGGAGATTGTGACGTCAACGTAAATTATGACGTCAACTTAAAATTTACATAGAAAACCACATGACAAAAAAATTTTGATTAAAAAGAAAAGGGAGCAAAGAACAACGGCTGAGGTTTTGGGTTCCTTTCAATTTTTATTTTTTTTAATCATCGTTTTTTCCATGTGTTACTAGTGGAGAGGCTGACTTTAAGTCGGTAATAATCGAAGTTAATTGGTATGTGGGTTTTTTGATGACGGTACCAGGGGAATATGTAGCAGGAAATGTATTTGTTATAAAATTGTTGTGGGAATTTCTATTCGCCGAAGTGACTTAAAACTCCGTAAGAATAATTATATCCTTTGTCCCCCCGCATGTTCGGTGGGTTTTGAATTTATTGATGTGGACACTTAGTATCAATACACGGAGAATTAATTTTTTGTTTTAGATCAACGGTACTCGAATAAAAGTTTTTTGGTTTGGGGGCTTTGGGTGAAATTGTGTTCTCGGGGATTCAATATTGATTGCTGTGCCTTATGAACTGCGGTTCTTTCTGTGGAGAAAATGTGTTATGAATCTGCGGTTCTTCTCTGTGGATACTGGCTTAGATCTGCGATTCTTCTCTAGGGGTCCCCTTCTTTGTGAATTTTTGCGGTCCTTCTACTATGGATTACTGTGCCTTGTGAATGTAAATTTCCCCTTCTTCTTTTTGAAGTTCTCGGTTTATTTTTTGCTTTTACGTGGAGATTCTGTTTCCTTTTCTTCATCGCTTGGTTTTGGAACGGCTGTGTTTCCGTGTGGGGACCTTGGGTTTTTCCATTTCGTCTTATTTTTTAATGTGTAGATGTGAGTGGGTACGTGGAACTGAATCGTTGATTTTATGTGAGATACTGGGACGCGCCGGGGAGATCGGATTATACAAGAACGTAGTATGATCGCGTATAGTGATTGAAGTGTCCTATGTATTGATGTCTTAATTGACGTGCATTGATCTGTATTCTATGTAATGGCATGTGTTGATTTGGTAACGATTCATATTGATGTTTCAGGCAGCATATAAAAAGAAGAAAATATAACACGTGTGTTGCCTGGCTATCTATGTTTCGTATGGTGTGGTGTGTGTAGGGAAAAGTCGTACACGCATCCAAACTTTGAGAGTGAGTCAGACAACAAAACACGCACCGCACACCATCCTAACATGAGGTCTTTCTAGAGATCTTCAAAGCGAGGGTCTTGCTAGAGATCTTCAGCACGGGTCTTGCTAGACATCTTCAACGCGAGGTCTTGCTAGAGATCTTCAACACGAGGTCTTGCTAGACATCTTCAACGCGAGGTCTTTGCTAGAGATCTTCAACACGAGGTCTTGCTAGACATCTTCAACGCGAGGACTAGCTAGAGATCTTCAACACGAGGTCTTGCTAGAGATCTTCAACACGAGGTATTGCTAGAGATCTTCAACGCGAGTCTTGCTAGACATCTTCAACGCGAGGTCTTGCTAGAGATCTTCAACGCGAGGTCTTGCTAGAGATCTTCAACGCGAGGTCTTGCGAGACATCTTCAACGCGAGGTCTTGCTAGACATCTTCAACGCGAGGTCTTGCTAGAGATCTTCAACACGAGGTCTTGCTAGAATCTTCAACGCGAGGTCTTGCTAGACATCTTCAACGCGAGGTTTGCTAGAGATCTTCAATGCGAGTCTTGCTAGAGATCTTCAACGCGAGGTCTTGCTAGACATCTTCAACGCGAGGTCTTGCTAAACATCTTCAACGCGAGGTCTTGGTAGACATCTTCAACGCGAGGTCTTGCTAGACATCTTCAACGCGAGGTCTTCCTAGACATCTTCAACGCGAGGTCTTGCTAGACATCTTCAACGCGAGTCTTGGTAGACATCTTCAACGCGAGTCTTGCTAGAGATCTTCAACACGAGGTCTTGCTAGAGATCTTCAATGCGAGGTCTTGCTAGACATCTTCAACGCGAGGTCTTGTTAGACATCTTCAACGCGAGGTCTTGTTAACCATCTTCCCAACGCAGGTCTTGCTAGACATCTTCAACGCGAGGTCTTGCTAGACATCTTCACACGAGGTCTTGCTAGAGATCTCAACACGAGGTCTTGCTAAAAGTCTTCAACGCGAGGTCTTGAAAGAGATCTTCAACGCGAGGTCTTGCTAGAAATCTTCACCGTGAGGTCTTGCTAGACATCTTCAACACGAGGTCTTGCTAGAGATCTTCAGCACGAGGTCTTGCTAGAGATCTTCAACACGAGGTCTTGCTAGAGATCTTCAACACGAGGTCTTGCTAGAGATCTTCAACGCGAGGTATTGCTAGAGAACTTCACTCGAGGTCTTCCTAGACATCTTAATCAACGCGAGGTCTTTGTAGACATCTTCAACGCGAGGTCTTGCTAGACATCTTCAACGCGAGGTCTTGCTAGACATCTTCAACGTGAGGTCTTGCTAGACATCTTCAACGCGAGGTCTTGCTAGACATCTTCAACACGAGGTCTTGCTAGAGATCTTCAACACGAGGTCTTGCTAGAGATCTTCAACACGAGTCTTGCTAAGACTCTTCAACGCGAGGTCTTGCTAGACATCTTCAACGCGAGGTTTGCTAGAGATCTTCAACGCGAGGTCTTGCTAGACATCTTCAACGCGAGGCTTGCTAGACATCTTCAACTCGAGGTCTTGCTAGACATCTTCAAGGCGAGGTCTTGCTAGAGATCTTCAACGCGAGGTCTTGCTAGAGATCTTCAACGCGAGGTCTTGCAAGACATCTTCAACGCGAGGTCTTGCTAGAGATCTTCAACCGAGGTCTTGCTAGAGATCTTCAATGCGAGGTCTTGCTAGACATCTCCAACGCGAGGTCTTGCTAGACATCTTCAACGCGAGGTCTTGGTAGACATCTTCAACGCGAGGTCTTGCTAGACATCTTCAACGCGAGGTCTTCCTAGACATCTTCAACGCGAGGTCCTTGCTAGACATCTTCAACGCGAGGTCTTGGTAGACATCTTCAACGCGAGGTCTTGCTAAACATCTTCAACGCGAGGTCTTGCTAGAGATCTTCAACACGAGTCTTGCTAGAGATCTTCAACACGAGGTCTTGCTAGAGGTCTTCAACCGAGGTCTTGCTAGAGATCTTCAACGCGAGGTCTTGGTAGACATCTTCAACGCGAGGTCTTGCTAGACATCTTCAACGGGAGGTCTTGCCAGAGATCTTCAACACGAGGTCTTGCCAGAGATCTTCAACACGAGGTCTTGCCAGAGATCTTCAACACGAGGTCTTGCTAGAGATCTTCAACGCGAGGTTTTGCTAGAGATCCAGTGGCAAAGTGATCACGGCGGAACTGTCTACAGACACGAAAAACCCGGGCGGAAACCGTTTGACCGGCTTTCTCATCCAAAATCTGGTTTCTGAAGTAGGATCAAGATTTCACTGAAAATACGGCTTTAAGTTGAAAGGTGTTGAAAATGTCGACGTCAAACGTCTGACTGATGCGTCTGGTTGATACTATGACGTACACTGACAGATTCGTAGCAATTTATTCCAGACACGGGCCCAAGCTCATCATTCAAGAATCAAATTGTGACAATTTATTCCAAACACAGCCGCAGCTCATCATTCAAGAGTCAGATTCGTGGCAATTATTTCAAAATAAATTTATTCCAAACACAACAGAAGCTCGCTATTCGCTATTCCGATTTGTACCATTTATCAAACAAACAAACGAACAAACAAACAAAAACAAAAACAACAAAAACCAGCTGAACTCACC
>CM031619.1:30839700-30853519 GCA_018398815.1 Conus ventricosus | reverse complement strand
GCGGATACAGCACAAATTTTTATTATTATTTTTTTAAAAAGATTTTTTGTTTAGATTTCCGCCTGCAGTTAAGTCTACTGTGAGCCTGACAGTAATGCCAACTGCCACTTTTTATGGAGTTCTTTGTCTCTCACTGTCCTTCACAATCCGATCGCGGATTGCCTCTTCCGTGTCTTGAAGCTGCTCGTGTAGACGCAAGCCATGTGACACAGCGAACGTAGCTTTCGATGTTTCCACTTTTCCGTTTACTGCGCTCGGCAGGAAAATACACCGTTCATCGATCGCGTTCACGTTTGGAACGAAATAAACGCTCAGGTTTGCTAGCTGTTTTTTTTTTTTTTTTTTTTTTTTTTTTTAAAATAAATATGATTAGGAATAGAGTTGTTTAGAACTTACCGCCAATGACATTGACAAACAAAGCACAAGACAAGACACGATGCATTTCAACCACTTGGGTCTTCTTCAGGCGAAAAAATAAATCACATTTAACATGTGGGACAGTACAAACAACGAAAAACGAAAAAAGAATGAAAATGACTTATCCGTTCTGGCCATGTGTTTGGTGGGCGGAAATGACATGCGGCCAGGGGATTATGGAAAGGAAACGAGGGGGGGGGGGGGGGGTTGCGTCAGGGGAGGTGTGTGTGTGTGATATGATAGGGTTGTGTGTCCAGTTTATTGGATGGTGTGATATCTTTGCGATGGTTGTGGTAATGGTGGATTGATAATAATGGTAAGGGAAAAAAAAAAAAAAAAAGGGGGTGGGTGGGGGGGGGGGGGGGGGGGGGGGATTTAGGGGAAGGATAATACAAAACTAAGATTAAATAGATGGGGGGTTGCTGTAACTACTGTATGAAGTGAGTGAAGGATGTGGTGGTGGTGTATGTAAGTGTGTGTGTATGTGTGTGTGTATGTGTGTGTGTTGGTAGGGATTTTGCCAACTGGTGTGGAAGAAGTGAGTATGTGTTTGGTATTGTTGGATATTGATGCCTTGGGGTGTAGTGTGCCCAGTTTGGCAATGAGATGGGATTCTTGAGTTGTGCGTTCAAGCTGTCACTCTGTGACTGCCAGAGTGCCATGACTTTGACATGGTCGATGTTGTGTTGGGTGTGGTTGAAGTGTAGGGCGACGGGTTTGGTCGTGTCACACTGTCAGTCTTGCATACCCGCATTCATGACAGCATTTACTCCATACGCACACGCAATCTCTCCAATCAACCAAAAGGCGCACTACCGAATGTTTTCTTCTCCCCCTCTCCTTCAGGGAAAACACTTTACTAATCACAACAACAACTTGTAAACAGATTTTACACCTGTATCTCCTCTCCGCACTGAGATACAAAAAAATCCGCACACCAGTATCTCCTCCTCACACCGAGAGAACAAATCCACTCTTCACCACCATGTATCTCTCTTTACACTGAGAGAAAAAATAGTCTTCACACTTGTAACTCTCTTTACGCCTGAGAGATAAAAAGTCTTCACACTAGTCACTCTCTCTACACGAAGATAAAATAACCTAGTTCCGCCTCTAAAACGCTATGGCCTTCACATTCCGTTATCCCCCAACATTCCGGGAACCAGAGAATGACATAACTCCCCGTAATCACAAGGACCTGCCTGCCTCAAGTAAAAATGCATCGCATCTTTCTCAATTTCCCTGTCTCTCTGAGACAATATACTGCCCCCTCGAACTCTCCCGTCCTGGCGAAACGAGTCTCGACTTCCCCCGCGAACTTCTCTGTCTCTTGCGAATTGACGAGCTTCAACTCCTCTCCCTGGAAGTTGGTACAGGCTGTGCTAAAACTAACAGTGTTCCCCACACCGCCTGAGGCCCATCTCAACCCACCTCACGGGTGAAAGATGAAGGGTGAAGGGCGAAGGGTAAAGGTGACGGTTGAAAGGTGGAAGGGTGAAGGGCTGAAACACGAATCAGGTCGGTGTAAGTAACCTAGCTTCTCAATTCCAACATATGAATTACTTTCTCTCTTCTTACGTTTTTCGCCCCCAGTAACTTTCCCACCGTGGTTGGTGTAGGGGGCAACATCTATCGCTCACACTGTAATGACTGTCAGCAACGAGGAACCTCCGCCTGAACAGTGTCGAGTCTCTAGGCCAATCTGCTGGGTTAAAACTGACTCTTTCCTCCCTACCTCTCTATAGTGCAACTCATGGTTTTCAAAACACAACCAACACCTTATACCTTACCAGACCAGCCGCATGTTAAACTATCACCTCATGGTCACTTTCACCCAATGACCACAGTCGTTTCCTGAATGAGTTCATACTCCCAATTTATTTTGGGGACAGCCCCGCTACTACTAGTCAAGCCACATGAATATTACTCCTTCTAGTTTTTTTGTGGGGGGCATGGAAAATATTCAGATCACTAACTACAAAGTGAATGGAGCGTGCACATGCCTTGAAGTGAGGCTTACGTCACATGAAACACCTCCCCCCATCCTGGGGATGAAAAAAATTTCTCCCGAAAATTTTTTTAAAGGAATAACAACTACACTTAAACACATCTTCAGCCATGAATCTCAAAATGAGTAAACCATCGACACATGATACACCAAATTAATATTCTACGTAAATACTCCATCACAGAACCTCCCACCATAATACCTATTTTTCAAACTTTCAATCTTTCGAAAAAAAAAACATTCATCATTGATCACCAAAATACGCACAAGATACATATCACAAATTACATGGATAAAACAAGTATGGATTAATCAAAACAATTCAAAAGCAACACCAATTGTGTTCATACATAATAATGTAGAAGCACATTTTTCCCTTATCTTTGTCTCACTTCATATGTTATCACAACGCTCATGAAAATGAGAATATTTCAAGTGTACATGTTTCTCAATAGACATAGTAAACAAAAAAACATAGTTTAAACATAGTTTTCTTTGTCCCACATGTAGTGTAATAGTCCATTGAAATAGTCACCTTGCATTCCATGTTTGACAGTGCCAAATGAAAACAATTTGTTTTGTCTCAATGCACAATCAAAAACATGTATATATACATTACTAAGCGTTATTTTGCTCATCACACTACCTCTAGATTCACAACACAAGCAAATTAGAACATAAATATTTACTTGATTTTTTTCCATTGTTTACCTAAGAATTAAAAAGTATAACCATCAACATCAAGAAGTTGTTATCTTTCAAAACATTATAGTCACTTCAATAACAAGATATATGCATAAAAACCCTTTGATTAAAATCGAGACATAGCATACAATGCCCGTCAAAAGTGATCACACCGTAATCATTAAGAAAACAAAACAGGAATAAGTCTATCACCTTGAAGACAGTACATTTTCCAGAAATATCACTCAGCGAGAACAACAATCTTGCCATGACATTTTGTGTTTTCCAGGCACGGTTCCAACAGTAAAAACCTGGAATTCCTTTAATCAAGGTATAACTGTCCACAAAAATACTTTCCAACATAGAGGCTTGACACAGAAGTTCTTCACTGTCTGTGATATGCTCGCAACGAACACAGTGAATCTATTTACTTAATTCTGAAATCGATGCATAAACCACTGATCCATCAGTTTGTCCACCAATACCACTTGTGAGACTTTGAACGGAGATGTAGATGGAGTCAATCACCTTTAAATCCAGCATTACATTGATTTCTCTCTCAACCACCTCTTTTGTTGCAAATGGAGGGGGTATGGGCTGGTTTCGCACTTGGTATTTCAGAAGTTAACTGAATACTATGGTTCAATACCATTACTGTAAACCTGGGGTATCCGTCCACACATCCTGAAAGTCTTTCCAAAATGTCTTTGACTGTTCTAGTTGACTTTTAGACAAATCAATCGAACAGAACTCACATCCTCATAGGTTTCACCTTGATAGGCAGAATAGAGGGTAAACATCATCGCACTGGTAGATTGATAACAATGCCTACATTTGCTGTTTCTAACCTTTGATCTTACCCCCTGTTAACGTAAACATTGGGGTACAAATATTCATCACTGATAATGTCTGAGTCATGTTGACATCAGTTTCTTACCAGGACATATCCACTCAACCGACTGTTGAAGGCAACATTTGTAAGTCAACGTACATCTTCATCTTTTCACATAAATACCTTCTCAGTGTTTGCCATTTTGATCTAAATAATTTACTTCAAAAAGTTTTTCCGACCACCTGAAAAGGACCCTTCCCATACCACGAAGCTGGTTTATGTCATCTATATAGTAGCACAAGACTTTTATCCCCTAGCACTGAAGGAACGTGCCTTTGCTTATCTGTCTGCAAAGACTTGTACACACTGTTTTTTCTATCAGCTGACGTTGGATGCAAAGCTCACATGCATCCGTCAAACGATTATGCATTTCATAAACGATGGTGTAAACATTTTACCGTCAGGTGAATGTCCGTCTTTTTCCGTACATGTGTGTCATCAACAGATCCCAAAGGACCCCTCGGTGAGTTGTCCGAAAAGAAGCTCAAAATGAGAAATCCCACGTTTTCCGTTTGCATTTCCCTGTAATGCAAAAAGCAAAGCCGTATGAAACGATCCCATTCCGGGTACTTGGGCTATGCAACATTTCTTCCAACAAGGACTTTAAAACGTTCCATTGAAACTTCAACCATGTGCCATTCGATGGGAAGATATGGCGTGGTTGAAATGAAGAGATTGGACAACAGTCTGTAAATTATCTCACATGAGCTCAAAATGAATTGCGTTCCACAATCCCGAGAGAAGTTCGTCTGGGAAGAACCCACTTCTGGAAAAAATTGCAATTAGCTTCAGCGACAGATACTGAATCAAATTTCTTCATGGAAACGCATCTGATACCTTTTTTTGCTGTATCCCACCAAAGGCAATATTTAGCGAAATCCCTGAAGAATACAGGTAGCGGTCCAACAGATCAATAGCTACCATTCCGAAATGGAACGGCAAAAGCAGGCATTGGGGCTTAGGTGCACATGGACGCGACCCCTTTCTGAATGTCTTTTGCAGATTCACAATAGCGCAGTATTTCGTAACTTCCTTTGTGACACCCCCTGCCCCAATAAAAAGAATCAAGAACTCTCTTTAATGAGTCTTATTGATTACCGCATGACCCGCGAACAAAGCAATCATAGCCGTGTACAGCACTTCTCTAAGTGTGTTTAGGAACCACAACTTGTCTGTTGTCCGGTCCAGTACCCACCTGTAAAGAAAGTCAGAGTCCAGTATGTACGTTGTGTAGTCCGTTGGTACCGCAGTGACAGTCTGTTTAGAGCAGCAGAAAGTATTGTCGTCAGCGGCTCGTCTTTTCCCTCATATCTTTAAATCATCTTGGGTGAATCTGGAGTTCAACCATTTTTGAGACTTTTAGCGGCTTTGAAGCCCTTTTCCCTGCTCTAAGATGTTTTGAGCTATACTAACAAGACAAGGACAAAACCGATCCTCCATCACCACCAAGTACTGAAGCGACACACTGGCAAATTGCCCAAGATCAATCGTCAGACTGGTTAGTGTCAATAACACAGGCGTAAGTAAAACCGGAGTAGTACGGTGTGTCGACTGAAAAAAATCCGCCAAAGCGGAAACGTTTCAATCTGCCTCCAAACGACCTACAAACACTTTTTGACAGTGGTTGAGATACTGTCTTGAAGGACTAAAGATAACCGTACACCATCAGTAGTGCACCCCCGTGCTGCAAAACGAAGCCTCAACCATTGATGGCTCCGTTTTCGTAACACTCAAGTCCATCAACATGATTGATCAGGTGCCAAACAAGGCCATCTTCACCATCAGTGGAGACTAATGCGGGTGTTTGAATCATTTGGTTTGAAAGGGCAATTTTCTCAAATGGAATCTGCCAATCACAAAAGAAACACGCATTGTCTGAACGGCAGCCGACTGATTTTGTGACTTACTATTCAGTCCACGAACTGGCCCAAAAAAGGTCTACGAGTGGTGCTTGTCCCACGACCTCGGAACGTATTGCTGTGAGTAACGTCTTTCCCGGCGGTGATTACTGTTATTGAGAAATCACTTCGAACCGCGGAAGATCCCTGACCGTTCCTATGATAGGTATAATCCTTGAGGACTCAATAATGCCCCACGATTTCCTTTCCCTGAACTTCCCTGGACCTGATGGGAATAGTACCATGAACGCATGAGACTCAAAGATTGAAAATTCTCCTTTCCCAAGCCCGCCCAATATTTAACTGGGTGAGCGTCCAATACTGAACAGACAAATCGCCCTATCAACACATTTCCTCCACGTTTTTTCCAAATTGCCTGTCTTTAAGGAAAGTGGGCCCATCTATGCATCACTGCTCTGGAAATTGTTCTCTAAGAAGGAGAATCTCGCAGTGTTAAAAGGTTTTGTTCGGTTAGACAAAGTCGACCACGATCCAAATCAAGACTCATACGAACATAAACGATGGAAACGATTTCTCCTTATTTCAGGGCGCAACAGAAATACGGAAACGATCGTGACAACGATCAGCTCAACATTGAAATTGTCTCGAGGAGTTCTCTTTCAACTGGATCCCAAGTAAAGTTTTGTTTCGCGCAAGTGAGTAGGTACAGTGGTCAAAGCGCTACCCTTAAACAACGACGCAATATTACAATGTCCCACTATTTCCTTTGTGGCCAACATTGCCAACCACAAGACGTAGCGTGACTTCCTACAAATCGGAAAAGAAAACTATCAAAGTCATCCCGTTTTTTTTCCTCAAAAGGAGGCAACTTTGGGAATAATATGCCGCTTTTGTTGAGGCATGGCTGCGGCACCGACTGGGTGGAGTTCTCTTCGATGCCTGTATTCTTCTGAATTTCAGCATCATCTCTAATTCTAACAGCCTTCAACTTATAAATTGACGTTCTTCATCAGCACTTCCCACATGTAGTTTATTCTCTCAGCTTCCCTCTGTAATCTGTTTTCTCAATTTCAGCTTCGCATCTGTAGTTTAATTTCTTCACTTCCCTCATGTCGTTTATTCTCTTCAACTACAGCTTCCCACAGTAGTCTGATTTTCTTCCCTCTCTCTTAGCCTGGTCTGCCCTATCAGTGCATAGTTAGCACAAAGTTAGGGTAAGTTTAACTCCATCAAAACCCAAGCGTTTCCGCTTGTTTAACAAATTTACAAAATCCACCATAAAGAAATCGTCAACAGATATAAACACAAAACAATCTCCAAGTATGAATAAAAATAAGCATATAATGATGAAATATGTTTCACACAACCGTAATTAATAGTATAACAAATACAGAATTCAAGTTCCGGTGTAAACAAAAAAACAGCTTACTTAAACAGGGTAGTTATGAAATCCTAAGAATGTATATTTTGACCAAAAAATTTGCACGTTTATCAAAATTGGTATTTTACAAAACAAAAAGAAGTATTTGAATACAAAACAGTTTTCCCTAAGAAAAAAAAAAATAAACACAATACAGATTTACTGAAATTAATCTTTATAAAGTATAAGAACTCAAATTTTCTTGTTGCCGTCATTCTTTCTTACTTAATTACAAATGAAGTTTAACCAACCAAATGTACCGCTTATCCAAAAAATGAATGTACATTTACAAAAACAAATGGAAATCCACAAACAATTAAAAATAGGTGAAGAGACACAAACTAGCGCAACCTACACTAAAAGAATGAAAATATGAAAAGAAAACTAAGTCGGAGCTATTGACTGAGATAGGTTTAAGAGGTATTGAAAAAGGGGGTGAGAAAGAATGAAACGATACACAGACCGTAATATGTGAGGCAGAGAAACAGAAAAGCATAAGAAAGCCACAGACAGCACCCTAGTGGTCACGTCCGTCCCGTTGAAACAGAGACAGGGAAAAACAAATCACTGCCACAATATTCACCACACTACAGAATAATACAAAAGTACTAAACAATCCATCCAATAAAAGTCACATTCACCCACACTCTAAGAAAATCTCGCCCCACACGCCAGAAAAAAAAAGTAATCAAAAGTTATAGAGGTTATATTTGGGCATAGCGGTAATCAACCCACCACCTACACTCTTAGCGTGACGGGCGGATAATTGATCCCACACTCTGAGGGGCAGAGAGGGAACAAAATCAACGCTGAAACAATAGGAAAGCGAAGAAATAGATATTTATCAGAAGGGGGAAAGACATTGAACATCCCCCAACGCCATGACCCCACTTCAAAACGCAGCAGAGGTTGGGGCTATCAGTCCTGGGAAAGGACAAAAAACTTACTCCACTAGGGAAGGACATCGATTTTTCCTACAACGCCTTGCCCCCATGCTAGCCAGGTTCGAGCAGCAGGAGGATTGAGGCAAACGGTCCTTAGTGGGAAGGTCAAAAAGAAAATCCTACCAACAAAATAACCCTTACGATAGACAACGCAAAAGAAATGACAACCACGGCCTATACACAATAAAAAAGAAAAAAACAACACACATGCAAAAAATCAAACCCCAGAAATAAATTAAAACTTTCTTCTTTTTACCTAGGCCTCAAACCCTATGAGGGCCCAACGTAGAAATCTTTTTTGTTCTCCTCAAACCCTTGATGTACAAATCTTTTTTTTTAAAACCCCAAGCACAATATAAATCTGTTCTTTTTTTTTTTTCCGTAAAACAACCAGGCATCTACGCCGAGAAACAGTGAGTCGGTCCCACCACTGCACTCTTTCACTCTTCTTACCCCATTCAAGACAGCATTTTACTCCATACGCACACGCAATCCTCAATCCACAATCACCCCAAAAGGCGGCACTATAACCGAAAGATTTCTCTCCCCTCTCCTTCAGGAAACAACTTTACTAATCACAACAACAACTTGTAAACAGATTTTACACCTGTATCTCTCTCCTGCACTGAGAGACAAATAAATCCGCCACATGATCTCACCTCACACCGAGAGACACGATCAATTTCATCACACCCATGTATCTCTCGTGACCCTGAGAAGAAAAAATAGTCTTCACCTTGTACGACTCTTTACACTGAGAGATAACAATAGTCTTCACACATGTATCTCTCTTATACACTGAGAATAAACTAGCTCACACTTGAATCTCTCTTTACACTGAAGATAAAATAACTAGTTCCGCTTCAAAATAAAGGCTATGGCCTTCACATTCACGTAAACCCAAAATTCCGGCCCAAGGAGAATACATAACTCACCGTAATCAGCACGTGAGGACCTGCCTGCCTCAAGTAAAAGCTTCCCGCTTTCTCATTCCCTGTCTCTCTGAACAATAATACAGCCCCCTCGAATCTCCCTTTCTGGAGATACGAGTCTCGACTTCTCTTCCGCGACTTCTTCTGTCTCTTTGCGAAATGACGAGCCTTCAACACCTCTCCCTTGTAGTTGTTACTGGCAGTGGGGCCTGAACTACCGTGAGTTTTCGCCCACACCATGGGCCTCTTCAACCACCACACGGGGTGAAAGATGAAGGAGAAAGGGCGTAGGTAAAGGGTGACGGGGAAGGGAGAAGGGGGCATGAAACACGAATAAGGGTCGTGAAGAAACCTGCTCACCTCTCAATTCAACTATGAAATCCTATCTCTTTCTCTCTTCTTTAAGTTTTCCCCCCAGAAACTATTCCCCAACTATCTATCGCTCACGGCTGGGAAATTGACTGTCAGGCACCGCGGGACCACACGGCCCTGACAGTTCTAGTCTCTAGCCACTGCCTGGTTAAAACTGACACTTTCCTCCCTTCACCAAGTGTAGTGCAAACTCAGGTGTTCAAACACATGACCACACCTTACCTTACCAGCCACTCAACACACTCATAATACACGGAGGAGATACGCCGAGTCAGTGGTCACTTTCACAATGACCACATTCGTTTCCTGAAAGAAGTCATACTCCCACAATTATTTTTAGGGGAACGCCCCTACACTAGTCAAGCCACATGAATATTCATCCTTTAAGTTGTGGCATGGGGAAATGATTCATATCACTAACTTACATGGAGAAGGGCGTCACATGATGCCTTGATTGTGAGGCAACGTCACATGACAGTTCGTGGTGCGGATAGCGTCCCAGGTATGTCAAGATGCGTGTTTCGAGTGGCGTGACGTTTTCCCCTATGTAATCTTGCACAACAGCGGGCAGAGGATTGGCATATATAATTTGCGGCTCTGACATAGAAATGGCGTTGACAGTGAAGATTCTTTGGGGCCCTGTAGGATGGTGTCTGGGTTTGGAAGAGAGGGGCTATTTTGCAGTTGGATTGAGGCAGGGTGAGTACCTGGTGGGTGTAGCTGTGTTCTGTTCAAACTGGACCGCACGAGGAGGTCTTTGGAGTTTTTGTCACTTTGATTGTGATCATGGGTAGGATGGAAGGCGGGTTTGGTGATTTAAGTACAATGAGCCAATTGATTGAGGATCCTACAGATGGGGAGGGATGCGGTGTAGAGAGGTAGGCTGTGGTCGTGTCTGCTTGGTTGGATGCAGTGTCCAGAGCAGAAGTTCTGGATACAGCTATGGTGCGGCAGAGTGCAGCATTGATGATGGAACTGGTAAATCACCACCGCGGTTGGATGAAAATTGTGACATTATGGCTGCTTGTATAGTGAAGTCTACTCGCTGGAGTCAGAGTCAGTCGAAAGAAGGAGAAATTGGTGAGTATGGGAAGCTGTCCATTAGTGATTGGTTTGTGGGAGATGAGTAGTTAGTATGCATGTGCGTCGGGGGTTTGTAGAAAAAGGAGGTTTTTTAGTAGGCCTCTTCTAGGAGATGGTGTTGTTTGTACTGACTGCCACATGTTAAATTTGATTAATTTATTCGCCAGAAGAAGACCCAAGTGGTTAAATGCATCGGGTCTTGGTCTTGTGCTTTGTTTGTCATTGTCATGGCGGTAAGTCTAAACAACTCTATTCCTAATCTTGCTTCGTTCGCCGCCTTCAGTCACTCCCATTTTGAAAAATTAAATAAAATATTTTTGCAATGTCATCTTTCTGTTCCGAACGCTACTGTGTCAACCGCGTGCAAACCACTGCCCATCAAATGTTGTTCCGCCGCTTGTTAAATATTGATGCCATACCTGACCTTTTGAAGTAAGTTGCCAGTTTCTTCCCACAGTTTCTGGCTCGCTGAAAACACAAAGTGTTAAAAAAAAAAAAAAAACAAAAACGAGGGGTGCAACTTTTTTTTATCAGTCATAATACCATCCCCCCCCCACCTCCCCCAACCTCCCCCCTCCGATCTAGATCCGCACGTAACACGCTGGTCTGGTACAGTTTTAACTACATACCAAGGTACAGAGCAGTGCAGAGTGCTAAATCTCAGGACGTATCACTTTGAATATTCGTTCTTTTCTTTCTTTCGCTTTTCCCGCTATGCAAGATCCTTCAATCCAGTTAGTAAGGCGAAGTCCACAGTCCGCCGCAGAGCACCCCACCGTCCCAACCACAGCTTCTCCTGTATCTTCAACACGGCATGGGGCCATCTCTGCGTCCTCACGGCTTCAAAGGAGGAGCGGAACTGGAAAGATGAGTGGTGGGAGTTTGGAGCCTGTGCCACAAGGAGCACTGTCACGTAGAAGAGTGAGACGTGAGAGATGGGAGAGGATCTGGCAGTGTCTTAAGTGAATACAACATAGTATTGCCACTACCGCTGCCGTCACATCACGTTCAAACACAAAGGAACGACCATGACAGGACGATGTATGGCGATTGATGTGATAGATCTGAAACTTAGTGGTGATAACCACAGAAGGTCCTCGTTGCTGCATACCCGCAGCCATACACGCCAAACCCATACTACGCAAGTACTCCGAACGTCCATTTACAAGAATAAGATTTTTTTTTTTACATGAATGCAGCATTCACATGGCACAATCATAAATCATTAAAAAAAAAAAAAGGTTGTGTTGAAAGAGGTCCTAAAACCCAAAGCTTAAAAAAAGAAAAAGTGAAAAAAAGACTGCGGACGAAAGGGTAAAGCATCACAAGCTACAGTGGGGAAAAAAAAAGAAGAAAAAAGACGCTGCAGAAGACGACCGCGAATATAAGGGATAGCACTCCCAATAAACCGAAATGGACTGCACTTCCGCCTAACTAAGCACAAGAGAGCATCGGTTCAGGGGGGGGGGGGGTGGGGGGGGGTTTGGGGGGGGGGTGGGGGGGGGGGGGGGGGGGGGGGGGGGGGGGGGCAACGCCAGCATACATGGAGGTTGCTCGTCCACCACACACACATGCGGCTCCATAGACCATCATTGAATGGACTCGAATTACATTCTGAAGAAAGAGACGGTTAGATGTCCTCCCCTCCCCCCCCCTTTTTTTTCTTTCTTTCTTATCTTGTTCTTTTTTTTTCTCGTCCGTGCAGTGGATCGACAACCCTGACATGAAAGGAGATTCCCACGATCAATGGTCACAGCCAGCCAGACCAATATTTCTCTCACGTAATCATGCGACTGAACTGAACTGGTCAGTGAGTTTCAATTCATTTGTTTTAATCTGGGTGGCGGCATTATAAAGCCGAATTTCGATTAAAAAAAAATCTTTATTTGTGTTCAAATTGCTCAGTCAGTTAATTATCACCCTTAAACATGTGTCAAAATGAATAAGTAAAACACTTTTTCAATTTATTTGTTTGGCTGTTCGCTTTGTTTCGCGTCTTTTTTTTTCTTGTTTGTTTTAATTGTCTTTTATGCTTTTGGGTTATTGCTTTTTTAAAGAAAAATGAATATTCTCTATTTTTTGGGCCCATTTCGAGAGGAGAAAAGTTTTACACATTCACCAACGTCAGCTATGAATGAAATTCAGAACCAGAATAATAAAAATGAAAAAAAAAAAATACAAAATCACGTAAGACAAAAAAAAGAGGAAACACGTCAAGATATTACAAAGGTGTTAGATAATACATAAAGATACAGACAAAATACAAAACATATGGCGTGAACGCGCACATACGGCATGGCGCGCGCACAACACACACACAGCCGCGCTCACGCAACGCGTCGCACAACACACACACACACACATACACCAACAACACACACACACACACACACCACACACACCCACACACACAGACACACCTCCCCCTTCCCCCACCCCCACCACCCCCCACACACACGCGCGCGCGCCTATACGCACAGCAGCAGGCCCTGCACGCGCACACACACACACACACACACACACAACCCACACGCACACACCCACACACACACACGTACGAACACAAGAAGTATCCTCAACATCTTTCAGACAAATAAAGAGTGCAAGAGAGGCACTAAAAAGCAAAGGAAACGACGAGGAGGAAAGGAGGCATTCACACTAATGAGGGCAATGGACAACACAGCCGCCATACATAACGACGCTTGGAAGTGGGACAATGCCGTCAGCCAAGGAGACGGATCGTTCATCAAACTCAATGGTCGATGGCTTCCAGCGACTGAGCGGGAGTACACCTTTCCGCACAGACCAATTGAAGTGGGAGGAAAAGGATGAATTTCGCCAAAATGTCGATGGATAGTCTCGATACGGATCATCCGTATAACTATAATCCTCCGTGTCCCTCGAGTCTCGCCCGTTACCGATAATGTATTATGACTCGCACCACACGCACACACACACGCACACACACACACACACACACACACACACACACACACACACACACACACACACACACACACACGCACGCACGCACGCACGCACGCACGCACGCACACACGCACGCACCACGCACGCACGCACGCACGCACGCACGCACACACACACACACACACACACACACACACACACACACACGAACACGCACACACGCGCGCACGCACGCACGCACGCACGCACGCACGCACGCACGCACACAACACACACACAC
>CM031619.1:30829700-30834700 GCA_018398815.1 Conus ventricosus | reverse complement strand
GTAACTATTTTCTCACCATCCTTATATTGTACAACATTCAAAATCAGACAATAAGCCAACACCATCATTTTCAAGCGATCAGTACATTTTTTCCGGTGCATGTCATCTAAGTCAGTAAAACAGTCCACATCAATTTTCTCCAGTTGGACATGGAGTAAAGAACAAGCAACATCTGTGTTTAGAACCCAGAAAAAACACGTATTTTCTCATCTGGAGGGGCTTCACGGGCAAGTCACAGTAATTCAAATTACATTTCATTAGTACGCATAATGAATGTCTAGTTTCACACCAACATCTGCTTAGGACTTCAAACTGAGGCTGGTATACAGTTTCTTCAGTTCACGTGATCAGGAACACCCGATGTTCAGTCAAACTCAAGCCCATATTACTTTTCTTTTTTTTTCTTGTAATCTGATTAGTACACTGAGTATTAACTGCAGTAGCGACTGACATTCTGTAAAGTTCACGGGAACGCATACATTACCCGTGACAGAGGCTGTTACAATTCGTGACTAAATGAATGGACAAAATGCTTTCTTGATCAATGAACATGAATATCGTCCTTAAATGTTCAACGATGTGATGAGTGTGACTTATTCATTTTATTTCATTTCATGTTTTGAAATTCATGCTGGTGGCCGTTTGCCTGGTGTTATTATCCTACAAACCCGAAAAGGAATAAAAGAATTTAAATATTGTATTGTATTGCATTGTATTCTATTGTATCGTATTGCATTGCATTGTATTGTATTGTATCGTATTGTATTGTATTGTATTGTATTGTATTGTATTGTATTGCTATGCATTGTATTGCGTTGCACTGTATTGAATTGTAATGTACTGTATTTATGGCATTGCATTGTATGGTATGTATTACATCATATTGCATTGCATTGTATTGCATTGTATTGTATTGCATTGTACTGCAGTACGTTGCGTTGTATTGTATTGTATTGTACTGTGTTTATCGTATTGCATTGCATTGTATTGCATTGTATTGTACTGTGCTGCACTGTACTGTACTGTATTGTATTGCATTGTATTGCATTGTATTGTATTGTATTGCATTGTACTGCAGTACATTGCGTTGTATTGTTTGTGTTGTATTGTATTATATTATATTGTACTGTATTTATCGTATTGCATTGCATTGTATTGTACTGTGCTGTATTGTATTGCAGTGCATTGCACTGCATTGTATTGCAGTACATTGCGTTCTGTTGTATTGTAGTGTAGTGTACTGTATTTATTGTATTGTATTGCATTATAGTGCATTGCATTGTATTGTATTACATTGCATTGCATTGTATTGTAGTGCATTACATTGCATGACACCGTACTGGACTGTATTGTATTGTATGGCGTCGAAATCCACCGTTTATTTCTCACGAGTTAACGAACACAGACCAAAAAAAAAAAATATCCACGAACATGCATCATCTATTGTCAAGTTTACCAACGGGCCACATCCAACTCAACTGCCCCTTGCCCCTTCTAATTCCCATCCTTCGAATCCCCACTTCTTCTCCGAAGATGGAGTGTGGCTGCCTTCATGGCGGGATGAAAAACGGTCATACACACAAAACTCCACTGCCTGTCTATCCAGGCAGCGTCCGCAGGAGCATCAGCCTGCGTACGCAGAAAGAAAGGAAAAGAAAAGAACCCCCACTTCCTCCTCCTCTGGCTCCCAGATTGTAGAGGGTTGTCTGTGTGGGTGTTGGTGGTAGTGGTGGTTAGTGTGTGTGGTGGGGAAGGGTGGGGAGTGGGGTGAGATGGGGTGAGATGCATACTAATGTTAAAAAAAAATCACTTCTGAAAGCAAGATTGAACTTCAATAAACAGTTTTCGAGTGATGTCGATTAGCCATGACAACATTTCAAATTGCATGAATCTGCTGATTCGTTGACTAGTCATGCCAGCGTTCCAAACCACATGAATCGGCTGGTTCGTTGACTAGTCATGCCAGCATTCCAAACCATATGAATCTGCTGGTTCGTTGACTAGCCATGCCAGCATTCCAAACCACACGAATCTGCTGGTTCGTTGACTAGCCATGCCAGCGTTCCAAACCACATGAATCTGCTGGTTCGTTGACTAGTCATGCCAGCGTTCCAAACCACACGAATCTGCTGGTTCGTTGACTAGCCATGCCAGCATTCCAAACCACATGAATCTGCTGGTTCGTTGACTAGTCATGCCAGCGTTCCAAACCACACGAATCTGCTGGTTCGTTGACTAGTCATGCCAGCGTTCCAAACCACACGAATCTGCTGGTTCGTTGACTAGTCATGCCAGCGTTCCAAACCATATGAATCTGCTCATTCGTTGACTAGTCATGCCAGCGTTCAAAACCATATGAATCTGCTGGTTCGTTCCAAATCACATGAATCTGTTGGTTCGTTCAAAACCACACGAATCTGCTGGATCGTTCCAAATCACATGAATCTGCTGGTTCGTTCCAAACCCCATGAATCTGCTGGTTCGTTCCAAATCACATGAATCTGTTGGTTAGTTCCAAACCACACGAATCTGCTGGTTCGTTGACTAAGTCATGCTCGCTTTCCAAACCACATGAATCTGATTGTTCGTTCCAAACCCCATGAATCTGTTGGTTCGTTCCAAACCACATGAATCTGTTGGTTCGTTCGAAACCACACGAATCTGCTGGTTCGTTGACTAAGTCATGCCCGCTTTCCAAACCACATGAATCTGCTAGTTCGTTTCAAACCACATGAATCTGTTGGTTCGTTCCAAAGTACATAAATCTGCTGGTTCGTTGACTAAGTCATGCCCGCTTTCCAGACCACATGAATCTGCTGGTTCGTTCCAAACCCCGTGAATCTGCTGGTTCGTTCCAAACCACATCAATCTGCTGGTTCGTTGACTTGCCATGCCACACATTCCAAACCACATGAACCTGCTAGTTAGCGAATTCAGCCGGATCAGCTCATTACTCCCCCGGCTCGTTACTCCCCCGGCTCTTTACTCCCCCGGTTAGGGTTAGGGTTAGGGTTAGGGATAGGGTTAGGGTTAGGGTTAGGGATAGGGTTAGGGTTAGGGTTAGGGATAGGGTTAGGGTTAGGGTTAGGGATAGGGTTAGGGTTAGGGATAGGGTTAGGGTTAGGGATAGGGATAGGGTTAGGGTTAGGGTTAGGGATAGGGTTAGGGTTAGGGATAGGGTTAGGGTTAGGGATAGGGTTAGGGTTAGGGTTAGGGATAGGCTTAGGGTTAGGGATAGGGTTAGGGTTAGGGTTAGGCGAGCCGGGGGAGTAACGAGCCGGGGGAGTAACGAGCCGGGGGAGTAACGAGCCGGGGGAGTAATGAGATGCTCCCAATTCAGCTATCCCGCCTAGCTTGAAAATAAATCAAATTTGAAAATAAATCGTGGTGACTACTCTTCGAGTTTCACCTGCACGTGGTATTATTTGATCCTGGAAAAAACAGTTAAAAATACCATCTATAATCGTGGAATCTTTAACTATAGGGACACGGTAGAAAAGAAAAAAGAAAGCAAATTAAAAAAAAAAGAAAGTCCCGTCCACTTTCTGTATGATCCATACCGCATCTGTTGCTATAACTGGCGTTGAAAATAATTTAAAGGCGAGGATTAAAAATAACCAAGTGTTTCAAGGGGTTTTGGGACTCTGTATACTCTACACCTAACCTGCTGGGAAGTTAATTCAGATGGAACTTGCGCAAAGATAAGTCGGAACAACCGTGGGAATTTGCTCTCCAAACCATTTTGAACAGAGAATTTGTGCTAAGCAAATAAAGGTGATGCGATTATCCCCCTCCACCCTCCTTTACACACACACATACACATGCACGCACGCACGCACGCATGCACTCGCGCACGCGCACACACCACACCTTCCCCACCCCACCCCCACAGGTAAAGATAGAGAAGAAGAAGAAGAAGAAGAAGAAGAAGAAGAGAGAGAGAGAGAGAGAGAGAGAGAGAGAGAGAGAGAGAGAGAGAGAAGAGAGAGAGAGAGAGAGAGAGAGAGAGAGAGAGAGCAACATTCACTCCCAAGTACCCTCCGACCCGATCGTGTCAAGGCCAATCTCCGGATTTCACCGTGAGAACCTCTAACACAGCCGTCGACCGACTCGGGAACCGTTTCATTGAGGTGGGCTGCGAGTCAGCAGCAGCAGCAGCAGCAGCACTGCCGCCAGCGCCCACTACAGGGCCTGCAGACTCCTCCAACGACCACCATCCACGGCAGTGACGGCCTCTCTCTCTCTCTCTCTCTCAAGGCAGCCGGTGGAATTCCTGACAACCGGACCGAGACCGATCCATAACCACAAGGGAAGTAATTACTGAGGATGGGACACGTGTGAGTGCGTGGGCCGGCTTGGTTGGCTCCGGCTTCAAATTGTTCTCTCCCCTCAGAACGGCAGACTGTTGTGTGGAGGTGGAGGAGGAGGAAAACTGTGTTGGTGTCAGCTTGGTTTGGTTAAAACTGATGGTGAGTGTATGAACGACCCAAGACATTGGAACTGACTAAAAAAATTTTTTTTTAAAGTAGCAAAAAAATATAAACAGATAACACACGCACGCACGCACTACACGCACGCACACACGCACGCACGCGCGCTCGCACGCACGCATGCATGCATACATGTACACACGCACGCACGCACGCACGCACACACGCACGCACGCACACGCACATACACACACACACACACAAACACACACACACAAACACACACACACACACACACACACACACACACACACACACACACACACACACACACACACACTGAGTGTCCGGAGTGTTTCGTAAACAGTGATAACATTCAATATTTTGATTTCGAATTACAAATCTCTTGAATTTTTTTATATTTTTAAAAAAAATTTTTCATTTTTTTTTTTTCCTTTTAGCTTGATGAAAATACGATAATGATCATGGTGTGAACAACGTCTTTGGTGGCAATGATTGATTCTTACTTAGCAGCGGCGATTCTGGAAGTGCCAGTCAGTCAGTAGCAGA
>CM031619.1:30791550-30795189 GCA_018398815.1 Conus ventricosus | reverse complement strand
CTGCTTGCCAACACCACAATACCAACACACACACCCACACACATGCCACTGAAAACCACGCTCGGCCCTTGCCAAGGAAAAGCGACAGGATTTTGGTTGGGATTAGGGGAACAAAGGGCAAGGATAGGGGAAAGGCGGGAGGGAGGGGTTTCGAAAGTGGTCGTGGGGGGGGGGGGGGGGGGGGGGGGGGGGGTCCGGAGCGGGGCAAGCATGAGGGGGGGGGGGGGGGGGGGGGGGGGGGGAGGGAGGGAGGCGTGGAAAACATATGGTGCTGCAAAATGGGTGCGCGGGGGAGGGGGGGGTCAGGAAGAGAGGTGAAGGAAATGGCCGGGCCGGGGGGGGGGGAGGGGGGGGGGGGGGGGGGGGGGGGGGGGGGGGGGGGGGGGGGGGGGGGGGGGGGGGGGGGGGGGGAAAAGGGGTGTGGGGAGTGGTGTGTGTGTACTGCGTGTGTGGCGTGCGTGCGCGCGTGGGGGGGGGGGGGGGGGGGGCGGAGAAGAGAGGAGAATACGTTTATGATGGAGGAGGATGCTGGGTACAGAAACGAGAGAGAGAGAGAGAGAGAGAGAGAGAGAGAGAGAGAGAGAAGAGAGAGAGAGAGAGGGAGAGAGAGAGAGAGAGAGGCAGGCAGGCAGACAAACAGAAAGACAGATATATTCAATATTGTAGATAAACATCACGACATACACATAAATGTTAATACAAATTCCCATTCAAAAAAGGAGAGAAAAAAACAACACAACGAAAAAACCGCCTGGTTTGCCTTCTTTAAAACTGAAGCACAAGATTCCCCTTTTCCTCCCCCCTCCCCCCCCCATGCCCCCCCCCCCCTCCCCCCCTCCCTGTTTTTTGACACTTGTTCTTTATAACGGTCCATACTGTATATGTCAGGGGGAGTTCTGATACATAGCACGCCAGCAGGTACTGACTGAGGTGGGTGTTTCATGAACGAAGTCGCAATTCGGGCTATTTGTTTTTCTGTCGTCCTTCCTTGGGATGGATTCCGCAACGCCCGTCCCAAAACCATGAAGTTGGTGAGGTGTTTTGACAGTACGTGGTATGCCCGCCCCCCCCCCCCCTCTCTCTCTCTCTCCCCTCTCTCTCTCTATGTCTGTCTGTCTCTCTCTCCACACACACATACACACACACACACACACACACACACACACACACCACACACACTCACACACACTCTCTCACACACACATACACACACAGAGGACCAGGCATGAAATTATCCCGGGTCCGGTTCAAATGATTCTGAACGTTGTCCTAGATTCGCAAATGGGAACACTTCCATTTCTGTGCTGCTGCTTTGTACTGGTGCTCTTGCATCAAAAGTTCACTTCAGGGTTTGACGAAATGTCACTGGAAAAAAACAAACGTTTATCAAAAAGGTATTCCGTATTTCAAGAACAACAAACAAACAAAAACATCTTCAACTATACCACACTAGTGGAGGCGTTCGACAAGGCATATAATTTCAAACGGATTCTCCTCTTCATCTCAAACAACGAACCCAAGACAAAAGTGACAATGTCGGGGCAAAAACGTCTACACACACGCACGCAGCCAGTAATCTCCCTTTCAACTCAGGGCCCGGCAAGCAAGTCATTCGGTTCGCAAAATTCTGAACGTTATCCCTGATCTGCAAATGAAACACTTCCCATCGCTATACAGCACTTTTATTCATTTTTTAATTTTATTTTACACTTCCCATCGCTATACAGCACTTTCATTCATTTTTTTATTTTTATTTTTTATTTTTTTTTTGCTTTTTTTTTTTTAGTCAAGGTGCATCGGCATCGAAAATTCACTGAAGGATGCGCCAAAATATCCCTGTCTGAACAAAACTGCTTATTCCACAAAATATCAAGCATTTCAAGAACAAACAAACAAACATCCTCATCTATGCGCACGTAAGCCAAGGCGTTCGACACAGAAATACTTCAAACGGGCTCTCCTCATCTCATACAACGAACTCCAGGTAAACATGACAAAGTGAGCCAGAAAGTCTCCACAAACGCTGCCAGCTAATAATAACCTCTTGTGGCTGAAAATCAAGCACCATGAGCCTGTCTGGTACAGCCATGTGTATTCGACTCGAATCCGTGTCCAAGACCCCTGCACTGGACACAGCGGAAGGCCCGAGTCCCACAGGCACACCGCACAAGTCGTAGTTGGACCGGACCGTTTTATTAGGGACTGGACCGTTGAAACGAACCGTTTACAAGGAAGGACTGGGCCGTTGAAATGGACCGTTTACACGGGACTGGACCGTTGAAATGGATCGTTTATTAGGGACGGGACCAATGAAATAGACCGTTTATAAGGGACTGGACCGTTGAAATGGATCGTTTATCCAGGATGAAATGCACCGTTTATCAGGGACTGGACCGTTGAAATGGACCGTTTATAAATGACAGGACCGTTGAAATGGACCGTTTATAAGGGATGAGACTGTTGAAATGGACCGCTTTCTTTCGGTCGATATGGGCCCGAAGTCAGAGAGGTACTGGGGGCAGGGCAAATGGTGTTGGGACCAAATTTCGTTATCTCCCACGGGGACGTCTTCTATCCCTCAGGATGCTGCTTTTATTGTGATTTGCCCTGTAAGAGTCCAGACTGATTTGGTGTGAGTGGAGTGACGGAGCTATAAAAAGGAACCATTTGTGATTATCGGCCCATTCCAAGAAAGAACAGAACTGCGCGCGCTGATCCCACTGTTTCACACACACACACACACACACACACACACACACACACACACACACACACACACACACACACTCTCTCTCTCTCTCTCTCTCACTCACACACACACTCAATCTCTCAACACACCACACACACACACACACACACACACCACACACACACACACACACACACACACACACACACACACACACACACACACACACACACACGTACACACACACTCACTCGCACACACACTCACTCAATCGCACACACACACACACATACTCACACACACACACACACACACACCACACACACACACACACACACACACACACACACACCACTCACTCACTCACACACACACACTCACTCACTCACACACCCCACCACTTCTCTCAGAACGGATAAGCCGAGAAGTCTGTCCCGTCTAATCATGTTTACTCTTTTGACATGGCCGCAGAGATAAAAGCTTTTACTTCACGAGTGCCGGTAGATGTTTTGCCGATAATCCAACCGCCAGTGAACGTTGACTCCAGGGACAGAGACTAAAAATATCAGCCACTGCCAGACATGCCATTCCTCCCGTGTCTGGTCGTACATCTGTCTGCCTGCTCTTCTGTTGCCTGCTATATGACTGTTGCTGATCTAAACTCGCAATTCTCTGTTAATTTTGAAGAAAACCAATCCATTGAATACTCATACAATGTCCACGCCCAACACAAAAAGTGGCCATTCCTTAACTTTCAAGAAAGACGATTCATTATAATTCTCCAAGGGGGAAAAAAAAGTGATCTGCAAGTTTCAAGAAAGCCAATTCTCTGATTCACACGCACGCACGCACGCACGCACGCACGCACACACACACCACACACCACACACACACACACACACACACAACACACACACACACACACACACACACGCTTGCACGTACGCACG
>CM031619.1:30784050-30786550 GCA_018398815.1 Conus ventricosus | reverse complement strand
AGATTGAGGTTTCACCTCCACGCCCCGCCCATGGTGATGAAACACAACAGAAGAGGCAGACCCCAGCGTCAAAAAGAGAAAAAGAAAAACAAAAAGGTTAGAACTCGTTTTAATGAGCATAGCGTTACTCACTACGTGAATGCGCCTACTCACAGACGTGAACATACACTGAACTGGCTTGTTAACAAAGACACGGAGTCGTCAGCTGGCTCTGTCTCAGTGCAGGACTCGGTCAAGATTCGATCAATTTTCCAGCATTTTTCATGTTGATCTCCCTTAAATTCTAAACGCATATTTAGCACTGTTGTGTCTAGAAACATTAGAAAAAGAATCGTTGATGATTTCTGCCATGTTAGCATTAACCTAGCTGTTGTGCCAGACCCGGTCAGACCCTCCTCTGATTGCTCTGTACCAGTCAGCTCTTATTCAAGCCCTCGCCCTCCGTGCTCCTCTCGCCACCAGGCGTCGTTCAGATCTGCAGATCATGTGTCAGCTCCATGGTGGACTGATCACCTAAAAGATTCACAGCGCAAGTTATGCCACGCTGAGCTTCGCATGCAGTCCACTGGTTTGACAGCCCACCGCAAGATTCTTCAGACTACGAAGCAAACTCAAAGCCTTTCACCAACAGCAAATGAAGAACACTTTTGCGCAGGATTGTCTGCTTTCAATTCTATCGGAGCAACTGATGCACTTTTTCTCTCTTCATGATTGGCAGATCGACACATTTGGCTGATGTAATCATGCACGGACAAGTTTTCATCAACCGCAACACCTGGCTTTCGCACATCATTTTGAAAGAGAATTTCAGTCTCTCACACCATTCAAACATTCTCTGTGACAAAGGACAGAGGCTTTTGAGAGGCAGCACACAGCGCTTCAGTTTTACTATCATTAATACAGAGTTGGTTTTGCAATATCCAGTCTTTAACAGGAGAGATACAAAGGAAAATATTGCGAAGAATGGTTGACACATTACAGGGTTGAGCTGAATCTTCTAGCAGAGTGTCATCAGCGCATTTGCGAAAATGGTAACCATGTTCGGAAATTACACTGGACAGAGTGTAAGCACACAACATGAAAAAGATACGCCTGAGCACAGAACCCTGAGGGACATCATACCTGAAAGGTCTATAAGAGAACAGGAGGCCATCAGCAGCGACAGGTTGTGTTCGATTTGACAAGTATAAAGAGCACCAAGCAAGAGCAGTGCCTGACATGCCAAAGGTAAGATAAGTCTGGACAGAAGGGTAGAATGGTCCAAAGTGCCGAAAGCTGCAGACAGGTCCAGGCCCAAAACAGGAACTTCTCCGCTGTCAGCGTTGGAGAGCACAAGCTCTGTGATATGAACTAGTGCTGTTTCAGTGGGATGGAACTTTATATGCTGACTGGAACCAGTCCTCAAAGGTATTCTTGGAAAGATGCGTTTGAAGTCGTGAGAAGATGACTTTCTTTTTCAAAACAATTTCGAGACCAAGGGGAGATTAGATAAGGGTCGACAGCTGTTCAGACATTCGGGGTCAAGACCATCTTTTTTCAGGGGAGGAACGACCGTTCCACTTTCAAACTCCTGTCATCGAGAACTCGCTGCGGAAACTCTCGTCATCGACCCTAAAACCTTGAAAACCTTCAAAACTGAACTAAAGCCTTACTTTTTCTTGAAAGTTATCAGTCAAGTCACCAACTTTACAGCAGAAAGCACTGAACTCTCAACTGGTCTTGTTTGTTTCTTTACATTTCAGATATTACCTAGTGTCTCTATGCTTGTGTCCTTGAATCGCTTTGAGCCTATATTATGGAGGATTGCGCTATAAACAATGATCGTTATAATTATAATTATCATCATTACCGTTATCAATTGTCATGAAGCTAACGCGCGGACTAACTTATAGCCTCACTGTTTTGTTTCGTTCTGTTTTTGTTTGTTTGTTTGTTTCTGTTTTTCTTGAGTTCATTTGGTAGCAGAAGCTCATTTCCTCGAGTTTTCATCCACGTTTGTTCGTTTCTTTGTTTGACAGCAAGCTTACGCAATTAAACCGATTCAAATGCGACCAGGTGGAAACACGGCGAGCGGCCCAAGAATGAAACCATTATATTGTGCCACGGATCCGGATCAGCAAGAAGTTCCGTCATCGATTCCGCACGATTACACAACATTAAAATCAGTTCTGTACCAGTTGGCGAAAGATGGAATGTGGCCCATGGAGAAAACCATTAGTGTGTGTGTGTGTGTGTGTGTGTGTGTGTGTGTGTGGTGTGTGTGTGTGTGTGTGTGTGTGTGTGTGGTGTGTGGTGTGTGTGTGTGTGTGTGTGTGTGTGTGTGTGTGTGTGTGGTGAGTGTGTGCGCGCGAGTGTGCGTGCGTGCGTGCGTGCGCGCGCGTGTGCGTGCGTAGGTGCGTGCGTGCGTATGCGTGCGGTGTGTGTGTGTGTGTGTGTGTGTGTGTGTGTGTGTGTGTGTGTGTGTGTGTGCGCGCGCGCGCGCGCAACCCCCCCCCCCCCA
>CM031619.1:30766550-30779050 GCA_018398815.1 Conus ventricosus | reverse complement strand
ATTTAATTTATTCACGAATCACTGTCTTTTCTTTTTTTTTCCCTTTTTTTTTTAAACTGTCACTTTCCAAGCAGACACAACTTTTTGGCATTGGTCGGGTTTTAGACTGCTGGCCCCCCGGCCCGGGCTGGACAAGGGCCCCTGGGTTCGGGTTTGGGACTCCCGAGGGGGAAAGTGGCCCCGGGCCCAAGTATGAGGCAAAAACCCCGGGTTTTAAGTTTAAAAACCAGTGATATAAACATCGATCTGTTTCCTTTTTTTTTTCCCTGCATTAACGCATTGCACTCTCTTTTCTCTCTTTTTAAAGTCTGCTCTTTCAAATGGACAGGGGTTGTTTTTCTTTTTTTTTTTTTTTTCCTTTTCTTTCTTTTCCCTTTTTCTTTGTTTTGCAAATCTCTTCTTCCAATCTCTTTCCCAAGTCCTTCCTCTGCCCGACTATCTCGTTGGTAATGCCTCCACTTGGTTCCTCCTTCCCCCCTCATCTCTCTTTCTCTTCTCTCCTATTTGGGGTTTCACTCAGCCTCTCTCTCTCTGTCTCCTGTTCGTTTTTCCTCCCCCGTTCTCCCCTTCTTCACTTAATCCTTCTTATCCCGTTCCGATCGGGGGCAAAAAAAGGGCGAGTACCCCTTGGCAGAATTTTTTTCCGCCTCGTATCGAAGTTATTTTCCCTCTAATTCCATTTGGGTGTTAAATCATGCCAGTATGGGCCCACACGCCTTACTCTCTGTTGGTGGTCAATTGGTCATTTAATTGATTTGCTTGATTTCACCCCCCCCACACACTACCCTTTCCCCCCCCCCTACTTTAAATGGCGCCGTTTTGGTTAACTCGTGGGCCGGGGGGCCCCTCTAAATTGGCCCAGATGAGTCTGGGGGAGGCGCCGCGGGCGGGGGACCAAACCCACCGAGACCCCGTCGGTTTTCCCGCCCCTCCCGACGTCTTTCTGTCTCCCTTTCTGTGCTTTAAATTGGGCCGGAAAGAGACGCAATGGGGCCGGGCTTCGTGGCCAAGAAAGTTTTTGCGTTTGGACTTATGTCCAGTTGAAATGGGCCCGGCGGCCCGGCCACACTTTGGTTGTGGTTTTTTTTTACCGTTTCCGTTCCTTGTTTGGGTGTGTGGTCCCTGTGATGTATTTATTTTGGTTTACTTGGTGCTTTTAAGCAGCTTCTGTTTTTTCATGGGCCCGGGAACCGTTTTCCTCGTGGGAGCAAGAGTTTCCTTTCTTTCTTGTTGTTTACCCGGTTTTGGGGGTTTCCCCGCCTCGTTAGGATGTCCTGTTATCTACTGGCAACCCACGGTCCCTAGCCCAAGGTTTATCCCGACTGCGGACTGTCCTCAGACTTAATCATAAAACCCAAAGCGACATTGTTTTTTTGTCAATTTCTCATCACTCATTACTGCCAAAAAGTCCTAAACCTATCAATCAGCGTCACTTTACTGCTGTCTGTCCTTTAAAAATTAAAAAGCAATTTTTCGACAGTCCTTTGCCGATAATCAAAACACCGTACCTGGGTTTAAACCAATCTTTAATCACAGGTTTCGTATAGGTTTACACAATACAAAGTGAGCAGCAACAAACTGACGCTTATTTGTGTGCCTGCCCAAAAAGAAAAACACACAAAATTTAATTTTCCCGGCGGGTTAAATAACAAAAATATTTCATTATTTATATGGGAAAAAAATTGACAGTTTAAAGTTTATAAATCGCAATGAAAAATACAAAAAGAGAACACCCCCCCCCCCCCCCCCCTTCCCGGGAAAGGAAAAAAAATTTAAAAAAAAAATAAATAAAGAAACAGAGATTATGAAAAAGAGACGGGGAGAAATACACCAAAAGGGCCCCACTAAATTTTTTATCAAACAAAAATTTTTAAAATAATGGCAAATTTCTAATACAATCTTTTTTGGGATACCCCGAAAAACCCCCAAAAGCCCAAAGTATCTAAAACCCGGGTTTCTTTCCCGAGAAAATCAAATTTAAATACAGTCCTAAACCTTCAAACAGTTTCATTCACAGCCACTTAAATCATAACCAGGTTTTCGCAGTTTTTTCGGGCCCATAAAAAACATCACAGGGCTAAATACAGTCCTAAACCCATCAATCAGTATCATTTACAGCCCACTTAAATCTAACCAGTTGGGCGACGTTTTTTTCGCCCATAATCCCCACTCACCGCCTACAGTTAAACCTTTTCAATCAGTATCATTTAAAAGGCCCAATTTAAAAACATAACCCGCTTTTCGACGTTTTTTCGCCTATAAACATCACTCGTTTGTCTACAGTCCTAAAAACCCATCAATCAGTATCATTCCCCAGCCCCCTAAATCATAACCAGCTGTCGACAGTCTTTAGCCCTTTTAAACATCCCCCTCACTACCTACAGTCCTAAACCTATCAATCAGTATCATTCACAGCCCACTAAAATCATAACCAGCTTTTCGACAGTTTTTTAGCCTATAAACATCACTCACTACTACAGTCCTAAAACCCTTTAAACAGGGATCATTCACAGGGCCCCCTAAAATTTATAACCAAATTTTCGACAGTTTTTTAGCCCTATAATCATCACTCACTACCTACAGTCCTAAACCTATCAATCAGTATCATTCACAGCCTAGCCGTTTGTCCCAAGAATTACATTGCCGACAGTCTTTAGCCTATATATCATCACTCAATGTCGACAGTCCTAAACCTGTTGGTCAGGATCACTCACTGCCGACAGTCCTAAACCTGTTGGTCAGGATCACTCACTGCCGACTGTCCTAAACCTGTTGGTCAGGATCACTCACTGCCGACTGTCGTAAACCTGTTGGTCAGGATCACTCACTGTCGACTGTCGTAAACCTGTTGGTCAGGATCACTCAATGCCGACTGTCGTAAACCTGTTGGTCAGGATCACTCAATGCCGACTGTCGTAAACCTGTTGGTCAGGATCACTCACTGCCGACTGTCGTAAACCTGTTGGTCAGGATCATTCAATGCCGACAGTCCTAAACCTGTTGGTCAGGATCACTCACTGCCGACTGTCGTAAGATTGTACTCAGAACTTTTATAATCATCGCTCACTGCATGCCGTCAGTTCTGAGCTAATCCAGTCATTCGTTGTGGACAGTTCTGAGATGATCCAATCATTCGTTGTGGACAGTTCTGAGATGATCCAATCATTCGTTGTCGACAGTTCTGAGCCAATCCAATCACGCATTGTCGACAGCTCTCATTACCTCTCATTAACGAAGAGTTCGAACTAATCCAACCACTCACTGCTGACAGTTCTGAGCTAATCCAATCACTTATTGTCGACAGCTCTTATCACCTCTCATTAACGAGAGTTCTGAGCTAATCCAATCACTCACTGTCGACAGCTCTCATTACCTCTCATTAACGAAGAGTTCTGAACTAATCCAATCACTCACTGTCGACAGCTCTTATAACCTCTCATTAACGAGAGTTCTGAGCTAATCCAATCACTCATTGTCGACAGCTCTCATTACCTCTCATTAACGAGAGTTCTGAGCTAATCCAATCACTCATTGTCGACAGCTCTCATTACCTCTCATTAACGAGAGTTCTGAGCTAATCCAATCACTCATTGTCGACAGCTCTCATTACCTCTCATTAACGAGAGTTCTGAGCTAATCCAATCACTCATTGTCGACAGCTCTCATTACCTCTCATTAACGAGAGTTCTGAGCTAATCCAATCACTCATTGTCGACAGCTCTCATTACCTCTCATTAACGAGAGTTCTGAGCTAATCCAATCACTCATTGTCGACAGCTCTCATTACCTCTCATTAACGAGAGTTCTGAGCTAATCCAATCACTCATTGTCGACAGCTCTCATTACCTCTCATTATCGAGAGTTCTGAGCTAATCCAATCACCCCATTGTCCGACAGCTCTCATTACCTCTCATTAACGAGAGTTCTGAGCTAATCCAATCACTCATTGTCGACAGCTCTCATTACCTCTCATTAACGAGAGTTCTGAGCTAATCCAATCACTCATTGTCGACAGCTCTCATTACCTCTCATTAACGAGAGTTCTGAGCTAATCCAATCACTCATTGTCGACAGCTCTCATTACCTCTCATTATCGAGAGTTCTGAGCTATCCAATCACTCATTGTCGACAGCTCTCATTACCTCTCATTAGCGAGAGTTCTGAGCCTCTTGCTATCACTCCCTGTCGAGGGTTCTTATCATCACTCCCTGGCAACAGCTCAAAGCCTACTATCATCATTCATTAGCGGCGCTCTGAGCCTATTATTTATCACTCTTTGCTAGCAGTTCTGAGTACTTTTATCAGTACTATTACCATTATACTGCTACAAACCTACAACTATCATTATTACCATTATTATTATCATTGTTATATTATTATCAGTGTTATTTTCTCACACTCGCTGCCAGCATTTCTGCATATTATTATCATCATCATCATCATTTGAGCCTATCATTATCGCTTATCCGTCGTTCATACATCACACTCACGTTTCATCGCTACTGCGTCGTTCTCATAAAAAGAAGTCTTAGGCCACACAATACACGGATGCATACCTTAGACAGTCCCTAAACAGTACGTGTGTCATTTCGTCCGAGTACCACAGTGTCCACATGCCTGGTGACCAAGTAGGTCACGATGATCTTACGTACGTTACAATAAATACCGTTGAACTGGGGTGACCTACAACGAAAATGTTACACGTGGCAGTGCACACCGTGGCACGTGAAAACGGACACAATAGTACTTTAGACATATACGCGTACACAAAGGGTGTGACCCCAACAACGGTGAATGTGAAACTACATAAGCCACTTCCACAGTTGCCTTTGCACAGGGGAAGTTGTACGAGACCTTGGAACGCATTCCCTGACAGAACGCGAGCTCAGGAGATCTCTCTGGAGGCAGACCCCCCCCCCCCCCCCCCCCCCCCTTCTTGGACGCCTCAGAAAGCGTGGAACTGATGAGTGGTTTAAAAGAAAAGGAATTCCACTGCACGAGTTTTGGACATTACTGGGAAAGGGCAGGTGTAGGGATGAAAGCCCTGCAGTGTGATGGAAGTGGGTGGAACGGGGGGGGGGGGGGGGGGGGGGCGGTAGGGGGGGGGGGGGGTTATGGGGGGATGGTGTGGGGGGAGGGGGGTATATTTCTGAAGAAGGTGCGGCCCGGAAGGGGCTGAGGGAGAGAGGGATTTCGTGTATTTATGTTGAACGCGGTGTGAAATGGATTAAATCTAGTGCGCGAGCTCGCGCACGCGTGCCCTCTGTGTGTGTGTGTGTGTGTGTGTGTGTGTGTGTGTGGTGTGTGTGTGTGTGTGAAGGGGGGGAGGGGAAGGGTGGTAATGTGCATTTATGCTGAACACGGTGCAAATGGATAAAATCTTGTGCGCATGTGTGGTTGGTGGGGGTGGTGTGTGTGTGTTGTGTTTGGTGGTGTGTGTGTGGGGTGTTTGACAGAGAGAGAAGAGAGAGAGAGGGGGAAAAGAACAGACAGACCAGACAGACAGACAGATACAATGCAAAACTACATAATGGAAGATAACCCGAATATTCCAAAAACAGCGCACTTTTTCCAACGATGAAAATTTTTTTTTAAAGGAATGAAAACAAAAGGCCAAAAAGAATAAGAGAAAGAAAGAAAGAAAGAAAGAAAGAACGAGACAATCAAAAAAAAAAAAACAGACAGAAAGAAAAACAACAAACAAAGTAAGATAGCAAGAAAGAAAAAAAGAAAGAAAAAGAAAAAAAGAAAGAAGAAAGGGAAAGACCCAAAAAAAAAGAAAAACAGTAAACGTCTTCTGCCCTCCGCGTTTTGCCGGTGTAACCAGGGAAGCGGGTGTAACGGGCTTCCCAAACGGCTACACAAGCAGTTGCCACTACAGGGGCGAAGACTGCACCGTCTCTCTCTCTCTCTCTCTCTCTCTCTCCTCTCCCTCTGTCTTTCCACCTGGCTGCCGACAGCCAATAAACGAGGGACATCCCCTCACAGTGTGACATGTTCTGCAACACTCGCCTCGTGTGAATGGACATTTCGACCCCTTGGTAAATGTCAGCATCCATCCCCCCACCACCTACCCCCATTCCCACTCTCTCTGTCCTGATGTGATCTCTCTCTCTCTCTCTCTCTCTCTCTCTCTCTCTCTGTCATGATGTTTCTCTCTCTCTCTCTCTCTCTCTCTCTCTCCTCTCTCTCTCTCTCTGTATCTCTTCTCCTTTCTTTCTCTCTTCTCTTCTCTCTCTCCTTTCTTTCTCTCTCTCTCTCTCTCTCTTCTCTCTCTCTCTCTCTCTTCTCTCTCTCTCTCTATCCTCTCTCTCTCGCTCTTTCTGCTCTCGCTGCTCTCTCTCTCTCTCTCTCTCTCAATTCATCTCTCTCTAAGCCACTTTATATTTCTCTCTCTTCTCCATAACGCCCCATGTGCAGCCTGACTGAACGCAAACAGTAAAATCGAAGGCGGCAAGAGAGTTCCTTGTTCGTCGCAGTATTTAGCACAGAAATACCCTTTGATAGGGAGAAATATAACACACGCAACAGTGAAGAAATTCCCTTTGATAGGGAGAAAATAACACACGCAACAGTGAAGAAATTCCCTTTGATAGGGAGAAATATACACACGCAACAGTGAAGAAATTCCCTTTGATAGGGAGAAATATAACACACGCAACAGTGAAGAAATTCCCTTTGATAGGGAGAAATATAACACACGCAACGTGAAGAAATTCCCTTTGACAGGGAGAAATATAACACACGCAACAGTGAAGAAATTCCCTTTGATAGGGAAAAATATAACACACGCAACAGTGGAGAAATTCCCTTTGATAGGGAGAAAATATAACACACGCAACAGTGGAGACATTCCCTTTGATAGGGAGAAATATAACACACGCAACAGTGGAGTCGCGCCTCGTCGACATGCTTTCACGTTAATAGAACAGCCCAAATTCACATAGCGACAAACTCTCCCCCTCCCACCCCCACCCCCCCTCCCCCCACTCCTTCATTCGACGCCCCACCACCACCACCCCTCCACCTGCACCATCTCCTCTCTCCCATCCCACCACATGTGCAACTTCAGCTGCAGACTCAGAGTTAGACAGCCAAACAGACAATGAGAGACCATTAGAGAGAGAGAGAGAGCGGAGAGAAGAGGAGAGAAAAGAGAGAGGAGAGAGAGAGAGAGAGAGAGAGAGAATACGAATATTTTATTGAGGGTAAAATGGATAAGCTAATAATTTGTTTACACCATGCCTCAAGAACAACAAAAGCAACAGAGAGAGAGAGAGAGAGAGAGAGAGAGAGAGAGAGAGAGAGAGAGAGGAGAGAGACAGACAGACAGACAGACAGACAGAAAGAAAGAAAGAGAAAGAGAACTCTCGAGAACTCAGGAATTTAAGAGTAAGGCCACCAGTCTACATACATACATACATACAAAGGGTACATTTTCAAGGAGAGCAGCATGTCGGTCATATCGAAGGGAAATAATACACAAAACAAACATTTCTGGCTATTCTGCACCGAATTCAAACGCTCACATGCTAAATCATTAAAACAGCTTTCAGGATTGTTTGTCTCTTTTCTTCCAGTGCATAAAACACCTCCATGTCCACAGGTCTTGCCTGCGAACCAAGTTCACATCCTAGCAAACGTGTAACAGCAGATAACGAAGCATACAGATAAAAGAACCGTCACGGCTGTCGGCGCGTGCTGTCTATTTTCCGGGATATCTCTCTGGAGGCCTTCCACGTTTCAATTTTGACCATGTCTTTTGGAATATCAGCGTTAACGTGGCAGCCGCTGAGTGCGAAAATTTAAAAACAAAAGTGGGCTAGAAATTCACATAAAAAAACAAACCCAGCCCCGAGCAGGGAAGACCTTGTACGTTTTGTTCAAAAGAGCTCTTTGTCAAGATGTTCCACCAAGTTAAACAACTCGTCTTCATACCCTGCACACGGCCGTCAAATCATCAGTTTTTTTTCTGTATGCATGTGAAACTTGCACAACTCACAGCAAGTTACAAAGAAGAATTCTGGCAACTGAAATGAGATGCTGCAGAAGGACTTGGGCATCCTTTATTAGACCACGTGACATATGAAAAGTCCGTAGAATATTCAACAGCAACGGGACCTCATGAAGACCTCCTCACAGCCCGTCAAAAAGCGGAAAATGACGTGGTACAGACATGTGTCCCGTTCACAGGCCTTGCAAAGACAGTCCTGCAAGGAACAGTCAGAGGAAGCCGCAACAGAGGAAGACGAAAAAAGAGGTGGAGACAATATCCAGAATAAACTGGAATGACCCCACAAATCTCAGTGAGCGTGGAGGACAGGGACGGATGGGAGAGTGGTGGCCAAAATCAGGGTGCCCCAACACAACAGACGATGTAAAGGGGAAAGGGCGAGGTGGGGTGAGGGGTTCTTCAAAGGACCTTGGTACGTGAAAATTGTCAACGTATATTAACGCCAGTTCGAGGCTGCCAAGAGGAACAAGCCATCAACTTTTTCATACTTTCGTTCGAGTCCTCCCTTTAGACTTGCTGTGGTGTTACTTTTCTTGAAAACTAACCGGGGTGCTCTGCTACGAAACATCGGCTATTCACACGTAATGAGATGCAATTTTCCCACAGTATGTGCCCGTTGGGAAGAATATAACTCTGATTTTATTTGTCATTCTTTAAACACATATTGTTTGGTACATTTGGATACGGCACAATTCCCAAAAGCACATTTCGTGCTTTCAAACAGCAACAGGGAAGTTACATCTGACATTCGTTGTATGTTTCGTTTCTTTTTAAGTACACACTGCAAGTCGAAATGTTATAGGCATATCAAAAATTTAACCCTACTGTGATCACAGTCAGGTAACTTTTCAAGCTGTAGTTTTGATAGAACTGATTTGTAACAGCAACACGATCACTGTCACATCGTCATGTGCACTAAAGTCCTGTCTATGACACTCTATGATTCGTTTTTTCCCTTCTCTAAGAAAGATTTTTAACAATCCACCCCCATCACAGCCAACTCCAGCGACAGATCCAGTGCGAAACACAAAGAGGGTCGAAGCATCTTTTCACCACTGCGGCCAGTTGTGAAAAATCAAGATGACCGATGACGTTCTGAAATCTTCATTAAAAAAAATTCTTTCGAAAAATGTACAAACATAATCAATCTGGACCGTAACCAATTTTTTTTTAACTTAGAAGTTCAATCAATAAACAAAAGTATTGACGGTTGACACAGACACAGACACAGACACACACACACACACCATAATATATATATATATATAATATATAAATAAAATATATATATATATATATATATAAAATACATACACACATATATAAATAAATATATATATAACACACACACACACACATATAAATATAATATATTTATATATATATATATATATATATATAGAGAGAGAGAGAGAGAGAGAGAGAGAGAGAGAGAGAGTAGAGGGGAGAGAGAGAGAGAGAATGAGAGAGTGAGTGAGAGACACACAGACAAAGACAGGGAGTCCGAGAAAGAAGCATGGGGGGGATGGGGTGCAGACAGACAGAAAAGACAAAATCCGCGTATTTCTTCCAAGGAAGCAAAACAAAAAAAAGAAAAAAGAGAGAATAAAAGAAAGAAAGAGAACCAGGGGGGAGGCAGAAGACAGGGGAAAAAAAGGTGGGGAAAGTAAAAGTCTCTTTGCCCCCTCTGCTGACAATTACCCCGAGATTCGTTTGCCACCCACCCCCACACGTCTTGCACTAGCGGGATAGCTGGCCTCCACTGAATGTGAGCACCTCCACACCACTCTGGCCGATCTGGAATCATTAATGGGGATCTAGCCCACGCAACTGTCAACAGTGCTAGCTCCCCCGCTTCTCTCTCTGTCGTGTTGGTGTGTGTGTGCGTGTGCGTGGGTGAGTGTGTGTGTGTGTGTGTTGTGTGTGTGTGAGCGAGCGAGCGGGTGAGTGAGTGATGAGTGAGTGAGGGGAGTGAGTGAGTGAGTGTGGTGTGTGTGTGTGTGTGGTGTGTGTGTTGGTGTGTGTGTGTGTGTGTGTCTAGTTACTTTCTTTCTCATTGAGGCAAGATGTAAAAAATTAAGCCTGTACTGTGCTTATTCTTTCCCCCAATCAAAAAAAAAAAAAAAAAATCGTTCGTTTTGTTTCTCTGCTGTCTGTCTCTCTAAGTCTGAGATCTGAATTCTCACTTTGCATTAATAGTTCGCGTCTATCCCATTCCCCAACATTAGCATCTCTTAACCCCCCCCCCCCCCCCCCCCCCCGTCTATCCCATTCCCCAACAGTTAGCATCTCTTAACCCCCACCCCCCCCCCCCTTCCACCCCTTCCCTCACCACTTCCAAGCTATTTCAAGTTTCCCCCTTTACTCGAGTCAAAACACACACCCACTTCTATCTTCATCCACCTCTCTCTCTCCCCACACTCCCCTCCCCCCTCCCCTTATAAACTCTCTCAATCGTTCTCACTCACTCACACACACACACACACACACACACACACACACACACACACACACACTCACTCACTCACACTCACACACACACCAGCACCACCACCAGCGCGCGCGCACGCACGCACAGAGAGAGAGAGAGAGAGAGAGAGAGAGAGAGAGAGAGAGAGAGAGAGAGAGAGAGAGAGAGAAGAGAGAAGAGAGAAGAGCAGACAGACAGACAGACAGAAGATTTTCGTTTCTGCCAGATGGACACATGAGCGCTGAAGTGCGCTGGTTTGAGCTGTGGGCGGAGGCAGGAGGCAATGGCATGACAGATGGCAGCATGGGGAGATCGTTGGCTTGGCGGCAGGTGTAAGGAGCAGTCAGAAAGTAGATCTACTTCGCCAGTCTCACACGCGCTACTATTCGCACATACGCACACACACGCACGCACGCACACACAACACACACACACACACACACACACACACACACACACACACACACACACAAAACACACTCCATCTCTCTCTCTCCCTCCCTCCCTCTCTGCTGGAAGGACATAATCTTAGAAGAGGACCATCCTGCACTGAGGTTGAAGCAATGAAGGGGTCGAATGTGACAGTGGAAAGGGCAGACAGACTGCTTAAAACTGCTGGTTCAACGGTAATCCCCGTAATCCCCTCCCCCCTCCCCCTTCCTCAACCATTCCTCCCTCTCCCTCTCCATCCAACAGTGAAAAACTGACACAGTTCACTTCGAACCGAAAAAAAAACACCCCAAAACAAACAAACCATGTTGCACTTGATATATACAGAAATGGTTCCTCTTCATTTTTCCCCCTTTAATTATACCTCGCTGATCTTTCTTTGGCAGAGATGTGGTAAAAGATGTGGGGCAGGGAAATTTTAGCAAGGAAAAGGAAGCCAAACCACACACGCCAAAGAAAAAGTGACAGGGAAATGAAGAAGCAAGACAGGAAGAAAGAGAGAGAGAAAGGGGGGAAGAAAGAAAGAAAGGTAGAAGAAAAAACTCGCGCGGCAGATGAGCAGTCACACGTAACCGATAACGCCTCACAGGTGAGCTTCTGTGGTTTTGATGGGAAGAGCTGTTCGCTTCCTCCCTCCCACCCACACTCCCTCCCTCTCTCTGTCTCTCTGTCAGTCTGCCTCTCTCTCTCTCTCTCAACCTACCTATGTTCGCACGCACGTGCGCGTGCGTGCGTGTGTTCCAACGCAGTTAAAACTACGCCACTTCCATTCACTCGGGGACATGTTCTATATCCATTCACTCAGACATGTTCCATATCCATTCACTCAGACATGTTCTATATCCATTCACTCAGACATGTTCTATATCCATTCACTCAGACATGTTCTATATCCATTCACTCAGACATGTTCTATATCCATTCACTCAGACATGTTCCATATCCATTCACTCAGACATGATCTATATCCATTCACTCACACATGTTCTATATCCATTCACTCAGACATGTTCCATATCCATTCACTCAGACATGTTCTATATCCATTCACTCACACATGTTCTATATCCATTCACTCAGACATGTTCCATATCCATTCACTCAGACATGTTCTATATCCATTCACTCACACATGTTCTATATCCATTCACTCAGACATGTTCCATATCCATTCACTCACACATGTTCTATATCCATTCGCTCACACATGTTCTATATCCATTCACTCACACATGTTCCATATCCATTCACTCAGACATGTTCTATATCCATTCACTCGGGGACATGTTCTATATCCATTCACTCAGATATGTTCCATATCCATTCACTCACACATGTTCCATATCCAGTCACTCAGACATGTTCTATAATTATCCATTCACTCAGACATGCTCTATATCCATTCACTCTGACATGTTCTATATCCATTCACTCACACAATTCTATATCCATTCACTCACACATGTTCTATATCCATTCACTCAACATGTTCTATATCCATTCACTCAGACATGTTCCATATCCATTCACTCACCCATGTTCCATATCCAGTCACTCACACGTTCT
>CM031619.1:30756550-30761550 GCA_018398815.1 Conus ventricosus | reverse complement strand
TGATGCCATCCCAGTAGTTCTCACCACTCCGTATCGTACGGGCCAATCAACCCACTCCCCACGGCTGACAGCCGTCTATCTCCTGTGGTCGCCCACCTTCCTGTTCCCTTCGTGGCCGGCGATCGAGGTTTGACAACGGTCGCAGTGGTCAGTCGGGAAGGTCATGCGTTCAAGAGCAACACAGGCATGTGTGAGAAGAATAAGAAGAAGAAGAAGAAGAAGAAGAAGAAAAAGAAGAAGAAGAAGAAGAGATGATGATGATGATGATGATAATGATGGTGATAGTGATGATGGTGATGATGATGAAGAAGAAATCTGGAAAGTAATACATTTAGAAGAACAGAGACATGTCAAACGACAGAAGAAGAAGAAGAAGAAGATGAAGAAGAAACGTCGGGAAGGTGACACATTCAGAAGAACAAAGACATGTGAAACAGAAGCAGAAGAAGAAGAAGTCGAAATGGTAATACGTTCAGAGGAACAAAGGCATGTTAACCAGAAGAAGCACAGTAGCAGCAGCAGAAGGAGGAGGACACGAAGAAGAAGACCTAGTCGAAGAATAAAAATGAAAGAAAACCAGAGAGAAAACTAACAGAGACCCCCCCCCCCCTCCCCTTTCCTTCCTCTCCGTTAATGTTTTGTATCCGAAATACAAAAATGTTCTGGCGTGACAGTGAATAATCCTTGAATTATCGTGTGCCTTCCTTTTACTGTTCTTATCATTTCTATCATTTTTTCTAACAATCAAAAAATATTCGAAAAGAAATCGTACTGATTTTGTCAGTTTCGATGGCAAAATCAATCAACCAATCAATTCTCGTCTCTTCTCTTCTCTCTCTCTCTCTCCTTCTCTCTCTCTCTCTCTCTCTCTCTCTCAGACACTAACCATTCACCTAGTCATCTACCCTCCCTCTGTACCCCTCCCCCCTCTCTTTCTCTCTGGGGAAAAACATTTCTCTGATAAAATCAAATTAAAAACATTTTGTGTTGATTTTGAATGATAATGCTTTCCCCACGAATGATGACAGTCTCTTTCTCAGTAATTCATACACCTAACACTCACTATTTCAACAATTAACCCACCCACCCCCGCCTTCCCCCTCACATACACTTCCCCCTCCCTCCATCTGTTCCCCATTACCGCTCCACCTCTCTCTACCCCCCTCGCCCTCTCTCTCTCAAATGTCAAACATTTGATCGTCAGCACCGCTGCCGAAAACAATAAAAACCCAAGGCTAATAGACTACACAGACACTGATACCACCCCCCCCCCCCCCCCCCCTCCCCTCTTCCACACTATACATACTACCGATTTCTGATCAGTGGGAATTCTTCGGGAAATGTTGACAGTTTTATCTCCAAGACAATGACCTGAAGCTCTTCATTACACGCACACACACACACACACCACGCACACACACACACACACACACACACACACACAAAACACACACCACTCACACTCACTCACTCTCTCACTCTCTCCTCTCTCTCTCTCTCTCTCTCTCACACACACACACACACACACACACACACACACACACACACACACACACACAGACTCCCACATCCCTCCATTCTCCCGACCCTCCCCCCAATACCACGACTTGCTGAGCAGTCACTTCAGCACCGATACAAGAGTCCTGGAGGTACAGAAGCGTCAGTCTTCACCAAGATCTGCAGAAGCTGGTAGCACAGAGGCAGGGAAGAGTCAGCCCCCCCTAGGGAGCCCCAGAACCGCCGGCGTGAGCCAAGATAAGCGACCTGTATTGTATTGCTATAGCAGCCCCATCTGATTTCTATGCTGTCTTCACCCCCCTATCCCAGACCCGGACTTCTTGCTGGGAGTGCCTAGAGAAAGAGCATACTGCGAGAGTTTTCACTCCTCCAGCTGCTAATACCATTTCTACGCTGTGTGCTGACCAAACGTAAAAAAAAAAGCCCATGAAGATCGCGCCTACGTTTTTATTTCTTTTTTATTTCTTTTCATTCTGCACTTACTGCCGCTGAAGAAAAAACTAGTGAAGTACTTATCAGTGAAGAGGAAAAACTTCCAAAACAGACAACTATAGGGAAGAACATTGTACAGATTACTGCGTTCTGGGGATGTTGTTTATCGCCCTAATTTCTTCTGTCAAGCCTGAACACCACAAAAAAAAAAGAAAAGGAAAAAAAAAGTACAAAGAAAAAACAAAAGTGAGAGAATCAAGTCACTGCATGAAGGCAAAAAGAGACGGGAAGAGATCAATGGTTTAAGAACTCCATAAAGTTTAGGTTGAGAGAGAGAGAGAGAGAGAGAGAGAGAGGAGAGGGGAGAGAGGAGAGAGAGAGAGAGAGAAGAGAGAGGATGGGACAAGAAAAGAAAAAAAGAGAAGGAAAAGAATCTTCCTTCCACTGGCAGTTCCTGGCTTATGGGCGAACATCTTCCGAACTCCAGATCAATAGGATCGTCTGCTGCAATTTCCACGGTCAACTGAATTCGCGGAAGAAATATAGGTGCAAGGGAAATAACTGCAGTCGACACCGGTGGCCCAGAAGTCCTGTGCAATGCTGAGTGAAACAGAAACGGTGTGTGTTTCAAACGTTTACTGTATGAGCACACAGCGTTGTACCATGCCAAAGTGTTTGAGAAGTTCACTGTACGACCACACATCACTGTACCATACCAAAGAAGGAGATGTGACGAGTGTATGGACCACAGAACAGGGTCCAGCTGGCGTTCAACTGTATAAGACCAGACTGGATACAGCTGGAATGTGGACCACAGAGAACCCGGTACACAACCATTCCTGTACTCCCGAGTCCAACAGCTTACACATATGGTGGGTATATTCGTCTTCTCGCTGACGTTACGTTCCACCTTAAAGAAAACCGTTATCATACAAGGAATTCACACGCCCAGGACATGTGCAACTTGACGAGTCTACTCAGACATGCTCTCAGAATTTGAAAAGCGTGAAGAGCGATTGCCCAACCCCACCCCTTTCCAAACACTTGTTCATCAAGACGTACGCTAGATGGTTCCAGTGACACAGCGATTAAAACGAATGGCTGATTACCTGGCGAAACTCACCCAGTGGAAAAGACAGAATGATCGGTGAATTATCAGGCTTGAGAGCATTTGCAGAGTGTAAGCGATCGACAGAAATCTTTAAACATTAGAGGAATCACTGGCAGGCGGCTGTTGTGTAAGGGTTGATGTTTGATTGACTTACTTTCGTCAAGAACACGCTCAGATGCCTTACACCGACAGCGCGGCGTCTGGGGTAGGCCACACTTTCCTATCTCTGGTGTGTGACCTCCAGGAATTTCCAGCCGTTCCCCTGTACGAGACGGAAGGTTTTCGCAGTGTCTGAGACTCGGGCATAATGCCGATGGACAGTCACTACTGTTCAGGCACCATGTACTATGGGTTTAGCACTCATATTGACCGGGTTTGTTGTTGTGTTGTTGTTGTTGTTTTCTGATATACGCCTCTCTGCAGAATGGATTACCTGTTTATGCTGTTGAATTTTGTTCTTTTTTATCATGCAGAATCTTGCTTATGCACACGACACACAAACTCTCTCCGCGCGCACACACACGCACGCCACACACACACATACACAGACACACACACACACACACATCGCCGCCACCACCAACCAACCAACCAATAACGGAATGAACGGACGAATCACGCTTGAGCAGTGATCCAAGGATGGTTTCAACACACGGAGGAGCAAATCTTCACACAGAAACTGGCAACACCCGCGCAGCGCAAAGATCGACATGGGGTCTAGGAGGGGAAAGGGGGAGAGGACGGAGAGCAGAGGCGTCCTTCCCCCCCGGAGAGTTCCACACTCGTGCGGCGTGTGCCTAGATAAGGAGCCTGCATTGCAGCATCAACGTTTTATCTGCCCGCTCCCGTCCTCAATCTCACAGACATTTGCTGCCAAGATGCGCCGAACTAAAAATAATATTGCCAACGACTCGTGAGCCCCTCGACTAGTTCTCGAGCATTTCGGATGTACGGCCTGGAATGTGGACTTTGGTGGTCGAGTAGACTGCTGCACCTAATGCTGTTTAGCGCGAGTAGATTAAAAGTTCTCCTTTGACATAAAGCGTGGACTCACTTCTGTTGCACAATGGGCGAGCACCTGCGTACATTGCACTTGCACGCACGCACGCACGCACGCACCACACACACACACACACACACACAACACACACACACACACACACACACACACACACACACACACACACACAGCGGGCGGGTGGAAAGCCGGTTGGGAAGAAAGAAGACTGTTCAGGAATTACAAAGGAAATGATCTAAGAGTTCCCCCCCCCCCCCCCCCCCCCCCCCCCCCCCCCCCCCCCCTGCACAGTCTTCAACACAGACAAGTGGAATCGTAAAGCGCAAAGTTGAGGAAAAGTCCCCCACTCCCCACCCTCCAACCTACAAACCCTCTCTTCCTCCCTCACTCCCCAGAGAGTCTCGAAGTCGGCGGCGCATGCCAAGATAAGCGACCTGTATTGCTGCAGCGACGTTTTATTTATTCGCTCCCCGTCCTCAATCCTCCTGACATTTGATGCAAAGATGCACCGCCATTTAAGAGAGAGGGGGTGGAGATGAGAGAGAGAGAGAGAGACAGAGATACAGAGAGAGCGAGAGAGAAGAGAGAGAGAGAGAGAGAGAGAGAGAGAGAGAGAGAGAGAGAGAGAGAGAGAGAGAGTGAAAGAGAGTGAGAGAGAGAGAGAGAAAGAAAGAGAGACAGAGACAGAGAGACTGAGAGAGAGTTATTTTCAAGTTCTTACATTCCCAGCTCAGGAATGTGGGACTAGAATCGCAGTGGAAATAACGTTTTACAGTATTTTGCTGGGGGTGATTCTTTTTTTTTCTTTTCTCTGTCATTGGCAGACACGCACACGCACGAACACTTCGCGCGCGCACTTGCACATGTACACACGCACAGAGAGTGTGTGTGTGTGTGTGTATGTTGTTGTGTGTGTGTGTG
>CM031619.1:30751550-30754050 GCA_018398815.1 Conus ventricosus | reverse complement strand
GAGGGAGACAAAACACTACCGGCTCTCCCTTTTAACTGAAGGTAACCGATACCCTGATGGGGGCACTGTTGCCAGACAGACCCATTAGGGGAACGGAGGTGTTGACGAGGAAAGGTCATTTACACTGGGAACGTGTACTATATTTGCTAAGGTAAGGAGGGTGGGGGAGGGAGAGAGAGAGAGATGGGGGGGGGGGAGGAAGAGAGAGAGAGAGAAAGAGAGAGACAGACAGAAAGAGCGAGAGAGGAGAGAATGTGTGTGTGTGTGGTGGTGTGTGGTGTGTGTGTGGTGTGTAGTGTGTGTGTGTGCGTGCGCGCGCGCGCGTGTGTGTGCGTGTGTGCGTGCGTTTGTGCGCGCCTTCCAATCTATCCACATGTGTACTCTTTACATTCATTTTTGTGCGTGCGTGTGTGCGTGCGAGCGTGCGTGTTAGACTGACGTGTTTGTTCGAAATGTTTACACTCGTAGGTCCATTGCAGGGCTGAAAAGCAACAGCCATTGTTGTCCTCAGGTGGGAGTGTCTACTGAGGAAGGAAATAGCTTTAGTTAGCTGGTTGATGTGCGACATGTGTCCTTTTTGAATTTGATCATATATGTGGACACTACCGCGATGATTTTTTCCATACGATTGTGTAACTGCCAACGGCCCAAGCGATGCCTTGCTATTAAAAATCAGATGTTAATTAATTTCATTCATTGTTCATAGCTCCTGCCGTTCGCTACGAGGAGTTCCCTTTTTTGTGTATGCTAATGTATGTTCATTTTAATACTGTTATTCGCTATGAAATTATGATCCATGCTTTTGACTGTATGTAACTCCTGCCGTTCAAACGGGGGGCCTCCTTGTTAATGTTATGATAATGAAATAATTATGTTGTTGATCCTGCCGTTCGCAAGGGGGATCCACTTGGGCAATGCTATGATTAAAAAATAATTATGTTGTTGATTGCAAAGACATGTTTTTATCTCCTACCGTTCACAGCGGGGAGGCCTTTAGTGCATTTTTGTTGTAAATCCATGCACCTTAATTTTGATAAAAATGTTTATGTGCTGCATGGACAATATTCAGATCGTCTTTGAAGCTAAGAACCTATTGTTTTAATGTATGATGTCACAATTTCATTATGAACGTTTGATACTTGTCTTGGCTTGATTTGAATAATTTGTGTCCTATTAATAATGTCTCTTTCCTATGAAACTGTTCCTCATGTTGAATGATTAGTTTTCTACATGAAAAAAAAACCCAACAAAAACCGCATTTTATGATCATTATTGTTTATGTCTTAATAGGTCGATGAGGTTGGTTCGACCCAACTATGAAATTTGACATAAAAGAAGAAACCAACGAGCTGGTGTTGATGTGAAAGATGATGTGCCCACTCAATCTCTTCCCCGTCTCGTATTCCTCTTCCTTCCCATCTCGTTTACACTACAGACAGACATTAACACACAGACACAGACAGGGACACGGAAATGACAGCATTCGGGTCTGACAGTATCAACCCTTTCCGAGGAGAGCCGATCATCGAAGACAACAGGAACTCGGTGTGTTGTGTGTGTGTGTGTGTGTGTGTGTGTGTGTGGTGTTGGGGTGTGTGCGTGTGTGCGCGCGCGCTCGAGTGAGAGAGAGAGAGAAGAGAGAGAGAGAGAGAGAGAGAGAAGAGAGAGAGGAGAGAGACAGAGACAGAGAGAGAGAGAGAGACAGACAGACAGAGAGAGACACAGAGAGAGATTACTCTGATGCGCTTGTCAGGGAGACCAGGTATGAACCGACCGTCCCTCTGGTCAGACTGGGAAAAGTCTAACGGGACGAAGCCCATGGAAAGGAGCAGAGTTGAGAGCGGAAAGGAAGTGGTATGGGGGGAATGGGAAGGAGAGTGGAAGGGGAAAATGTATAAGACAAACGAATGAATAAATGAGTAAATGAATACACAAATAAATAATTAATCAAAGAAAGAAATAATTGAATAAATTAAATAAATGAATAGATAGATAAATAAAATAAATAAAATAAATAAATAAAAATAAATAAATAAAATAAATAAATTAAATAAATAAAGGTCTTTATGTGAAATGCTCTCGTGGGACTGGACTCCTCGGCCAGAGACGTGCTTCGGTCGGCGAAGACGGTTCTTGTGGCTTGCAACGACTGCCCCCGGGCCGTAATGGCCGGCGTAATTTCATTCTTTCAATCATTTGATGCAATAAGCGTGGCCATCTTTCCCAATCTGGCGGATAACTTCGCCGACCCCTTGACAGTCGACAGATTTCTCTCAGTAATTCCCCCCCCCCCCCCCCCCCCCCCCAACTTTTTGGATTCTTCGCTGTTATCTGAGACCGTCTCTCTCTCTCTCTCTCTCTCTCCTTCTCTCACTCTCTCTCTCTCTCCGGTTTTGCTTTTGTTTGATTGTTTACGCTTGTATTTCTATTTTTGCTTTTTTTTTCTTTTTTTGGGGGGGAGGGGAGGGGGGTCATCTGTCCTTTGTAACAACAACAACGA
>CM031619.1:30713286-30736024 GCA_018398815.1 Conus ventricosus | reverse complement strand
CTATCCAGGCTTCTTTACCCCAAAACCCTCGTCTTGCAGACAGCACGGAGGGAAATTTTTATAGCTTTCCCCCACGCAAACATCCTCGCGGTGCGAGTCTTCATCGCGCCCAAAGAAACGGAGCCCGCGCGCGCGCACACCACACACACACACACACACACACGCACGCACGCACGCTCAGCGATCCCCCTTCTTTCCCATGACATCGACAACCGTGGCTGATGCACGTGCTTGCGAGCGCGGGCGTGCGCGCACACGGGCCCGGAGCTCGCGCACTTTTACGCAGGGGAAAGAGAGAGAGAGAGAGAGAGAAAAGAGAAGAGAGAGAGAGCAGCCCCGCGTTCGTGCGTGCATGAAATGTGTTGTGTGTGTGTGTGTGTGTGTGTGTGTGTTGCGCGCCCTTGCGTTTGGTGTGTGTATGTATGTGTGTGTGTGAGCGCGCGCGAGGCGCGTGCGCGCGTGTATGTGTGAAAGGCATTTGTTTGCCCCAGGAGTTTTGAGTGACAGGTGGCGTATTTCCCCTGTCGGTATGAGGGGCCCACTGATGCTCCAGGTGAGAAGAGAATCACGGTACAGGACTGAATGGCGAGCGGGTGGGAAGGATCTGCGGGATTAGGAAAGAAAGAACAAGACCAAGAGTTTAAGTAAGGAGAGAGAGAGAGAGAGAGAGAGGAGAGAGAAGCGTTGAAAGTTGTCAGAAAAGTGTCTGGGGTGTCCGTCTGTCTGTCCCCTCTTCATCTGTCTGTCTGTCTGTCTCTGTCTCTCTCTCTTTCTCCTCTCTCTCTCTCTCTCTCTCTCCTCTCCCCTTCCCATTCGCTCTGTCACCATCTCTCATCCTCTCTCAAAATTTCCCCCTGTCTCTCTTAGTGTCTCTCTGTCTGTCTGTCTGTCAGTCTGTCCTCTCTCTCTCTCTCTCTCTTTCTGTTGTCCGTCTTTTTGTCTGTCTATCTATCTGTCTCTCCCCCCCCCCTCTCTCTCTGTCTTTTCCTCTCTCTCTCTCTGCCCTCATCCCTCCCTTCTTTCCTTCCTCCCCCCCCCCCCGCTTCTGCCTATCTGTCTGCGTGTTTGTCCTTTCTGCATAAAAATTCTCTCTCTCTGTGTGTCTTTGTCTGTCTGTCTCTTTCTCTCTCTCTCTCGCACACAGACAGACACACACACACACACACACACACACACACACACACACACACACACACACACACACACACACACACTTTGCCTCCTTTAGTATTATCGCTGTTCCTGTCGTTGCTGCTGCTGCTGCTGCTGCTGCTAGTACTTCTACTAGTAAACGAGCTATAAGTAGTGCTTAATTCCTCAGGTATTACTCTAATTAATCCGAGATGATGAATCAAACGTTGTGATCAGTGTTCGTCCGCACAGCGTTTCTGCCGTTTCTTCTTTACACTTCACACACTCCGGCCCACGAAATGGTCAAAGCAGTGACACTGAACGGGCCACGGTCGACGGACGGGCATGTGACGCGAACTGACGCACGCCCACGTCAACTGATGCACGCCCAGCGTGAACTGATACACGTCCAACGCGAACTGATGCACGCCTAACGCGAACTGATGCACGCCTAACGGCGAACTGATGTACGCTTAACGACGAACTGATGCACGCCTAACGGCGAACTGATGCACGCCTAACGCGAACTGATGCACGCCTAACGGCGAACTGAGGCGCGCCTAACGGCGAACTGAGGCGCGCCTAACGGCGAACTGAGGCGCGCCTAACGGCGAACTGAGGCACGCCTAATGGCGAACTGAGGCACGCCTAATGCGAACTGATGCACGCCTAACAGTGAAGTGATGCACGCCTAATGCAAACAGAGGCACGCCTAACGGCGAAGTGATGCACGCCTAACGCGAACTGAGGCACGCCTAACGCGAACTGAGGCACGCCTAACGGCGAACTGAGGCACGCCTAATGCGAACTGAGGCACGCCTAACGGCGAACTGAGGCACGCCTATTGCGAACTGAGGCACGCCTAACGGCGAACTGAGGCACGCCTAACGCGAACTGAGCACGCCTAACGGCGAACTGGACGCCCAAGAACTGAGGCACGCCTAACGCGAACTAGGACGCCTAATGCGAACTGAGGCACGCCTAACGGCGAACTAAGGCACGCCTAATGCGAACTGAGGCACGCCTAACGGCGAACTGAGGCACGCCTAATGCGAACTGACGCACGCCTAACGGCGGCGAACTGAGGCACGCCTAACGGTGAACGACGTAAACCCCAATGCGAACTGAGGCCCCGCCAAAAAGGCGAACTGAAAGGGAAAGCCTAATGCGAAATGAGGGAGCCTAACGGCGAACATGCACGGGCCCAATGGGGAAACTTGGGGGCAAAGCCTAAAAAGGCGAACTGAGGGACGCCAAAAAGCGAACCCCGAGGCACGCCCAAAAAAAGGGGAACCGATGCCTCCCCAAGGGAACTGGGGCGCACGCCAAAAGCGAACGGGGGGGCAAACCCTTTTTTAACCCAACTTTTTAAAAGGGGGGCCTAAAGGGGGAACTGGGCGCACCCCCAAAGCGAACGGGGGCACGCCCGGCGAACTTTGGGAAAAGGGGACGGCCGGCCAAATGGGGGGAACTGGGCCCCCGCCCAACGGGGGGCTTGGGCAACGCCTAAAAGCGAACGACGCAACCCCCAAAGCAACTTGGGGGGGGGGGACCGCTCCGAAGACGTCTGGGGCAATTTGGGGGGTTTTGGGGCTGCTGAAGGGAAAATTGTGTTTGGGAAATTTAGATAATCCTTTTGTAACGGGTTTTTAAAACTGAAATTTCGTGGGTATTCCCTTTCCCTTGGGGGGGCGGGGGCCCCATAAGGGGGCCCCCATGGGAGGTGACTATGAACAAAAAGAAAACGAATGCGTGGGGTTCCACGGTGTGGTGATTAAAAAGGAAAAATTTTTCCCCTGTGAAAAGGGCCCAGGGTTTTTTTTTGTGTGTGGGTTTCTTTCGGGTTTTTTTTAACCCTTTGTTTTTCCCAAATCTTTTTCCGTTTTTTTTCCCCCCGTTTTCCCCCGTTCCCCCCCCCCCGCCCCCCCCCCCCCCCTCTCCCCTCCCTCCCCCCTTCTTCCCCTTCCTTTTCTCCCTCCCGGGCCCCCCTCTCCCCCTCCTTCCCCTCGGGCCCCTTTTTCCCGCTTTTCGCCCTCCCCCTCTTTTCACCCCCCTTCGGTTCTAATCCTCTCCCCTCCCCATTTTTTATTTCCCTTTTTAAAATCTTTAACCTTTAATTCCGGTTTTTTTTTTGGCCCCCCCTTTTTTTTTCCCCGGGGGGTTTTTGGGGGGGGATAAACAAGCCTTTTGGGGTTTTTTCATTTATTTTTTCTTCGTGGGGGTTTTTCCCTTCTTATTATTTATATAATTTGGGGTGGGGGGGGTGTGTGGGTGTGTGTTCCCCTTTTTTTTTATTCATATTGGGGGGACTTCTTCCGGGCCCCCCCCGGAAAAATTTTCCAAAACCCAAACGATTAATTTACTAGTTCATTTGGGGGTTTTCCCATCCTTCAATTTTTTTGTTCCCACTTCCGCCCCGGGGGGCATTCATTTTTTTAAACCCCATTCCTTTTTCCCCCTTTTTCCCTTTTTTTTTCCCCCAAAACATTTTTCATTTCCCTTAAATTTTTATTATTGATTAAAAAAGATTTTTTCCCTTTTTTCCGCCTCGCGGGCCCCCCCCACCTTCCTTCCCTTTTTCTTTTCTTCCCTTCTTCAAACCGTTTTCCTTTTTCTTTCCCCCCCGTTTATTTTTTTTACTTTTTATTTTAAACTTTTCAAAGGCGAATCTTTGGGAGGCTTCTTTTTGGTTTTTTCCCCTCCTCCCTACCTTGTAGGAGGGGAAATGTTTGGGGCGATATTTGGGGAAAACTCCCCCTCAGTTTTTTTTGAACCCTTTTGGGAAAAAGGGGGGAGCATAAAACGGGGTTTGGTGAAAGAAAATTTAATGAATTTTTTTTCAAAAATTTTCAAAGGTAGGGGGTGCAGAGAGAGAAAGAGAGAACGAAAAGAGAGAAGAGAGAGAGAGAGAGAGCCCAGAAGGGAAAGGAAAGGGAAAGGGAAAGGGAAAAGGAAGAAAAAAAGAAAAAATTTGAAGAAGAGAGAACGACTTAAAAACCAGACCAAGGAAATTTCCCCCACAGACCACACACACACACAACACACCAAAACCCCAAAACAACAAACACCACACACCAAAACACACACACCAAAACACACCACACACACACCCCACACCCCACACACGGGCACGGACAAAAATTAAACAACCCAACTCGGAAGGGCGCCAGCCAAAAGGGGGTTTGGGGCATAAGCCCAACTCAAAAATTCTAGGGGGTCAATAGACGGGCCCCCCGGTTTGGGCCGGGCCCAAAAAGCTTAGGGGAGGCTTTAGGAAGACGGGGCCCGTCCGGGTATAACGGGCTAAACCAACTTGGAAACCCACGCCCGATTTTCCTACGGACCCCGGCGTAGCGCCGGGGCCCGGCTCATCTGGCCAATTTGGGAACCGCGCATTGTGGGGGCAGACGGCGTGGCACCTACCAGGGCCTTTTAGCCCCTTAGAGTGACCAGTGCCCACGACTTTTAAGCCAACGGCGCCAGTTAAGTAGGGAAGGGGGGGGAAGGGATTTTGTTTGGGGGGGGGAAACAAACAAAACAATTAAATGACCCAATTGACCACCAAAAGAGAGTAAGGGGTTTTAGGCCCTGACGGGGGGATTTGAATATCCAAAAAGGAATTTTGAGGGAATAACTTTGGGTGCGGGGTTAAAAAAAACTTTACCCCCTGTCTTCCCCTCGCCCCTTTTTGGACAGACGGAACGAATAAGAAGGATTTTGAAGGGGAAAAGAACGGGGGAACGAGGGGGGGAAAAGAACAGAAGAGAGAGGGGAGGAGAGGGCTGAGTGTAATCTCCCGAGGAGAGAAGAGAGAGAGATGAAGGGGGGGGAGAGGGGAAAACCCAAATGGAGGCAAATTAGGGCCCCGAAAAGTCGCAAAAGGGAAAGGGGCTTTGGGGAGATTGGGGGAAAAGTTGCTAACAATGAAGGGGGGAAAGAAAAGGGAAAAAAAAAAAAGAAAAGAAAAAACAACCATGTCCATTTGATAAGACAACTAGAAGAAGGGGAAAAGAGGAGTGCAATTTCGTTAATGCAGGGAAGGGAAAAAAAGGAGAACAATCGATGTTGATATTCAAATGGGTTTTACCCGAAAAACCGGGGTTTTGACCCCCAACTTGGCCAGGGGGGGGGCCACTTTCTCCGACAACCAACGCCCGTTCCCCCAAATCTCACCTGACCAAGGGGCAGCAATCAAAAACCAGTGCCACAGTTGTTTTCCCTGTTGTGAAAGTGACAGTAAAAAGAAAAAAAAAAAAAAAGGGAAAAAAAAAAGACGGTGATTCGTGAATAGTTAAAAATCACCTGGCCCGGGAAAGTAGAAATCTAAAAATTAAAAACCCGGGGTTTTTAATGAGGTTTTTTGGTAAATTTATTTTTTGAAGTTTAGGAAAGAGAGAAAGGGTTTTTTTTCATTTTATTCCATATGCTTTTAAGGGGTTTTGTTCAGGGTCAAGTTTAGTAAAAATTATAGCTTTTCTATGGTTTGATGTACGGATGCAGGGGAAAATTAATTTAGATCGGAAGCAAGCGTGATGTGTTTGGGGTGTGCCCAGTCCTTCCTCCACGGGCATCACCCGAGGTTGACAATTTTTTGGCGACCCTGCCCCGGATATTTTTGGGCCCCAATTTTTTTTTTTATTAAAAAATTTTAACCCTTTTCCCGAGAGGAACTTGGGGGGGATTTTAAGTATTGTAAATTTCCCAAACAAGGGGGTTTTCCTTTCTGATGGGTTTCCCAAGTAGTTAAATACAGGGTTGGGATTGCTTTTCCCAAAATAGTTAAAACTAGGCTTGGGATTTCCCGCCCCAAGTACTTAATTTTTCACAGATTTCCTAAATTCGCTCCATAGTTTGGGGGGCAAGGCCCGGGGGGGCTTATAAAAAACTAAAACCACGTTTGGGCCCAAGCTAATATTATCATTTTATAGGATTGTGCTATTACGTCACTCGTGTCGGTAAAACCCCCCCAGTTTGGGGTTTTCGTAGTAATAAAATCTTGTTCAAAAAAAAAAAAAAAAAAAAAAAAAAAAAAAAAAAAAAGGATAAAATGGCGGAAAAAAAAAAAAAAAAAAAAAACCCCTATTTGAACAAAATTGTGGTGTGCTCGTACTTAAAGGGTATTTGGGGGAAGATTGCCCAGCATTGTTGAAAAACCCCCGCAAAAAATGGAAAGAATGAAAGTTCGGAAAAACCCCGATCGCAGTAGAGGCGGGAGGGAAAAAGAAAAATTTTTGGATTCAGGTAATTGTAAACAGGCTAAAGGGAAAAGACAGAAAGGGAAAGAAAACCCCGGAAACGAAAAAAAATTTAAAAGGTTTTAATTTGGAGTTAGGGAAAAAAAGGTGAGAAACAAAGGGAGACCCCCGAGGATGGGAGTTCAGTTTCCCCGTGACTCTTTGCGCAGCTAAAGGGCCCCCCCGAAACCCCAAATTGCCAAAATTTCTCGGAAGGAACGGGGGGCGAATTTGGGTGGCATACCCCTTTAAATCTCGTTTCGGGGGCGGGGGGGACCAGGCAGGGGTTGGGCCCCCAGAAAAGTGGGTTCATTTTGGGGCAGCGGGGACTGCCCGGGGAAGGCAAAAACAAATTTTTTTACTGCGTTACCAGCAAAACAAAAAGTCTGATTTTGGGGGGCTGTGGGAAAGGGGTCTTTTAAAAAGAAGGGATTTTGACCCCAAGAAGGAAATTCAGAAAAAAAAATTTTGTTCAGCAAAATTTCAACAGGGGAAACGTCAAATCAGGGTTTTGGGGCACTCTAGATTCCCATTTTGGAAATGGTTAGAGTTGAGGGTTTCAAAAAGGAGTTTTTTTGAATTGAAAGAGCCCCAGTTATGAAAGAACAGATTTTTTCAGTTGCGGCCCGAGTTAACCTACTTTGAAAGAAAGACAAACCCCGAGAACCCGCAGGGGAGTTGTTTAAGTTCGCAGAGGTGTATAGAGAGGCCCCGTTTTTGGGGACTAAAGGGGCGGAAAAACAGGGGGCTAGGCACAGGGGGAGAAAAGGGCAAAGGGGAAACCGGGGGTTTTCCCGCAAAGGCCCCGCAAACCCGTGGGGGGGCAGAAGGGAAGGGGAAAGGGACATTAGGGGTTTTCCCTTTTGTCACAAGAAAGGGGCATGTGGCGAGGGATTTTCCCCAGAGGGTTTTTAAAGGCAGGCCAATTTGCAAAAAGGGGATAAGGGTCGCAAAGGGGGAAAAGACCGGGAATGGAAAAAAAAGGGATTCCCGGGCTGAAAGGGGGGTGGGTGCAGCCTATGGGGAGGGACTGGACCGGGAATCAGTGTCCCCGGGATGGGGGGGGCACTAGGCTGAGTGGGGTTTTGGACCAGTGGAAGAATGGATGGCCAGCAGAGAGGGAAAGTGTTAAAAGAACACGGTTGTTCATGGCGGGTGTAGTAAAAACCCAAAGCTGGTCGAGAAAGGGGGGTTTGACCCGGGCAAATCCGACCTTGTCCCCTAATTTGATGGCAAAAAGGGAGGGATTTCCCCGTTGCTAAAAATAGAAGTACGTTACCCCCCTTTCTTCCAGGGGAGTTGTTCCCGCGTTGGGGGATGGAAAACCCCCCCCACGGGTCTGATCATGGGAAAAATTCCAGGGGGCAAGGGAAACCGGGGGGCCGGGGTTTTGACTGCAAAAAGGGGCAGCAATTTAAACAAAGGGGGCAAGAAGGAGGGAAAGGGTTTTTTTAAAACCCTTTTGGCCCTTCCCGGCAAGGGGGGCGGGTTTGGGTGTGTCGCCTGAAGAGTTTTAAAGGGGAGCGCGGAACAAGACCCTTCGCTCGGAAATCTTGGGAGGGTTTGGGAAAGGTGGGGAGAAACAGGGGTTAGAGGAGGTGAGACCGAAATTTTTTTGTGAAAGGGGGGCTGTTTAAACCGGGGTTTTTTCACCAAGGGGAAGAAAAAAGGGGAAAGTGCCACTCATTTTAAAGGGACCAGCAGGTTTTTCGTTTCCCTGTCGGGCGTGGGTCACAGCCCCAATTTGGGGGGTTTTTCCCTTTGGGACCAGCAAAACAGCCACGCGAAACTTTAAAGACTTTCATTTGGGGCCCCGGAGCAATGGCAGACACAACGTTTCTGCATGTCATGTGACGTGTGTTTTAAAAAGGGCCCGCCACAAGAGGGTTTAAAGGGGAAGGGACCTCTTAAAAAGCCCCCTTTAAATTGACAAAACCATTCAGGAGGGGGGCTGTTGATCGATTGGGGCCCAAAACGGCCCTGTTCCAAAAAGGGGGGCACAGGTAAGTGTTGACGCTCGGGGACTACGCGACCAGATAAAACCCCAAAAACCCCTTTCAAATTTCAAAAACGTAATAAAGCCAACCCTTCGCGGAAAGGGGGTAAAAACACTTTTCCTCCTTGCGTGGGTGTGCCAGGCACCAAAATTTTCCCTGACAGGGGGCACGTTCTCCCCAGGCTGATTTAGGTGGGTCAACAAGGGTTTCTAGGGATCACACGCTTCTCACTTTCCCCAACCCATCCACAATGCAAAGGGTTGGTTGGGAAAAATTCCAAAGGGGTCTGGGAAGGGGCCCCTCTTAAAGAAGCTCCGGAGGAAAAGCCACAATTGGACCGGGGGGTACATTTTTCCCGGGGGCACTTTTTTTGCCTACAGGGGAACCCCTTTAGGGAAAACACAGGCTTTTTTCCATTTAGCTGCTTAAAGGGGGAAGTTTGGGGACCGGGGGGCCCTTCTCAAGAGGCCCGGGTCCGGAGAACCGGAGTCCGGGAAAAGTCAAAACCACATAACAAAGTGGTGGACTTAAAAGCAATAAAGGGTCGAGGAGACAAGTAAGGCGCAAGGGAAAAGTTTTCAGGAGGCAGGGGCGGGCCAGAAGAAGCAGTAAGACAGGGAAAGGGGAGGGAAACAATTCCCCAAGGTGGGGGAAAACAAGTCCTAACGCTTCCCAAAAGGGTCACAACAAGGGTCTGATGGGGATTTGGGAAAGGGGCCATTTCACCCTCAAGAAAAGGGAGAACAGGACTAAAACCCAAAAACGATGTAAAGGGGGAAAAAAAAACTTTTTTCCCTGCAAATTTTGCTTTCCCCAAATACATTCAGCGTTAAAACTCAGCACATGGCGCAGCCCCAATCATTGATGGAGGGAAGGGGAACCCCGCAGAAGAAAAGGGGGAATTTTTTTGCCTGAGTTTCCAGGAGAAAAGGGCCCAAAAAGGGAAAAGTGGGCACTGTAAGGGAAGGGGTTTGACAGGAGGGGAAAAGGAGGGGGTTAGTGGGGTCCTAGAACAGTAAAAGGGTTCCCCCCCCTTTACTGATAAACCCCGGCAGGAAAAACCTGAGACATGTAGGTGGGGGGTTACCCCTTACCAGAACCCCCAAAATGTGGAAAACCTACCCAAAAACCCTAAAATTTCCAAAGCAAAGTTTAGGGGGGAGGTAAAAAGGAAAGTTGGGGGCCTTGGGGTGAAAGGAAAACCCCCCAAAACATCGGAAAAGTGCCCCCCCTCGTCTTAGTGAGGAAAAAAATAGGTGGGCAAACGATTTTGTGGCGACTATAGACGTCTGAACAGGTCACCAAGGGCGATGCAGAGGTCATTTCCAAAAAATGGAAACCTGTTTTTGGGTCCCGATCGCCACAAGCAAAGGGCCCAATTTTTTCCCCCAGGGAAAATCTGACAAGGGTTTAAAATTTGGGAAATAGGGCCCTGATGAGGGCTCAAAAAGGGGGAAATCCCGGAGGGAAATTCCCCACTCCTATGGGGGTATAAACCCGTGGCAGTAAACCCTTTTTTTAGGGCAAAAGCACCTGGGAAATCTTCCCCTGGGGGATGAGAATTATTGGGCGGGATTGGAGAGGCTTTTTAAAATTTTATGGGTGACATTCTGAAAGCATCCGAGAAAAATGGGGGGAACATAAGAGGGAGCTGGGGCAGTTTTTTGAGAGGCGAGACAACCAATCCACACCAGGAACCCAACAAAGTGCCAGGTTGGTTTTTCCCAAACCGGATTCCTAGGGTTTTTTTTGCGGAGGCGACACAAAGCAGGGGGAAAGAGGAAAGGTGGGGAAGATGATGGGAAAATTTAGAGAGGGCCCAAAAACCCCAAAAAAGAAGTCAGGGGGTCCGCTAAATTTTTTTTGGGTTCTAAGGGGGTTTGTCCCAAATTTTTGCTGCAAACACGGGGTCCTCTCCGGGATTTTTTTTTAAGGCAGGGAAACCGGGAGGGGTCGAAAGGTCGAAAGCGCAGGCAAGGCACTGCAGACGGGTTGGGGAAAATTAGGTTTTCCCGTCCCATCTTAAGCTACCAGATATGTTCCCCAAAACCCTTTTGGTTTCGGACAGATGCATCAGTTGGGATAGGGGCATTTTTGTTACCGGGCATGAAAGGGGTTTGAGTTTTTCCTGGAAGATGCTAGGGAGGGAAATTGACAAAAATGGGGAAGAAGGGTTTCGCAAACGGTGGGGAAAGTGTTTTTTGGGGTGTCGTGTGGGGGGGGTGGGGAAAAAAGTCACAAATACTTGTAAGGGGGAAAAAGTTCGGAAAAGAGAAGATCAAACCCAAACCACTCAAATTCCCGGGGGAGGGAAAAGCGAAAAAAAAGCAGGGGTTCTGGGGTTGGGCCAAAGGCACTGCAACCCTACAGGGTCGATGCAGTACATTCCCGGTCGACAGAATGTTGGGGGCTGAATATTTAAGAAGGGTTGGGGGATCCCTTTCAAGCGCAACTCAGAGAAGTTCCCGTCATATCCGGGGGCTTTGGTTTTAAAAAGTGTTTAAAACAGTTAAAGTTGGTGGAAAGGGGGTTTATTCCCAGTTTCTAAGTTCATATTTTTGGGATTTTTCAATTTTTTTTGTTAAATTTTCCCTGGGAATGTAGTTTTGCTAGGGGGCATTAAAAGGGCACTTGTGAAAAAAGGGAAATTTTTTGCAAAAGGAGGGGGAGATTCCTCGGGGGTGAAGTGTCATGGGTCGGAGCATTTTAAAAATTTTCTTTTTTCATAGAAATTGTGAAAAGAGGGCAAATCCGAGGGAGGGGAAATTTCATTTGGGGGGCAAAAGAGGTCGTTAAAAAAATGAATTGAAATAACCAAGGGGCGCCCCCGTCAATGATAACCATTGGGTGGAAACCCCAAAAAAATATTTTTTAAAAATTTATAACGTTTGGGTTTTTTAAAGTTTTTTTTTTAAATTTTTTAAAATTTTTCACGTGAAACTGTTTGTCGCAAAAAAACGGTTGGGTTTTTTTTTTTGGGACCGTGGGTTTTTAAAACAATGGGGAGCATGGTCTTTTTCAAGGGGGAAATTGCACGGGGAAAAAATGAAACAACCCAACCCCGTGAAGTCGCCACCAATTTTTTTTCGGGCATAAGCTTTAACTCAAACATCCCCGGGGGTCAGAAAGACGGGCCCCTGGGTTTGGGTCCCCCGGCCAATTAACTTGCGGGAAGGCTTTAGGAAACGGGCTGTCCCCCGGGATACGGGCTAAGCAAACTTTGAGGACCCCCTCGATGTCTGGGGAGACGATCGAAACCCCCCGGGCTCAGGCTCATTGGGGCCCAATTTTGGAACCACGCATTTTTTAACAGGACGCGGCAAACCTACCAGGGGCTCATCACCCCTTTAAAAAGTGACCAGTGCCCACGAAATTAAAGCCACACCCGGGGCCGGGTTTTTAGGGGGTTTGGGGGAAAGGGATTTTGTGTGGGGGTTTAAAAAACTAAGGGAAAAAAATTAAAAAAACCCCATTGGAAAACCCCCACAAAAGGAAGGGGTGTAGGGGTGACGGGCATGATTTGAATAAACCAATGGAATTAGAGGGGGATAAATTGGGGTGGCAGGGGTAAAAAAAACGACCCAATTTGGGCCTTTTGCCCTTTTTTTGGGCAATCGGAAAGAATAAGAAGGATGTGAGAGGAAGAACGGGAGGAAACCCAAAGGGGGGGAACGAACAGAGAAGAGAAGGAGAAAGGGCGTATTTTAATCTCTTTAGGGGGAGAAGAGAGAGAGTGAGGGGGGGAGAAGGGGGAAAAACCAAGTGGAGGCTTAGGACGAGATAACCTGGGAGAGGAAGACCCTTGGAGAGGAAAGTGGAAAAAAGGGTTTCTAACTAATGAAAAGGGGGAAAAAAAGAAGAAAAAAAAAAAAAAAGAAAGCAAACCAGGGCCATTTGAAAAAGCAGACTAGAAGAGAGGGAAGGAGAGGGGCAATGGGGTTAAAAATTTCAGGGAAAAAAAGAAAGGAGAACAGATCGATTTTTTGATAGTCCTGCTATCCCGAACCGGGGGGTTCGACCTCATACTTGGGCCCCGCCCCCCTTTCAAACGACAGACCCCCCGCCAGTGCCCAAAAAGCCCCACCTGACCCCGGCGGCAGCAGACAAAACCAGTGCCACATTTTTTGTCGGGGTTGTGGGAAAATGACAGTAAAAAAAAAAAAAAAAAGGAAAAAAAAAAGAACCCGTGATTCGTGAATAGTTAAAAATCACCCGGCCGGTAAAGGGAAAATTTTAATTAAAAAAACCCCGGGTTTGTTAAAGATTTTTTGGGTAAATGTTTTTTTGAAGTTCAGGAAAGAAAAGAATGTTTTATTTCATTTGATTCCCTATGCATTGATTTTTTGTTCAAAGATCATTGTAGTAAAGTTAAAGACTTTACAAATGGTTTGATTTAGGATGCATGATATATGAATGAGATCGAAGCCCAAACGGTGGGTTTTGGGTTTTTTGGGCTTTTGCGCCCAGCCTTTCCCCCACTGACATCACCCGAGGGTTTAAAAACACACCTACACACAACACACACCCCACACACACACACACACACCCCCCACCAACCCCACAAAACACCAAAACACCTAAATTTCAAACACACAACACACACACACAACACAAAACCCCACACACACACACACACACAAACACAAAACAACACAAAACACCACACACAAAACACCTACCCACCACACACACACACACACACCCCAACACACAAAAAACACACACACCCAAAACACACACACGGGGCGCAACCGCACCACCCCACCACGCAGCACACACACCCCACAAAACACCCCACCACACCACACCACCCCCCACACAAAACACACCCACACACACCCCCACAACACCCCACACACAAAACACACACCTACCTACAAAACACACCCACACACACACACACACCACACATACACAATCACTCAAAACACAGAAATGAACAAAATTTATGATTTTCCCCTACATGACAAGATGCACTGCTTTTTTAATCTCGTACTCAGTGGCTTTAGCAGCATTGACGTGAAAGGCTGCACGGCCCCCAATCCAGAGAGAAAAGAGAGGAGAGAGAGAGAGAGAGAGAGAAGGGAGGAGGAGAGAGGGGGGGGGGCAGGGAGGGAGGGGGTCAAAAAGAAAAAGAACAAAAAAGAAAAAGGGAAGGGACATCACCGACAAAAAAAAATAACCCCAACACAATCGTTCCTCCTGCTCGGGAAAAAAGTCATCCCAACCCCCCCCAAGGGCTCACCCCCCGCCCTTTTTAAAACCCCAACCCGAACTGGGGGATTTTACCACAGCCCTTTTTTCCCCTGGGGTAAAAGGGGAAAGACTGGAAACTGGTTTTTTGACTTTTTTCCCGAAAATAGAGTAGCCAAAAGGGGAAAGGGAAAGACAAACCATTTCCCCTTGTTTTATCACTCAGGTTTTAAAAAATTAAAAGGGGGAAAAAGGGAAAAAAACAAACAAAAGAAAAAACGCGAAAGCCCAAGTAAGGGCCTGTTTTGTTTTCCCGCCTTGGGGGTGGGCTTGTGAAAATCCGGTATTTGAAATTCACTTAGACATAACAAAAGATTTGCAAGAAAATCATACGGACATTATAAATCATATTTAGCTGCAGAAATTGACGGTCAGCTGATGACCACACCCTGTAAAGTTTTCATCACCCGCATGCAGGCACACAGCAACAACAACAACAACAAAGTTGACACGTCTATAATTTCCGACATGTACATAAAGAGTATTAAGATTTTTCAGACCAAAGATGGGAGAATGGTCCCAAAAGTGGCAGAACAGACGACAGTAAAGAAAGGCTGAAGCTAAAGATATGCGGAGAGAGAGAGAGAGAGAGAGAGAGAGAGAGAGAGAGAGAGAGAGTAGAAAAGAGGAAACATCTGACACAGAATGCCTAGTACTGAATGTCTGTACTGAAAGAGCCATCGGAATCCCTAAGAGGACCTGATACTTTCAGAATCTGAGTTTATTTTTTCTCCCCTTTTCTTCTTCTTCTTCTTCTTCTTCTTCTTCCTCTTCTTCTTCTTCTTCTTCTTCTTCCTCCTCCTCCTCCTCATCCTTCTCCTTCTCCTCTTCTTCTTCTGCTTCTTCTTCTTCTTCTTCTTCTTCTTTCTTCTTCTTCTTCTTCTTCTCATTCCTCCTCCTCCTCCTCCTCCTCCTCCTCCTCCTCCTCCTCCTCCTCCTCCTCTTTTTCTTCTTCTTTGGTCCTCCAACTTCCTCTATTGTTTCCGTACATTTCATTTATTTTCTTTCCTTTTCTTCTTAATTAAAGAGGGGCCTCCATTCTCCTTTTCCCCACTTGCTTGTTAAATTACAACTCTCGCGCGCCGTGCACGTCTGTATGTTCTGTAACTGATGGACATTTTCTGGCGGACTTTGCTGGTTTGGCGTTTGATACAAAGCGTCCAGGTTTATTCGTGTTCCGTGGTTTGATGTAGTGACACTTTCACTGTGCATGTGACGAAAGAAACAGGAAAAGAAAGCAAGAAAAAAAGTAAAAGACAGACAGAAAAGAACGGATGAAGAAAGGAAGGCATAGAGAAAGAAAGAAAACACACAGCGATCAAAATCTATTGCACTGACTGCGTACATTCAGTTATCAGCGAATCACAGTAGCTTAAATATCAGAAAGTTTGAATACATGCATGGTTTTAGATCCTTTTCTTTCTCTCTTTGTCTCTGTCTGTGCCTGTCTGTCTGTCTGTCTGTCTCTCTCTCTCTCTCTCTCTCTCTCTCTCTCTCTCTCTCTCTCTCTCTTCTCCCCCCTCCCCCCCCCCCCTCCTTCCATAGAACCGAACATTTCCGCCGAGCCTTCCTTAAGACAAAAAGCGAGAGAAAGGTATGCAAGGTTGACACCAGAGCTGCTCGAGTAAGGAAAGGAAAACGAAAAAGAAAACACACACACACGCACGCACGCACGCACGCACGCACACACACATTGTGAAATAGGTACTTTAGAATCTAACACATAACACACACATGCGCGCGCGCGCACACACACACACACACACTACACACACACGCGCGCGCGCGCGCGCACAGACAGACAGACAGACAGACAGACAGAAGACATGTTGTGAAAGAAATACTCTAGAACCTAACACGTAACACACACACACACACACACACACACACACACACACACACACACACATACACACACACACACACACACACACACATACACACACACACACACACACACACACACACATACACACACACACACACACACACACACACACACACACACACACACACACACACACACACACACACACGCACAACTTCTGCTCCTTTCCCATGAAAAGAGACACTCCAGAATCCAACGCGTTAACAACACTCCCCCACCTTCTACTCGTTCTCCCTACAGAACAAGCTGACGAAGAAGTTCCGCATCCAAGGCATCCCCCGGCTGGTGGTGCTGGACGGAGAGACGGGCAAGACCATCACCATGGACGGCTTCAACCACCTGATGGAGGACGAGAGCGGCTGCTCGTTCCCATGGCGACGGAGACCGTTCCACGAGCTGGTCCGGGGCAAGCTGATCCGCGGGGACACGCAGGAGGAGCTGGAGGCGGAGGAGGTGCTCAAGGGCAAGATCGTGGGGCTGTACTTCGCGGCGAACTGGGTAGGAGATGTTTGGAACGTGACGCGTGGCTCGTGCGTGTGGGTTCTTTGTGCTGGATGAAGACCGTACGCACCACGGTGTCTTTGGTGTGTGTGTGTGTGTGTGTGTGTGTGTGTGTGTGTGTGTGTGTGTGTTTCTATCAAGGATGTGTGTGTGTGTGTGTGTGTGTGTGTGTGTGTGTGTGTGTCTTTTCTGTTCAGGGCATGTCTCCTTGTTTCTTCTGTGTGCTTTGTGTCGTCCTTTCTGCTTGGCGAGTTGGTGACGAAAGCAGCATTCGTTTGGAGTTATGGGTCTTTATGGGGCATGAGTTACCCGACTTGTTTTGTTCTTTTCCGTCCGATCTTGTCTCCATCTTATTTTCCCATTATGTCCAATGTTGCTGCGGTGAACTGGGAAGATTATTCTTTTGGTGTGCGGGCTTTTCGTTTTCTTTGTTTCGGTGTCTTGTTATCTTCTTCAGGCTGGTATTTCAACGTTTCCGCGTTGATTATTATACTGTTTAATTACAGTGAACTTGGTTTTTTTCTTTTACTTCCCTTGTGAGGTTATTTAAACTTTTTTTTTTATTTTTTTTTTTAGGATTGTTTTCTGCTTTATTGTGTTAATTATTCAGTCAGTCCCATTTCTGTTTCGTTTCCATTCTCTGTGTCTCATTCCCGCGTATGTTCTTGTGTTTCTATCATTTTGCAGTTCATTTGATATTGGATATTGTATGAGTGCGTGTTTTTTTTTCTCCCATGGAATGGATTGTTGGCTTTCATTCATGAAATTTTCAAATGACTTCAAATTCTGTATTTCGTGTTAGTAAGTCTGTCTGTTTGCGTGTCTGTCTGTCTGTCTCTTTCTCAGATCTCTCTCCCTCCCTCCCTCCTCCACTCCCCATCTCTCTCACTCCCTCTGTCCTTACATCAGTCACTCCGACTGCTTGTCTATGTGCCCTCTCTCTCCCTCCCCCCCCCCCCCCTCTCTCTCTCTCTCTCTGTCTCTCTCTCATACGGAAATAGAATTTCACTTTGTTCGTGTGTCCAAAGTCCCATGCAGAGAGAGGTGGATGAGCCTGGGCAACAGACTGATGAAACAATCAGAGTTCATCCTTAGTTTAAGTGTGGGACTGCAAATAGTTGGTTGCAGTTCGATCATCTCGCGTCATCGTTTAACGATTTAACGTGCGAATGTAAGCTATGTCTCGTGGAAGTGTTCCAGTTTGTGCATAGGGGCGATTGTAAATCGCTCATGTTTAGGGTGAATGCCTGGTATCTACATAGTTTTTTTTGTTTTACTTTTTTTTTTGTCTTGTGTCTTGTCTGTTTGCTTCTTTCTCTCTCCCCCCCCCCCCCCCCCCCTCTCTCTGCTTGTCACTCTTTGATGTTCTTGAAAGAGTGGGGGTGTGGGGGTCGGGGATGATGCATGGCTACCAGGTGTGTAAGTCATGTTATTGTGTTTGCGTACACGTCGAAGTCTGCCCCTGTCTCTGCTATGTCTGGGCAAATACCGAAGGGTAAGGTTGCAAGGCGGCGCTTTGCTTGTGTCCTAAGTAGGTTTAGCTTGTTGGCTTGTTTGTTTTGCCTGTACTTTGACGAGTTACCTCTCTTTCTCTCGGCTGTTGTGACTGCCTTTCTGTCTTTCCCTCCTTCTTGTGCTGCCGCTTCTTCGTCTTGTCTGACGTTGTAGTTGTGTTTTGTTTGAGGGGCTTCTTCTTCTTCTTCTGTCTTTCTCGTCTTCATTCTCTCTCTCTCTCTCTCTCTCTCTCTCTCTCTCTCTCTCTCTCTCTCTCTCTCTCTCTCTCTCTCTCTCTCTCTCTCCTCTCACTCTCTCTCTCTCACTCTCTCCTCTCTCTCTCTCTCTCTGTATTCGTTTTGTCGTGATTAGGTTTATCAAGGGTTTTGAGATTCCTTTAGTAAACTTCAGTAATCAACTGTCCTGCCTTTGTTCATTTTGTTTGAAGGATGTGAAAGACATAGGCCTACTTGGAAGAAACGTGAACAGTTTATACTTCATTACAACCATTGCGCGTCTCTCTCTCCTCTCTCTCTCTCTCTCTCTCTCTCTCTCTCTCTCTCTCTCTCTCTCTCTCTCTGTCTGTCTGTCTGTCTGTCTCTGTCTCTCTCTCTCTGCATGTCTGTCTGTCTGTCTCTCTCTCTCTATATATATATACATACATATGCGCGCGCCGCGCGCGTGCGTGTGTGTGTGTGTGGAAGTATGTGTGTGTGTTGTGCGGGGGACAACCTTTGACAGTGACATTTTCTCAGAAACCACAAGTGGTAGGAAAGTCAAACTTGTTACGATGGTGAATAGTGCTTGATCTTCAGAGCCAGCTTTTCAGTAAGAAATAGTTACATAAGTCGAACGCCAAGCTGACTTCATGGCATACTATGACTAGTACGAGAGAGCTTGTGGACCAACACTGCTCACATCTTGGTTCCATTCCTTAACACACACACACCACGCACCACGCACGCACGCACGCATGCACGCACACACGCACACGCGCCGTCCATCACTACACACACACACACACACACACACCACAGCACACACCACACACACACACCAAACCCTGGTAAACGTCTCTGTGATGAGAACATAAATACTCCGAAATTAAGACAAAAGGGCAAGGTCAGAACACGACTGAGATTTGTAAGCAGAAGATCTTAGTCAGACACATCTAATTCAGGCACAATAACACGTAGGAACGATGATAACTAACAACTTCATTGGGAGAAAAAAAAAATAGATTGTGTGTGTGTGTGAGTGTGTGTTGTGTGTGTAGTGTTGTGGTGATAATTAACACTATCTGAACACGCCGAAAAGTACGCCAGATAAAGTGATAAGGGTAACGACTAAGATGAAAAGCAGGGAAACAAAGATGTAGGGTGACTTATTCTGGCTTAGCGGCGCATTTAGGATGAAAAATGCAAATAATGAAATGGAAGCGAACGCCATGACAGTCTGGCACGTAGAGGGAAAAAAAGGGATAACTAAAATGCAAAGAACCTTGTTAGGCATAACATCGCCATGAAGAACTGACGTCATGTGGATGAACAAATGTGCATGTGTGTAAACCAATGAGTGTCTTGTGTGTGTGTGTGTTGTGTGTGTTATGTGTGAGTGTGTTGTGTGTGATGTATATTTTTTTTTAATCAAATAATAAAGGTGTGTGGTGGTGTGGTGATGTGTGGTGTGGTGTGTGTAGAGGTGGGGATTTGGACTGACACTAAATTATATAAGTGGCCACTTGATTGTGATGATTCTTGTATTATGTATGTTGTCTTGTGATACTGTTTATTATGCACCTATCGTAATTTCACATTTTCTGAGATAATAAAGTATTCATATCATATCATATCATATCATATCATATCATATATCATATCATATCATATCATATATATCGTATCACATCATGTCATGTCATATCATATCATATCATATCATATCATATCATATCATATCATTATCATTGATGGCAACGGAGACAAGCGGTGCAGGGATAACTGAATGCAGGCGTTGTACCTTTGGAAAGGAAACAAAATCCGGCTCGGGAAATGAAGCGTTCATTGATGATGTTGGCTGCTTAGGGGGAAGATGAAAACAGTATGGGAAACCAGAGTGCTGGTCGAACTCAACCTGGCAATGAACACTTCAGACAGGTAAAATGAAACTTATAGAGAGGGGGAAAGGTGGAAGAGAGGAAGAGGAGGGCAAGGTAGGAAGGAGGGTAATGATAAGGAGGTAAAGGTAGAGGAAAAATAGTGATGGCTGAATGGATTTTCAGATCGAAAACAAATAGTGCGGCAGATGAAAGAACAACTGTGGGCGAGAGATGTCGGTCATGTGTAAACAAAGTGAGAGAAAGGGAATATTCTGGATATACCCCCACAACTACAGCCAAGTGACATCCAAGATTGAAGGAAGGACGGGAAGGGGTGGGGGTGGGTGGGGGAGGAGAATATTTACGTCATGACAAAGAGAAGGGTGGAGGAACCTGTAGGGACATTTTGTTCAGGTTTCACTCAACTTGTGGATGGGGAAAAAAATGCAGGCAGGTGAAATGAAAATTAAGGATGGTGGGTGTGAGGTGGGAGGCGTGGGTGAGGGGTGGGGTGGGGTGGGGGGACGTTGGTTGGCTAAGATGCCAACTTCTCGTTCATCACGTGCATTACTGCTAAATTTCTGCTCACTGTCAAGTGCCAAAAGGGGGTACCTTGCCTTTGAGAAGGAAGTTGAGGGGGGGGGGGGGGGGGGTGGAGCAGAAGGGGTGTGAGGTAGGGTAGAACGCGCGCGCGTGCGCCTGTGTGTGTGTGTGTGTGTGTGTGTGTGTGTGTGTGTGTGTGTGTTCGTTCTTTAGTTTTACGTCTTTTTCACCCTTAAGTGATATTAGACGGAAAGGGGGGGGGGGGGGGGGGGGCAGGAAATAGGAGAAATAAAGGTATGAAAGAAGGATTGTTTATGCATGAAACGTGTGTGTGTGTGAGTGTGTGTGTGTGTGTGTGTGTGTTGGAGGAGGGCGACGGGGGTAGGATGGAGGATGTCATCGGAAGTCGGGTCCAAAGGGTGTTTCTGAGCTGCTCTGTCTGCCGGAAGTGTGTGTGTGTGTGTGAGCGCGCGCGCGCGCGCGCGCGTGTGTGTGTGTGTGTGTGTGGTCTCCCATCTATAATTTTTGTCTGTCTCTCTCACCTTTCTCTCTCTCTCTCGCGCGCTCGTTCGCTCTCTCTCTCTCTCTCTCTCTCTCCTCTTCTCTCTCTCTCTCTCTCTCTCTCTCTGTGCACGCGTGTGTGAGTGTGTTGGTGAGAGACGGGGGTGGGGAGAGAGAGAGGGTCGCAGAAAGACAAAGCAGTTTTTATGCCCCTGCATCCCCCCCCCCCCTCCCCCCCCCCCCCCCCCCCCCCCCCCCCCCCCCCCCCGACACGCACGCGCGCTTCCCCCACACCAACTCTCACCCCCTCCCAAACCTGAGAGAGGGGGGGGTGGGAGGGGGGGTGAGGGGAGGGCAGAAAGCCAGCCAGACAGACAGAGTGAGAGACAAAAGGACGCGGATGAGTGTGAAGAAGGATGGATGGAAGCATGCCATGCATGCATCTTCAGGTAATCAGCCAAGACAATTTTGTTGTTGTTGAGTGGGCAGGTGTATTGCAACAGTCTCCTGGTCCAAGTGAACAGAGTTATTCCCCCCGTGGTGACGCGGGAACGTTTCTTTTTTTTTTTTTTTTTTTTTTTCTGCTCGTTTTGTTTTGTTTCGTTTTTTAGTCTAAATTCAATCGTCAGTCTTTTAAAAGTTCTATACAAGAAATCTCTCTCTCTCTCTCTCTCTCTCTCTCTCTCTCCTCTCTCTCTCTTCTCTCTCTCTCTCTCTCTCTCAACTGTAATGGTACAGCGACTCCTTGTAAAGTTTGTAACTGTGCTGGCAGTCCCATGACAACTGTTTCTGGCACCCACCCCCCCCTCCCACCAAGACCACATCATCGTCAAAAAGAAATATGAAAATCTCCAAACCTTTATTTATGAAATTAGTGTACCGCACCTTCCATGTTGTATAACGTCCAATGTCAGTTAATCCAAATCACAGAAAACAAATACAGGGCTGAAACGTCGCCCTGCTTCACACCAACCTTCAGTTGATGTTGTCTGTTAGAGCTGCACCAGATCGCAGTTTTGCCTGGACACAATCATTCATACAGTGACACATAAAGTTTCCAGGCATTTCATTTTTTGAAGCATAATAGGCCACAGCAAACTTGTGTTACTTGAGTCAAAAGCCCCCTTCAAAATCAATACATGCAACTTGTAATTTATGATTTAAACAAAATTGTGTGTAAATGCCATCCATGTAAACATGTGTTTAGTAGTAGAGAATAAGGGGAGGGGGGGGGGGGGGGCGGGGGAGAGAATAGAATAGAATACAAGACGTAGACAAAATTCTTTACGATGTTAATAGAGAAGAGAGGAGAGAGAAGGGGAGAGAGAGAGAGAGAGAGAGAGAGAGATATGAATACGAAAAGTGGTAATGGATCAGAATGACGCAGGTGTGTGTGCATTATTACCCGTTCTGTTTGCCGCATCTGGTTTTCAGACAGATGGGCAGATTGGCGGGCACACACACACACACACAACACACACACACACACACACACACACACACACACACACGCCGCGCGCGCGCGCGCGCACACTGCACACACTACACACACACACACACACACACACACACACTTACAAACGTACATACATGCATGCATACGTATACGTACTTAAGCGTGCATACCCTTACCTTGACGGAGAGGTAGCCTGGTTTCCATTGTTGATTGTGGTTTACATAAAGGCGCTTTCTGCCGCGGTCTTCGCGCCAGATGTACAAATTCTCCACTGAGCTGGTATGGGTAAAAAGCTTCCGGTGTTACCAGCCCTCTGACGCTAGGTTTGTCTGCCTGCCTGTCTGTCTGTCTGTCTGTCTGTCTATTTGTCTCTTTCTTCTCTTTCTGTCTGCCTGTCTGTCTGTCTCTTATTCTCTGTCTGTCTGTCTGCCTGTCTGTCTGCCTGTCTGATTGTCTCGTATATTCTCTGTCCTGTCTGTCTGGCCTGTCTGTTTGCCTGTCCTGTCTTCCCCTCCGCCTGTCCTCTCCCCCTCTCTCCCCCCTCTCCTCCTCCTCCTTCCCTTCCCTCCCCCTCTGTCTGTCTGTCTGTCCTCCCTCCCTCCCTCCCCCCCCTCCCTCACTCCCTCCCCCTCCCTCCCTCCC
>CM031619.1:30703286-30705786 GCA_018398815.1 Conus ventricosus | reverse complement strand
GCGTGGCCGAGAGACGTTATCAAGACGCGGGGATGTAGCAGGCTTGCGGCGAGCGCCCTGATGCGAGGCTGGTGCAGTGCGATCACAACAGTAATCTGGCTTGTTTTGAAACCCAAGGATTCGCTTGGATCGGGGGGGGGGGGGGGGGGGGGGGGGGGGGGGGGGGGGGGGGGGGGGGGGGGGGGGGGGAAAAAACCAGGTGGGGTTGAATCGAATTTAGTGAGAGAAAATGAGAGATTGGGAAGAGGAGAAGGGAGGGGGAGAGAGGAGAGAGAGAGAGGGATATATATATTATATATATATATATACATACATATGGTCACGGTCAAAAATAGAACACCAAGTCGTGGTCCAGGTTGTTTGGACATAAGCTCTAACTCAAATATTCTGGGCGCCACGTAGACGGGCCATGGTTCGGATCCAGCCAATTAGCATAGGGGAGAGGCTCCACAGAGACGGTTCGTCCGGCCAGACGGACTAAGCAGCTTTGACGACGCCTCGATGTCTAGCGAAAACGAGTCGTAGCGCCTGGCTCAGGGCTCATCTAGCCAATTTGTGGACCAGCGCCATTGTTAGCGGACGTCGCAGGTTAAAGCAGGAAAGGGGAGAGGGGGAAGGTGTAGTGCGTGGTGGGGGTGAAATCTAGCTAATCAATTAAATGACCAATTGACCACCACAGAGAGTAAGGCCTGTAGGCATGACTGGCATGATTTGAACATCCAATGGAATTAGAGGGAGATAACTTCGAGTACGAGGCAGTAAAAATACTGACCAATGGTACTCGCCCTTTTTGACAGATCGGAACGGTTTAAGAAGGATGTGAGAGTGAGAGAACGGGAGAACGAGGGGGAGAACGAACAGAGAGACAGAGAGAGAGAGGTCTGAGTGTAATCTCTGAGGAGAGAAAAGCAGAGAGATGAGGGGAGGAGAGAAGAGAACCAAGTTGAGAGATTAGCATGAGATAGTCTGCAGAGGAAGGACTGAGGAGGATGTGGAGAGAGAGGAGTTGCTAACTAATGAAGAGGAAAAGAAAGAAAAGAAAAAGAAAAGAAAAGCAACCATGTCCATTTGATAGGGCAGACTAGAAGAGAGAGAGAGAGAGTACATGCGTTAATGCAGGAAGAAAGAAAGGAGAACAGATCGATGTTGATAGTCACTGTTCTATCTTCACTGGGGTTCGACCTCATACTTGGCAGCGCCCTTTCATCGGCAGTCCAACCTGACCAGTGCCAGCAGTCCAGCCTGACCCGGGGCCATCAGACCAAAACCAGTGCCAGCAGTTGTGTCGTGCTTGTGAAAGTGACAGTGAAAAGAAAAAGAAAAGAAAAGAAAAGACAGTGATTCGTGAATAGTTAAGATCACCTGGCCAGGTAAAGTAGAAATCTGTTTATACCCGGGTTTTGTTAATGATGTTTTAGATAAATGATTTTGTGAAGTTCAGGAAAGAGAGAATGTTTTATTTTGTTTGATTCCATATGCATTGATGTTTCGTTCTATGAACATGTGTAGTAAAGTTATAGACTTTACTAGTGGTTTGATGTGGGCGAATGCAGGATATATGAATGAGATTGTAAAGCAAGCTGTGAGTGTGTTTGGGCTGTGCGCTAGTCCTTCCTCCATCGACATCACCCGAGGTTGACACATATATATATATATTAGAATGCTGTATTATATTATTATATATATATATATATATATATATATATATATATTATATTATATTGAGAGAGAGAGAGAGAGAGAGAGAGAGAGAATTAAGAGAGAGAGAGGAGAGATCGGTTGATTTTGCCATCAAAACTGACAAAATCAGTACGATTTCTTTTTGAATATTATTTGAGAGAGAGGAGCACGGAGTTTAATGAGAGGAAATGAGAGGTAGCAAGGAGGATGAGGGGGGGGAGGAGGGAGGAGAGGAGAGAGAGAGAGGAGGAGTGAGGAGAGAGAGGAGAGAGAGAGAGAGAGAGAGAGAGAGGAGAGAGAGAGAGAGCATGGAGTCTAGTAACAGAAAATGAGAGATAGGAAGAGAAATGGAGTGTGAGGGACGGAGGGGGACAGAGAGAGAGGGAGAGAGGCGGAGAGAGAGAGAGGAGCATGGAGTTTAGCTAACAGAAATGACAGATAGCAAGAGGAAGGTCGAGAGAGAGAGAGAGAGAGAGAGCGAGAGAGAGGAGAAGCATCGAATTTAGGTGGAGAAAAATAAGAGCAAAAGAAAGGAGAGAGAGAGAGTGTGTGAGAGCGAGTGTTACGATGTTGGAGTAATGTAGATAAATAGGAAGAGGGTGGAGAGAGGTTGAGGGCGACGAGTGTGAAAGAGATAAGAGACAGAGAGAAATATGGACGGCGAGAGGAGGGGAGCCCATGGGGGTAGGTTTACATGCTGAATGCACATTTGAACGGCATGATCAGACTCTTGCGACGCGCGCACACACACACACACACACACACAACACACACACACACACACACACACACACGCACGCACGCACGCGCGCGCGCGCGC
>CM031619.1:30685786-30700786 GCA_018398815.1 Conus ventricosus | reverse complement strand
TGGTGGGAGTGGAGTTGCAGGGAATGGTGGGGGTGGAGTCCTTTCCATGTAAACTCTGTTGTTGGCACGTCTTCAGGGGATTCTGAGCTTGCCGTGTTTTCTTTTCTTTCACTTTTTCTTCTACTTTTTTATCACATAAATTGCCCACTATTTTTTTTCTGTTTTGAAAGCATATGAACTTGTCTTTGTTTTTATAAAGGATTTTACACTTTAAACTGTAATGGGATTTACTAAGTGGATACACTCAGCGCCGTTGTATCCACTATAAAGTAAGCAATATTCGAATTGATATGTTGTAGATCGTCCGATTTTGTGTTTCAGTACAATAGTCAATGCACCGAAGCCAGGAATTGTTCAGTCGTTTAGTCGCCTGCGATCCATCCTTAGCAATGAGGGAGCAAAGCCGAAAATCCTCTCAAGGGCCGCAAAGATAAGGTCAGCATTGTCGAGACTGAAACCTGCATGGCAGAACGATCCTAGCTCCATAGAACACACAGTCAGGCAGAACGATCCTAGCTCCATAGAAACACACAGTAAGGCAGAACGATCCTAGCTCCATAGAACACACAGTCAGGAAGAACGATCCTAGCTCCATAGAACACACAGTCAGGCAGAACGATCCTAGCTCCATAGAACACACAGTCAGGCAGAACGATCCTAGCTCCATAAAACACACAGTCAGGCAGAGCGATACTAGCTCCATAAAACACCCAGTCAGGCAGAACGATCCTAGCTCCATAAAACACACAGTCAGGCAGAACGATCCTAGCTCCATAAAACACACAGTAAGGCAGAACGATCCTAGCTCCATAAAACACACAGTCAGGCGAACGATCCTAGCCCATAAACACACAGTCGGGGCGAACGTCCTAGCTCCATAAAACACACAAAAGGGCAAAACGATCCAATCCATAAAACACCAGAAAGGCAAACGACCCTAGCTCCATAAAGCCACGCAGGCAAACGATCCAGCTCCATAAAGACCGGGCACAAACCCTAGCTCATAAAACCCCCATCAGGCAAACGATCCTAGCCCCAAAAAACACCCGTCAGGCAGAACGATCCTGCTCCATAAACACACAAAAAGGCAGAACACCTCTCCATAAAACACAGTCGGCAGAACGATCCTGCCCATAAAAACACACGTCAGGCAGAACGATCCTAGCTCCATAAAAACACCCAGTGGGCCCCACCGGGACTGCAACCCTCCATTTTTTTTGTTTGAAATGAACAGGACGCTATCGGGAAAGAATCCACCCATGGTAATGAATGCCGTGGAAAGATACTACAGCATCACACGGGGACGTACACCAGGAACAAGTGCCCCACCCCACAAACCACCGGGGGGAAGTACTCGCATCAGCATGCTGGACGATCCCTAAACAAGTGTCCCAGACCCAACAGCACACGAATAATTAAAAAGATTTCTTTTTTTCACTTGGGTTCCGATCATGCGGTTTTTCGAAAAAGGGAGGGGTTTTAACCTTGTGTAAACCCAAAAACATAAACAATTTTGCACACTTTTCTAAAACCCATTTGAAAAACCCAACACAAAAAATTTTTGCACCTTTCTAGAAGCCCTTTTTGAAAAAACCCAAACTACAAATTTTTTGCACACTTTCAGAACCCCCACTTGTAAAAAAACCAACAAACCAATTTTAACACTTTTTAGAACCACTTGAAAAAAACCCAAACAAAACCCAATTTTTTGCACATTTCTAGAACCCCCACTTGTAAATAAACCCAAAACAAAAACCCGATTTTGCACATTTTCTAAAGCCCACTTGTAAATAAAACCAAACAAAACAATTTTGCACACTTTCTAGAAGCCCCTTTGAAAAAAGCCAAACACAAAAAATTTTGCACACTTTCTGAAGCCACTTGTAAAAAAGCCAAAACAAAAAATTTTGCACACTTTCTAGAACCCTCTTGTAAAAAAAGCCAAACAAAACAATTTGCACACTTCTAAACCCGTTTAAAAGTCATCAAAACCCAGACACCTAGCCCCCCTCCGTGGGCACTTTGCCCACCGCAGTTACTTCGGCGTTTTAATAAACCCTTTTTTCCTGTTCCAGTACAAAAGAAAGCGCTTTTACACCGCTTTCAAGCCCCACAGGGTTTTTTGAAATTAGTTGGCGGGAAAATCGCGGAGTTGCTCACCTTTCTGTAATGTATGTCTCATCTCTTTCCCTGGGGCCCTAAGTGGTCGTGGGGGGGGGGGGGGGGGGGGGGGGGGGGGGGGCACGGGACGACTCCGTCGATTTCCCCATCGCAGCCCTGCCTCTCTGCTTCGTCAGGATTTGGCAGCCGGGGTTTTAGTTTGCCATTCCTCACGCTCCGACCACTCTTTCTCTCTGCCTGCCCCTGGCCTTTTTCCCTTAAGCGGCCTTGCAGGATTGATTGTCTTTGCCAGCAGTCGTTTAAGGGGTTTGTGTACTAACAGAGGGGGTTCCATGTCGCCTCCCTTCTCCGCCCCCCCCCCCCCCCCCCCCCCCCCCCCCCCCCCCCCCCCCCCCGTGTTACGTTGCGCCGCCCAGTGAATAGATGCGAGTCGAGATGAGGGGAGCCTCCGTAATTTTAGTGTGTACTTTTATGTAACGTTTAAAAAAGAAAGAAAAAACTGGGGCAACTGTTTGCAACATGATTAAGTCTGTGATTGCCTTTTGGGCAGGGGTTGTCCGGACATGTGTACGGATGCTGCCAAGTTGTTTTTTTTAAGGTTTTTAAAAAGTATAGGCTTTCGCTTTTGTTGTTTTTTTGTGTGATGTCAACAAAAACCAATACATTTTTTTGTCAGTTTTAATCACCATGTGATTTGGAAACCCCCATTCGAGGCATCTTTTAAGACTCAGTTGTAGGAATGAGAGAGAAAAGAGAGAGAGAGAGAGAGAGAGAAAAAGAGAGAGAGAGAGAAGGAAGGGTGAAAGGGGAAGGGAGGAGAGAGCGAGAGGGGAAAGAGAGAGAAAGAGGGAGGGGTGAAAAGAGAGACAGAGAGAGGGGGAGAGAACAAAAGAGGAGGGGGGAGAGAGAGACAGAGGAGAGGGGAGAGAGAGAGAGAAGAGAGAGAAGAGAGAGAGAGAGAATGAAACTCTGGTCACAAACTCTCTTTTTTTACTCTCCCCCTTCCTCCCTCCCTCCCCCCCCCCTTCTCTCTTCCTCTCCTCTCTTCTCTCTTTTTCCTCTCCTCTCTCTTCTCTCCCCCGGCCACAAACCTATACAAAAAGTGCCGATCCATACTGGGAAGCCCCGACCCCCGGGCGGGGAGGCTGTGAGGGGCCCGGCGTGCGGGCCAATACCAAGGGGCGTGGCACGGGCGCGCCACCATTCATAAGGGGTAATTGAACGGGGGCGGGTGCATTTATCCCTGGTCGTTATGAGAAGCTCTTCACCCCAGCACCACACCTTCTCTCTGTCTCTGTCTGTCTTCTGTCTGTCTGTTGTCTCTCTCTCTTCCCTCTTCCCTCTCCCTCTCTCTCTCTCCCTCTCTCTTTACTTTTGTTCTGTCTTATTGTTCCCTCTCTCTCTCTTCTCTCCTCTCCTCTCTCTCTCTCTCTTTCTTTTCCTTTTTTCTTTTTCTGTCTTTCTGTCTCCTCTCTGAAACCCTCGGTGTAATTCATGGGGGAAAAGGACAGGCACAGCCCAACACCTCACAGCTGCTTACAACTATTCAAAAACAGATTGCACTCAAACCACTAGTAAAGTTTTAAAATTTTACTATCAATATAGAAAAACACAAGCTATAGAATCAAACAAAAAAAACTTCTCTTTTTCCCTTGAACTTCAAAAAAACATTTATCTAAACATCATAACTACCCGGGTAAAAACAGATTTCTACTTTCCCCTGCCAGGTTTTTTAAACTTTTCACGAATCCGTCTTTTCTTTTCTTTTCTTTTTTTCACGTCACTTTCAAACACGACCAACGCCGGCACTGGTTTTGGTCTGATGCGCCGGGCAGGTGAGACTGTTGGCGTTGGTCTGTGGTTCTGCTTGGCGAAGTGACGGCCGGGTTGAGGTCGAAACCCCCGGTTAGGGTAGAACATGAAAACAACATCGATCTGTTCTCCTTTCTTTCTTCCTGCATTAACGCATTGCACTCTTCCCTCTCCTCTCTTCTAGTCTGTCTTATCAAAAGGACATGGGGCTTTTTTTTTTTTTTTTTTTCTTTCTTTTTTCTTCATAAATTAGCAACCCTTTTTTTCTCCCCCCACATCTCTCCCCCTTTCCCTTTCCCCTGCAGACTATCTCATGCTAATCTCCAACTTGGGGTTTTTCTCCCCCTCCCCTCATCTCCCTCTCTCTGCCCTTCTCTCCTGCAGGCTCCACTCAGAACCTCTCTCTCCCCTCTCTCCTGTTCGTTCTTCCCTCGTTCTGCCGTTTTCTCATCACGCATTCCTTTATTTGTTTCCCATTGTCCAAAAACGGGCGAGTACCATTGGTCATATTTTTTCCCCCGACACCCAGTTTTCTCCCCCTAATTTTCCTGGACGTTCAAACAGCAGTCCGTCTACACGCCTTACCCTGTGGTGGTCAATTGGCTTTAATTTTTTACTAATTTCACCCCACCACACATACCTTCCCCCCCCTTTCCCCACTTCACTGGGCGGTGTGGCTTTAAGTGGTGGCACGGTCAATCTAAATTGGCCGCTGGTCTGGGTTTGGACCAGCTCCCATAACAATGACGTTTGGGTTCCCAAAATTTGGGCCGGGTAAGGGTGGCCCAGGTACTGAGGTCCGTTGGGGAACATCCCAGGCGCGGTCAAAGCCCCTTAGCAGATGGGTGGGGCGGCCCCTCTCGGCAAACCTCTCCACAAAACTAATTGGCCGGACCCCACCCATGGGCCCCTCTTCTGCCCTAGAAGTTTGGTTTGGGCTTAGGTCCCAACAAAAAAAAAGGCTGGCGCTCCCCAAGTTTTGGTTGTTTCCCCCCCCAAATTAGGTTGTTTTCCCCCCGTTAGGTTGTTTCCCCCAATTAGGTTTTTTCATTTTTTTTTTCCTGACAATTTCCCCCCTTTCAAAAAACCATGCTCCGCATTGTCTCAAAAAAACGGGACAAAAAGACAACAACCCAATTTGTGAACACAGCTCACCCCCAAAGTTTTGGGAAAAAAAATTTTCAACCCAAAGGTTTATAAGTTTTAAAATAACAATTAGTGAAAAACCACCCATGAGTTATCATTGACGGCGCCTTGCGTTATTTCAACTCATTCTATAACGCCCCCTGTCGCACTTATGCAATTCCCCTACCCCGCGGGTTTGCCATCTTCCTTTTTTACAAATTTTTATGAAAAGCACAATATAAAAGATCGCGACCATGACCTTCATGAGGAATTTCATCCTCGCTTTTTGCAAATAAGCATCATACACAAGCGATGTATCTCCAAGCAAACTACACCCCGAAAAATCCCCACAAAGAAAATATGAACCAGTCTCACCCAAAAAAATATGAACCAAAACCAAGGGGGAAAGACCCCTAACCAATCAACATAATGGGAAACAAAACATATTTCAACAAAGCCCCGGATATGACGACTTTTCCCCTGGTTGAGCTTTCTAGACACCGTTAAATGTCAGCTCCCACATTCTGTCGACCGGGGAAAGTACTGACCGATACCGAGGGCTGCAGTGCCTTGCCCCAACGAGAAACCGCGTTTTTCAACTGCGCCTCCCGCAGGGAAATTTTAGGGTTTATGATCCTCCGATCCGAAATTTTTCCCCCCCAATATTTGTGGAATTTCCCCGCACGCCACACAACAGCTAAACACTCCCTTTTCCACCCTTTCCCCTTTCTGGCGCTTTTTGTCGCCTCCCCACAACAAAAACCCAGGAATCCTACTGCTAGCCCTTCATACAGGACCCTCCCTGTAAGACCTTTTGGAAAAATTTGGCAACAAAATCTCCCCTTCTTCTTGATCTCTTTACCTCTCAAGAAGCTGCTGCGCCCATAAAAAAAATAAAGACTGGTCGCCGTTTTAAAAAAGGTGCCAGATATCGCCTGACGACTCGTGACCCACTGACATGACAGTGTCACGATAACTGCTGGTACCCCTAACTGAGTGGTCACCTTACCTGTCTTTCCCCCTTGGGGGAACATCGGACAACACCCGCCTTTCACAAGAAATTCTGTCTCACCTCCCCTAACCTCCTGTTTCTCTCCACCTCTTGCCAACTCCCAAGACTTCACGAGCGAAGGGTCTTGTTCCTGCGCTGCCCTAAACTCATCAGGCGACACATCTATGCCCGACTTCCTTCCTGGAACAACTAACGGTTTAACAACCTTTTCCTCCTTCTTGCTCCGTGTCTGAACTGCTGCCCCTGTAGCAGTCAACAACTCAGGATCCCCTGGATCCCTTGCCCCTGGAATATTTCCAATGATCAAATCATGAAGGGGTTTCTCCATCACCAACGCAGACAACTCGCCTGAGAAGTAAGGGGTACGTACTTCTATCTTAGCAACTGGAAACTCCCTCACAGTGCCATCGATTAGAGTACAGGTCTGGATTTGCCCTGTCAAATCCCTTTATCGACCAGCGTTGTTCGTACTACCCCGCATGAACAACCAGTGTCTCGTAACACTTTCACCCTCTGCTGGCCAATCCACCCTTCTTCCACTGGTAACGACCACTCAGCCTAGTGCCCTCCATCCCTGACACTGACTGCTGTCCAGTGCTAGCCATAAGCCGCACTCCACCCTCTTCAGACTGAATCCCTTTTGGTTCCAGTGCAGTCGTTTCCCTTGACGACCCTTATCCACCTCTTGCAAGGCTGCTGCCTTCTGGAACCTCATGCGACAGTCCCTCGCCACATGTCCCTTCTTGTGACAAATGAAACACCTAATTTCCCTTTGCCCTTCCTTCTGCCCCACCACTGGGTTTGCAGACTTTGCAGAAAACTCCCCTGGTCTCCTTGCACTCTTCTCACCTGTGCCTAGCACCTGTTTCTCCTGCACCTTAGTGCCCACACGTGCCTCTCTATACACCTCTGCGAACTTCAACAACTCCCCTGCTGTCTCTGGCTGTCTCTCTTTCAAATGTATGGTTAACTCAGGGCCGCAACCTGACAAAATCTGTTCTTTCATAACTAGCTCTTTCAATTCAGCGAACTCCTTTTTCGTACACTCAACTCTAATTGTTGTTCAATAGGGGTGTTCTTTTCTTCCACCATTATATCTCTTTTTTTTTTTGAACAAGATTTTTATAACAACGACAGCCAAACTGGTGGTTACCGACACGAGTGACGTGATAGCACAATCCTATGAATGATAATATTAGCTTGGACAACGTAGTTAGTTTTTATAAGACGCCCAGCGCCTGACCCAACTATGAGAGCGAATTATAGGTAATCTGTGCGAAATGAGTACTCTGGGGCTGAAATGCCAAGCCTAGTATTAACTATCTTGGAAGCAATGCCAAGCCTAGTATTTAACTATCTTGGAACATACAGTAAGACAACCCCTTGTCTTAGGATTACAATACTTGAATCCCACCCAGCTTCCTCTCTGAGAAGTTGAACAATTATAATAAATGGGCCAGAATATCCTGGCAGGCTCGCCAATAAATTGTCAACCTCGGTGTAATGTCAGTGGAGGAAGGACTAGCGCACAGCCCAAACACACTCACAGCTTGCTTACAATCTCATTCATATATCATGCATTCGTCACATACAAACCACTAGTAAAGTCTATAACTTTACTATACACGATCATAGAAAGAACATCAATGCATATAGAATCAAACAAAATAAACATTCTCTCTTTCCTTGAACTTCACAAAATCATTTATCTAAAACATCATTAACTAACCCGGGTATAAACAGATTTCTACTTTACCTGGCCAGGTGATCTTAACTATTCACGAATCACTGTCTTTTCTTTTCTTTTCTTTTTCTTTTCACTGTCACTTTCACAACACGACACAACTGCCGGCACTGGTGTTGGTCTGATGGCGCCTGGTCAGGTGAGACTGTTGGCGTTGGTCTGTGGTTCTGCTTGGCGAAGTGACGCTGCAGGTATGAGGTCGAACCCCCGGTTAGGGTAGAACAGTGACTATCAACATCGATCTGTTCTCCTTTCTTTCTTCCTGCATTAACGCATTGCACTCTCTCTCTCTCTCTCTCTTCTAGTCTGCTCTTATCAAATGGACATGGTTGCTTTTCTTTTCTTTTTTTCTTTTCTTTCTTTTCTTCTTCATAATTAGCAACTCTTTCTCTCTCTCCACATCTCTCCTCAGTCCTTCCTCTGCAGACTATCTCATGCTAATCTCTCAACTTGGTTCTCTTCTCTCCTCCCCTCATCTCTCTCTCTCTCTGCCCTTCTCTCCTGCAGAGCTCCACTCAGAACCCTCTCTCTCCCTCTCTCTCTCTGTTCGTTCTTCCCCTCGTTCTGCCGTTCTCTCACTCACGCATTCCTTTATTCGTTCCGATCTGTCCAAAAAACGGGCGAGTACCATTGGTCAGTATTTTTATACCCCTGACACCCGAGGTTGTCTCCCTCTAATTCCATTGGACGTTCAAATCATGACAGTCCCGTCTACACGCCTTACTCTCTGTGGTGGTCAATTGGTCATTTAATTGATTAGCTAGATTTCACCCCCACCACACACTACCTTCCCCCCTTCCCTACTTCACTGGCGCCGTGTGGCTTAAGTGGTGGACACTGGTCAATCTAAATTGGCCAGCTGAGTCTGGGTAGGCACCACGACGTCCGACTAACAATGACGTTGGTTCACAAATTGGCCGGATAAGGCTGGCCCAGGTACTGAGGTCCGTCTGGGCAGACATCGAGGCGTCGGTCAAAGCCGCTTAGTCAGACTGGGTGGGTCGGACCGTCTCGGCGAAACCTCTCCACTAAGCTTAATTGGCCGGACCCGACCTATGGGCCCGTCTTTCTGACGCCTAGAATGTTTGAGTTTGGACTTAGGTCCGAACAAATTGGCTGGCGACTCCCCAAGTTAGGTTGTTCCCCCCAAGTTAGGTTGTTTCCCCCAAGTTAGGTTGTTTCCCCCAAGTTAGGTTGTTTCATTTTTTTGTCCGTGACACTCTCTCTCTCTCTCTCTCTCTCTCTCTCTCTCTCTCTCTCTCTCTCTTTCACATTGTCTCTGTATCTCTCTCTCTCTCACTCTCTCTCTCTCTCTCTCTGTAGCTCTGTCGCTCGCTCTCTTTCATTCACCCTCTCTCTCTGTGTGTCGCTCTCTCCTTCTCCGTTCCGCCCCCCCCCTCTCTCTCTCTCTCTCTCTCTCTCTCTCTCTCAGCTGCATGTTTTGTGTTTTCCTGCCTCCCTCCCTTTTCTTTGTCTTCTTTCCTTGTGGCGTTTGTTTCTTCTTTCCGTCCTCTCCATTCCTGCCCTTTTTATCGTCTTTTTCTGTTTTTCTGTTCTTAAACTTTCCTCTTTCCTTTAAACGAATTAATATCCCTCATCCCATTAAAAAAGTATCCCCCCCCCCTCTCTCTCTCTCAGTATGTGTGTGTGTGCGTGCGTGCGTGCGTGTGTGTGTGTGTGTGTGTGTGTGTGTGTGTGTGTGTGTGTGTGTGTGTGTGTGTGTGTGTGTGTGCGCGTGTGTGTGTGTGAGGTTTTTGTCTTTAGAAGTCTTCAAAAGCTAGAAATTTCCTTAAATCCGCAACAGACCGAATCCCGTGGCACGACCTGTTGGCTAACAATTGTTGATACCTTACCACCGAACATGGAGTATCTCTGACAACGCATTGACGGCTTGGTCCTGAAGGCTACCATAACTGGTCATGGAGGTCAGCCGTGCATAAATCATCAGTAACCACACTGGTTTGAACATAACTTGATTGTAAATAACAGCATAGGAATACATCCATCGAAAGAGCAACAACAGGCTTATGGCTGTTACGGCGCTCTGAAAGACACATTACACTGACAATTTACATGGCAACTGGCAGACAAATACAAAAACCGACCGGGCTCCTACCCAGAGTTGAGTTTGCTGCGGACTCAGTTGGGAAGACTGGGACCACACAGTCGAGTTTCATCCACTTAATGGATGCGTTTCTGAGAGTGTTGCTCAAATTTCCTGACCAACGCTGCAGGTGCCTGTATCTCTGGGGTCTGGTTGACGCCGGGATATATTATGAAAGGAAGCGTAGAGTACGGCCCTGTCATGTAGTCTCAGACCGAAATGGAAATCCGTAGCATCATCTTAATCATCCTCATTCTCATCGATCAGCATTTAAAAAATGTCTCAAATTATGTGACCCTTCATGTCCCGCTCTCATGGTGACCTCATTTTCGATGTGCTCTTCACGTCTATGGCCTTGGTTTGGTTCCGTCGGGGTCACCAGTATCGGCGAGTCTATGGGGGCTGTCGTTGGACGGACGAGGTGGCGCCCTCCGGAGGGAGAGCTCACTCACGTCGTCTCCGCGACTAAGCAATTATTGTCGTCAGTAGGGGGCTTAGTAGGTGGTGTCCTGCGTATGTTAGATCAGAACAGGCGCCACTGAACACCACCGAAGTGACTCGGCAGCAGCGCAGTGTCTCCTCCGGTGGGTTGCCTCTTGACGACTTGACATTGACTGCTCCCTGTGGATTGCTGGTGCTGGAGCTGCGACGGGGCCGACCGGGCTGTGGCTGTGGACGGGGTGTCGGAATGAGCGGTGTGTGTGCACTGCCTCTGAGGTGGCGCAGAGGTTGGGACAGAAAAAAAAGTACAAAAACGATCTAGTTTTTAGATACATGATCTATGAAATCACATTGACGATGGCAAGACTGCTGTTCGGGAGGAAATGCCACTAAAGGCACCGACAGAGGAACTGGTTCCACAATTATTTAAACAGCGGCACCGGAATCACATGTCACTACCCCCCCATCCCCTACCCCCCCCCCCCCCCCCCCCCTCCCCACCTCACCTCCCACGTTCCGTAAAGCTGCACCGTTCATGACGCTTAGTGGAACTTGACAGGTACATTCATCATCCTGTCGTCATATCAGGAAATGTGGTGGTGGGCGGGCAGCGACCCAAAGTGCCTGTTGTGGGAGGTGAAGTTTCTGTGCAAAGGTGGTGTTTCCCGGGTACCGAATACTGCGCTTCCATGTTGGATTTGCCGTGCACCTAGAGGCTTGTTCCTCGCCCACCCACCCCGTCCGTCCGTCCGGCTTCTCGACCCGAACTCGGGAAAGATGGGAAGGAAGGGTACGCGTATGAGAGAAATCTAGGGGAAGGAGGAAAAGCTGCTGTCTGTCTGTCCGTCTGTCTGTCTCTCTCTCTCTCTCTCTCTGTGTGTGGCGGGAAAGCGGGGCAATGGGGGATGGGAAGAGGAGAAGCAACAGAGAGAGAGAGAGAGAGAGGAGCCAAGCTCATATTTTGCAGTTGTTACATTCCTCATACTTATCAGGGTTTCGCTGCATGAACTCATTTCAACCTTGTGGTTGAAGACACCGAGGTGAGTCAAGTCATGTTTACGGCAAAGTCGACCACAGAGACACCATAAATCCCACAAACAAGCTTAAACAACAACGACGACGACGACGACAACAACAACAATAACAACAACAACGAAACGGAAATGTACGGATCTTGAACTGCCGAGACGGAAAATCCCAACGAAATCAGGTTATAATAGATCAAGAAGTATCAGGTGGAAACATCTCACCGGAACAAGGTCCTTATTGAATCTGCTGCGAAACGTTTTACGTATTGGATTCGTACACATCACAAAACTAACTGGGGGAAAAAAAAGTTTAAGGCTGAGCGGTGTATTGTGGTGTCACTAACGGGAATCACCGTCATTCTGCGGGTACAAAGACGTTTAACTGCACACATCTGCTGTCAAATTGATACGTGATTTATTTAGAACTGACTAGCGAGCCTTCTTCAATGTTGAAATCGATTCAAACGCGACGAAACGGAACGAAATGAAAAAAAATACGTAAAATAAAGATTCAGACAAGACTTCGAACACTAAATGAGTACCCCATACACTAAACAATAAACAAAATGAAAAAATAATAAAGTTTATAAAAAAAAAAACCTTTTGGTGGTAGTCGAATCCATTTGTGAGAAAACTGACGTTTCAAGCCATCGGCCCGTTGTCAAAGTGAAAAGAAGAGGACAAAATGGATTCGACTACCACCAAAAGGTTTTTATGAGCTTCATTATTTTTTTCATTTTGCAACGAATCCTGCAGTCAACTTTTGTTTCTTCCTTTAATAAACAATAAACAAGTAGGGTAACTCTTGCTCCCGTAAGGAAACCTAACTCAGAGTAACTTTTATTCTCCTACAACCCAGTTGCTGGCGGGGGAGATCACGCTGACCTTGACCTTGCTTTAGAAAGAATGGTAGACGGGGAGACAACTACGATTTATGCGGTGAGGGATCACTTGTTATTTCATGTCCGCGCATTCTGGTTTCCTTCCTGTTCCCGAAGGAACACAAGTTAGCGACACGACACACGGTTAACTGACAAAGGTTGTGTGACACTTTGCCGAAGTTTGAAATGGATGAGGGTATAAGTTTCAACTTTTCCGTTCAATTAGAAAACAGCAGGCTATGTTCTGAATGGATGAACCCTTTCCTCCAGCCAGAGGGCGGCTGTTTCAGGTTTACGATCTCTGGTCTGTTGATCCCACAGAGAGAGAGAGAGAGAGAGAGAGAGAGAGAGAGGTCATGTTGTTTTTTGATCCAGCGTGAGAGAAAAAGGGAGAGAGAGAAGTTATTACAACACGCGCGCGCACGCACGCACGCACGCACGCAACGCACGCACACACACACACACACACACACACACACACACACACACACACACACACACACAGAGAGAGAGAGAGAGAGAGAGAGAGAGAGAGAGAGAGAGAGAGAGAGAGAGAGAGAGAGAGAGAAGTAAACACGAAGGAGAAAACACATAGGAACATTCTCCAGACATTTATACGGTTCGTAACGGGAGGACACGGAACGTTTAAGGCCAAACATCGCCAGCAATCAATGTCTGTGAACGACAGAATAAAGAAAGAAAAAAGAAGAAGAAAACAACGGTCATAAAACGAAAGAAAGAAAGAAAGAAGAAAATGGGAGAGTCATCGACGCACTGGTCGAAGGGAGTGGAGTGAGAGTGGGTTTGTGGGCCGCGAGGAAGGGTGGGGGGGGGGGGGGGGGGGGGGCGAACGGAGGGAGGGGGAGAAGGGGATGCGATGGATGGAGAAAGAGGGCGAAACTGGACTAGCGCAGAACGGATGAAACTTCATGGTATAAAAGACGTACATGCCCCGCCAAAAAAAAAAAAGAGGGTTGCTTGGCTGGTTCGGGAGACTGGTGGAACTACGAAGTCAGAGTCAGACAGTATGATTTTCAGGTCCTGTTGGAGCTCAGCATATGAGAGAGAGAGAGAGAGAGAGAGAGAGAGAGAGAGAGAGAGAGAGAGAATGTTTAATCTGTTACGGTCAAGGGCCCTAAGTGAAGGGGTACACATACAGAAAACATTACCAAAACATCATGCAGCTGGTAACGCAATAATGAGAGAGAGAGAGAGAGAGAGAGAGAGAGTGGGGGAGGGGGAGGGGGCTTTCCTGCCCGTTTCAACGTGTTGTCGTTCTTCTGGTGTCGGTGTGGTGTCAGACAAATCCCCAGCATCTAACTTTCCTTAGATTGTTATTGCTGTGTCGGTGTAGAGTCAGATAGACCCCCCCCCCCCCCCCCCCAGCCTCAGACTCTGGCCCAGTTTGTTATTGCTGTCTGCCACGTAGTCTTAGGTGAGTGTGGGGTCGTGAACCTGGACGCCGCCTATTATGAAGCAACAAAAAAAAAAAAAAAGGGGCAATGACCTCCAACAACGACCCTCTTGTATGTTATCGAAGGGAAAATTAGTGCTCGGGACCGTGGCATAATTTAATAATAGTCTTAAGGGGGAGAGTAAAGAAGGAGGTGGAAGGGGGGGGGGGGGGCATGTGTGAGGAGGGTTGAGGAGAGGGGAGTGTGATTAGGGGGCTGGGCTGCTGTTCAGTCGATGAACCCAGTGATTCAGTTATTGGATAGGTTAAATGTTTGTAAAGGGGCACGCGTAGCGTAAGCCACTCTCACACGAAAGCATTCACACATATTTGGGAGCTACATATACAAGCACTGTGACGTGATGACGTGTGCGCACTCACGCACGTGCGCTCGCGCGCACATACACACACAGGCACGCACACGAACACACACACACATGCACACACACACGCACCCACGCACGCACGCATGCATGTTCGCTCGCACGCACACACACACACACACACACACACACACACACACACACACACACACACACACACACTCTCTCTCTCTCTCTCTCTCCTCTCTCTCTCTCTCTCTCTCTCTCCTGTCTTGAGCACGCTTTCTCTCTCGCTCCTTCCCTCCCAAACTCCCTCTTCTCTCTCCACTGCCAGGTGCCCGCTAGCTCAACCAAAGAATATAGTACACTACGGTGTAGTGTAGTGTACTATATTCTTTGGCTCAACACCGTCAGAAAATCTGCCAGGCTAACAACATTTGCCGTGAGTTCGCCATTTGTAATTTTTCTCACTCTACCAGAGAAATATACAGTTGGCCGTCCGCTCCCCGCCCCCCCTCCCTCCCCTCCTCCCAATCTCCGTCGTCTCCCACCCTTCCACAAGGAAGAGAACTCTTGCTATACCATTCGGACCCTCGACCGCACCGCAGACAAAGACGGCAGTCTGTATGGCTGCGCACCAAAAATTAATGCGTCAAGGCTTCGCTTAAGGAGTCGAGTGTTGAAAGGCTGGCGCAATTAGGTTGTTTTGAGAATTGTTATTGTGTCTGAAAGTGGATTCTCCTCATTTTCTTTCAAATGGCCATCATCAAGGTACAAGCCAGATGGTTCCAAGCAGACAGATTAAAATCAAAGAGATGGGACTATTTGGGCGCTTCAAGCTGGCACAAAGATAGGGTCTCGGGTGAGTGAAAAGGCCTGAAATGTAACGTCAACTAAGGGGAAGGTCACGCAGTTGAATGTTGTTTGTGATTTAATCGGTGAAGACACCCCCCCCC
>CM031619.1:30675786-30680786 GCA_018398815.1 Conus ventricosus | reverse complement strand
ATCAGAACGATGAATTACCCCCCCCACCCCGCCAGTGATGGATTTTCCCTACGGATGGAAAATGGCGTTGGTATCCCTCTGCCTTCTCCTCCCCTCCCCCTCTCTCCTCCCCCTCCCCGGATCTCCATCGACTTTAAAACGGTGTATGTGGCCACACGCCACAATTATGGTTTTGCACTAAAAGACTATATAATCCATGTTGGCGTTTTTGAGGCCTACCATAATTTTCACCCAGCATTTAATGTTAAACTGATGATTGATCAAAAGAACATCTCCCCGCCAATTATTTCCCTTGTTTGGGGGAATTTTTCACCAATGAAATCACAAACAGTCTTCAAATACATGGCCTTCCCCTTAGTTGACGTCACATTTCAGGCCTTTGCACTCACCGGTGACCCTATCTTTGTTCCAGCTAGAAGCCCCCAAATAGTCCCATTCCTTTGATTTTAATCTGTCTGCTTGGAACCACCTGGCTTGTACCTTGATGGCCATATGAAAAAAATGAGGAGAATCCACTTTCAGACACAATTACAATTCTCAAAACAATGTAATTGCGCCAGTCTATAAATACTCGACTCCTTCAAACAAGCCTTGGCGCATTATGTTTTGGTGTGCAGCCTGTCTGTGCCGATCTCACCCTCGACCTAGCCTCGTCCATCCTGCATGCTGCTAGCTATATGGACTAGTCGCCGTGCTGCGGTTGGCTGCTAGGCGGTAAGTATAGTGGTCCTAAATGACGGACTAGGGGGCAGGAGATGGGCCATTTGGTTGGAGGATTGAAGGCTGAACAGATGGTAACGTCAGAGGCTATCAATTATAGGGACGAAGTTCATTTCTGTCATCGAGTGCCCCCGGATATGAATCGCCACGAAAGAAACGTCTACCCGATGTTAGTAGGACCCCCCCCCCTCCCCCCTTTTCCTGTGAGGAAGGGGGGGGGGGGTGAAGAAAGGGGGGAGTTGCCTTATCAGCAAAAATCAAAATGAAAACGTTCACTTTAATTCCCAAAATTCACCCAACAAGGAAAATTAATGATAATTATTTCTGTCTGTGTTGTTGTTTGTTTGTTTGTTTTGATATGTTTAATTTGCACCATATGTCTTGTCTTTTGAAACACGTTTGTCCCCTGGTTAGGATGTTAGCGTCAATGCATGTTTGCGTGTAGGTGGGCAAGTGTACACTCGCGTGCGTCTGTACAGTATGCCTTATGGGCGCGTGCGCGTGAGTGTGCGTGCGTAGAACAGCCCAGAACAGCTTTCAACTTTACTGGTTATACACTTCATGTTCAGACTTTAAAACAAATGTTGAAATTAAAAAAAAGCTCCTGCTGACAACCTCCAGAGATCTTGAATTCTTGGGTCTGTACAGTGAAGAAAGCTCTGCTGCGAGGTCAACATGATTCTGAAGTACCGCCCCCCCCCCCCCCCCCCCCGCCCCGCCCCGCAAAATTAAAAAAAAAAAAAAGGGGGGGGGGGAAGCTTGCTCTCTCTCTCTCTCTCTCTCTGTCTGTCAGTCTCTCTCTTTCTCTCTCTCTCTGCGCGCGCATGTGTGTGTGTGTGTGTGTGTGTGTGCGCGCGCCCGCGCGTGGTGTGCATATGTGTGTATGTTTGATCATTATAGCCCAGCCAACCATGCGCAGCCTTTTCAGGTGTTGTAAGCAAGCAAGGAAAAGACGTCCAGTCCTGAAAGAACAACGACAAACGACGACGACAACAACAACAACAACAAAAGGAATAAAAAGGAACAAAACAGCCAGTTACACGTATTGTGAGGCTTTACTTAATAACACAGTCCAAAGAGAACATTCAGTATTGCACGTGAGTACAGGACCGCTGCGGCTAAACTCCGGCATGAAGGTCGCTCCCCGCGCCTGTCAGCACGGCGTGAAGGTCACAGTACAGCATGGCCCCTGGACCGCCGCCTGTTGATAAACACGTCCCGGGTCAGCCGCTGACCTTTCAGAGGTGGCGACACTATCAGTAGACTACCTGGCTAGACGGGGAGGTGGGTGGGTGAGGGAGGGAGGGAGGGAGGGGGATAAGGCAGTGTGTGTGTGTGTGTGTGTGTGTGTGTGTGTGTGTGTGTGTGTGTAGTAGTAGTACTTTCATTTTTACGTCTTTTCACAAAATTGTGTGATATTAGACGAGAGAGAGAGAGAGAGAGAGAGAGAGAGAGAGAGAGAGAGAGAGAGAGAGGAGAGAGAAAGGGTATGTGTGTGATGCATAGGTGTGTGGAAGTGCACGCAAAACATGGAATATTTACTACTTATAACATTATAGCAAATATCTAACAGGACTACATATTAAACAAAAGGTAACTTTGAAAGCAAAATCAATATCAGAAAAAACATCAGTCACTGTCATGCCTAATAAACATGGTAAGTATGCCTTAAGAGACACACAATCAAATAAAACATGAGCTCTCGACACGTTTGCCTTACCACATATGCATTTTGTTCCTGCACTATATTTCGTTCTGAATGCGTCAAGTTTCAGTCTATAAAATACTGAAACAAAGTTTCTGTACTGATACATATCACGAACCTGCAGGTGTTCAATGCCTTCAACCTGATCAAAGCTGAGAACATGGCTATTTCGAGCATTAACCCGCAAATAGGGGATGTTCTGGTTGTTTCTAAAAACGTCCCAAGCCACTTGTTTTAAAACTTGATGACACTCTTGTAAAGTCAAGGGGACAGAAAGTGACTGTGCACTCATTTTAGTTTTGGCTCCTTTTTTGGCAGATCTGTCAGCAAATTCATTGCCCCAAATTCCACAGTGGGAAGGGACCCAGAAAAAAGTTAAATCGGTCCCTTTGCACATCAAAATATGAATTAAATGACATATTTCCTTTAAAACAAAGTTTTCAGAATTAGAACTGAAAAACCTGATAGATTGTAGTACTGACATTGAGTCGACACATAACAATACTTGCAAGATTGATTGCGGTAAATCAATTAAATATGTCAAAGCCATTAGTATAGCTATCATTTCGGCGACTAAGATAGATCGATTTTTTCCTATTGAATACGCTTTATCTACTTTAAGTGATGGAATAACAAAAGCGGATCCAGCGTTCTTGTTATTTGTCAATGATCCATCAGTATATACCTTAAGATGGTTAGGATACTTGCTTTGCATATGCATCTTTGCTGAATATGACAAGATATGCGGATGTTCAGCTTTTTTAGCATCAGTGTGATTAAGGTCAAATTTTGCCCTGTTTCTTTCCCAGCTTGGGATTGGATCAGTATGAGAAATCTTTGCCAAAGTGTGTGTGTGTGTGTGTGTGTGTATGCGGGCGTGTGCACGTGTGTGTGTGTGTGTGTGTGGGTGGGGGGGGGGGGGGGGGTTGAAGGAGCTGACCTGAATAGAAAGTACGGGTCTGGATTCATTTCAGCGTGTGATGTGTTTCGGATAACACATGGGGAAAAGAGCAGGGGCCGAAGTGTCACAGTCAAAAATAAACACAACCAAAGTGTGGTCCGTCGCCGGCCACTTCAACTGGACATAAGTCCAAACGCAGACATCTTGGCGCCACGAAGACGGCTCCATGCGTCTCACCCGGCCAATTAAGCACAGCAAGGAGACAGCAGACAGTCTGAGTGGCTGGACTGACAGGTCTCGGTAGGTTTGGTCAGACGTCGCGGCGCCTACCCAGACTCATCTAGCCAATTTAGAGTGACCAGTGCCCACGAGTTAAGCCACACGGCGCCAGTTAAGTAGGAAAGGGGGGAAGATAGTGTGTGGTGGGGGTGAAATCAAGCTAATCAATTAAATGACCAATTGACCACCACAGAGAGTAAGGCGTGTAGGCATGACTGGCATGATTTGAACATCCAATGGAATTAGAGGGAGATAACTTCGGGGACGAGGCGGTAAAAAATACTGACCAATGGTACTCGCCCTTTTTGACAGATCGGAACGGGAATAAGAAGGATGTGAGAGTGAGAGGACGGGAGAACGAGAGGAGAACGAACAGAGAGACAGAGAGAGAGAGGTCTGAGTGTAATCTCTGAGGAGAGAAAAGCAGAGAGATGAGGGGAGGAGAGAAGAGAACCAAGTTGAGAGATTAGCATGAGATAGTCTGCAGAGGAAGGACTGAGGAGAGATGTGGAGAGAGAGAGTTGCTGACTAATGAAGAGGAAAAGAAAGAAAAGAAAAAAGAAAAGAAAAGCAACCATGTCCATTTGATAAGAGCAGACTAGAAGAGAGAGAGAGAGAGTGCAATGCGTTAATGCAGGAAGAAAGAAAGGAGAACAGATCGATGTTGATAGTCACTGTTCTACCTTAACCGGGGTTCGACCTCATACTTGGCCAGCGCCACTTTCATCGGCAGTCCAACCTGACCAGTGCCAGCAGTCCAGCCTGACCGGTGCCAGCAGACCAAAACCAGTGCCAGCAGTTGTGTCGTGCTTGTGAAAGTGACAGTGAAAAGAAAAAGAAAAGAAAAGAAAAGACAGTGATTCGTGAATAGTTAAGATCACCTGGCCAGGTAAAGTAGAAATCTGTTTATACCCGGGTTAGTTAATGATGTTTTAGATAAATGATTTTGTGAAGTTCAGGAAAGAGAGAATGTTTTATTTTGTTTGATTCCATATGCATTGATGTTTCGTTCTATGAACATGTGTAGTAAAGTTATAGACTTTACTAGTGGTTTGATGTGACGAATGCATGATATATGAATGAGATCGTAAGCAAGCTGTGAGTGTGTTTGGGCTGTGCGCTAGTCCTTCCTCCATCGACATCATCCGAGGTTGACAATTTATTGGCGAGCCTGCCAGGATATTCTGGCCCATTTATTATAATTGTTCAACTTCTCAGAGAGGAAGCTGGGTGGGATTCAAGTATTGTAATCCTAAGACAAGGGGTTGTCTTACTGTATGTTCCCAAGATAGTTAAATACTAGGCTTGGCATTGCTTCCAAGATAGTTAATACTAGGCTTGGCATTTCAGCCCAGAGTACTTATTTCCCCACAGATTTGCTAATATTGCCTTCGT
>CM031619.1:30647341-30664841 GCA_018398815.1 Conus ventricosus | reverse complement strand
AGTAGGCCTAAACTGGTGTTATAATATGAAAATAATAACTTTCGTAAACAAGTAAATTGTGGGGCGGGGGGAGGGGGGGGGGAGCTTGTAACAAGTTTTAAAAAGATGTCTTAGAGCATTCAAATTTTGCTTAAATGAAGGGTTTTAGTCTTCAAATTGCATGCAAAACGTTTGGATGACCTAGGTAAAAATGCAGTTGAAAATTTAAGGAATCCTCGTGCAGATTTAAATGTGTGTGTGTGTGTGTGTGTGTGTGTGTGTGTGTGTGTGTGTGTGTGTGTTAGTGAGAGAGAGGGAGAGACAGAGAGAGGAGGGTGTGTGTTACTCATTGGAATCAAAACACACATGCATGTGCGTGGTGCGTGTGTTTAAGTGATGTGTATCCCTATATTTGAACAAGTTCTTATGTATGAGCGTGACTTTCACTCTTTGGGTATGTGTGTCCTCCAGGACTTCCCGTGGCACCCCAAGCCTCTGAACGAGCTGACGCAGATGGCGGCTGTGCAGCTGAATGAAACGTGTGCTTGATATTGTTTACAGGTACACAGTGCGTTGACATGTGACAATAGTAAGCAAAGTAAACAAGACTGTTGCAACATCAAAAACACCAAGTTGTAAACAGTGCACTATGCTTCTGTAGCACCCCGTCCTGAAGTGGGTATTTGTAAGGGTTCATGAATCACACCGCACCACAAGCTTTTCTTCTGTTCGCTTTGCTTTTGTTCACTACCTTTCCACGTCTCTCAGCCTGTCTGTCTATCTGTCTGTCTGTCTGTCTCTCTCTCTCTCTCTCTCTCTCTCTCTCTCTCTCTCACACACACACACACACACACACACACACACGCACGCAGGCACATACGCACGCACAATCGCGCACACATTCGCACACGCACGCACACTCGCACACAAACACACCGACACGTTACATGAATTGCATGCTCTGTGTGTGTGTGTGCGTGTGTGTGTGTGTGTGTGTGTGTTCTTCAATTTAAAAATTTACACCATTTGTGAAATTAGACGGAGTTTTTTAAAAAAAATGGAAGGGGGTAGGGGTGGTGGGAAGTGGGAAAGTGTGTGAGAGAGAGAGAGAGAGAGAGAGAGAGAGAGAGAGACTGTCTTTTATGTGAGTGTATGAATTCATATAGACGCTGTGATGTCCTATCACCTGATTCAATGCACCGGTTGAATTTTAGCAGTTCAAGGGAAGTCAGCATCACTGTGCTGTCTTTATGACGAGAAGTAATGTCTCATTAAAAGGGAGTTCTTTCCCTTTGATGAAAGGCCTATTTGTCTCGCATGCTGTGTGTGACATATTCCTTCGTAGATGATTTTACCTGTTCGTTTACGATTGAGCTAATAGCGAGCGAAGAGGAGGCTTCATTGGAAACATTGAGTATGATTGTACAGACAGATCAGACTGTTAGGCTACTTCCCGTTCCGCCTTTCCCTAGCAATACAGAGTTGGGGTTTGTGGAGATCGGCAAAATATTCGACTTTGATGGGTTTGTTGGAAGCTTCGTTCAAGTTTCTGTGCATGCATGAACACACACACGCGCGCGCGGTGTGTTGGTTGTTTGTGTGTATGTGGGGTTTGTTTGTGTGTGTGTGTGTGTGTGTTTTGTGTGTGGTACTAGATGTAGTAGTAAGTAGTTGGAGGTTAGCTGTTGGCCGACTGATTTTTGGTAATTGACCTTTTGAGGGCAGCTGATTACCAGACGTGAGAAGAGATATTGAAGGCTATCACTATGAATCTTTTGGGGGGGTTTCTGAATCGTATTCTAGAAATTAGAACATCTAAAACTGCTTTGGAAAAAAAAAGGTACAAGAATTGTCATACCGCTGGCAGTTAGTTACAGATTGTACGTTACATTTTCCTTTCCCCATGTCTTTAGTTTGTGTGTGGTGCAAAAGGGTTGCAGTTTCCCCCCTCCCTACTCTGAACACCTTAAAAAACAAAAAACACGAAAAAAAATTCTCGAGGCGTTCTTTAGCGAGAATTCGCGCTTGCAGTGTTTTTACCATAGGTTGGAGGGGAGGGTCGCGGTGGTGGTGGGCATTAAAAGTGACAACTCTTGTTAACGTTTGCAAGCAAAATCGTGTCAGATTGTGTCTGCTTTTTCAAGAACATGTTCTGAAACAGAAACCAAAACGAAAACCCAAAACCCACGAGAGCATGATTTTTTGGCAAAGTATGCTGATGGCTCGGGTTGAAAAGTAATATGTATATTAGTTCATTTGTAACTTTTTTTTATCATTTGTTAGTGCAACATCAGCTGTTTACTTTCCAGACGAAGCCTTTTGCTTCGTAATGATGAAAGTAAAGATTGCATGGATTTTATCCCTCCCTCCCCCCCCCCCCCCCCCCCCCCCCCCCCCCCCCCCCCCCCCCACTTTTACAGAAATTTGGAATTTTATACATACTTTCCAACAGCAGTTTACAGCTAAACAGGTCTGAAACCAGTGTTGAGAACATCTGCTGATTTAAATACATGACTGACTTCAGTGACTGGGTTCCAGAAGGTGAAGAAGAAGAGCTACTTGAAGTGTGTTGAGTCACTAATGACTGACTTCAGTGACTGGCCCTTTCAGATGGTAGAGAACAGATGACTGACTTCAATGACTGGCTTCCAGAAGTGAAGAAGAAGAGCTACTTGAAGTGTGTTGAGTCACTGGGTGACTGACTTCAATGACTGGCTTGCAGATGGTGAAGAAGAGATGACTGACTTCAGATGACTGGCTTACAGATGGTGAAGAAGAGATGACTGACTTCAATGACTGGCTTACAGATGGTGAAAGAAGAGATGACTGACTTCAATGACTGGCTTACAGATGTGAGAGAGAGATGACTGACTTCAATGACTGGCTTACAGATGGTAAAGAACAATGACTGACTTCAGTGACTGGCTTACAGATGGTGAAAAGAGATGACTGACTTCAGTGACTGGCTTTCAGATGGTAAAGAAGAGATGACTGACTTCAGTGACTGGCTTAGATGGTAAAGAACAGATGATGACTTCAATGCTGCTTTCTTTACCATTTCTAAGCCAGTATGGTAAAAGAACAGATGACTGACTTCAGTGACTGGCTTGCAGATGGTGAGGAAGAAGAGATCATGACTGACTTCAATGACTGGCTTACAGATGGCGAAGAACAGATGACTGACTTCAATGACTGGCTTACAGATGACGAAGAACAGATGACTGACTTCAATGACTGGCTTGCAGATGGTAAAGAACAGATGACTGACTTCAGTGACTGGTTTACAGATGGTAAAGAACAGATGACTGACTTCAATGACTGGCTTGCAGATGGAGAAGAGGAGATGACTGACTTCATTGACCGGCTTGCAGATGAAGAAGAGACTTCAGTGACTGGCTTACAGATGGTAGAGAACAGATGACTGACTTCAGTGACTGGCTTGCAGATGGCGAGGAAGAAGAGCTGCTGGAGGCGCGGGCGGTGCTGAAGGACGTGGCCGTCAGGGAGCACCAGAAAGGGGAGGACCAGGAACTCTTCTTCTTCTACGCTGGTGATGTGAGTGATCTGTGGGGGTCCTGCTTTTCAGTGGAGAGGCATAGAGTGTTGTGTTGTGCTGTTACGGGGTGAAAGTCGGTAAGCTGTTGACCACATGAATTCCCTGACTGATGCTGTGCGTCCAGGAGCATGCCCTCACTCAAGCCTACAGATCACACACACACGCGCACTAACATGCGCTTCTGCACGCATGCTCGCATGCACGCACGCGCGCACACGCGGGGGTGGGTGGGGGTGGGGGGGATTCGCCTATGAAATCACAATCTTTAAATACATGGCCTTTCCCTTAGTTGACGGCACATTTCAGGCCTTTGCACTCACCCGTGACCCTATCTTTGCGCCAGCTCCAAGCGCCCAAATAGTCTATTCCTTTGGTTTTAAACTGTCTGCTTGGAACCACTTGGCTTGTACCTTGATGGCCATGTGAAAGAAAATGAGGAGAATCCACTTTCAGACATAATAACAGTTCTCAAGACAATCTTATTGTGTCAGTCTATAAATACTCAACTCCTTAAGCAAGGCCTTTGGGCAATTGATTTTTGGTGTGCACCCTGTTGTTTGGAGAGTATCGGTGGCTTGCCTTTTTCCATGCTATGCAAGTCGTCCTCAATGAGTTAAACAAGGTTTGGCTTTTGTCCAGTCTACCTTGACCTCTAACTGGCACCATTGCCATGCTAATCTGTCCATCTCTTCTCATACTCATGTGTACAAGAGAGTACATGTTTGCATGCATTGATGTGTGTGTGTCTGTAGTTGTTTGCTCATGATCGATAAAAGAACAGCAAACATGCATTTGTCCAGTAAGGTAAGCAACCGTCATCGTCACGCCTCATTGACCAGCATGCAAATTGTCCAGCCCAAAAAAAAGTAAGAAATTACCATTTTCACATCCTTTGTCAAAAGATCATTCCTTGAAACGACATCGCAGCGTTACACATATCCCTTCACCCCGTTCTCCTGTGACGGCAGTTTCAACGGGCCTCATCACCTGCATGGGCTCTCTAACCCAGAGTGTAACAGCACCAATACCACATTGACCTTACTGATCACTGAGACCCCCCGCTGTCGTTTCCAGGAGGAGTTCTGTGACCAGGTGAGGGACTTCGCCAACCTGGAGGACCGCTCCCCCTCCTGGTCATCCTGGACAGCCCCGCCAGCAGGTGTACGTCAGTCCTGCCACCGACATGAGCTGCGAGGTCGTCACCGAGTTTGTGGACAGCTACCTGGCGGGCAAACTGACCGCGCAGCCCATCCGCCATGCGACCGTTCCTCAGGAGGCTTGAGGACCTTGGGGGGAGGGGTTGGGGCTTGATGACTTAAGAAGGCTTGAGGACTTAAGAAGGCTTGGGGGGCTTGAGGACTTTAGGAAGCTTGAGGACCCTTGGGGGCCTGATGATTTCAGGAAGCTCGAGGACTTAAGGGGGGTTTGAGAACTTAAGGAGGCTTAAGGACATCAAGGGGTTGAGGACTTCAGGAATTTGAGGACTTAAGAAGGTTTACGGACCTCAGGGGGCTTCAAGGCTTCAAGAGGCTTGAGGATCACAGGGACTTAAGGACCTCATGGGGGCTTGAGGATCTCAGGGGATTGAAGACCTGTGGTGGTTTAGGGATCTTGGGAGGCTTGAAGATCTCATGAGGCTTGAGGACTCGAGTGGGCTTGAGGGCTGGAGGATCTCAAGGAATGGATTACCTGTAGGGGCTTCAGGACCTCAGGAGACTTGAAGACCTCAGGAAGCTTGAGGTCTTTAGGGTTAGAGGACCTTTGGGGGCTTTAGGACCTCAAGAGGCTTGAGATCTTCAGGGGCTTAGGTCCTCAGGAGGCTTGGGACCTCAGTGGCTTTAGGACCTCGGGAGGCTTGAGGTCTTCAGGGGCTTGAGGACCACAGGGCTTATGGACTCAAGGGGAGTTGAGGACCACGGAAGGCTTGAGGATCACAGAAGGCTTGAGGACTTCAGGGGGCTTGGGGACTTCTGGAGGCTTGTGGAGGTCAGGAGGCTTGAGGACCTCAGGAGGCTTGAAGACCTCAGAAGGCTTGAGGACCATAGAGGGCTTTAAAAGTTTAGGAGGCTTGAGGATTTCAGGGGGGGGTTGGGTTGGGTAGGGAAGGACTAAAGGACCTCAGTCGGTTTGAGGACATCAGAAGGCTGTTGTTATTGGTGATGTAAATCTCACGGGTTGAAAAAATGTCATGAAAAATTGGAATTCATCTCCAGGAAGCTTGGTTTTTCTTTTTTAATTGCTACAAAAAACATGTGCTGTCTATGAAACTCATTACGTTAAGGTCAGCGCATGGTTGTTCTCACTACTTTCAGTAAAAAAGATCATACGTTTTTAGTTCACTTTAGCAGCGGATAAAGCCTTTAGCAGCAGACACAGCCTGAAGCCGCATGGTATTTTCATTCACCCTCATGACATAAGCTTTAATGTATGTGTTTTTCTTACATCAAGATGCTGCAGTGGTCTATGTTAGGAAATTGTTGCATTTGAGTGTCATTTCATTCTGTAAGAACATATAATTCTAATGCATGTAACATCAACCGTCAACATTTTCCCCAGAGTGTTCATGATTAGATTATGAAGCAAACATGTAGAAAACAGAGGGTTGGTGGGGTGGGGATGGCAAATGAACTACATGATTTGTAAGGTTGCTGTCAATCAGGGACAGCGTTCTTCAAGGCCTCGCCCTGTCCTATGGGGATGCCGGGATGGATGGAGTGCTGCGGGACAGTGGCATGGTTGACTGTCTGGGAGTGAGTCTTCGCTTGGCTGAGGAGTCAGGATTCCTTGGCGTCCAGTTCCAGATCTCTGATGATGAGGATGTTGATGTTTATTTTTCAGTACAGTGAATTCAACTTTTCTTTTCTTTTTTTGTGTGGATGGTACCTGAAAGAAAAGAAAGTGAAATTTTGTGATTTGTTTTCCTTTTGTGAAGAAAATCTCAGTTGAATTTTGCCAGTGATATGCCCGACCCGTGCACATTCGTCAGGCGGAATACAGAACATTATTCAGCTGTAGTACTGCGCATGAAAAAGGGGGGTGAAAAAGGAAATGAACTGATCTACATTTGTGGGTTAGAAACAGGCCAACAAGTATCTTTCTGTAAATAGTAAAGCAGGGATTGTCGGCTACATTTGTGGGTTAGAAACAGGCCAACAAGTATCTTCTGTAAATAGTAAAGCAGGGATTGTCAGCTACATTTGTGGGTTAGAAACAGGCCAACAAGTATCTTTCTGTAAATATTAAAGCAGGGATTGTCGGCTACATTTGTGGGTTAGAAACAGGCCAACAAGCGGCTTTTTTGTAAATAGTAAAGCAGGATTGTCAGAGGGTGTGAAGACAGGCTCATGTAGACTGTTACAGAGGGGAGAACTTTGATACTGAAAATCTTTTGGTTCTCGAGTTTGGATTTTAAATCGTTATTCATTAATAATGAAATTGTTAGGTTTTGTTCTGTAGCGTAGCATGACAGCTACCGGTGGCATAACGGGAAGGGGAAAACTCATAACTGTAGAAGAGGAGGTGGGCAGTTTGCCTAGTTTGGAATAAGGGTGATTCGGATTTTTGGAATTAAAAAGCATGCATGCATCAGCAAACATTTCAAGTTTAGATCATCTTTTTGTGTGATATTTCCTCTTCCTCTTTCTTGGTTAGGTTTTTCCCTTGCTAGGATCTTACACTCACTGTGACTTGTATGTAGGATCACGCTCTCATGTTTTTTTCCCCATCTTAGCATCTTGCAATCATTAAATCACTATTTCCCCCCTTTAGAATGCTGCAGTCACTTTTGCTCATTCCACCCCCCTCCTCCATACGAGGATCACAGGTTCACTACAAGTTTCTCATCTGAATATGATTCTGCGGATTTTTTCCCCCTAGACCTTGCAGTTGTTATACTCTTACCTTTGGGCGCTTTCTTTTACGAGTTCTTATTCCATTCATAGGATTTTGTAATCAGTATATTGTTTGTAGGATCCTTTGGTCAGTAGACTTTTTTTTTTGACGATTGTGCTGTTAGTAGACATCCCCCTCCCCTCCCCCCTCTCCCCCCCCCCCCCTTTGAAGGATCTTCACTGACTGTAGTTCTTCCACTTCATCCCCTCCCACTTCTTAGGGTCATGCACTTACTAAAAATGTTTTTGTTTTCATTTTTAGGATCATGCTTTCACTGTAAGTTTCCCCCTTTCCTAGGATCCATCATTTACTATAGCTTTTGTTTGCATAAGATCCTACAGTCACTGTCCCCTCCCCCCCCCCCCCCCCCCCCCCCCCCCCCCCCCCATTTTTAAGATTATGCCATCTTTATAGTTTTTTTTTGTTTCTTTCTTGGGATCTTGCAACCACGTTCACTTTTTTTTTTCTTCTTTCAGTGTTTACTTAGTTTCTCTCGTTTCTGATCTTCAGTGTGCATTGCTTACCTCATATAAACTTTGCAAGGATCTGAATCACAGATCGAACTTTGGATTGATGTTCTGGGGAGTGTGCTTTTAACGTTACATAATCTAAAGATCAAAGAACATCAATTGGTCAGCCATATTTTTCACATACAAAACGCAAGAAATGCAGGGGGGAAAATGAATGGGAAACAAGTTGACAAATCATCCGGGGTTCTGTTGATGATAACCCTTTCTTTAATACTCCAAAATCGTATTTTCATGTGGTGCTGATGAAATTGTCATGCAAGTACACACAGTTCATTTCTGGATAAAAAGAAATGTCAGAAAGAACATGGAAAAGAGGAGGTGATACATCAAGCACTGTGGGATATCTTCAGTAAAATTAGTTGGCATGTTTTCAGAACTGTCTTTGCAACCACAATGAATTTTTAAGTAAAGTTGAATGAGAAAATTTGACAGTGTGCCTGTCCTGTCTTTCATTTTGTATTCATATCATAGTGTACCTTTTCTGTCTTTCATATCAGAGTTGACACTCATATTATTGCAGTGTGATGTTGTGGGTTTTTTTTTTTATAATAAAAACAAGAGAAAGAGAAAAATGGGAGTGAAGGGGAAAATGATCTTGTAGAACCTGAAGAAATTCCTAGATTCACGAGCTTTCAATGTAGACATGAAAGATCATTTTCATATGTAGTCTTTTGTACCATTAAGATTTTGTTACGATGTTGTTATGTTTATCAATTGTTCTGTGGTGTTTCTTTATATACTTTGTCAAGACATGCATTGTTGAATCTCTTGAGATATCCATCATTATAGCAGACTGGCATCGTTTCTTTCTTTGTTTTGTTGTTCTTTTGTGTATGATATAGTGATGCCTCCCAATAAAGTCTCTGAATGAAGGCTCGCTCCCGTTTTTTCCTACTAGAGCATGTTTTCAGTGTCTATACCAGGTTTAAGGGTCCTATAATCCAACGTAAGAGTGTTTAACTGTGGAGATGACAGTCGTGAGGTGAAACTACAGACAAGATTGGATTTTCTTTTACAGTTTGAAAATCCTGTAGAAGGGCATCTGGGAGTCATGACCTGGATGCGGCTCGCCCCCCTTAGAGTGTAAGGAGTTCAGGGCGGAAACACTTCTCTGAGGAAAGTTTGTTCTCTGAAGACCTTCTGCTGTCAGGCTCTCCCTAGAGTTTCTCCCCACCGTGAGTTCAAACCACAGAAAAGATTGGATTTGTACAGTTTGAAAACCCTGTCTGACCACACAGCAGTAAATGGGAATGTGATTCAGGTCAGGGAAGGTTAACGTGGTTGAAGGAAAGGGACTGGCGCTGTCTTACATGATGCCATGCGACAGACACGGTGAATCTCCAAATAGTCCACTGGCCATACGGCAGTCATGCTGGGGGACTTTTAACACTTTACCGTTATTTCAAATTTACTTCCCAATATTCCCTATATATAAAGAAGTAGTTTTTCAAGATTTCTGAAGTACAAACAAAGAACAAGCAACGTCTGCTCCATCAATGAAAAAATTGCATGCCCAGAACTAAAGACTGCTTGTGGAAGCAGTTCACCTATCATGCATGCAGACAAGAGGCACAAAAACAAAACAAAAACATTCCCCGGAAAGCAGGTTTCCAAGTTTGCCCATGTCCCCAGAGCTGACACATTCGACACAGCAACAACAGGAGGAGAAAGGAACATTTCTGAAGGTCTTTGGTAACAGGTTCCATTGTGTTTTCCATGTGTCTGTACATAGTCACATGTTCCAGTTTAGCCCAGTTATGCAATGAATGGCTCTTGTGTTGTCGTTGTCCCCTATGTGGGAGTATGTATCTCTACATGTACGTGTGGTCTCTGTGGGATAATTAGTGACTGGACTCAGCAGTGATTGAACAATTTTATTGGGTTTTATTTCGTGAATTAATAATTGATTCTTCCGGGAAAATGTGGTAAGGAAGAATTTGTTAAGATTTGGTTTATTTTGAATGAATTTGAAAACATTGCAGGTTTTTATCACATTTAGTTTTGTCTGACTTACTAACGTGTTTCTCCTCTCTTGTGGTACTGAAATGACCAGAAGTCAAACAGCCATGCCTTGCAGTCCAGAGAGGAACATTCAGTCATACTGGATTCGCACTGAAGAACAACGATCGTCATCAGGGAGTTTCGTACGTGGTGTCCTGTGTAGATTGGATCAGAACAGTTGCCACTTCATTCTGCTGAAGTGACTCAGGAGCTGTGCAGTGTCTCCTCTGGTGGGTTGCCTTAGGATGACCCGATATTGATGGCTTCTAGAAGACTGGTGTTGCTTGTACATGAGGATGTTGGAGCCAGAACGAGCGGCATGGGAGTGGTCATGGAACATGCAATAGCAAAATACAGAAAAGTACCTTCCCCTTTCACCCTGTACACTGTTTTCGTCTTATTTTTGTTTGAACTATTTTTTTCTTTTTTTTTTTTCTTTTTTTTTTTGAATAGCTTTTCAGTTTATGTCTGATGTCCACCCAAGTGGCAGATGTGTGATTTGTTCATTGATGACTATGGATTATAATTGTATTGATGACGTCAGTACGATCTGTTCCAAAAGTACAACAACAGACCAATGATGCAGAAGTTCAAACACATTGTGATCTTTGCAGGATCTGCAAAAAGTAAATATTTTCCGTTGAAAAGCATTTTGTCATAAATGTACTGCTATAGTGGTGTGTTGTGATTGATATACATATATAAGAACATAAGGTTATATATATATATATATATATATATATATATATATATATATATATATATATATATAATATATATATATAAACTTTGCGTTCTTACAGTTTGACCCGCTGCTTTCTTGTTCCTTCTTGATTCATTCTTTCAGAAATATTCATTTTACCTACATAAATGTTTCTGACTGTGTGTGTACATATATGCACATCATCACTTCTAATTGCTGTTCGTCTTTGTACATTCTTCGTCGGCGACTGTTTAGAATCCACATCAAATGCAGGCCCTTGCCGCTTTATGACCATGAGACTGTAGGAGACTAAACAATGTGTCTGTGATGTTATCTTTTTCTTGTTTTTGTTTCTCTCCATCTCAAAGACTGCCCACACAGTGTGTATAAACTGACCTCAGTGTCTGTGGCCGGCTGTCCAGTGGTTCCTGCAGGCTGGTTGGCTCTGATCAGGTCGTCTCCCAGAGTGGCCATAGGACTGGGCCGTGTTGGTCAACATGCACGGCTGTCTGGTGCATGTCCCGGCCACAGGAGAGACGAAACAAGGCAGAAACTTTAAAGCAGGTTGAGTTGACATCGGTTGTCATCAGTAGGCTGGTGGAATTGGTCACTGGGCTTTTTTCTTTCTTTTTAAAAAATCTTTCCTGGACAGTAGGTGGTTGCCGTCATTTAGCCGGCTGTGGTGTTGTGGCCCGCAACTAGATGATAGGCTTCAATTCACAAAGGCTGTGTGTTGTCCTGAATAATGAAAATGATTTTTTTTTGTTGTGGACTGCTGATCTTCTGTTTCACCAGTACAACATCTTTGAGGATGTTCAAAAAGATTTACAATAGAAAAAAAAAAACCAGAATAGAAATCATCGGGTTTTTTTGGTCATAGACAGTCGTCGGGACTGATGACGTCAAATGAAAGACATATAAGAACGTATAGATAATGACGTGTTCAAACATACACGTAACGGACGAATAATATGTGTTTAAAGGTGTGTGTGTGTGTGGCGCCGCGCGCGTGCTCTTGTGCATACGTGTGTGTGTGATGCACATTTAAACACGCATTCGTCCGTTTACGAGTATGTTTTTATACCTCATTATCATACGTAATTTTTTGTCTTTCATTTGTGTCATTAGTCTCGAAGACGGTCGAATACGTTGATGATTTCTGTTCTCGTTTTTTTTTTTTTTCTTTTCTTTTTTCCATTGTGAATCTTCTGAATATCCACAAAGGCAGTGTATGCTGTTGTCCTGGTCGTGACCAGCTCGCTCGTCATTTGTCATTATCTTCTCAAGTCCGCATGGACTTGCTGTGGTGGATTGCCTCAGGGTGAACTAGCAACAAGCCTGTGGACTGATGTTTCTTGAGCTTCAACAGGGTAAACAACAAGAAACAAGATGCAAAGCATATAATCTTGCTCCCAGTTTATCTTCCTGAAAAACGTCATAATGAGACATGCGTCATCGTGTATTTGACGTCACAATCAAACATGTGTCATAATGTATTTCGTCACCGAGAGATTCCATAAAGAAGAAAAACCGGTTTGGGCCGTTATAGCCGTTAGTAACGGCTATTCTGGTGAAATAAAACATCGGGCATCATCCGTGACCCATAATGAACGTACCAACAAGTTTTCAGAAAGATCGGCCCAGAAGTTTTGTCTGGAGCGAGCGGAACACATTTTGACCACGGACAGACACACAGACAGCGTTTCTTCGTTTCCATGGTAAAGTACTCCCTATTCTATAAGAACTGGGAGTACAAAAACACACGAAGAAGAGTCTGTAGAAGCTCGCACCTTCCATTACAGATGTCCTAGAAGTATGTAGATCATTGTGTAGCCTACACAGTGGTAGTAACTTTTCATTATGCAGACAAGTGTAGCCTACACAGTGGTAGTATCTTTTCAATATGCAGACAATGTTAGGAACTTCCCCTTTTCCAGACAATGTTTGCATTTTGCCATTATCAGACAATGTTTGGATTTTGCCATTTTTCCAGACAATTTATAATCCTTTCATTTACCAGATAGAATTAAAGAACTTTTCTTTCGCCAGACAATATCAAGGTCTTTCCACATTTCACACAGTGTTTGAATTCTTCTATTTTGCCAGACAATGTTGGGATCTTTCCATTTTTCAGAGGACAGAGTAGATTTGTGGAGAATCTTGATTTTAACTGTTCCTGTTTGGTGTGCCATAAGAATCGACCTCTATGTTTCATCAAGGAGTTCTCTTTTTTTCAGTTTTGATGTTCATTGGATTGTGGAGTAGCACATATTTACCTGTACATATCTGATATAGTATAGACATTATTACTGGCGATATTTCATTAAAATCCCTTCAGTGGAGTGTAGTGTGTTGGAATGTATTTAAAGGCACAGTTTAACCTCACGTTTATTTTAAACCACTCAGGTTTATTTTAGAATATCCATCTCTAGAGTTCCGGTACTAACAAAATGTGCACAAACTCATCTTTTCAGACACAACACCGACTTACTCGCACACTTAAATGTACGCGCACACACACACACACACACACACACACACACACACACACACACACACACACACACATTTGCATGTGTGAAAACAGGCATGCACACAACATTTGCATGCACAAACGTGCGCGCGCACACCACCACACACACACACCCAACACACACACACACACACACACACACACAACACACACCAAACACACACACACACACACACACACACACACACACACACACACGCACCACCAGCACGCACGCACGCACGCACGCACACAAAGGAATTAATCATTGAAGTCACAGGTATGATTTATGGCAAATGTGAAGAAAAAAAAAAAGGATGCATCCTCACCTTACCCATCTTTCCACCCCCCCCCCCCCCCTTCACCCCCCCTCCTCCCCACCCCCCCCCCCCCCCCCCCCAAAAAAAAAGAAAGAAAAAAAAGAACTGATCGTAACAAGATTTTTTTTTAATGTGGATGCTTGGCTGTTCAACGTTTGGTCGCTTATGATAAGCGGTTACGCAGACAAACCCGGAGATAACATCTTTGTTCAAATGAAACCAGTTCAATGAACAAAACCTAAGATAGTATTTCTCTTCCGATACCATTGTACTGATTTGTGTACTGAATGGTGAAAACCGCGTTTAAAGTTTGAAGCCGAAGATATCAGGCATACTTATCCTACCAGTATGTTAATTTATGTACACGTACTTCGATTTGTTTATTTATATTTTTTAATGAATGTCGGTCATTATACCATTGCCGTAATTACATGTGTATCACTCATCCAATTGTTAAAAAAAGTAGTATTTTGCGGGTGTACAAATTTTTCTTTGTCAATGTTGTACTTCAACTTTTGAAACATGTTTGGGATCTGAGTTTGCAAATGTGTTTGTGAATGCTTTTAGTTGTAGTCAGAGTGTATGTTTGTGGAACGTGAGAGAGAGGGAGAGAGAGACAGCAAAATGTTGAAACACCTGATCTGTTTTGCAGTCTACTGAGAGTACTCAGAAATAGGTCAGTGAATGATTTGGACAGGACTGCCGCTTTATGTAGGTTTGAGTTCATTAAAGAAGCAAGTAAGTAGCTTTAGTAGTTATACACGTGTTTTTTTTTTCAATTGAAAAGTGTTAAAAAAATGTCTGGACAATAAAACAACCATTTGGACTCGATTGCTTGTTGTGTGTGTGTGTGTGTGTGTGTGTGTGTGTGTTGTGTGTGTGTGATACTGAAGTCCGAATTGACATTGTTTTGCGTGTTGTATTTTGTCTCCAATGGTGTTTTTGTATGCGTTTGACCCTATTCAAGTCCAAAGTGCGCTACACACACAGACACAGACGCGCTCGCCGCGTACACACACACACGCACGCACGCGCGGGCGCGCGTGCACACACACCACTCACACAACTGGATAGCACCCGAGGAATGCAGACACCACACACACAAAACGTGCATGCACACACCTACGCACGCACCTACACACCACAATATACACATACGCACACCGCATACACTGGCACGCACATGTGGGCCCATGCACACACATACACACGCACGCACGCACACACACACGTGAACACTCGCCACACACACACATACAAATGATAATAATGGCACAGACAGTGTTAGGTAAGTACTCAAGGTCTGACCAGCATGTTGGGCTAATGCGCAGGTCAGACATCTGTTGAGCCGTGGCTACGAGACCCTCTCATTAAATTCTATCACCGTGATCATTCATCCATCACCTGCAAATCATGCACTGGGTGGTCTCGAAAATTAACGGATGTGGTGTAGCGTATGTGGACTAGTCCGCACGCAGTGGTGATAACACCCCGGTGAAACTGACACTGAATCTGCCTCCATTGTTGAGGACAGGTTGCTGCCAGATTTAGATATGAAAGGACTTTGGTTGTTCCGGTAGCAGACTTTCCTGATCTGCGGTTTGCAGTCCAGAATCCGCGCTGTGAAACCTGGTATCCGATTGATGTGTTGATGTAGCCTGCTGATCTCGTATTGGTTGTTTTGAACGCTCAGGGATCTAGTAGAGGGAGGAACGCAGCTCCGGAATGAAATAACTACTCTTCATTTGCCACTCGCCATATCCATCTGTTGAAAAAACTGTCTTCTACACACCAGACTTACGATGACTGAATAGCAGGAGCTGACACAAACTGGGCGCTTCGGGTTCGTTCATCTTCCGACCTTCTTTATTTATATATTTATTTATTTATTTTGTCCGTTACTTCTGGCCTAGGGGCAGACAACAAGCATCACAGGTAGAAAGCCCTGCGAGCTGATGCAGTTTTCTCCCCTGCTCTTCCCGACAAACTGACTAAGTGTAAGATATAATGGGCGGGAGAGAGAGAGAGAGAAAAAAAGGGGGGAACAAAGAAAAAAAAAAAGAAAAAACAAACAAACGTTCTAACGATTTAACATTGACGACTCTAAAGTTATACAACTCACTCAAACAAATTTCACGGGAAGTGACTGCATTTTAGTCCGTAACTAATTACTCCCCTTCGTGAGAAAAAATTGTCTTCCCTCGTGGACTGACTTGTTCGTGCACAAGTTGAAACATGAATCGATAAAAGCGAACCTACAATCCTGTTTTGGGCTCCCAGCTTCACAGTAAATCTCCCCCACTTACACTCCCTTCCTCCCCTCCCCCTCCCCCTCCCGCCAGGTCAAAACCTTGTAAGGGTAAACGCTCAAAGGAACAAACTGTGGCAATTTAGGAAATGAAGTAAGTCTTTTGTTTGCCACTGTGCATATCCATTTGTTGAAAAACCTTCTTTGTCTTCTAATTACCAGACTTACGATCACTGAATAAAAGGAGTTGACACAAAGTCGGCGCTTCGGGTTTGTTCATCTTTGTACCTTTTCTGTCTGTTACGACTGGACTAGGGGAAGACAACCAGCATGAGAGATGGAATGCCATGTGAGTTGATGAAATTTTCTCCCCTACATTAGTCACAAAGAAATGGCAGAGACAGTTTCATCCGATTTAGATTGAGGTTTGGTGATTTGACCAAAAAAAAATGGCAATCGTTTTGTTTTTGTTTTTTTTCGTCACGAAAGTTCAGATCACATTGTCCACCCATCTTGTTCAAGTGAATGTGACGCCGAAGAATATTCTGTTTTCTTGTAGTGCTCATGCCGACAGACATAAAGACTGCAGTGTCTTGAATTCTCTTTCATACCATCCGAATAGATCAAGGGTTGCTATATTGTTATGTTATCGTACTGAGCATGTTGTAAAGAAACTAGCTAAATATATAGCTAAAGCCATGTATATGAGGAGAGAAAAAAAAATCGAACAATGCACTGGTTTAATTTTGGGATGATCAAGAAAGAAGGGGGGTAGGCCCTATATTATGTCTCTGAATGAGATCAGCTCAGAGAGTGGGGCGAATGGTTTGGAGTTCTCTCTCTCTCTCTCTCTCTCTCTCTCTCTCTCTCTCTCTCTCTCTCTCTCTCTCTCTCTGTCGTGATACTTGATTTTTTCGTTTGAAACTGATAATGGTAATGATGCAATGGTGTATAAACTTGAAGAGTCTTCGACATGAATTATATTTTGTCATCATTTTTCAACGTTCATATGAGAGAGATAGAGAGAGAAAGTGTGTGTGTGTGTGTGTGTGTGTGTGTGTGTGAGAGAGAGATGAGGAGAGAGAGAGAGATTATCGAAGGGACACAACTATTTTCAAAACCCTTTCAATATTCTGTAAAAAGAGTAGAGTTATTCCTCTTCCATAGACTTTTGTCTTTATCTGCCATCATCATCGTCGTGAACATTAATTTTATTTGCATTTAATTTGGAAAAAAAAAAGGCCCAAATTGCTCAGATATTCACTAAAAAGGAAGTATGAAACATGTATTACAAAATATACGAACAAAACGGGAAAAGGAGTCAAAACCATTTCTAAAATATTACACTCACTTTGACGTGAACACACACACACACACACACACACACACACACACACAACACATCGAGAATGCGTGAGCATGGACACAAACACACGCACACGCACACAGACACGCACACAGACACGCGCACACACACACACACACACACACACACACACACACACACACACACACACACACACACATGCGTTCTTAGGACCTCAACACCTGACAACTTTGTCTCGGAAGAATTACAAATAAAATCAGAAATAAATTATCCTAAACGGGCCAGACAGATATCTTCATTAAAGCCAATTGGCTCATAGTATCTGACTTACTTAAAGAGTCGGAAATAAATCCACAGTGTATTGATGCACAGCAAGTAGTTTCTCCTTACCCTAACTGGGAGATGAATAAACCACATTTTGATATCAATTACA
>CM031619.1:30642341-30644841 GCA_018398815.1 Conus ventricosus | reverse complement strand
AAAAGATATCCTCTAAGACACAAGTGCTGAGGGCAAATTCTTGGAATGAATCCGCAAGGGACTAAAATACAACAAACTAATAAATTCCCAAAGGGTAATACCGCACCGTTCCAGCAACTTACAGAGCAGCTTGGTGTTGCAATGACTGCAAGAAATATTCTTCTTAGATGGCACCTTTGGTTGGTTTTTTGAAAACTCAACAAACATACTACGGTATTGCACACCAACCTTTTCTGGGATTGTATTCTTCTTAAAAACTGAAAAGGCAGAGGAGTCAAATTACCACTTTCCGCGGTCACTGAGGAGAAACCACCACGTTTCGAAATATCGGTATATGACCAGGAGTTATATGTTAGTGAGTTTCCCTCCCTATTGGAGATGTCTCACCCTTGGAGAATATAAGCTTGCTGAAGGCTCATTTTGAGAAGCATTTATTTTATTTTCCCCATTCACCCACTCAAGCACATACTGTTAGTTAGGCGGAATCATCTACCACTGCAGATATGAATGCGTATCTCCCCCTATTTCTTCAATCTAAGACATAAGAGCAAGCTTTGTTTATAAATTCAATATTTCTTGCAGTCATTGCAACACCAAGCTGCTCTGTAAGTTGCTGGAACGGTGCGGTACTTATCCTTGGAATTTATTAGTTTTTGTATTTTAGTCCCTTGCGGGTTCATTCCAAGAACTTGCCCTCAGCACTTGTGTCTTAGAGGATATCTTTTTATATTTTTTACTTTTCACAAGAAAATGTAGTTTGTTTTGCTCTTTTATGATTTTCTTTTGCTTCTTAGATGGCACCTTTGGTTGGTTTTTTGAAAACTCAACAAACATACTACGGTATTGCACACCAACCTTTTCTGGGATTGTATTCTTCTTAAAACTGAAAAGGCAGAGGAGTCAAATTACCACTTTCCGCGGTCACTGAGGAGAAACCACCAAGTTCGAAATAATCGGTATATGACCAGAGTTATATGTTAGTGAGTTTCCCTCCCTATTGGAGGATGTCTCACCCTTGGAGAATATAAGCTTGCTGAAGGCTCATTTTGAGAAGCATTTATTTTATTTTCCCCATTCACCCACTCAAGCACATACTGTTAGTTAGGCGGGAAACATCTACCACTGCAGATATGAATCGTATCTCCCCCTATTTCTTCAATCTAAGACATAAGAGCAAGCTTTGTTTATAATTCAATATATATATATATATATATATAATATATATATATATATATATTATAAGAAACTAATAAATTCCCAAAGGGTAAGCACCGTTCCAGCAACTTACAGAGCAGCTTGGTGTTGCAATGACTGCAAGAAATATTGAATTAAAACAAGCTTGCCACTCAAGCACATACTGTTAGTTTGGCAGAATCATCTACCACTGCAGATATGAATGCTTATCTCCCCCTATTTCTTCAATCTAAGACATAAGAGCAAGCTTTGTTTATAATTATATATATATATATATATATATATATATATATGTGTGTGTATGTATGTATGCATTATATATATATATATTATAATATAAAATATATATATATAATATATATACATGCGTACACATACATATAAACACTTACATACATACATACATACAAACATACTACATACATACACACACATTGGTGATATATATATCCCAATATAAGCATAAATTATCCATTTTCATGTACTTAACCAATTTGTTTTTTTCTATTTTTTTTTTTTTTTTTTTCCATGTATCAAGTATTTTGAGATATATAATAATATATATATATATATATATAAAATATACATGTGTGTGTGTGTGTGTGTGTGTGTATAATATCAAAATACTTGATACATGAAAAAGAAGAAGAAGAAGAAGAAAAAATAGAAAAAACAATTTGGTTAAGTACATGAAAATGGGATAATTTATGCTTTTGAGATTACTTGTTGGTATTACTTATGGGTTTGTTTGTTTTTTGTTGGTTTTTTTACCGCAGAAGATGGGTAAGGTAAGTGTTTTGAAAGTTGTGGTACAATGGATTTGTTTGATGGATTCGGGAAGGGATTTCCCACAAAGAGTTCCCGAGTACGTTAGACTTGATTAAATAGTCAATTCTGCGGATTGGGATATGGAGTTTGTGGGAGTTTCTCGACGAGACTTTTGAGAATCGTCTCATTAAAGTTGTTGGAGCATTCCCGGTCAGAATCTTGTGCATCATTAGCCCTTTGTTGTATTTGAGTCTCTGGCTGAATGGAAGAATGTGAAGATGTTTATAATCAGAGCTTTCGAGGCTAGTTTTCTTCAAAAGGATTAATTTGAGCGCTCGTTTATGTAGGCTTATGTGGTTTTAGTGTGTTTGCTCTTGCAGAATCCCATATAGTCGATGCATAATCAACTTAAGACTGAATATGAGCATGGAAAAAAAGTTTTCGTGAATGAAGGTCAAGAAGGTGTTTGATTTTGGTGAGCTGATAGACTTTCTGTGAAAGCCTTTTGCATAGTAAAGTTATATGGGGATTCCAGCTG
>CM031619.1:30624841-30637341 GCA_018398815.1 Conus ventricosus | reverse complement strand
CGTACAGCATACACAACCTGTGGCGTAGGCCATACACATGATCATCTTTACAGCACACAGCGTACACCACCACCTCAGTCCACGTGGTGCACACTGCCTTCAAGCTACAAACAGGACCTACCCATCCACGCTGAAGTCATGGCGAGGACGCAGTACGAAAAGGGGGGGGGGGGGGGGAGTAATTTCAACCAACATTTTGCCAAATAGAGAGGTCATGTTGGAGTGGCGTTCTCAGAGTTGCTTCCAACCTCACCACCACCACCACCACCACCCCACCCCACCACCCCCCACAAACAAAAAAAGAAACAAAGAAACAAATGAACAAACAAACAAACAAGCGGAATTCTTATGGGAAAACATCCTGAGGCTAATGTTTGGTTGTTGTTGTTTTTCCATTTCCGGATGAGTGGAGAAAGTCAAAGCAAACACTGTGGCAGGTCTACTGTGGGTGTAGACAAGCCAGGTGGGGGGGTGGGGGGGGGGGTCTATCTTGTTCCAGTAGCTGATTAAAAAAAAAAGGCGCGTTGGTTGAAGTTCTTAACACATACATACAGTATTTACAGCGTACGTGGAAAACGCCACCGTCGTGTTCAGAGTGCGGACTGGTAATGTTTTCTGGCATGACTGCGTCTGTAGCGTGTTGCAACGGATGAATTTGAACTCAACGGCTTAGATACAAAACAATGTGAATTGGAAATCCTCGGATTTGAATGTTCAGCTGTGTTACGTCGATGGGGGGGGGGGGGGGGGGGGGGGGGAGGACTCGTTGTAAATACTGTTTCAGTTCAGAGAAAAATACTTTTTTTTCACCTAAGCTTTATTTAACAGTGTCTGTTCTTGTATGACCATGGTCACAAGACAGTCTCTGAATCGGCTTGTCTATAAACAACATGTATGCCCATTGAATGTTGAAGGTTTCAACACTCCGCGGTTCTGTTTGCTTTTCGTTTTCGATATACTCTCTCTCTCTCTCTCTCTCTCTCTCTCTCTCTCTCTCTCTCTCTCTCTCTCTCTCTCTCTGTGTGTGTGTGTGTGTGTGTGTGTGTGTGTGTGTGTGTGTGTGTGTGTGTGTGTGGAGGGAGAGAGAGAGAGAGGGGGGGGAGGAGGAAGAGGAGGAAGGGGCATTTCAAACACCAATGGGAAATTCCAGTGAGAAGTTTGTTTCTTTTTTAACCGTTGAATTAAACTAATTCTAATTTTTAAAAAATTCAGTTACACCACACACACACACACACACACACACACGCACGCACGCACGCACGCACGCAGACATGCAGACACAGACAAGCACACACAGATATAATCACATATATCATTAATCATGTCACACACGCGCTCGTGCACACACACACACACACACACACACACACACACACACACATGCATGCATGCATGCACAACGTATACAGATTATGTATATCACTTTAAATTTCTCACATACATTCGATATTTTAGTCACATCTTGTTAATCAATAGTTGAGTAAACATGAACATATAAACAAATAGGTAAAATATATATTCACCCCGTCTCTGAAGAGCGAACGTACGTAACAATGACGATTTTTCACTGGACGCATACTAAGCAAATCGAAACAACGACAATTTGTACATAGATCACACACCAAGGAACTCAAAACAAGGATGATTCATTCACTGGTCACACGCCTGGAAATCGAAACAACGATCGGGGGCCAGAATAGCCTAGCGGTTAGAGCGCCGGACTCGTAATCTTGGGGTTGCGGGTTCGAATCTCCGCCGGGCCGTTTCGGTACAGGGGGATTTTTCCCTCAGAGTAAACATTGGTTCTGACTCCATTTCCCATATAGTCCTTCGAATGAGACTATAAAGCGAGGTTTCGTGTGTGAACGCACGCACAACATCTTGCACACACGTAAAATCCTATCACCAATGTTCGGAAGAGAAGGCCGGTTTGGCCGTTGGTGTGGATGACACGTTACACATAGCATGCATCTTCCCTCTTTGTTGGGTAGATGGGATTAATCCTCGCCTGTCTATACAGGGAGTGCCCTCGGGAGTGTCGGCCTGCGTACGCGAAAAAAGAACAAGGAAAAAAAAAACAAACAAAAAAAAAAAACGATCGTTCATTTCCTGGCTTCACGTCGAGGAAATTACAGCAACAATAATCCACCCACAGGTCACACACTGAGGAAATTAAAACTATAACGATTCATTCATTTGTCACACACCAGAGAAATCAAAATAATGACGAATTATTCACAGATCACACACACACACACACACACACACCACACACACACACACACATCAAATAACCACGATTCATTCATTGGTCACATACCAGGGAATCAAAACAAGGAGTCATTCTTTGGTCACACATCAAAGAAGAAAACAACGACCATTCATTCATCGGTCACATACGACAAACAAACAAAATTCACAACAATGGCGATTCATCCCTACACAACACACCGATAAAATTAAAACAACGTCCGAATTACGGCAATTCATTCACACTAATGAAATCAATATAAAGTCGATTCATTTATTGGTCACAGACCAAAAGTCGATCCATTCATAGATGGCACACAACCAAGGAAATCAAAATAACGCCAATTCACTCACAGGTCACACCCTGAAATCAAAATAACGCCAATTCACTCACAGGTCACACACCCTGAAATCAAAATAACGCCAATTCACTCACAGGTCACACACCCTGAAATCAAAATAACGCCAATTCACTCACAGGTCACACACCCTGAAATCAAAATAACGCCAATTCACTCACAGGTCACACACCCTGAAATCAAAATAACGCCAATTCACTCACAGGTCACACACCTGAAATCAAAATAACGCCAATTCACTCACAGGTCACACACCCTGAAATCAAAATAACGCCAGTTCACTCACAGGTCACACACCCTGAAATCAAAATAACGCCAATTCACTCACAGGTCACACACCCTGAAATCAAAATAACGCCAATTCACTCACAGGTCACACACCCTGAAATCAAAATAACGCCAATTCACTCACAGGTCACACACCCTGAAATCAAAATAACGCCAATTCACTCACAGGTCACACACCCTGAAATCAAAATAACGCCAATTCACTCACAGGTCACACACCTGAAATCAAAATAATGCAGATTCGTTTGTAAGTCACGCACCAAAGAAATGAAAATGACGGCGATTCACTGGTCACACACACACCAAGGAAATAAAAACAACGGCGATGCACTCACTGGTCACTTTTTGAACTGTCAGAACACAGTTAGCTCCCCTGACAGCTCGGGGCCCCGCTGTTTATGCAGACGAAGATGGTGATGATGTAAATGATGATCCTCACACAACAGCTGCTGACTACGGTCCGACTCCTGTTCCCTCACATCATTATCACCACCGGAAAACAGCGGGGACTCCAGCTCCCCCTCCCCACCATTCCGGACCACCTCCTTCCCCTTCCTCCTCCGTAGCCGCCAGCGGGATGCGCGAGGTCTCGAGAGGAAGATTTTGACGAAGAGGTCACGGAACTGTTTGCCGATGGCGCAGTAGGCCACGAAGTTGACGCCGGAGTTGAGGAGAACCATGGTGTCCGCCACAGACACAAAGTGCGCGCAGGCCACAGAGCACTCCGTGAAGGCGTCTTTGCCTCGGACGATGATGAGGGCGACCGCAGGGAACAGCTCACACACGAAGAAGATGATGGTGACGGCGATCACCATGCCCGTCAGTCTGCCCTCCCTCGCTGACCTCTTCCTGTGGACCTCACCGGCACTGGACGAGGTGGTGGAGGCCAGGGAGTAGCTGGCCTGGAGAGCTCGGATCATCAGCACGTTGAACACCACGATCAGCACGAAAGGCGTGAGGAACTCGCAGATGAGGTTGATCCAGACCACGAACCAGTAGTTGTAGAAATGGCTCTCGCCCACCTCTGTCCTGTAGAAGACGATCCGGCTGGCGTTGGTGGCGCGGTCGAAGACGTGCTCGTAGGAATAGGCTAGGTAGAGGGGAATGTGGAACACTAAGGACCAGGCCAGGATCACCAGAACGGCTCTCCTCGCCCACGTTCGGCTGCACATGGTGGAAGCCAGCAGAGGTTTGGCCACGGCGATGTACCGCTCTATGGTGATGAGCACCGTCATCAGGGTGGTGACTGTTTGGGCGATGTGCGGCACGGGGTACACCACCACGTACACCGGCGTGATGAAGGCGCGGTAAGCGTCAGTCAGCAGTTTGGCCTGACTCAGCGTCGTGAGCGTCTCCAGCAGCATCTCCGACAGCAGCAGCACCGAGTCCACCACCTCCAGGCAGATCAGCAGGAACGGCGCCGACGACTTCTGGCGGAAGTGAGCCAGGATGACGATGGAGATGGTGTTGCACAACAGACCCAGCAAAGCGATCGTCGTTCCGCCGATGGCGAACACCCGACCCGCGTGACCCAAATGGCGTCCGGAATTGGGTTCACGTCCGTCACGTTCGCGTCCGACTCGTTGCGGAGGGTCAGGTTGAAGGCGACGCTCTCCAGAAATATCTTCTCGCGCCAAGCGGAGAAAAACATGGTGGTGAGAGGGTTCAGGGGGCAAGTTTTTGGGGGTGGTAAAAACGTTTTAGTGGTGAACATTGGTCCATCCTGAGCGCAGAGATTTGAACAGTTCAGAACACTGATATCACAATCAACGTTGGTTTTGCAATGGGAATCACAGTGCCAAATAATCAATTCTCACTGGTTTCGCGTCAATTCACTGGTCAATGCTTTTTACAGCCTGAATCACAGGACTATGGGAAGGGAAGGAATTCTCTTATCACACACATATCACACGCATATAATACTAGACAACTAATAAAAAGAAACAAGGGAAGGGGGGATGATTTTAACAGACTGATTATACACGATCTTTTGACACATTTTACAAGAAAAGCAACAGAGACTTTGACCGACACTGTACAGCGAAGTTTACCAAAAGTTAAAACACTTGACATGAAGATGGTTCAACACAATTTTTGCGTGAACTATGGAAACATGAAGATAAAGGTCATTTCGCTGGTTGTTGGCTCTGTATCAGGTCAATAGTTTCTGGAATAAATGACTTTGGTGAAAACCATCTTACTCTTTCGTGTCACAACTAATATCAAAGCCACTGTATGCAGATCATGGACAGCTCTAAAAAAAATATCAAGGAAATACGAGTAATTCTTGTCCCACAGAGAAATGAACATCCTTTTATACTGGAGAAAGTTTGCCATAGTCAGAAAATGCTCTATGTAGGTATCCACCAGAGAGATGCACCGGGTAGGTCTTGCCAGTTATTCTGTGTCTCTATGACCGCCTTCTTTCTACTTACTAACCCTTGTAGGACATTCCCACTTTCTTCGATGTCCATTCAGAGGGGCAGAAGAAAGAGAAGAAAGAACTGAATGGCTTCCTTTTCCAGTCTCACGTTTTGTTCTGTTTACTCCTGAACATGGACATAAACATGTCCAAAACACTGGTCCACCCCAATCCATGTTGTGTCGATTTGATGCTTCTGAACACAAAGCAAATCGGTTTTTGTTTTTGAGATTTTTGAGGCTGGCAAAAAAAAAAATCACCGCTGATGGAACAATGCCTAATGGTTATGTCTAGCAACTTCTCCCCAGTACGCATCGATGTGTTGAGTAGCCTGTTCCAATCTTTTGTTTTCCGAACAGGTGGAAGAAAAACGCACTTCAAAAACCAGGTATGTAGACGACTTGTGCGGCTGAACCATGAAATACTACTGAACAACATTGGTCACAAACATTTTTTTTCTTATTACAAGAATGTAAAGAGAGTATGCTTCTGGGAGACACTTCCTGATGAGTGCACTTTGATCAAAGAGCAATACAATCTGGCGGTATTTTCTTTGTACACATTTTGTAAAAAAAACAAGCACCATTGATTTACAGGATATTGTCGGCGATCATATACATTCTCTGCACAGCGCTGGCGCGAATGAATACCGGGCAAACAGTATAGAAAACATGTCCTAAAAAAAACGCACCTTCCGAAGTATATGCAGATTATGCAGATAAATGCAGATGATGCTGTCTAAGACGGTCAAATCCAACAGGAGAGAACGACAGGCGAAATTCTTTGCCGTGGCAGTCAACAACATCGGCCAGCATGTTTTGTCGACAATGAGAGGACCTTTATGATGTCCAACAACAGACACCTCCATCGGAAAGCCACAGCCAGCAAATAAACGCGTCACGCCGCAGTGGCACGCTCCACAGCAAGTCATATTTGTTCTCCCCGCCACAAGTGTCAATCTTGCCAAATGTCTTGGAGCTGTAGGTGACTTACGGGCGGGAGCCCATTATCCAATCAAAACGAGGACACATTATCCAATCAAAACGAGGACACATTATCCAATCAAAAGAGGAAGAAACATTATCCAATGAAAGTGTCGGTCAGATTATGTCCAGGGCCGTCATTGACGGGGGGCCCCCCCCATCGATAAAAGCTCTTTTCCTGGTTTTGTTCGGCGTTTGGGCGGGTTTGTCTGGCGACGAAATTAAAATTCATGCACTTGAGCTCGTGCCTCCCCTGTCTGCTAAGCGGCATGTTTTTCGTGGCTTTGTTGCCCTTTCCAGTTTTTGGTGGCAGGGACCCTTTTTCGTCTTCCTGAAAAGCACAAACATAGCAATAAGGGGCCGTTTTTTAATCCTTGGGGTAGAAAACACACTTTGCTTTTAAATGCTGAGACGCGATTAATTTTACTTTTCCTTTTTTGAAAAAGAAGAAGGCAATCCCTTTTTTTGTTGAGATATTTTAAATGCACACCCTTTTCAAAAAACAATGTTACTGGTGGTGGGGGCCTACCTTTTCGCCAAGAACAAAGGGGAAAATTTAACCCCCAAACAACAAAAAAAGGGAAGCACCATTTGGGGAAACGGAAATTAAAAAAATTTTCCCCTTTTAAACCCTCACCCCACTACCCCCAACTTCACCCCATCTCCCCTCTCTCTTTTCTCTTCTCCTCATCCCCCTTTTCCCTCCCTCCCCTCTCTTTCTCTCTCTCTCTCTTGGGGGGTTTTGTGAGAAAGAAAGAAAGAAAGAGAAAATAGAGGAGAGAAGAGAGAGAGAAAAGGGGAAGAGACAGCCACCGGGACAACAGAACAATTTGCGAAACCAAAAAGGTTTCAGCACATTCTGAAAACCTTTGAAAACCCCGTGATTGCAAATGACCTCCCCAATAAGAAAAATTTTTTTCACATCCCAATCTTTGGTTTGTTTTTTCTGTCTGTCTGTCTGCTGTCTGTCTGCCCGCCCCGTCAGCAACTATAAAAAAAACAAACCATCGAACCCATTATCACCCCAAAAACAAGGCACTGGGAAAAGGACAAAAACCCGTTAGATTTTGGGCTTGTAACCATGGGCGGGAATCGTAACTAAATGCTAAATTCAAAAGGAAAAAAAAAAAAGAAAAACCCTTTACGGGGCCCTACCCCCCCCCCCCCCCCCCAGACAAGTGTTTCCGGCGCTGAACTTTATGCACTACAAAGGGACCGAGCCACATTCTGCGTCATGATTCCCAGATTTCCTTCTGCTGCCATTTTTTTTTCTTTTCCTGGTGCTGCTGGGGTACCATATAACAATATCATTGCAAAATTACGTACAAAGATTGAGTTTGGCTCATGGACCGAGCCAGTATATCTTGTTTGCAGATCTGCTGTGCTAATAGGGTCAAACAATAGATCCAAAACCTCTTCATATGTATTGATAAGACCACTACAGATCCAAAATATCCTCACATTGTTCATAAGATAACGCAGATCAAAAAATATTCTTCACATTTGTTCATAAGATCATTACAGGTCCAAATTATCTTCACACCGTGATAGATCACTACAGATGCAAAATATCTTCCCATTGTCGATAAGATCATTGCAGATCCAAACTATCTTCACATTGTTGATAAGACCATTACAACTTTTCTGCTGAACACGAACTCTGTGAAGTCACCCTGATGAATTGATAACTACCAGTTTACTTATTCTCATCACATGCTTACGTTTTCTAGTGAAATAAACACAGACATTTTGGTTTTGTGCAAGTCCTATTAAAAAAAATATGTACACGACAGGTAACTCCTTTAGTCTTAATCAACTGTTTATGCCCTGTAGCGCAGAGAGACACACAGAGAGCGAGAAGAAGAAGAAGAAGAAGATGAAGAAAGAAGAAGAAGAAGAAGAAGAAGAAGAAGAAGAAGAAGAATGCAAAGAAGAAGGAGAAGAAGAGAGAAGTAAAAAAGAAGAAAGAGAAGAAGAAGAAAGAAGAAGAAAGCAAAGAAGGAGAAGGAGAAGAAAGCAAAGAAGCAGAAGAGGAAGAAGAAGAAGGAGAAGAAGAAGAAGAAAGCAAAGAAGAAGAAGAAGAAAAGCAAAGAAGAAGAAGAAGAAAGCAAAGAAGAAGAAGAAGAAGAAGAAAGCAAAGAAGAAGAAGAAGAAAGCAAAGAAGAAGAAGGAGAAGAAGAAGATGCAAACAAAACCCACCAAAAGCAAACTATGTTTTCACTCATAACTGTCTCAGAGGGCAGGTCCCAGATTCGCTATGACTTCGCACAGGAAGGCTGCGCTCTCCCACGAGTGCCCTTTGAAGCTATTGATTGATTTTCCTAACGCAACTTCCGGGCCGTCTCGGGAGCATTTCTCTCCCCCTGCCGCTCATTCTGATTTCCTCCCAAAGAGCCAGGGCCATGTCCTTCTATGCCACACCCCAGCTCTAACAGTCCACAGAGAGCCATCACCATCAGGTCGCCATTTGACAACCCACCAGAGAAAACCACGGCACTGGCACTGCCCCTCCCCACTCCCCCCCCCCCCCCCCCTCCCCCCCCCCCCCCCCCCCCCCCCCCCCCCCTTCGCCACCTTCCCTCTCCCCCCAGCCGAGTCACATTAGCGGTGTTTAGCTCTGCCCGTTTTGATAAAAAAAAAACGCAGGATACCATCGACTATCTTCTCATCCCCCCTCCCCTCGATCTGAACAAATAGTTGCTTAGATTTGACTCCCAATTCGTCACCGACGCAGATGCAGCGACAGGTGAATGACGATCCTATCAGCTACCATTGGAAAGAAAGCTGACAGAATTCGGCTAATCAGGTGGTCAGACATGTACGTCAGTTTGTAAAGAAAAGAATGGGGATTCAAAAGACACACAGGCGAAGTTGAAACAACTTAGTTTGTAATCCAGTTTACTTTCCATTGAAGATATGTGTCATTTTTTGTGTGGTTTAAAACAGGATGAATGTTGTCTTTAAGAAGGACAAGTTGGAAAGGAAATCCTTATTACATTCTGCCAGTTATTGTTATGTCATAAATAGTAACGTTCTATGACGGGCAGATGGAGTGGTCTGAATTCTCACTCTTGAAGATGGGAAATGGACAATAATCACCATCACGAGAAACAGGGTGACAGAAAAGACAGTGTTCAAAAATCCACAAGGGAGATAATCTATTTTAGAGGTCGCGTTCAGCGAGAATGACCCCGCCGTTTTCTTGGGACAGATGCCGCTGATGGGCGCGGCCAACGCAATTTTGCCCCACATCAGTCGGTTTAACAGATCAGTCAGAGAGAGAAAACGCCAAAAGATGAGAGTGAAGTGATGCGTTTGTAATACAGACAGTCAAGCACCACCCTGGCGTAAACTTCAAATCAAATATTTGACTCCCTGCCGCTATCGGCTTGACCCATTAACGGAGGACAGCTAACCTGTTAACTTTGGAGATATAGGCGTTATCTTCCCTTGATTTTTTCTTTCTTTCTGGAACTAGCCTGTTAGAGACTTTTAAAAAAAATGATGTTTAGTAGAGGATGAGGATGAAGATACGATGCAGTTCAACTGGTCTTTTGAAAGATCCAGGTACATCAAGTATTGGTCAGGAATGTCGGCAGACCTCTCAGAGATGCATGGTTCCAATGGACGAAACTGATTGTGTGGTACCTTGATCTCGTAAATGTAACTCTTTATGAGGTTTCGAGGGGTTGGAATAAGAATTAATTCAGTTTTGGATCTCTGTGTCTGTCTCTGTGTTATCTCTCTCTCTCTCTCTCTCTCTCTCTCTCTCTCTCTCTCTCTCTCTCTCTCTCTCTCTCTCTCTCAGTGTCGATCTATCTGTCTGTCTGTCTATCTGTCTGCCTGTCTGTCTTTCTGCCTGTCTGTATCTGTCTCTGCCTCTGTCTCTGTCTATGTGTCTGTCTGTCTGTTTCTCTCTCTCTCTCTCTCTCTCTCTCTCTCTCTCTCTCTCTCTCTCTCTCTCTCTCTCTCTCTCTCTCCTCGCCCCTGCGTCTGAATATTTCTTTCCCAGCCTCTGTCTCTCACTAACAAGGTCTGTCTGTCTTATCCTCAGCATCTCTTTCAGCCTCTGTCTGTCTGCCTGCCTGTCCCTGCCTGTGTCTGTCTGTCCGTCTCTCTGTCTGTCTGTCTGTCTGTCTCTTTCTCTGTCTGTCTGTCTGTCTGTCTGTCTGTCTCTCTCTCTCTCTCTCTCTCTCTCTCTCTCTCTCTCTCTCTCTCTCTCTCTCTCTCTCTCAATCAGTCACATTGATTAGCAGAGGATCAATACAGCGACAGCAGCCTTGATACGTTTTCAGAGTAATCTATTTCCCTCCTACACACACTGTTAATGGCCTACAGCGTGGGAAGGAGGGGGTGAGGGGCTCGGGCTGAAGCGGGGGGAGGAGGGGGGATGCAGGAGACGGAGGGGGTGGGAGGGGGGGGGGGAAGAGGCGGAGGGGAGGGGCTTTTTTCCCCACAAGAATCCCCTACTGTTTACGAAGGATCGTCAGACAGTTTCAAGGGGTCAGAAAAAAATGGGGGGTGCGGGGGTGGGGTGGGAGGGGATGGAGGAGGGGAACAAAAAAGGTTGAGGGTCAGGTCCTCCCTATATATATATATATATATATATATATATATATATATATATATATATATATATATATATATTATATATATATATATATATAATGCTGAACAATTAAGTAGTGGGGGAAAACAAGTGCAGGTTAACAATTCTTCAGTCGTTATAGTAATGACTTGGCAAAGATTTGAACTTTAAAAAAAATAAATAAATTAAAAAATAAAAAATTTGAAGATGAAGAAAATGGGGGAAATATATTATAACTATGAGAAGCACTTCACTAGCTGCCTGAGGGAACCATCATAATCTCTCTCGAAGGCACATTTATTTGTATTGCCTGCTCCTAGGCCTTTCGTCCGCTGGATCGGACTCATCAGGGAGACATATATATATATATATATATATATATATATATATATATATATATATATATATATATATATATATATATATATAAAGAGCACAAACATGTCACGGCTGATCGGCAGAAGTGGGTGTCATGGAGATGAGATGGTAGGTGGTGCTTGCGTCTGTCTGTCTGTCTGTCTGTCTCTGTGCGTGTGTGTGTGTGTGTGTGTGTGTGTGTGTGTGTGTGTGTGTGTGTGTGTGTGTGTGTGTGTGTGTGTGTGTTGTGTGTGCGCGTGTGTGTGTGTGTTGTGCGCGCGCCTCTGTGTGTGTGTATGTGTAAGAGTGAGAGTGAGAGAGAGAGAGAGAGAGGAGAGAGAGAGAGAGAGAGAGAGAGGAGAGAGAGAGAGAGACAGAGAGAGACAGAGAGAGACACACACACAGAGAGAGAGTTTAGGCTCAAAGACGGCTTATTGTTCGTCAGTCATTTGGCCCATATACCACTCGTACGACATTTTGGTGTGTGCACATAAACATGTGTACATTACAAACATACAAAGAGATTTGTATGATCATTATCAATACATTTGCAGTATTGTAAACAACAAATAATTGTCCATGATATACCGAGTCGAAGACCTTTCTGAAGTCAACAAAGGCAACATTTATTTCTTCTTTTTTTAATAACTTTTACTCTTCTGGACTGTCGACTACAAATCAAGCATCATTTTCTTCCAACCATTTGTATACCCTTGTGTTCCGAATGGATATAAAGCATAACACTAAGTATAGACACTGCTCTATAGTCTACGCTAAGTGTGTACCACCCCTTTTGTGAATTAATACTGTGGGAGATGGGTGTGTATCACCCCTTTTTTTTGAACCGATACTGTGGAAGATGTGTGAATGCCAGTACTTAAGAGAAAACGAAAAAAGTTTTGTTTTTTTCAAAACGGAGTGACTGAGGGCGGAAAATGAAGTAAAATTTGCAAAGAGACGGGGTTAGTTACCGCCAAGGACATAGACAAACAGAGTACAGGACTAGACACAATGCATTTCGACCTCTTGGGGCTTCTTCAGGTGAAAACAATTAACATTTAGCACAGCGACAAGAACACGGAACCACTTAGCTGCGTCTGTTGGCCTCCAAATCAAAGTCAAAATGGCCGCCAGACGAAAACTTTTCTTTCCTCCTCCAACCCTCTCACTACTTCCTCTCCCAATATCCTCTCGTTTCCGTCTGGCGGCCATTTTGACTTTGATTTGGAGGCCAACAGACGCAGCTAAGTGGT
>CM031619.1:30597341-30619841 GCA_018398815.1 Conus ventricosus | reverse complement strand
GGGAAGGTCATGTCTTTGAAGATTGTGAATGACGTCATGGGTGGAAGTTCCCCCCCCCCCCCCCCCCCCAAAGTAGGTGAAATGATCGGTGGATGGTTGCTCTTTTGATCAAGCATCGGGGGCCGGAATAGCTCAGTTGGTAGAGCGCCGGACTCGTAATCCAAGGGTTGCGGGTTCGAATCTCCGCCGGGCCGTTTCGGTACAGGGGGATTTTTTCCCTCGGAGTTAACATTAGCTCTGACTCCCTTTCCCAAACAGTCCTCCGAATGAGACTATAAACCCGAGGTTCCGTGTGTGAACGCATGCATAACATCTTGCACACACGTAAACTCTCATCACCAACTTTCGGAAGAGAAGGCCAGTTTAGCCGTCGGTATGGATGACACGTTACACATAGCATGCACCTTCCCCGAAGATGGAGCATGGCTGCCTTAATGGCGGGATAAATAAAAAAACGGTAATGCACACAAAACTCCACTCCCTTTGTAGGGTAGATGGGATTAATCCTTGCCTGTCCATATAGGGGGTGTCCGCAGGAGTATCAGCCTGCGTACGCAGAAGAAGAAGAAGAAGAAGATCAAGTATCAGTCTGATATCAAATGCGGGCTCAAATTCATGCTAGGCTTCATGGATTATGTAGTGATTTGGTGCAAATTGCTAATTGTGGCGTGTGGCCTCGTCGCCCATGTTCCTTCAATCAGATTTCACAACCGAGCGCGCGCCTGCTTGGAGACGGTGGTATGCGCTCATAACACGTGCGTCATTTCCTGTGTTGGCGTACAGGTTATCAGAGCACCGGATCAGTCACCGTTTGACGTGTTTTTGACAGAAGAGGGTTTGAGGTGTGGGGAAGACAAAGGGGGGCAGGCCAAGCCCCGGTGCCAACCACATGGCAGATCATCTGTCAGACTGAACGACAACTGAGCCAACACCTTGTGAAGGATTGGAGCTGCGAACCCGCGACTGTGAAAGATGGGGAGGAAGCACAAAATTGACAAACGAAACGAAACAAAACGAAAGGAAACGAATTTTCATTTTACCAGGGTAATGAGAGGTGAATGTTTCCCCTACCCAGCCCTGGGGCAAAAGGAACCAAATAATCAAGGTAATGAGAGGTGAATGTTTCCCTACCCAGCCCTGGGGCAAAAGGAACCAAATAATCAAGGTAATACATATGAAGAACAAACAAATAACAAAATCTCACACAATGCGAAAATAGAAGAAGAAGAAGAAGAAGAAGAAGAAGGAGAAGAAGAAGAAGGAGAAGAAGAAGAAGAAGAAGAAGAAGAAGAGAAGAAAGAAGAAGAAGAAGAAGAAGGAGAAGAAGAAGAAGAGAAGAAGAAGAAGAAGGAGAAGAAGAAGAAGAAGAAGGAGAAGAAGAAGAAGAAGCAGCAGCAAAAAAAAAAAAAAAGAAGAAGATAATCGGTGAGAAGATAGGAGAGAAAACAAAATATCTAATCGAACACAAGGCAAGATAAGGCAAAGTAACTTGAAACAATGCGAAACAAAATAAGGCAACTTAAAGCAAGATGTGGTTAAACAAAGAACAAGCATATGACAAGGCTAGGTGAAGAAAAGCATGGCAACTCAGAGAGAAGACAAGATGAGTAAAGCAAGATAGATTTAAGTTAAGACAAGACGTGGCAACTTTAAGAGCAACGAACAAAAAAGACAAAATGAGGTAAGGCGAGGCAATTTTTTTCAGGCAAGGCAAACTGAGGTAAAGCGAGACAATTTGGAGACAGGGTAAGACGAGGGAAAACAAAGGCGCCTGAAAAGCAAGGTAGGATGATGTAAAGTAATGCCACTCTAAGTCAGGCCAAAATGAGGTAAAGCAAGGCAGATCAAAGACCACAAGGCAAAATGAGGTAAAGCAAGGCAATTCACTCACAAGGCAAGATGAGGTAAAGCAAGGCAACTTAATCACAAGGCAAGATGAGATAAAGCAAGGCAATTCACTCACAAGGCAAGATGAGGTAAAGCAAGGCAATTCACTCACAAGGCAAGATGAGGTAAAGCAAGGCAATTCACTCACAAGGCAAGATGAGGTAAAGCAAGGCAATTCACTCACAAGGCAAGATGAGGTAAAGCAAGGCAATTCACTCACAAGCCAAGATGAGGTAAAGCAAGGCAATTCACTCACAAGCCAAGATGAGGTAAAGCAAGGCAATTCACTCACAAGCCAAGATGAGGTAAAGCAAGGCAATTCACTCACAAGCCAAGATGAGGTAAAGCAAGGCAACTTAATCACAAGGCAAGATGAGGTAAAGCAAGGAAACTTTTTTTTTTTTTTTTTTTTTTTTTTGCTGTCCCACACTCTGCGCCACCTCAGAGGCAGTGCACCCACGCCGCTCATTCCGACACCCCGTCCACAGCCACAGCCCGGTCGGCCCCGCCGCAGCCCCGGCACCGGCAATCCACAGGGAGCAGTCAATGTCAAGTCGTCAAGAGGCAACCCACCGGAGGAGACACTGCACTGCTGCCGAGTCACTTCGGTGGTGTTCAGTGGCGCCTGTTCTGATCTAACATACGCAGGACACCACCTACTAAGCCCCTACTGACGACAATAATTGCTTAGTCGCGGAGCCGGCGTAAGTGAGCTCTCCCTCCGGAGGGCGCCACCACGTCCGTGCAACGACAGCCCCCATGGACTCGCCGATACCGGTGACCTCGACGGAACCAAACCAAGGTCACAGACGTGGAGAGGACATCGAAATTGAGGTCACCATGAGAGCAGGGCATGAAGGGCCACAGAATTTGAGACATTTTTTTTATGCTGATCGATGAGAATGAGGATGATAAAGATGATGCTACGGATTTCCGTTTCGGTCTGAGACTACATGACAGGGCTGTACTCTACGCTTCCTTTCATAATATATCCCGGCGTCAACCAGGCCCGAGAGATACAGGCACATGCAGTGTTGGTCATGAAATTTGAGCAACACTCTCAGAAACGCATCCATTAAGTGGATGAAACTCGACTGTGTGGTCCCAGTCTTCCCAACTGAGTCCGCAGCAAACTCAACTCTGGGTAGGAGCCGGTCGGGGCAGAAAAACCCCACATGACTTCTGATGGGATTCGAACCCACGACCTCCCAGCCGGGAGTCCGCGACGTTAACCACTTCGCCACGGCGGCTGGTATAAGCAAGGAAACTTAACCACAAGGCAAGATGAGGTAAAGCAAGGCAACTTAATCACAAGGCAAGATGAGGTAAAGCAAGGCAATTCACTCACAAGGCAAGATGAGGTAAAGCAAGGCAATTCACTCACAAGGCAAGATGAGGTAAAGCAAGGCAATTCACTCACATGGCAAGATGAGGTAAAGCAAGGCAATTCACTCACAAGGCAAGATGAGGTAAAGCAAGGCAATTCACTCACAAGGCAAGATGAGGTAAAGCAAGGCAGCTTAATCACAAGGCAAGATGAGATAAAGCAAGGAAAGTTAATCACAAGGCAAGATGAGGTAAAGCAAGATAAAATAAGACTAGAGAAGGCAAAACAATATAAGAAACTATATAAGATTCAACGCCTGGCATCCTTGCGCTGAAGAGTGAAGAGATCGAAGCTGAGTACCAAATTCGTTCATTTTCGTTGTATTATTTGTTTGTGTCTTGCCTGAAGAACACCTAAAAGGTCGAAACGCGTTGTGTTTTGTCTTGTGACTCGTTTGTCCACTATTCTCATGGCGGTTTGCTAACATTTATTTAAGATTTATATAAGAAAAGGCAAGAGAAGGCAAGTCTACTTCAGGCAAAGCAAAACAAGTCAAGAAAGGTTCACGCAAGGCAAATGTAGAGAATGCAAGACGCGGATGGCAAGGCAGCTAAGGCAAGATGACGTAGAGCACGTCAAGATAGGTGAGGCATGTTAGGAAACAGCCAGATAGAACAGGACGACTTCACACAAGTCAAGAGAAGGGAAGACAATTTACGACCATACCACACCATTAAGCAATAATCACAAAACAAACTACAAACCCCACTGTTTCAGCCCCACCCCACCCCCCACCCCCAAGCTCCCCCTCCCCCCTTCTTTTTTTTTAAACAAACTCATTTTACCAGTATCCCTTCTCTTATCATATACGTTCTCATCATCGCCACTATTATTGCCATTAATACTATTATTATCACGATTATCATTACTCCCTTGATCCCCTTCTCAATGGCCTCAGTTTCATCCCAATAGCCATTTCGATTTTGCGTCGAATATGAGAAGATAAGTGATTTCTCGTTCTTCGTTTTCACTGTCCTAAATGCCATTTGTTTTTGCCTGAAGAAGACCCAAGAGGTCGAAACGCATTGTGTTTTGTACTGTACTTTGTTTGTCTGTGTCCTTGGCGGTAACTAACCCCCTCTCTTTTTCTAAATTTTGTTTCATTTTCCGCCCCCAGTCACTCCGTTTTGAAACCATCTTACAACCACGCAAGACAGGCAAGACAACGTAAGGCCAAGCAAAATGGGCGAGACAATTTTAGACATTAGTGACCTATCACCACAAAATGATTCGCGTGTCATACTTAAGCGTTCTAAAATAACATATTTTTCTAAAGGTATTTTTTCTGCTCTTTTCAATCGTGAAAACCATTTTTAAATCGGGCTTTTAGTTTTCAAGATACAATGTTTTGAAGAGGGTAACCCTCTGAGAAGCGCTTTTGAGAAAATGAACAAAAACAGATGCACACATTCAGCATAATGTTAACATATTAGGTGTTTGAAAATGTCATTTTAATACAGAAAGCAGTCAAATATAAACAATTCACTCAGTGTATTTTGTGCAGGAAAACTTATGGTATCAGCTAGGGTCAAAATCTCAAAATCGACTCCTGACACCCCTACTGCCTGTTTTGGCTGCTAATTGAAAACCCGGAGAGATGACAAGCGACTCATTCCGTAGTGCAAGGTCAAGGTAAAACAGAACAAAAGAACCTGAGACAAAGCAAGAGAAGGCAAGATCAGGCGAGACAACCGAAAGCGAGCGGGTAACTTGAGACAACTTTAAGACAAGGCAACATAGCGTAAGACAACTGAAGGCGGTAGGACTAACGACAACACGAGAGAGGTCAGACAGCTTTAAGGCAGAACCAGATAAGGCAAGACAGTTTGAGGCAAAGCGAGATAAGGCAAGCTGCGTAAGGCAAGGCAAGGCAAAGCAAAACAACTCTGGGTAAAGCAAGATAAGGCAAGACAACGTGAGGCAAGGGCAAGCAGTACCAGGCAAGACAAGGTTATCTTTGTGGATTGTCCATGTTGGAGAAATGTGTCCATACCAATCTGTCTTCGGCTGACGTGTCGTGACCCGAGCGAGATTCTCGTCATAAGGTTTTCCATCTGCAATTTAAAAGAAAACGTGAGTGAAGAGAGAGAGAGAGAGAGAGAGAGAGAGAGAGAGAGAGAGAGAGAGATGGGGGAGGGGGGGAGGAACAGCGAAAACGAGAGAGGGAGATAATGAAAGGGGAGAGAGGAGAGGGAGAGCGGGGGGGAGAGAGAGAGAGGGAGGTACAGACAGAAAGAGACAGACAGAGATACAGACAAGCAGACAGACAGACAGACAGACAGGCGGACATGACGGACGGACAGACAGACTGACGCACACACACGCGCCCTCCTCCTGCTCCCCCCCCCGCCCCCCCCCCCCCCCACACACACACACGCTCCACCCCCCCCCACACGCACACATATTCACACACGCCATCCCCCCGCCCCTCCCCCCCAAACACACACACACACACACACACACACACACACGCACACGCACGCACGCACGCACGCACTCACGCACCCACGCACGCACGCGCGCGCACACACACACACACACACACACACACACACACACACACACACACACACACACACACACACACACACACACACAAACGCGTGCGTGAACGCACACACACACACACACACACACACACACACACACACACACACACACACACACATACGCATACACGCGCGCGCGCTCGCGCACACACACACACACACACACACACACACACACACACACACACACACACACACACACACACACAACACAAAGCACAAAGCACAGAGGACATTTTTCATCTTCCCAAATGCCAGAGGCTAAAGACCAGTGTCACTCAGCCACAAAGCCTGCACAGGGCCCCCCTGTCTGTGGATACCCCAGAGCCGTGCTTCATGAAGCATACAGATCGATAGATCGATAACTTGGGTTGGGTTTTTGTCTTTCTTTCGCCTCTCCTCCCCATCCCCACCCTATCCGCTCCATTCCCGTCCACCCACTTTCCCGCTCCCGCCTCTATCCCCTCCTTCCCTTCCCCTCCTCCCTTTCACTGCTCCTCTCCCCCCCCCCCCCCCCCCCCCTCTGCTTCTGCGGTACAGTGAGGGGCATTACCCCCCCCCCCCCTCCTCCCCCTATCTCAGAGTCAGCCAATCTACGAGCAAGTATCCTCCCCGAGAGTATGTGTAAGGTCTCCTTTCGGAGAATACCCAGCACCACCACTTCGATGGTGCTGAACCGGTGCCTGGTCCCGTGCAATAACAACAACAACAACAACAACAACAACAACAACAACAACAATATAACAAACAAACAGGGTAACTCTTGTTCCCACGATGAAATAATTACAGGCCCGTAACTCCAAACGAACCCACGATGAAATAATTACAGGCCCATGACTCCAAAGGAATGCTGCTTACGACGTTTGGTGTCGTAAGCACCGTTCGTTTGGAGTTACGGGCCTGTAATTATTTCATCGTGGGTTCGTTTGGAGTTACGGGCCTGTAATTATTTCATCGTGGGTTCGTTTGGAGTTACGGGCCTGTAATTATTTCATCGTGGGTTCGTTTGGAGTTACGGGCCTGTAATTATTTCATCGTGGGTTCGTTTGGAGTTACGGGCCTGTAATTATTTCATCGTGGGTTCGTTTGGAGTTACGGGCCTGTAATTATTTCATCGTGGGTTCGTTTGGAGTTACGGGCCTGTAATTATTTCATCGTGGGTTCGTTTGGAGTTACGGGCCTGTAATTATTTCATCGTGGGTTCGTTTGGAGTTACGGGCCTGTAATTATTTCATCGTGGGTTCGTTTGGAGTTACGGGCCTGTAATTATTTCATCGTGGGAGCAAGAGTTACCCCACCTGTTTGCTATTTGCTGTTGACTGTTCTCTACTTCATTTAAGATTTCCTTTCAGAAAAGAGGGAGACAAACAATTACACATCATCAATTACACAAGTACACCCTACTGTAGCGAGATTTCTAACACATGGAAAACAAAACTGTTCTTGTGACGTTACGAATATCTGTAAATGTTCCATTCAATAAATCGTCGTTGACTGAATCGTCCACTAATGGATCAGGAGTTAGAATTACAGGGGTCTTCTTACTGAAAACTATCAAAACGTAGGACATATTTGGCATGTCCAATACATTATTAACAATGTGGCGTTTGTTACTGTTCAAACCCGATGCTGTTTGACTAATATGAAGATTTCTGTATCCAATCACCTCATTCTGTCTGATGGGTTGTGCAGATAAGTGTCTGTAAAAAGTATATGAGTGTGTCATTTCATAGGTAATTATCGTCTGATAAAATCTAAGAGACGCTTAAAAAATCACTGAACCGAAAATTCCCTTCTGCTGAAGCACTATGTTTTGTCGCGGCATTGGATTGAGTGAACGTGCCCTCTGGATGCCCCCCACCCCCCACCCCACCCCACATACACACACACCTCCCCGCATCCTTCCTCCAGAGAAATGCAGTTGTATCAAATCCGTTTAAGATTCATTTTTTGTAATCCGAAGACTTTCTTCAGTAAATTGAAAACAAAAAAAACTCAAGCTGTTCAGCTCTGGTAATATTCCGTTTTTGTCTCTTTTCATTCAGCCTACTACCAAACTACACTTTGTTCTCCGCTAAATGTACAGTGGACTGGTATCATTTTCATCGTTCAATTGTTCATTTACATCCTCCATACCAGAATGTACTGGAAAACTAAATTGTCGTTGGCTGATTTGATTCAGAAGCGGTCATAACTCTTTCTAGTACTCTCTCTATGTAGACGGCTACCATGGTTTCATATACTGGCTCGGTCTGCCAGTAGTACCAGTCTGTTGTTGTTTCTCCTCTCTCTGAATCTAATCGTTGACAGGCTGATAAAAACAGCTGTGCATAGATTTTAACAGGAATTGTAAGTAACTCCGCCGGTTAACATGGAAAAACAAATGACAAGACAAAACACGACGCGTTTCGACCTCTTGGGTCATCTTCACGCAAAATAAACCACATTTAAGGACAATGAAAACGAAGATCGAGCAATCACTTATCTTCACAAAATCGTTGCACACTTTAAAATAGCAATGCTTCAAGACGTACGCACAATGCATTTCAATTTCAGGGTTCAATTGTTCATTTATATCATCCATACCAGAATAAAGAGGAAAACTAAATCTTTGTTGGTTGGTTTGATTCCGAAGCAGTCATAGCTCTTCCTGGTACTCTTCTCTACGTAAACGGCTGCCATGATGTCATGGATTGGCTTTATCTTATTTAACAAATTTACGGAAGAAAATCTTCAGTTACAAAACAAAATATGAACGGTTACATGCAGAAAAATGGTTGTCAAATACGGCCACTTGAATGCATGTTGCAACCGACCACTTGAATGCATGTTGCAACCGACCACTTGAATGCATGTTGCAACCGACCACTTGAATGCATGTTGCAACCGACCACTTGAATGCATGTTGCAACCGACCACTTGAATGCATGTTGCAACCGACCACTTGAATGCATATTGCAACCGACCACTTGAATGCATGTTGCAACCGACCACTTGAATGCATGTTGCAACCGACCACTTGAATGCATGTTGCAACCGACCACTTGAATGCATGTTGCAACCGACCACTTGAATGCATGTTGCAACCGACCACTTGAATGCATGTTGCAACCGACCACTTGAATGCATGTTGCAACCGACCACTTGAATGCATGTTGCAACCGACCACTTGGATGCATATTGCAACCGACCACTTGGATGCATGTTGCAACCGACCACTTGAATGCATGTTGCAACCGACCACTTGAATGCATGTTGCAACCGACCACTTGAATGCATATTGCAACCGACCACTTGAATGCATGTTGCAACCGACCACTTGAATGCATGTTGCAACCGACCACTTGAATGCATATTGCAACCGACCGCTTGAATGCATGTTGCAACCGACCACTTGAATGCATATTGCAACCGACCACTTGAATGCATATTGCAACCGACCACTTGAATGCATATTGCAACCGACCACTTGAATGCATGTTGCAACCGACCACTTGAATGCATGTTGCAACCGACCACTTGAATGCATGTTGCAACCGACCACTTGAATGCATGTTGCAACCGACCACTTGAATGCATATTGCAACCGACCACTTGAATGCATATTGCAACCGACCACTTCAATGCATATTGCAACCGACCACTTGAATGCATATGCAACCGACCACTTGAATGCATGTTGCAACCGACCACTTGAATGCATGTTGCAACCGACCACTTGAATGCATGTTGCAACCGACCACTTGAATGCAGTTGCAACCGACCACTTGAATGCATATTGCAACCGACCACTTGAATGCATATTGCAACCGACCACTTGAATGCATATTGCAACCGACCACTTGAATGCATGTTGCAACCGACCACTTGAATGCATGTTGCAACCGACCACTTAAATGCATATTGCAACCGACCACTTGAAGGCATGTTGCAACCGACCACTTGAATGCATACCAAAAACAAAAAAAATCGACATCCATAGACATTACATGAATGCAGTTATAAAAGTGTGTGACTGAGATTGTGCGACGAAGAAACATGCCTGAGAGAGAGAGAGAGAGAGAGAGAGAGAGAGAGAGAGAGAGAGAGAGAGAGAGAGAGAGAGAGAGAGAGAGAAAGAGAGAGAGAGAGAGAGAGAAAGAGAGAGAGAGAGAAAGAGAGAGAGAGAGAAAGAGAGAGAGAGAATGAATGAATTCTTTAATCAGAAGGCCATTGGCCCATTCTGATGGGGCCTCAATCAAAATACAGTTACAAACGATAATCACACAGTGTAAATACATGTCTACCAGTGCAATGCAAAATAGTGGCTCACACAGTGTAAATACATGTCTACCAGTACAATGCAAAATAGTGGCTCACACAGTGTAAATACATGTCTACCAGTGCAATGCAAAATAGTGGCTCACACAGTGTAAATACATGTCTACCAGTACAATGCAAAATAGTGGCTCACACAGTGTAAATACATGTCTACCAGTGCAATGCAAAATAGTGGCTCACACAGTGTAAAAACATGTCCCATACAATGAAAAAATAGGGGCTCACACAGTGTAAATAATGTCTACCAGTAAATGCAAAAATGGCTCACCCAGTTAAATAAATGTTCCCCCCTACAAGCAAAATAGGGTCACACGTGAAAAATTGTCTACCATGCAATGCAAAATGGGCTCACACTTGGTAAAAACCTGTCACCAGTACAATGCAAAATAGTGGCTCACCAGTGTAAAAAAATGCTCCTACAATGCAAAATAGGGGCTCACACAGTGAAAATTTGCTACCAGGCAATGCAAAATGGGGCTCCACAGTGAAATACGTTCCCATACAATGCAAAAAGGGCTCGCAGTGTAATACTGCCCTAAAAATAAAAAAATTTTGGGGGCTCACACAGTGTAAATACTGTCTTTCCAGTACAAGCAAAATATGGCTCCACGTGTAAATACGCTACCATACAATGCAAAATAGGGGCTCCACAGGTAAAAACATGTCCCATACAATGAAAATAGGGGCCACACAGTGAAATACATGTTACCAGACATGCAAAAAGTGGCTCACACAGTGTAAAAACTTTTTCCCATGAAATGCAAAATATGGCCACACAGTGTAAATACATAAGAGGGGGAGATGGGGGAGAAGAGAGAGAAGAGAGAGAGAGAGAGAGGAGAGAGAGAGAGAAAAAAGAGAGAGAGAGAGGAGAGAAAGAGAGAGAGAGAGAGAGAGAGGGAAAAGAGAGAGAGAGAAAAGAGAGAGAGAGAAGAGAGAGAGAAAAGAGAAAGACAGACAGACGACAGACAACGGGGAAAAAGGAAGACAGAAGGGAAAAGGGGTGCACACAGTGAAGAGACAAGCCGAAAACAACTTAGTTAAAGAAAAATCAGCGAACAAAAAGGGAGACTTGCAGGCAAGAGAGAGAGAGGAGAGAGAGAGAGAGGGGAGAGAGAAGAGAAGAGAGAGAGAGAGAGGGGAAGAGAGAAAGAGAAGGAGAGGAGAGGAGAGAGAAAGAGAGAGAAGAGAGGAAGAGAAAAGAGAGAGAGAGAGAGAGAGAGGGGGAAAAGGGAGAGAGAGGAGAGAGAGAGAGAGAGAGAGGAAAAGACGACAGACAGACAGACAAACGGAGAGACGAGAGAGAAAGGTGCACAAAAGGAAGATGACGACCGTAACAAAAAGGTTCAAGACAAAAACGCGAAGCAAGAGGAGATTTGCAGGCAGGAGAGAGAGAGAGAGAGAAGAAGAGAGAGGGAGAGAGGAGAGAGAGAGAGAGAGAGAGGCGGGGGGGGGGGGGGAAAAGAAAGGGAAAGGGGGGTAGATACACACACACACACACACCCACACACAACACACACACACACACACACTCACCACCACGCACCACGCCGCCGCACCCCACGCACGCACGCACGCACGCACGCCCCGAACGCCCACGACGCACGCACGCCGCACGCACGCACAACACACAAACACACTCACCACGCACGCACGCACGCACGCACGCACGCACGCCGCACGCACCCGCACAACTCAACACAACACACACCCACACCACAACACACCACACACACCACACCACACACACACACAAACCGCGCGCACGCACGCCCACGCAGCACGCACCAAAGGGGAGAGGGAGGGGAGAGAGAGAGAGGGGGAAAGAAAAAATGAAAAAAGGAGAGAGAGAGGAAAAAAGAAGAGAGGGGGGGGGGGCCCAGAGAAAAAAGAATAAGGATTTTTTGGATTTGTCAGGAAACCCGGGGGGAATTTGAACCTTTTTTTGGAAGGTTCCTGTGCCAAAGCCGGGCCCCAATTTTTTTCTAACAGCCTCGGGCCCGGGGGGTGGATTTTTTTTGGGTTTGTTTTTTTGCCCCGCCCGGGTTGTGTTGTTGGGGTTTTTTTTTCCGTCTTTTCGTCCTTTTCGGGTTTTTCGGCTTATTTTCCTTCTGCCTGGTGGTTGTGTGTGTTGTGGGTTGTGTGTGTGGTGTGTGGTGTTGTGTTGGTGGTGGTGGTGGGATGGTGGTTGCGTGCGTGAGGGGGATGTGTTTTGGTGTGTGTGTGTGGTGTGGTGTGGGGGTTTTTTTGGGGGGGGTTTTTTGTGTGTGGTGTGTGTGTGTTTGGTGGTGGTGGTGTGTGGTGTGTGGTGTGTGTGTGGTGTGTGTGTGTGGGTTGTTGTGTTGTGTCTGTTGTTTCGTCCACATTTGTTGTTGGGGGTGGTCTTTGGGTCGTCTTGGGTTGTTGGGTTGTGTTTGGTGAGGTGTTGTTTGGTGGTGGTGGTGTGCGGCGTGCGGCGTCTCCTTGGTGGGTTTTGTTTTTTTTTTTTGTTTTGGGTCTTCCAGGGGGGGGGGGGGGGGGGGGGGGGGGTGGGGGGGGGGGGGGGGGGGGTGGGGGGGGGGGGGGGGGGGGGGGGGGTGGGGGGGGGGGGGGGGGGGGGGGGGGGGGTGGGGGGGGGGGGGGGGGGGGGGGGGGTGGGGGGGGGGGGGGGGGGGGGGGGGGGGGGGGGGGGGGGGGGGGGGGGGGGGGGTGGGGGGGGTGGTGTGGTGGGCGGGGGGGGGGGGGGGGGGGGGGGGGGGGGGGGAAAGCTGCCAATTCCCCCCCGGGCCTTTTGGCGCAAAATTCCTCCCCTGGGGCCCATTTCGCCTGGTTATAAGGTACCAAAAGAAGGTAAAACGCAACAACCCGGTTTTCCACAGGGGTTTTTGAAAACCTTTTTTTTACCCCCCCGCCCTCCAGGGGGGGGGGGTTGTCTGCTTTTCTCTCTTTTTCACCTGGGTCCCCCTTTTTCGCTTGGTTAAATTATATTTCCCGACAAAAAGGTTCCCCTTTCTCCGGGGGCGGTTGCACACGGGCAAAGGCACTTGAAAAGGGGACTCTTTTTGGGTTTTCGTTCCCAAGGGGTGCCCCCGGGGGGACAGGGGTTGTGTTTGGGCCCCCTGGAAAGGGGGAGGGGGGGGGGGGGGGGGGGGGGTGGAAGGGGGGGGAGGGGGGGGGGGGGGGGGGGGGGGGGGGGGCAAAAGGGAAATGATCGATAGGGACCAGTGTCCGGGGAAGGATGCCCAAGAGCATGAAGAGTTGCGGTCAGGCAATGAGACAGCAAAAAAAAAAACTACAGAAGACGACTTCAAAGAAGCAGAAAGAAATACAAAGAAGGAAAAGAGGAAACGCAAAGAAGGAGAAGAGGAAGAGTACAAAAAGCAGAAGAAGAAATACAAAAGCAGAAGAAAAAGTACAAAGAAGAAAAGAAGAAGACTGCAAAGAAGGAGAAGAGGAGATACAAAAAGCAGAAGAAAAAGTAAAAGAAGCAAAAAGAAGACTACAAAAAAGGGAAAAAGGGAAGATACAAAGAAGCAAAGAAAAAAATACAAAAAGCAAAAAGAAAGTAAAAAGAACAAAGAGAAGAGTACAAAAACAAAGAAAAAAACAAAAAAAAATAAAAGATAAAATTGTTTTGTTATTAGCCCCCACCGACCGCAGAGGGCCAATCGGGGCTGCACCCACCAAAATCAACCACCAGTAGAGTACAAAGAACAGAAAAAGGTACAAAAAGGAGAAAGGAAGACTACAAAGAAGGAAAGAGAAGCTACAAAGAAGAGAAGAAGAAGACTGTTAAAAAAGAAACTACAAAGTAGTAGTATTAGTAGTAGAATAAGAATAAGAAAAAATTTCTTTCTGCTGCTGAGATGAGAAAAAAGGGAAAAGGGAGGAGAAGGGGGAAAGAAGAAGAAAAAAGAAAAAAAGGGGATGAGATGATGATAAAAAAAAAAAAATATTTTAAAGGGCCAATTTTGGCAAGGGAATCAAGCCTTTCTAACCTTGTTTTCCAAGGGCCCAAACCGGGGGGGTTTTTCCCGGGCCCCCCAGCCCTTTTCCCCCCTTTCCCGGTTTTCCCCCCGTATCGAAAAAATTTTTTTTTTTCCCCCCTCATTTTTTTCCCCGGGGGGGAATTTTGAAGTTTTCACCACCCCAAAAGGCCACTCCTTTTTTCTTCCAAATTTTGAGGGAAGTGTGGGAAATGACCCTTTAACCCCCAACCGGGTTTTTTATTAAAAAAATTTTGGTGGGGTCTAACCAAATTTTCCCCCTTTTTCCCCCCCGGCCCCCCCGATTTCAACCGAACCCCAGGATCCCAAATTACATCCGGGCCCCCAAAACCGGAAAACCCCTCCGGGGGAGTTTTAAAAAAATGAATTTTAAAAAAAAAAAGGGGAAAGGGGGAAAAAAAAAAAAAAAAAAAGGGAAAAAAAAAGGGAAAGAAAAGGGAAAAAAAAAGAAGGAAGAAAAAAAAAGGGGAAACTAAGGGGAAAAAATTTAGGGGGAAAAACTAAAAAAAAAAAAAAAAAAAAAAAAGGGGGGGGAAAAAAAAAAAAAAGGGGAAAAAAAAAAAAAAAAAAAAAAAAAGGGGAAAAAAAAAAAAGGAAAAGGAAAAAAAAGGAAAAAAAGGGGAAAAAAAAAAAAAAAAAATCATTTCAGGTTTTTTGAAAAAAGAAAAAATAAGGATGGAAAGGAAAAAAAAATTTTATAACAAAGGGGAAAAACAAAAAAAACAACAAAAAAAAACGAAAAAAGGGGAGAAAAATGGGGGGAAAGGAAAAAACGGGGAAAAAGGGAAAAAGGCGAAACCCAACCAGAATCTAAAAAGGATTAAAAGGGGGGGAAAAAGGGGGGGGTGGGGGGGGGGGGGGGGGCGGGGTAAAAAAAAAAAAAACAAGACTCACCTTTTAAATGTAAATAAAACCCCCAACATTTCCCGAAAATAAGATAAGGTTACTTTAAAAAAAAGGGGGAAAACCAAAAAAAAAAAGGGGGGGGGGGGGGGGGGGGAAGGGGGAATTTAAAAAAGGGGTCCCCAAAATTTTTCCAAAAAAAGGGAAAAAAGGGAAAGGGGGGGTAGGGGGGGGGGGGGGGGGGGGGGGGGGGGGGGGGGGGGGAGGGGGGGGTTTTTCAACCCTAAAAAAGTGCAAAAAAAAAAACCCCCCCCCCCGGGGGGGAAAAAAAAATTAAACCCAAAAACCTCTTTTTTTGGGCCCCCCCCTTTTTATCTTTTTCTTTTCAAAGGGGGGGGGGGTCTTTTTTTTTCCCTTTCCTGAACCAATTAGGCCCTTATAAATCCTTTTTTCAAAATGTTTTTTTTGCGCCAATTGAAAAGAAAATCGGGAAAAAAATTTTGACCGGATTTTCAATAAAAATTAAGATTCTTTGGGGGGGGTTTGGGTTGTGTTGGGGTTTTTTTGGGTTTTTTTTTTGGGGGGGTTGGTTTGGGGTTTTTGGGGGAAAAGGGAAAAAAAGGGGGGGGAGGGGGGGGGGGGGGGGGGGGGAAAAACCAAAAAAGGGAAAAAAATTTTTCAAGAAAAACCCCTTTTTGGCCCCTTAAAAAGGGTTTTTATAAAGGGCCCAACCCCCTTCAACTGAACTTTTTGGGCCCCTGTTTCCTGAAATTATTTTTTTCAAGGTTCCCCAAAAATTTAAACCCCGCCAAAACCCCTTTTTAAAAAAAAACCCAAGCCCCCCCTTTGGGAAGGGGTTTTTTAATTTAGAACTCCCGGTTTTCCTTTCTTTTAAAAAACCCCCCCGGGGTTTGGCCCCCCTTTTAAAAAAATTTTTCAAAACTTCGTCTTGTGCTTCAAACCCCCGCGGGAAAATTTTTTTACTCAAAACAAAACTTTTTACCATCTTTCAAAATTTAAATTGTTCAATGGGTAGGAGTCCCCGGGGTTTTTTTACCGAATAAATTTTTTTTTTCCCCCCCCTAAAAATAAAATAATTTTTTTTAGAAAAAAAAAAAACAAAGTTTTTCCCCCCCAAATAAGGGAAAAAACCCCAAACAAGGGCAAAACCCCCTTTTTGAAAGGGGGGTTTTTTGTTTTCTTTTCCACTTTTTTCCGCCCGACCCCCAATTTCTCCTTAATTCCATTGATATTAAATCCGACGCCCGTCTACACGCCTTACTCTCGTGGTGGTCAAATTAGTCATTTAATTGATTAGCCAGATTTCACCCCCCACCACACACTACCTCCCCCCCTTTCCTATTTAACTGGTGCCGTGTGGCTTAAGTGGGGGACACTGGTCAATCAAATTGGCCAGCTGAGTCTGGTGGGCGTCACGATGTCTAAACTGACAATGACGCTGGTTCACAAAGTGGCCGGATAAGGTTGGCCCAGGTACTGAGGTCCGTCTGGGCAGACATCGAGGCGTCGGTCAAAGCCGCTTAGTCAGTCTAGGTGGGTCGGACTGTCTCGGTGAAACCTCTCCACTAAGCTTAATTGGCCGGACCCGACCTATGGGCCCGTCTTCCTGACGCCTAGAATGTTTGAGTTAGGGCTTAGGTCCAACTGGGCTGGTGGCGATTGACCACGAATTTGGTTGAGTTGAATTTTGACCGTGACAGCTAGAGGCCAAGTTCTAAGCGCTTTACAATCAACACTTGTTTACACAACGGCTGCCTACCTGGGTAGTGCCGACTGAAGAGCTGCCAGCTGGCGCTTCATTCAGTCGTTTCCCGTGTCATCCAGTCAGTATCGTTCAATATTGATCACTCATTTTCCTTACTTCCTTCATTCTTTCCATTTCTCACGCAGGGTGCATGCTATGTGTAACGTGTCATCCATACCAACGGCCAAACTGGCCTACTCTTCCGAAAGTTGGTGATGGATTTTACGTGTGTGCAAGATGTTATGCGTGCGTTCACACACGGAACCTCGGTTTATTAGTCTCATTCGAAGGACTGTATGGGAAATGGAGTCAGAACCAATGTTAACTCCAATGGAAAAATCCCCCTGTACCGAAACGCCCCGGCGGAGGTTCGAACCCGCAACCCCAGGATCACCAAGATTACGAGTCCGGCGCTCTACCAACTGAGCATTTCCGGCTCCCGATGGCGATGATGATGATGATGATGATGATGATGATGATGAAAGAAGGAAAAGAGGAGGACGAGAAGAAGAAGAAGAAGAAGAAGAAGAAGAAGAGAAGAAGAAGAAGAAGAAGAAGAAAAGAAGAAGAAGAAGAAGAAGAAGAAGAAGAAGAAAAGATGCTGACGCAGTGAAGGAAGGATTTGGGGGCAGGTGGCAAAGAACAATTATTAAAAAAGAGAGAAAAAAGACAGGCTGGAAGAAGGAGGAAGGAAGAGGGAGAGAAAAGAAAGAAAGAATGAAAGAAAGAAAGAAAGAAAGAAAGAAAGAAAGAAAGAAAGAAGAAGAAGAAAGAAGAAGAAGAAGAAGAAGAAGAAAGAAGAAGAAGAAGAAGAAGAAGAAATCATGATCAGGATATGATCATGAAAAAGAAGAACAAATGAAGGGATGGAGAAGAAAAAAAAAATATGTGTGACTAATCAAGAGGGAGAGATGTGAGGCAAGGAAAATGCAGACACTACATGAGAAGGAAGAGAACGAAAAGAAGGGGGGAGAAGAAGAATGAGGATGACGAGAAGAAGACGGACGAACAAGAGGAGAAAGACGACAACGACAACGACGACGAACTCAATAAAGAGGATTGGAGAAGGAGGAACAGGAGAGGGGAAGAGGGGTGGGGGTTTGGGGGGGGGGGGGGGCGGAGGTGCAGAAAGAAAAAAAAAAACGAACAAGACTCCCCTTTTTTGACTGTCCAAGCCACATGATCCACACCCCAACATTCTCCCAAGATGTAAAGAATAAGGTTGACTGGTAGAAAGAGTAAGACGAACAGGGGCAGAGCAGGGATAGGGGTGGGTGTGGGGGATGGGGGATGGGAGAAGTATTACTCCAAGATGGCTGTGACACACGGCAGAAGGATGAGAGAGCGCAAGGAAGGAAGGAGAGAGAGAAGGAAGGAGAAGTAGTAGGAGGAGGAAGGGGGGGGGGGGGGGGGGGGGGGGGGGAGGCGAGAGTGTTCGTTTCATTTACGCCATCACGAATTAAAGCTGGCTTTTAAACGCAGGCAAAGCACCCAGTCCCTACGTCGGAGTGAAGAAACACAGATTGAAACAAGGACCAGAGAGAAACCTCATTAGTCTCGACAGTTGGCACCTGCACGTCAGATTTATGTGTCTAATCAAGTGTACGGAGGCGGGCGGGAGATCTTTTTAATGACTGCCTGAATTGCTACAAGTGTAGGACTGTAATAAACTACAGCTTCACGTTGGTGCAACGATGGGGAGTGTTTTTAATCGTTTGCGCAATCTGCAAGAAATGTACGATCAGAAGGAGAAAAAAAAATGTTTGAGACGCATTTTCATAATGAAGCTTCATCATGCAGTTTGCGTGTGTGTGTGTGTGTGTGTGTGTGTGTGTGTGTGTGTGTGTGTGTGTGTGTGTGTGTGTGTGTGTGTGTGTGTGTGTGGAGAGAGAGAGAGAGAGAGAGAGAGAGAGAGAGAGAGAGAGAGGGGGGGGGGGGGGGGGGGGGGGGGGGGGGGGGGGGGAGGGGGGACAGACAGACAGAATGCGAATAATTTATTCGAAGAAAAACTCTTTGGCCCATTTAAACTAGTGTGTGTATATAAAGGTCCGAACCCTACATTCATTATTCTGAACGATTATTCAGAATTCAGTGATCATCATGTAGTTATTTCCATTCAAGGCTTAAACACGAACAATGTACATATTGTAACAGTCCAACACAACTGGGTAAAGAAACTTGACAGCATGAAAGGCGACAACTGCTGTCGACGCGTGCTGTCCTATTTTTAGAGGACTCCCTGGAAGTGTTTCCCCGTGTCTATTAATAAAACACGAGCACCAGCATGCTGGGATATCTGTTTGTACTCCCAGTTCTTAGAGAACAGGGAGTACTTTACAATGGGAACGAAGATATGCTGTCTATGTGTCTGTCTACCTGTCTGTGTGTCCGTCTGTGGTCAAAATGTGTTCTACTCACTCCAACAAAACTTCTGGACCGATCTTTCTGAAAATTTGTAGATATGTTCATTATGGGTCACGGATGATACCCGATGTTTTATTTTACCAGAATAGCCGTTACTAACGGCTATAAATGATAATTTAAAAAAAATTCAAGTCCGATAAGGAAATAACCACCGCACTGTCGAGTTTGTTTGTTTTTCTTTCACTGACTGGAAATTGTCTCCCATGTCTGTCACTACTGGGAGTACGTTTATATGCTTCGCATCTTGTTTGACACCATGGGCGGCGTTTACCATGGCGGCAGCTGACTGTGGCTGCACACCAAAAATGAATGCGCCAAGGCCTTGCTCAAGGAGTCGAGTATTATAAACAGGCACAATCAGATTGTTTTGAGAATTTTGTTGTTGTTTGTTGTTGTTGTATCTGAAAGTTGAGTACCCTAGCTTTTTTCTTCATGTGCCCATCACACGCCAGGTGGTTCCAGGCAGTTCTAAACGGAATGGACTTCTTTTGGCGGAGACCACAAACGCAAAGATAGAATCATTCATTTGATCATTCGTTTGGTTTGTTATCAGTTTAATATCATACTGTCTCAGATGAATGTGATGCCTCAAAATGCTTTACATGGATTATATTGTGAGTTGATGGGAAAATCCCCATTGTGGCGTGTGGCCTGTACGATTCAAGTGAGAATGGAGTCTGAACTTCATACAACAATGGCAAAGCGAGTAGAGAAAGACACCCAAGCTGCTTGGGATTTTATTTTGCCAATTTATCAACATACATCACTCCATGGTTGAAGTTTCCATGGAGAAGACAAATCGTCAGCTATTGATTACTTTCGGTTTGAGTAGAATCACTGTGGTTTCAGTTTCCTTTAAAAGAGCTCGAGCAAGTTCTAGGAACGAAAGGCAAGTTCTAGGAACGAAAGGCAAGTTCTAGGAACGAAAGGCAAGTTCTAGAAACGAAAGGCAAGTTCTAGGAACGAAAGGCTTTGCAAGCGTCAATAGTAAGAGTGTAGATGCCAGCTTGATTTGTCTCTCTTATTTACTTGTGGTTTTAAAATTTATTGACGATTTCATGTTAATATCATTGACGAAAGATATTAACAGGGGCTACGGTCACACACACACACACACACACACACACACACACACACACACACACACACACACACACACACACACACACACACACACACGCTACACCCAACGGCATCACTTACGCACAGGCGACTAAAATCATCAATGTGGAGATACTGATGATCGCTTTTGCTCCGTCTGGAGATACTGATGATCGCCTTTGCTCAGTGTGGAGATACTGATGATCGCCTTTGTTCTGTGTGGAGATACTGATGATCGCCTTTGTTCAGTGTGGAGATACTGATGATCGCCTTTGCTCAGTGTGGAGATACTGATGATCGTCTTTGTTCAGTGTGGAGATACTGATGATCGCCTTTGTTCAGTGTGGAGATACTGATGATCGCCTTTGCTCAGTGTAGAGATACTGATGATCGCCTTTGCTCAGCGTGGAGATACTGATGATCGCCTTTGCTCAGTGTGGAGATACTGTTGATCGCCTTTGTTCAGTGTGGAGATACTGTTGATCGCCTTTGCTCAGAAGCGTGACACCAAGTGTCTGACAAAGGTGGGATGACTGTAACCCCATCAACGTCCCCACGACGGACTGCGTGACAAGCCCAGCAGCAGAGTCCCCCACCCCCACCCCCACCCCCTTTTCTTCCCCCCTCCCCCTCCAATCTCTCTCTCTCTCTCTCTCTCTCTCTCTCTCCCCTCCCTCCCTCTCTCTCCCTCCCTCCCTCTCTCTCTCTCTCATACACACACACACACTCACACACACACACTCACAGACAGACACACAACACACGCACGCACGTCATAAAACCCATGCCCGCTCCCCTATTGCCATCGTCTTTTCATTCCTCCCTCTCTCTCTCTCTCTCTCTCTCTCTCACCCTCTCTCCCTCCCTCCCCCCCTCTCTCTCTGTCTGTCTGTCTCTCTCTCTCTCTCTCTCTCTCTCTCTCTCATCTCTCTCTCTCTCTCTCTCTCTCTCTCGTTATGCATAGTTCAGAAGCTCTATGCTCTAAATAACAATTCCTTTGAACCGTTTATAAAACTATTTGACAGGCGTGTCCAGCCAGTGCTGCTATACAGATCAGAAATCTAGGGGGTAGACCAAGTACTTAGGTGTAGATTTGCGTACTACAAATGCATTTGTATATGGTGAAACAAACAGATTTCCCACGTATGTTAATGCTGCGGTTTATTGCCTTCAATATTGGTTTGAGCTGTTACATATGGATGAACATAGGTTACCTAATATAGCATATAAACTGTTGTATGTTTTAGATGCGAGGCGAAAGAAGAACTGGGTATCAAATGCGCGTGTTTGTTTATAATATAGTGGTGTGGGAAATGAAAATAACTTTATACATTTCACGGGGGAAAGATTTTTAACGAAATTCCCGGTGTGTTTTTGGAAGGAGTTGTGTAAATGGTGTTTTTTTTTTGTGTGTGTGTAATGCCTTGCGAGTTAACTTCAGCGTGGTGACAGCCCTGATATGGCCTTTGCGGTCGGCTGGGCTATAAGCAACATTACAATTACCATTACCATCTTCTATAGCAGTCGCATGCCTGCTCTGGGCTATCACCTCAGAGTGTGTATGTCGGTGTGCTGGCTTATTTCTTCTTCTTTCTTTGAGTGTCCACCTTCATCGAGGTGAAGATTCTGACACTTTTGTGTATGACCGTTTTTTTGATCCCGCCATTAAGGCAGCCATACTCCAACTTCGTAAAAGGTGCATGCTATGTGTAACGTGTCATCCATACCAACGGCCAAACTGGCCTTCTCTTCCGAAAGTTGGTGATGGGATTTGACGTGTGTGCAAGATGTTATGCGTGCGTTCACACACGGAACCTCGGTTTATAGTCTCATTCGAAGGACTGTATGGGGAATGGAGTCAGAACCAATGTTAACTCCGAGGGAAAAATCCCCCTGTACCGAAATTCGAACCCGTAACCTCAGGATCACGAGTCCGGCGCTCTACCAACTGAGCTATTCCGGCCCCCGATTATTTAGATATTGCACCTAACGATAGTTGTACACAGAAATCTCGGCCATTGTTCAGCTGCTGCCTTAATTTATCAACATCACACAATTAATTCTAGTAAATCACAAACATCCCAAACACTTAGGAGTAATATTCTCCAAACACCTCCAAACATTATGATGAGCACAAATCCAGTTGTTCGATAGTATTAATAACGTACATGCGTATAATTCGCTTACGATAATGTTAATCTCAAAACATTCTGACTTCTGAATAATACCTTGTGATAG
>CM031619.1:30547341-30549841 GCA_018398815.1 Conus ventricosus | reverse complement strand
ATGTTGCTATGAAAACTTAGGGATATTGATTTAGCTCTTTTAGGAAAGTCAATATCTGACCTAACCTTTACGTCAGAGTTGATGTATGTTTTGATAGCGGAATTTTTAATTACATATTTACAACACGCTAGTCTTCTAACTCTTCTAATGGAAGCATTTGAGTCTCAAAATATGTTCGTGATGATGAGCATGAGTTGGTAGCCCTAGTGCTACTTTTAATGCCTACTTTCAATGCTTTGAAGCTTTTTTAATAAATATTTGGAGCACTGAAAAAAACTTCTAGTGCATATGTTAACTTTGATCGCATTAAAGTTTTACACAGTGTTACTAATGTACATGAGTTTTGTCCCCATTTTTGTTTAGAGACATTTTTTTTTAAATTTTAAAACGTTTTCATTGCTTTAGTTAGTAAATTATCAATGTGGTATGTTCCACGTTAACTTTGAAGTAAAAAGAACTCCCAAAAATTTTACCTGTGTTACATACTAATAGTTGTATTACCAAAAGTAAAGACGGCTTTCTATCTGGATTTGAGCCATTGTTAAAGAGAATGATGTTTTTTTTTTATAAGATTGACTTAGCCCATTTAGCTTCATATATTCAACCCATCTTGTCAAGCTCGCGTTGATAAATCTTTTTTATATAATTTTATACTACGCTGGGGTGTTTTCTTTTTCAGAGTTACTTCCATCACTGCATATACATCCCGCATATTGGACAAGTACAACATTGTTCGATATCTTACTTGGAAATCTTTCATTAATATGGTGAAGAAAAGGGGACTAGAACTGACCCTTGAGGGATTCCCATTAAATAAGTTTCTGATGTTGAATAATTTTCCCTATTCTAGTTTGTATCACCCTGTCTTGCAAAAAACAATTAATATAGTTTATAAAACGTTTCCAGACAGGCCAATGTCTTTAATTTTGTTCAAGAGCTGGAAATGCAAAACTTGGTTTATACGCTTTTTGTTTTTATCAAAAAAGGTGGCTAATATACATTTTGTCTGGCAAATTGTTTTTTATATTAGTAGATAATTTACTAAGATTTCTGTTGTTGATCTTCCTTTTCGGAAGCCAGCTTGGTTAATTGGAATTACATTTATATTTTTTTGCAATAATGTACAAGTTATTTAGAACTATTCTTTCTGAGAGTTTACGACATGGGATATTAATGCGATAGGCCTGGGAGTTCTTATATCGTTAGTAGATTTACCTTGTTTGTGAATAGGGACAATAATTGTCTGTTTCCAGATTTTTCGGCATTTCACCACTTCTCCAACATTTATCAAATAATCCATGAAGAAAATCAATAAAAATTTTCTGGCAAATTCCCTTAAAAATCGATTTTGATATTGCATCTAATCCTACAGATGATTTTTTATTTGGTTTGTCGTATAGCTTCTTTTAGTTTTTGTTATTGTAAAGAAGCATTTAAAGGTTATTGCACTTATCATGTGTTCCTTCTGTATTTTCTTCACATTTTTCTTCATGCATCCTAATATTTCTATCAGTATCGTCAGTTTCCCCAGGGGAGCTAACATCAGCAAACTGTTTACAAAGGGTTCTGCTTTTTTTTCAGCACTAGGAATATTATTTTTTGTTTACTTTTTTGGATACTGAGGAGATTAAATCCATTTTTCATAGCTTTATCTCTTTTCCCCAAAATTTCCCCCATATCTTTACAATCTCTAATTTCAGATTACAAAAGTTATTCCAGTGTTGCGTCTTAGCATTTTTTTATTACATCATCACTTTCCTTTCCAAACTCTTTCATTTTCTTATATTGCTTACTGATCTCTTTTGCAATAAAGCTTAAATGCTTCCTTTTTCTTGTTATTTGCAATTTCACATTCTTGTTCCACCAAACATTTCCGCTATGTTTCTTTGAATTTGTGCCTTTTAGCTTTGGAATAGATGTATTTGCTGCTTCAAGAATACATTTACAGAATGTATATATTGGTCGTCTATATTATTTCCCCAGATGAAAAACTCTATATCCGTGTTTCTAAGACTATCTTTAAAAAAAGACCCAAACTGCACATTTATAATTGTATTTTTGGGAAACATATCTTCTTCAAAATATTCTTTGTTCTCCATTTTATTATTCAATGATATTGTTATAGGAACGTGGTCTGAACCTAGAGGATCAATCCCCGTTTCCCATCAATTTGTTGCCGTCAGTATGGAGAGGCAAATGTTAAGTCAATGGCGGAGGGATTATGGGTAGTATATCAGGTTACGTGTAAAAATTTCCATTGTTTAAATATGCTTAAAAATGGAGTTGCAATATTGTCTAATAATCGATTATTTGAAAACAACCGAACAGTTGTTGTCCCCAAAAAGTGCATGGCGTTAAAGTCACCTCCTATGAAAACCCTTTATCCCTTTGATCCTGAAATTCCCTCAACCATTCTGTGTTTTCGTTGTTGGGTCCTTTTGGTAGATAGACTGAAGCAAGATTCAAAATTTAATTTGATGAGGAATTTTACCATAACGGC
>CM031619.1:30527341-30532341 GCA_018398815.1 Conus ventricosus | reverse complement strand
GTTTTTCATTTCACGATAACATGAGCGCGAACTGATATCTAAACTGAACAAACAGCATAGTCAAGGGCGATCTAATACATAAAATTATGATACAATGTTCACCAAGTATAAAGAAATAAAAAATAACAGCGACAAATTTATCGCAATACTAGGCGAGGTAATCAATTGAACAAGTAAGGTAATTCCTTGCTCTCATAATGAAACAAATAGATACCATACATCCAAAAACACGAAATACTACTTACATCGAATCGCCCTAGTAGAGATGACAATATACAGAACACAAAGAGCAAACAGTCAGCATCTCCGTTTGGAGGTAACAGGTTAAAGCGCCGTCCTATTCTTCGTCATAAGAGCTAAGAGTACCCTACATGCTCATAATTACTGTTTACTGGTCCTGTGCCTCTTTTAAGATTTATCCTTTCTGATACTTCTTTCTGTGTGTGTCACCACACTTCATCGAGTGACAAGAGCCTAGCGGTGTTTGAAGATTCTGACACTTTTGTGTGTATGACCGTTTTTTATCCCGCCATTAAGGCAGCGTACTCCAACTTCGGAAAATAGGGGATAGCTGATGCATCGGCTATGCGTACGTGTCATCCATACCAACGGCCAAACTGGCCTTTCTCTTCCGAAGTTGTGGATGGGATTTGACGTGTGTGCATGATGTTGTGCGTGCGTGTCCACACGGAACCTTCGTTTATAGTCTCATTCGAACGGACTGTATGGGGAATGGAGTCAGAACCAATGTATAACTCCGAGGGAAAAATCCCCCTGTACGAAATTCGAACCGTAACCTCAGGATAAGAGTCGGCGCTCTACCAAGAACTATTACACCCCCTGTTGTGAGATAGTGTGCTATGATTTATACTGAATAACTCGATTGCGTCTAAGAACTATTACAAAGATACTGTTCGATGATCTCTGTAGAATTAAGGCCCAAGGCATATTTAGACGTAAATTAAACGCCGAAATACTTAATTATAAAAGGGAATACGACAATACATGCGAATTTCGACGATATCCAAACAACGGAACTAAAATTTTTCCTCCCTCTCTAGATTTTCTTTTGATGAAGATTAGTCAAAGACAATATCGTATGCCGCAGAAAATAGAGAGAAACAGCAGAAGAACGATAATTAGAATTTGACATAAACGTGTTTAAACCATATCAGCAGAAAAGCAGAGCAGTGTTCATCACTAGGCTATAGAAGAGTAAAAGAAAGAAAGAAAGAAAAAAAACAGTTAAAAGCTATAAGGGAGAACGAATCGAGGAAGTATTATTAAAATCCAGAGCTAGGTGGAGAGATGAAGCTGAGAAAGTAAGCATTTACTTTTGTAGTTTAGAGAAGAAACGCCACTTTGTAAGCAAAAATATGGCTCGAATAATTGATGATCGAATGACTCTTGCACAAATCCAGAAAGACATTACTTCAAGAGGTACAGGCAGTTCACAAATTATTATACGCAAGCTGAAAGTTGAGAAATGTGAAATAAAAGATATAGTAAATAATATACCCCGTCTACACCGGAAGTGGAAGCAAATGACTTCTTCGACGGTGAACCCCCCCACAATAGAAATTACCCTAGAGGACGCGGCATTTGTTTTTTTTTAAGAAATATGAAAACTGCGTTTTTCTGCCGACAACACTCTGCTCAAAATCCCTCGATTTCGACTTAAACTATGGCGACCGTTCTTTTCCTTTGCAGGGTCCGGGGTCTTGGAATAAAACTCCCAATATCTTTGCTCATTAGTTTATTTCAAACTCTCGGTCTTCCCGTCAGGATCTCTTAAAACAAACCTCTTCACCTATCAATAGCCTGTTCTTCTCTTCCATTCCCTTGACCATCTAATTGATTCTGCGCTTGTGTGTGTTAGCTGATGCAACTGTGTGTGTGTGTGTGTGTGTGTGTCGTTGTGTGTGTGTGTGTGTGTGTGTGTGTGTGTGTGTGTGTGTGCGTGTGTGTGTGTGTGTGCGTTTGTATGTGTGTCTGTGTGTTGTGTGTGTATGTGTGTGTATGATGTGTGTGTTGTGTGTGCATGCTGTGTGTGTGTGTGTGTGTGTCGTGTGTGTGTGATGACGTGTATGTATGGTGAATGTGTGTTAAAAGTGGGTGTAAGAGTGCTGTGTGTGTGTGTAACACTGTGTGTGTGTTGTGTGTGTGTGTGTGTGTGTGTGTGTGTGTGTGTGAGTAGTGGTGTTTGTGTGTCGTGTGTGCGTGCGTTTGTATTGAGTATGTGTGTGTATGTGTGTATGTGTGTGTGTGTGTGTGCCGTGCGTGCGAGGTGTGTGTGTGTGTGTGTTGTTGTGTGTGCGTGTGTGTGTGTGTGTGTGTGCTGTGTGTGTTGTGTGTGTGTGTGTGTGTTTGTGAACAAACATAGGATTAGAGATCACTTTGAAAGAACGTTAGGAAGAGTGTCTGAGGCATGGATAGAGGATGATGTGAAAGAAGGTCGGGAGGGAGGGGGGGGCAGGGGGGGAGGGGGAGGGGCGGGGGCGGGGGCAGGGGCAGATAAAGGACGCTTACTGTGAGAGGGGAGGTAGACGAGTAAATGCGGGGAGAACACAGAGAATTAGATGTAAAGCACCATGTCAAGAGAGAGAGAGAGAGGACGAGAGAGAGAGAGTGAGAGAGAGAGTGAGAGTGAGAGAGAGTGAACATGAGAGAGGAGAGGGAGACGGACCGAGAGAGAGAGAGAGATGTGCAGAGAGTGAGGTGAGAGAGACGAGAGTGACTGAGAGGAGAGAGTGAGAGAGAGAGAGAGAGTGAGAGAGTTGGAGAGAGAGAGCGAGAGAGTGAAGAGCGACAGGAGAGAGTGAGAGAGAGAGACCCCCCAAGGAAAGAGAGACGAGAGAGAGGAGACAGAGGACTCACCTACTGGTCGACCCCCCTCGAGAGAAGAGAGAAGTGACTTGGGAGAAGGAACGAGAAAGAGAGACAGAGAAGAGAGAGCGAGAGAGAGTTGATGAGAGAGAAGAAAGAGAGTGAGAGAGACAGAGAGAGGTGAGACGAGAGAGAGAGAGTGAGAGAGAGAGAAGTGAGATGAGAGAGCGAGAGAGGTGAACGAGAGAGAGAGAGAAGTGACAGAGAGAGAGAGACAGAGAGAGAGATGAAGATGTGACTGAGATGAGAGAGAGTAGAGAGAGAGAGAGAGAGTGAGAGAGACAGACAGAGAGAGAGGAGAGTGAGAGAGAAGAGAGAGTGAGGAGAGAGAGAGAGTGAGAGAGAGAAGAGAGTGCTAAGAGAGAGAGAGCAGTTGAGCAACTGACTGAGTGACGGAGAGATGAGAGAGTGAGAGAGAGAGACCTAGTGAGAGAGAGAGAGGAGAGAGTTGGGTCAGAGAGAGAGTGAGCAGTGCCGAGGAGAGAGAGAGAGAGTGAGAGAAGCCGAGAGAGTGAGAGAGAGAGAGAGTGAGAGAGAGAGAGCGGGAGAGAGTGAGCTAGACGAGAGAGTGAGAGAGGGTGTGTGAGTGAGAGAGAGTGAGAGTAGGGAGTGAGAGGCGAGAGAGAGGATAAGAGAAATACAGGACAGACAGACAGACAGACAGTAACTCTGAATATCAGAGAATTCCATGGCCAGCAACACAGTATGTGCCTGTAGCGCACGTCACAGCGAATGCAAGCAAAAGAACTGAGAGGGTGGGAAGAGGAAAGGACGGAATGGGGAGGAGGAGGGAAAAGGGGGGAAAAGGAGAGAAGTCTGGACAGCAGCAATATGTTGCACGGGAAGAGAAAACTAAATGTTGCAGGAAAGAAAGAAAGACGAACCAAAGCAACAAAAGACAGGAAGATACCATGTGAAGGTTGTTCTGGCCCACAATTCTTAGCGCTGACATTGCTTGGTTATTGAACAGCCAGCAGCTGAACCACTCAGACTGTTCCCTATCTTTTGATTCCCTTTCGCATCCTTAAATAGCTCTCAAGCATAGGCTCAAAGATTGTTCCACTACATTTTATACTGTTTGCATATTCTTTTAGTTTTTCAGCAACTTTTTTCCTCTCCACGCCTTTCGATTTCTTTTTTTTTTTAATACCTTTTCGCTGGCTGCTTTGGGGGTAATTTGGCGGGTGCTGTTGCGATTCTTTTTGAATCCTTGCGTGGTCGAGAACACCACAGAATTATGGACTGTGGTGGGTCTCTATTTGACGCAAGAAGCATGACCACAATCAGCCGTGTGTCCAGATGAGTCCGATCCAGCGGGCGAAAAGGCCTAGATGAAGGCCAATGCATTTAAGACTCTGCCTTGAGAAGGGTTACAATGGATGTCTCCCTCACGCAGCTAGCGAAGGATTTTCATGTTTATGAAATATGTTTTTCCCATTTTCTTCTTCAGTTTTTATTTCAAATCTTTCGCCAACCATTAATTACTATAATGATGGAAGAATTGTTTATCTGCACTTGTTTCCCCGCCCTATATTAATGTTCAGAACAAAGGTGAGGGGGAGGGGAGGTTTATGGAAAGGGCTGGCCCCCCAGTATGCAAGCACGCATGACTGTGGAGTTGCCAGCATGCCCTGGGTAGACTGACCAGCAGCTCAGAGCTAGAGACGGCAGGACACGGTGACCGTCAGGAAGTGCGGCATGCTGCCTACCGTGGTCCTATTTCACACTCTGGGTTGGCCACTAGTGGGTGACCACCACCTACCACCCTTCTGTGTACATGTCTGCAGGTCGTTTCGACTGGTTGTGGGGAGTTGTTTAACGTCTGGTGTATGCAGTTTACAGCAGTTCTGTGTGTTTTTGTTGTTCTTTCTCTCTCTCTCAGGATTTCGTTAGGTCTATTAGTTCTAATTAGTTTCGTCTCTCTCTCACTTGGATTTTGATAGTTCTAATTATTTTCGTAAATATGCGCTCCTTCATGAAGGGGAAATGACCTTATATATGAATAAGTTTCTCGTGTATGATGCTCGGCGTGTATACAATTACTGACATTAGAAATACAGGTGCAGGAGAGATGGAAAGAAAAGTGTCTAGGGTGGGTGGTGGACGGTTGAAGA
>CM031619.1:30507341-30522341 GCA_018398815.1 Conus ventricosus | reverse complement strand
GTGTGTGTGTGGTGTGTGTGTGTGTGTGTGCGTATACCTACTCACGAAGTGTGTGTGTGTGAGTGGTGTGGTGTGTATGTAAGAGAGTAGTGTGTGTGTTGGCGGGGGGGGCGCGGGTGGGTGCGCAGTGCGCGTGCGCGCTGCGCGCCCGTGACGTGTATTGTGTATGTGTGTGTGTCTGGTATGTGGGTGTGTCTGTGTGTCTATCTGTCTGTCGGTATGCTATACACGTGAATGAAGATGAGGGCATTAATGTTATCAACAACAGCCATGACAACTCATCTGAAATGTAGTCCAGAAGGACCGACAGAAGGTTCCGACAGAAGGTCTGCGTGTTTCGCTCCCTTACCTCCTCATTTGTATCGTGTTGATTGCTCGGAACTCGGACGGCTTTTTTGGTTGCTGGGCTTGGCTTGATTTTATGTGTCGTTCACTCCGACCCCCTCACCCCCCCCCCCCCCCCCCGCCCCCCCCCTCCCCCCCCCCCCCCCCCCCCCCCCCCCCCCCCCCCCCCCCCTTCCACCTCCCCCCTTCCCCCATCTTTCCCGTGCATTGCTTGCGTTACACTCCTCCCCACCAGCAAGCAAGCTCTCTTCTCTCAAGATCTGCCCCTGACAGTTTAATTGCCCCGGCGTACCCGGCCACTCCTGCTATCAAAACACCACTCCCAAATCCTCACAGTTCGGGTTTATTAGGATGTTCTCTTTCTCTCTCTCTCTCTCTCCTCTCTCTCTATCTCTCACACACACACACACACACACACACACACACACTCACACACACGCACGCAACGCACGCACGGACGCACGCACGCACGCACACACAACACACACACACACACAACACACACACTCACACACACACGCACAACACAAATAAACGCACACAACACACACACACACACACACACCACACACCACACACACACACGCGCGCGGCGCGGCGGCACCACACACACACACACACACACACACACACACACACACACACACACACACACACACACACACACACACACACACATTCGTGCGCGTCATGTACGACACGATGGCACCACGCCACACGCACACGAATGCGCACATACACTCAACTTCTCTCTCTCTCTCTCTCCTCTCTCTCTCTCTCTCTCTCTCTCTCTCTCTCTCATCACAACACACACCACACACACACACACACACATGCACACACACACGCAACAACACACAATACACCACACACACACGCACGCACGCACGCACGCACGCACGCTGCGCGCACGCGCGCACGCCACGCACGCCACCACGCCACACACACCACACACACACACAACACACAACACACACACACACACACACACCACAGATGCGTCATACAAACTTCGAGGATTTTGTCTTCCATTTAGCCTATAATGGGAGGGGCAAATAAACTAAGTCCGAAGCAATTTCCAGAGGAGAGAGAGAGACGGAGGAGAGAGAGGGAGAGAGAGAGAGAGAGAGAGAACTCTGACTGCAATGCACGTGCAAATAATACCCACGAGCAAGCCGATTACCTCAGAGAGAGATGAGAAGTGAGAGAATGAGAGATGAAGAGAGAGAGACGGGACACTGAAGAGACGAGTTGGTGTAGGGAGTGGGCGAATAGAAACGGCGGAGGGTGTATATATATATATTATATATATAAAATTAAACAACACTAAAAACAGATATATATATATTTTATATATATATATATATATATATATATATATATATATATATTTATATATAAACAAGATTTCTGAACAGATCTTTATTGAAAGTTAGTTCAGATTCAGGAGTTTGAGGAATGGCAACGAAACTGTCCTCATTGTTGGTTCTATTTGTCTCTGACATTTTGGAATTTGGAATCTTCGTCCTGAGGTAGAACATTGTTTTTTTTTATTTGTTTTTTTTTTTTTTTCATTTTTTATATTATTTTAAGAACATGAATGAGATCTGTCGGCAAGCAACGTCCACAGCCTTTTGCCCTGAATCGACATTCACACAATTGATCTCGCGTTCTTGCTGAAGTACTGGTCGGCAGATTAAACATGAACATGACAGGGCCTGAACCTTTGGTCTGGTTCTAGGCAGGATGACTCAAACAAATAAACAACGGAAATAACATGTATTGTCGGGAGTGGGCGGGGGGGGTGGGTGGGGGGGAGAGTGGTAGCGGAGGGTGAGGGGGGAATTCGGGGGAGGGGCGACACTGGGGCGACCCGTGACGGGTACGGATCATCAGCTAGATGAAAATAAAAAAAAGGGTTATAATAGGTTGGGGCTGGTAGGGAAGAAAGAAAGAGGTAAGAAAGAGGCGCAGGGGGTGTGAGGGTGGGGGTGGATGCGTTATTAAAAAAAAACATCTAAAGAAAAATGTTCAGCAGTAGAGATAGCAGTAATAGGTAGTAATACTGTAGTTACTTACTACTACTATCACATGCATTCAGACATGAGAGAGAGAGAGAGAGACGAGAGAGAGAGACTGAGAGAGAGAGAGAGAGACAGACAGTCAGGACAGACAGACAGACAGACAGATAGATCCAGAGACAGAGATAGTGAGACAGGGACGAGGAGGAGGAGAGAGGAGAGAGAGAGGAGAGAGATGACACGATGAGTGAGAGAGCAGAGAGATCCAGATCCAGAGGACAGAGACAGCAGACATGGAGAGGAGAAGGAGAGGTGGAGGGGTGAGGATGAGAGAGAGAGACAGACAGACAGATAGACAGACAAACAGGCGAACAGACAGACAGACAAACAGATGAGAGAGAGGAGGAGGAGTTGGGAGAGCGAGAGACGCGGAGAGAGAGACGGGGGAAAGAAAGAAAGAGAGAGAGAGAGAGACAAGAGGAAAGAGAGAAAGACTCAAGACTCAAGACACTCAAGATATTTTTATTCATATTAGGCGAAATGTGAACATGAAACAGAGGTAAAGATATACAACAGATTCAAATACATGGTGAACGAGTGAACGATGATATAAATGTATTCATGTGCTTTCAAGAAGCGTCACACATCTCTCATTTTAAATCTATATACAAAAACAAGAAAGACTACGCACCATTTCAGGTTTGGTTCGATGACATTAGCAAACTCAGTTTTTAAACCAGTGAAGGATGCTCTATAGTATGTAGGCTTAATTAAAGTTTTCTCGTTTCAGTCTAGAAAGGACAGAGAGAAAGAAAGGGAAGAGAGGTAGAGAGAGAAAGAGAGGAGTGCGGGGAGAAAGAACATGAAAGGAGTAGAGAAAGAAAAAGAGAAGAGGGCAGACAGGGAGGGAGGGAGAATGAGCAAAGAGATAGAAAAGAGGCGAGGGTGGGACGGGACGAGAGATGAGAGAGAGAGACCAAGCAGAGAGAGAGAGCACGAGAGAGAGAGAGAGGAGAGAACCGATACCGAGAATGAGCTGAGAGAGAGGAAAGAGAGAAGAGAGTGAGAGAGGAGAGAGAGATAGAATGAGAGAGAGAGAGAGATGACGGAGAGAGAGAGAGAGAGAATGCTGTTTATCCACAGTGACATGAGGAAATGTGTGATGATCTCCTTCCCCGTTGAGGCAAAGAGGTCAGAAGACGCCTGTGGAAAAACAAAACAATGTCTGGACCCCCCTTTGCAGCATGTGGCTCCATGCATCGCTATAGTTTGTTGTTTGTTTGTTTGTTTCAGATGGGACACGCAGGCGGACCCGCCTTCAAATCATGACATTAACGAGTTCTTTCTGGCGAAGCGATTGCTTGTTATCTGTGCAGAGTGTGCCGTCTGCACAGCATTGGGCAAAAAGTGTTGCGAGAGATAAGAGAGGTTATCGCTGACAGGTCAACAGTCCACTGACCGTGACCAGAGATCAGTTGGGAGATGCGAATCCAATCGCTGAAGCAAAGAGTGAGAGAGAGAGAGTGAGAGAGAGAGAAGAGAGAGAGAAGACCGACGAGGAGAGAGAGAGAGGAGAGAAAGTGAGAGAGAGAGGGAGAGAGATAGACAGAACAGACAGACAGACTAGACTCACACACACACACACACACTCACACACACACACACACACACACACACACACACACCCACACACACACAACACAAGCACGCACGCACGCACGCACGCAGCAGATAGATACTTAGATAGTTAGACAGGAGAGAGATATGAGTAGGGGAGACAGACAGACAGACCAGAGTGAGAGACCACACAGAGGAGTCAAGAGACAGAAAGACAGGACAGACCAGACAAACAGGACAGGAAACAGACAGACAGACAGAGAAGTTGTGATGATTCCAGCCAGTGAACAAAGCAAAAATGGCAGAAAAAAATGTGTAAAGAAATAAAACGTCGTGCCTTTTGCCTAGCAGTTGTCATAACAATCGCTGTCCACTTGTTGTTTGTTCGCTTCTCATGGAGGCACGGGCAAGTCACTCTCAGATCACGACATTTGCGTTATTAATTTCTTTACGCGTCAAGCATACGTTCTTCGTCTGTGTTGAGTAACGTTTTGATAGAGAGGGGCAAATCGCTGGCAGGTCATACTAGCCCTAATGACTCGATCACTGACAGATAATGTGGGAAATGCCACTCCATTCGCAGTACCGTAAACCTTGATCTCTCAGAAGTAAAAGAACGACGAGAGAGAGAGAGAGAGAGAGAGAGAGATGATTGACGATACCAGACTAGAGAGAGTCATCGAGAGTGAGAGGACAGAGAAGACCAGGGGGGGGGGGGAGAGAGAGACAGAGAGATCGAGAGAGAGATGAGAGAGAGAGAAGAAAAGGAGAAGAGAAGTAATCAAGAAAAGAAAGGACGAGAGCAGAGAGAGAGAGAAAAGAAAGAAAGATGAGAAAGGGATGTGAGAGTGAGAGAGAGAGAGAGATGAGAGAGGACGTGAGAGAGAGAGAGAGAGGGTAAGGTAAGGAAATGTTGCTTATAGCCCAGCCCGACCGCAAAGGCCAGTCAGGGGACTGTCACCACGTTGAAGGCAACTCATGTAAAAGGGGAAGAGAGAGAGAGAGAGAGAGAGAGAGAGAGAGATGAGCCGAGGATCGAGAGAAGGAGAGAGAGAGAGAGAGAGATGAGAGAGCGCGAGAGAAAGACGAGAGAGAGAGAGAGAGAGAGGATCAGAATGGTTTTAATAGTAAGCTTTTTTTTGCGCCCATGTCAAAACTGAACAGAAGGAGAAGCGGATGGGCTGACAGAAACCTACAAATTATTCGTAGTTCATCAGAGAACAGAGAGAGAACAGAGAGAACAGAGAGACAGAGAGAGAGGATTAGAGTGCCAAGAGATGAGGAGAGAGAGAGAGAGAAGAGAGAGAATGAGAGAGAGAGAGAACGGAAAGCCGACGGGGAGGAGGGGGGAGGAGAGGGGCGAAGGAGGGAGGGGCGGGAAGAGTGGAGGAAGCCCACACAGCGAATGAGGGTCAAGAGGAGGGCGAGATTACAAATACGCCACGGTGACTCATCGACCCGGCCTCCAGACAGACTACACGACAGAAAACCCCCGACAGAAACAGACAGACTGACAGCAGACAGACAGAGAGAAGAGACGACAGACGACAGGACAAACACACAGACACACAGATAGATAGTACAGACAGAGAGAAGAGACAGGGACAGACTGACAGACAGACAAACACACGACAGTATAGACAGACAGACAGAGAGAAGAGACTGACAGACCACCACAAACACTCAGACACACAGTCAGACAGAGAAGAAGAGACTACAGACGGACAGACAGACAGAAAACACACACACACACACACAGACAGATTGACAGACAGACAGAAAGAGAGACAGGAATGAACACAAACACACAGACACACAGACAGGACTGAGAGAAAGAGACAATACAGACAGACAAACACACAAACAGACAGACACACTAGACAGATAGAACAGTGGAGGGATGGGAGAGTCGAAAAGTGTAGAGTGGGGTGGCGGGTGGTGAGATTTTGGCAGAAAGGGAAGAAAGAAAACAAAACCAAAAACAAAAAAGGCAGCAGTAAACCAACTCACAACATCAGTAGTCTGACACAGAAAGATGAAACTATGCTGAGCTGTGTGACTGTGTGTGGGGGGGGGGGGGGGGGGGGATTCTATATACCATGACACTTTGTCACAGAAGATCTCCAGGATCCGAGGGTACCAGGCCAACACTAGAAACTGCCATCGCCTATTGACAGGCCATTTTTCTGTGGAATGTTTTCATTTTCTATGTGAGTAGGGCGAGCAAAGACTACTCTCTCTCTCTCTCTCTCTCTCTCTCCTCTCTATCACCTCTATCTATCTCTCTCTCTCTCTCTCTCCCCTCCAAGGTAAGCAAGCAAAGATTTACATCTATCTATCCATCTATCTATCTATCTATCTATACTATATATCTATCTATCTATCTATCTATCTGTCTGTCTATTTATCTATACTATCTATCTATCTATCTATCTATCTGTCTATCTATCTATCTATCTATCTATCTATCTATCTATCTGTCTGTCTATTTATCTATCCATCCATTCATCATATCTGTCCATCTGTCATCTACTATCCACTTATCGACTATCATTTATCCATTACATTATCTATCTGTTCGTCTGTTGTATGTTCTGCCTTCAATCAGTCAGTCGTCTGTGTGTGTGGTATGTGTGTGATGGTGAGAGAGAGAAGTGAGTGATGTTGTGGGTGTATGTGGGTGTGTGCGTTTGTGTGCGTAAGTGCGTGAGTGTGTGTGTTGTGTGTGTGTGTGTGTGTGTGCTGTGCGTACGTGCGTGCGTCGTGTGGCGTGCGTGTGTGTGTGTATGTGTGTGTGTTGTGTGTTTGTGTGTGTGTGATGTGTGGGTGTGTGTGTGTGTGTGTGTTGGGTTTTGTTTTTTGCTTGTTGTTGTTGTTGTTGTTGTTATTCTTGTTTAAGTCTGTTCACTAAAAGTGATATTAGGCGATGGGAAAGGATGGCGGGAAAAAAGGGGAAGGGACGTGCACCCGGAGGTGGGAGTTTATGAGTGGAAGGAGTTGACTTAAGTTGACTTGCATGTTAAGTTTGATATGACGTACGTGTGTAATGTATGTCCCGGTACTTGCATGGGTCGTGTACAAGAGCTTATGAATACAATTAGTGCATAGGGAAAATGGACTAAAAAAATTTCATAATTACCAAACAATGAGGGATCAAACTATGGACATATGAAAACCAGTGAGTATCTACAAATATGAGGGAGAAAAAGAAAAAAAAAAAAAAACCGCATTAATCCTTTAACATCGAATTAGCAAATAACCACTAAGAAAGCAACAGCCAACACATGCATTTGCATGTCATTACAAAAAAGAAAAAAATATTATATTTATATATATATACATATATCTATCTATATAATATATATTATATATATATATATATATATATATATAAAATCAGAGTTAAAAAAAACCAATCAGAACGTAAAAAGTGCGCAACCATTTTACATAGGGAGCGACATACCTGTTAAGAATAAGATTTTTAAATGAAGTCGAATAAAACCTACAAGCTTGTTTCAAGCTAAAAAACGCCTCTCCTCTGGAGCTATACTACAATCTAGGGCACGCCACGGTGTTATATATTGTGGGGGTGGGACCGTTGTGAGTTCTGTGCGTTGCGGACGCTGGCTCTGCAGGTTTTGTTCTTTTTTGGGCGTGCGTTCAATGCAACACTCTGTGACAGCCCCCCCTGAACGCACCCCAAAAAGAAAAAACGGCATATATTTATATATATATTTATACGTACGTTGCATCCGTACTTGTGTACGTGCGTGTACTGTGTATGAGTGTGTGTATGTGTTTGTTGTGTGCTTGTGTGTAGAGAGAGAGAGGAGAGAGAGTCGAGAGAGGACGACAGAGTGGAGATGAGTGATGACCTAGAGGAGAGAGGAGAGAGAGATACGCTGCGCACGCGCGCGCCGCGCACGTGTGTGTCGTGTGTAGATGTGTGTGTGTGTGTGTGTGTGTGTGTGTGTGTGGGTCGTGTGTGGGGCTGTTGGGTGTGTGATGTGTGTGTGTGTGCCGTGCGTGAAACGTGCATGCGGCGTGCGTGCATACGTTGTGTGCGTGCCTGTTTTTGCATGTGTGTGTGTGTGGTGTGTGTGTGTGTGTGTATTAAAAAAGCGACATTACTATCACAAAAGTAGGGGTGATTTGGATGTGAAACTGAGTCAAGAAAGGAAGAATAACAACTCGAGACAATCTCATCAAAAACACTCCGAAAAAATCGCGGAGAATGTGAATGACCTGTTCAAAACATTTTCAAGAGAAATGGACGTAGACTCGGCTAGATATAATAAAGAAACTGTCGTCCCATCTCAGAGATACTAGTTCTTTGACTCTGGAGCAATAATCAGTAAATGACTAATCGTATTTCTCTTCAGCACATGCACTGGACATTTTTGCTGTAGTTTTGCGGAGTGCATTTAACGAAACCTAACATCAGGCGGAAAACAGACCCTCGGATAAGTTCCAGCAACGAACACTAAATGAGGTTAAATAATTTCCTCTCTCTTCGCATTTATGCAGTCGCTGACTGTATAGTGACACTTTTAGATTTTAAGTTCTCGTCAAACATTTTGCATGACGCGTTTACTAATAAACATGCGTAACTTCTTGTAACCCCACTAATCTAACCGCATCTTAACTGGAAATGAACCATCTTGATTGTTTGCCTCATTTTCTTGCAGATCGATCAGCCCATCATTTGAAACGATTCCACAGTGGGATCTAGGCCACCCCAAACAGAAAGTGACGCTGGTTCCTTTCAATGATAATAAGATGAACAGTGTGTTTAATTTCAATTATCAATTCGATCGCATTTCTGGTTTAAAGATTTAAGTGCCTGTAAGACCGATTAGAATCAACACACTATAAAATCTGAAATATGTTTTTCGGAGAAAATCAGACAATGTAATTCAGGGCCTTCAATATTGCAATTAAATTCAGCAGTAAAAATAGAAACATTTCACATATAGTGAAACGTTTTCTCTATTTACTAAGCTGGTACTAAACCTGAAGGCAGCTCCATACTTTTATGTTCCCAAGTACAGACCCATCTGTATAAATTTTTAAATGTTCAAAATAGCTTGTTATCATCTAGGAGTCTGACGGAACTTTTCAGGATATCTAGGTTGTTCATTTTTGGATAAATTTGTGTGGTCTTGTCAAGATCCGTTTGTTCACTCCGCTGTAGGTATAGGTGGTAGGAAGGTTTAGTTCGCTATTTCCTTTCTGTTTAATTTTGATTTTTTTTCTAAAAGATCTGAGACGCTAATGTGTTTATGGATTTTAATGATTGGATGGACTTTAGCCCTTTTGCAAAATGAAGATCGGACCTCATGCACTTTCCCTTGAAACTTCGGGCCCGGTGTGAATGAAATTTTCGAACGAGGAGCTTCGTAAAACAGATTTGGCATCAGAAGCTGTCTTAGCTCATCAAGAGGTAAAAACACCTGCTTCTCTTATAGAGTTTCCTAATTTGATCATGTAATGGAACTCCTAGGGAACGTTTTAGGCTTTGATGTCAACACTTTTGCATTTTAGTCAGTAAATGTTGTGGCAGCACTAAAAAATACTTCCTGGTCGCATAGGTCAATTTTGGAACGCCACAAGTGACGTTGACAGTAATATCATTATTTTTGTATCCTGTCCCCACTTTTGTTTGCTAATGATTTTTAACAAGTTTAAGCTCCTTCTTGCTCTTAGTTAGTTTATGCTCAATATGGTGGTCCCAGAAAGTTTTGACGTTTGACGAAAAACACCCCAAAACTTAGTTGTTTGTGTATATCATATGACTGACCCATGGATAGAAATTACAGGAAGATTTTCAAGGGTTGTATCCTGAATTGAAAAGCATCATATTGTTTTTCTCCAGAGATAATGAAAGACCATTTTCAGTCACTATATTTACTTATTTTATCGAGTTCGTGTTGGTATAACTTCTCTGGTGTGTAATTCAGAGCTATGAGTTGGAGTTTTTCTTTTCATTGATACTTTTCATCCATAAACAGATGTCGTCGGCATAATTGAATACAATGCATACTTTCGATAACCCCCGAGGGAAGATTGACATTAGAATATGAAACAAGTAGGGACAATGACAGATCCCTGAGGACGGCCCATATGAGGTGATCTAATACTGTGAGTACGTATTCCCAATCCTGCCCCTGTCTTAATTGTTGGATTAAAAAAAAAGCTTTTGATAAAATCAAACATATATACCCGCAAATCACAACTTTTCGTAACTTTGTCAATAGTCGATTGTGCCCACTTGGTCGTCAAAAAACGTAGCCAAGAACATTCTTTTTCGTCTAGGCAAACTGTTGCTTAATGGTGAGTAGTTTTCAGGTGATCATGTTTGTGATCTACTCTTCTAAAGCCTGCCTGATTAATTGGAATAACCTTGTACTTTTCACAATAGTGATTAAAGTCTCCTTAATATAATTCTCTCCATATGTTTGAATGTGTGTGACGTTAACGCAATTGGTCTATAGCTGTTTTTATCATTCGGGGTTTACTTGCTTTGTGTCAGGGGTACAACATTGACTGCTTCCATACGGTTGGTCATAGTTGTCCACTTTCCAGTCTTTTTTGGACAAGCACAGTGTGTGTGCTGATATGATGTGTGTGTGTGTGTGTGTGTGTGTGTGCTTGTGTGTGTGTGGTGTGTGTGTGTGATTGTTGTGTGCTGTGCGCGCGCTGTAGTATTTGTGTGTGTGCGTGCTGTGTGTGCATGCGTGTGTGTGTGTGTGTGTGTGTGTAGTGCTGTGTGTGTGTGTAGTGTGTGTGTGTGTGTGTGCGCTGGTGCGTGAGTGCGTGCGTGCGCTGTGTGTGTGTCTGTGTGTTGTGTGTGTGAGTGTGTGTGTGTGTTGTGTGTGTGTGTGTGTGTAGTGTGTGTGTGTGTGTGTGTGTGTGTGTGGAGACTATGCTGAAAACTGTTTCGCCAATAGGATAGGTAATTTGAGTTGAATGTTTTCATTTTCCGATACGGAGACTAAGAGCGGTTAAAACAAACACCAACACCACACACACGAAACACACACACACCACACATACACGCACACATACATCTACGATACATACATTACAACACACACCACGCACGCACGCACGCACGCACGGCAGCACGCACGCACGCACGCACACACCATACACACACATCACACACACATCACACCACACACAACACACACACACACACACACACACACACACCCACGCACGCCACGCCAGCACCGCACGCACGCACGCACGCACGCACGCACGCACGCACCACTCACACACACACGCACACACACACACACGCACGCACGCACGCACGCACACACACACACACACACACACACACACACACACACACACCACCCACACAACACATACAAACACAACACACCTATCACACACACACACCCACACACACATACACACACACACACACACACACACACTCACACCACACACACACACACACACACATCACACATCAACACGCACGCACGCACACACACACACACACACACACACACCACACACACACACACACATACACACTCACACACACACACACACACACACAAAACAAACACCACACACACCACACAAACACCCCAACACACACAAACACACACACACACCCCCACACCACACACACTTCCAGAGCTGTCTGCACTGGTCATCTACTATTTTCCTGAGTTGGGTGACACTTGCCGTGGCTTTTATCTGTGGTATGTCACTCAACGGTCAGTCCAGGGCGGCTCCTGCGCGTCAGATGGAAGATAAACACCTCTCCAAGTGCGACACTTATCTCCAGGTAGTTGATAGCACTTGCTGAAACCCTACCGCGCAGCTACATATAATCAACATGCATATAATGAGAGAGAGATACATGAGAGAGGAGACAGAGAGACGGAGACCGACAGCAGACAGACCGACAGAGGATCAAAGGCCCAATTTCATGAGAAACAAGTCAAACTGATATTAACTGAATACACGTTGGTGTACAAAAACAAGGCCACATATTTCCAAAGGTATAACTCAATTACCAGAGACGAGAAGGAGAGAAGAGAGAGAGAGAGACAGAGAAAGAGGAGACGGAGAGAGAGAGAGAGAGAGGAGACGCGAGATAGCGAACGAGAGGAGAGAGAGGCAGTGGACGGACAGACAGACAGACAGTACAGACAGACAGACACGGAGACAGAGAGACAGCGAGATGGCGACAGGAAAATGACTGACATAGAGAGAGAGTTAGAGATGCACACTCACACACCCGCACAACACACACACAACACACACACACTCAACACACACACCACACACACACAAAAACAGAGAGAGAGAGAGAGAGAGACGACGAAGGAGCGAGAGAGAGAAGAGACGGAGAGACGAGATGAGAGAGGAGAGGAGAGGCAGGACAGACAAGTACAGAGACAGTGACAGAGACAAATCTCAAACAACGCAGTTGTTTATTTTCTTTTTCAAACAATTCCACAAATAATCGTGGAGTGCAAACAACGTCATTGTTGTATTTCCAGTCATAAAGGTCTCCAAAGAGAAATCTGTGTGAGGTTACTCTGTGTGTGGTGTGTGTGGGTTGTGTGTGTGTGTGTGTGTGTGTGTGTGTGTGTGTGTGTAGTTGAGTGTGTGTGCTTGTGTGTAGTGTGTGTGTGTGTGTGAGAGAGAGAGAGAGAACGAGGAGAGACGCGAGAGGCAGAGAGAAAAGAAAGAAGAGAGAGAGAAAGAAATAGAGAGAGGGAGAGTGTGTGTGTGTGCGTGTGTATTTGTGTGTGTGTGTGTGTGTGTGTGTGTGTGTGTGTGATGTGTGTGCTGTGTGTGTGTGTGTGTGTGTAGTGTGTGTGTATGTGTGTGTGTGTGTGTGTTGTGTTGTGTGGTGTGCGTGTGATGTGTGTGTGTGTGTGTGTGTGTGTGTGTGTGTGTGTGTGTGTGTGTATGGTGATGTGGGTGTGTGTGTGGTATTTGTGTGTGTGTGTGTGTGTGTGTGTGTGTGTGTGTGTGTGTTGTTTGTGTGTGTGTGTGTGTGTTGTGTTTTGTCGTGCGCGCGCGCGCGTGCGTGCGTGTGTATGTTTGTGTGTGTGTGTGTGTGTGTGTGTGTGTGTGTGTGTGGTGTGTGTGTGTGTGTGTGTGTGTGAGAAGAAAGAGAGAGAGTGAGAGAGAGTATGTGTGTTGTGTGTGTGTGTGTGTGTGTGTGTGTAGTGTGTGTGTTGTTGTGTGTGTGTGTGTGTGTGTGTGTGTGTGTGTGTGTGGTGTGTGCGCGTAGCGTGCTTGTGCGTGCTTGCGTTCACTGGGAAGGGGGACAGAAAGGAGCATGGCGTAGGTGTACTGCCGCCTGTAGTGGCACAGACAACGAGACAGGACAACTCCCCCCCCCTCCTCTCCCAGAGACTACAAAGAAGACGACAAAGAAAGATACAAAGAGACCTACCAAAAGAAGACTACAAAGACTACAAATGAAGACTACAAAGAGAAGAAGAAGGACTAGCAAAGAAGACTACAAAGAAGACAACAAAGAAGACTACAAAGGAAGATACAAATAAGACTACAAAGAAGACTACAAAGAGACTAGAAAGAGACTACAAGAAGAAGAAGAAGAAGAAGCGAAGGAGGAGGAGGAGGAGGAGGAGGAGGAGGAGGAGGAGGAGGAGGAGGAAGAGGAGGAGGAGGAGAGGCAGGAGGAGGAAGGGAGGAGGCCATGAGGAGGAAGAGGAGGAGGAGGAGGAGGAAGAAGAAGAGTAAGAAGGAGGAGAAGAGGAAGAGGAGGCGAATAAGGAGAGAGGAGAAGAAGAAGAGTAAGAAGAAGGTGGAGCGAGGAGGAGGAGAAAGGGGAGGAGTCGGAAGAAAGAAGAGATGAATAAGAAGAAGAACAGAAGAAAGAAGAAGAGAGAAGAAGAAGAAGAAGAAGAAGAAGAAAGAAAGAAGAAGAAGAGAAGAAGAAGAGAAGAAGAAGAAGATGATGTGATGATGATGATGATGATGTTGATGATGACTGATGATGATGATGATCATGATCATGATGGATGATCATGATGATAATGATGGATTAAGAAAGAAAAGAGAGAGAAAGAAAGAAAGATCAGTGCGGTAGTGTGGAGTATTATTGTTTAGAGCCAAAATCCTGCTCAAATTTGCTCCAAAATCGATTTAACAAAGTTTCATTTTCAGTCATTTGAAAAGAAAAAGAAACAACAACAACAACAAAGAAAAACACATCCTCCCCCCCCCCCCACCCCCATACTCCCCCCCCCCCCCCCCCCCCCCCCCCCCCCCCCCCCCCCCCCACCCCCCCCCGAAAATATGTGATTGAGAATGTTTTGTAATCAATAGTTGTAGCAGCAGCAGCAGCATATTAGTAGTAGTACTAGTTGTAGTTAGTAGTGGTCGGGTGGTGCGTGGCTGCAGTCTGGTGGCAGCATAGTAGTAGATAGCAGCAGGTGGCATTAGTAGTAGTAGCAGGGGGGTGGGGGCGGGGGGGCTACACCACACACAGGCCTCCCCCCCCCCCCTGCCGCAGTAGTAGTAGCAGCAGCAGCAGTTAGATAGTTGTATAGTAGTAGCAGCAGCAACAGCAGTAGTAGTAGTAGTCAGTAGCAGCAGCAGCAGTAGTCGTAAGTATTAGCAGCAGCAGCAGCAGCAGTAGTAGTATTAGAATGCAGCAGAAGTGGTAGTGGTAGCAGCAACAGTAGTCGTAGCACCACCCAGCCGCAGAAGCAGCAGCAGCAGCAGCAGGTAGTACTAGTAGTAGTAGTCGTAGTCGTAGTAAATAGTAGCAAATAGTCGTAGCTCGTTAGTCAGTTGTAGTCGAAGCAGTACGTGATAAGAGTCAATAATAGCTAAGAGAAAGAATGAGGAGGACGAGAGTTAATGGTGTTATGGAGATTGTAGAATAGGAGTAGTAGCGGTTGTTTTTATTGTTGTTGCTGTTGCTGTTGTTGTTGTGTAGTTGGTTCGTCGTCGTCTGTCGTCGTCGTCGATGGCAGCAGCATGAGCAGCAGCAACAGCAGTA
>CM031619.1:30500152-30507241 GCA_018398815.1 Conus ventricosus | reverse complement strand
AATGGTGCAAATAAATACATAGTACTCACTCGGCGATAGAATGGGTGCAGAATAAATACCCAGTACTGCAGTTCGTGACAGAATGGGCAGAATATAATTCCGAAAGTTCACCACAAATGGGGCAGATAATAAGATGTACTAAATAACTTCGTTTTCTTTGAGCCAGAATGGCTACAGAATGGGCGCACAACACATCGCCACATCTCGCATCCTCTGTTGTACACAAAGGACACAGAATAAGTGCAATACCAAGTACATGTGTACATGTGTAGTTTTTTTTTTTTAAATGTAATTTTCAGATGAAAATCGTCAGACAGAGTGGTAAGCACGATCACGTTCTTTCCTATTCTGTTGCACGAAATGCACAGAAAAGGTGCAGCAGAATTCCCTGTCAAATCCGAAGTTGATTCTCCTTCATAAATTAATTTTTAAAAAAAAAGGGGGGGGGGGGGGGGGGGGGGGGGGGGGGGGGGGGGGGGGGGGGGGGGGGGGAGGGGGGGGGGGGGGGGGAGGGGGGGGGGGGGGGGAGGGACAAGGATGCAGAATAGTACGAAAAAAAACCCAAAGTTCATTCTTTGCTACGCTAAACGATATTGTACTGAATGGACGCAAATTGGGCACAGAATGATGAACACACAATACGGCCGCAGGGTTAGACGTCAAAACTTGCTTGCGAGTTCTAGCTACAGCGAGAATGCGCACCACCTGAATCGACGGAAATGTGTTAGTGGTACACCAAACCGTCTAGCAAATCGTGCACTTTTCGCTTTAACAGATCTGAGCAGCACAGACACAATGCAAAAAGAAGATTTTTTAAAAAAATCAATAAATACATAAATAAATAAAACTTTTTGAAAAGAATTACAAAAGATGGGAAATCCGGCAAAACATCATAAATGAACCATACATGGTGGAACCGAGCAAAACTGACATCTGAAAAGAAAAAAAACACCCATTTCTTAAAACATAGCTTGGCACCCATCACAGGTACAGGCAAGAAAGGGTACAAAAACACCACACATAAGCCGCAAATAAATCAGTACAGTTTCCATTTCTCAACAGGAAATCGACAGACAGGATGGTAAGCATGATCACATAATTTTTTTTTTTGTGTGTCAAAATAAGGAGCAACGTCTTGTAAATTGTAGGAAGAGCTAGAGATTAAAAAAAAAGAAAAAAAAAGGAAAAAAAAATCGGTGTGGAGAAAATACAGACATTCATGCTTCTGTTCCTGACTCAAACTTTGCCCCATTATCCTCCCCCCCCCCCCCCCCACCCCTTTCCACTCTCTCATTTCTTCCTCACTTCATATCTCCAAACCCCAAATATAAAAACCTTCTCTCTCTCTCTCTCTCTCTCTCTCTCTCCTCTCTCTCTCTCTCTCTCTCCCTCTCTCTCTCTCTCTCACACACACACACACACACACAAATCTTTGGTTCCCCCCACCCTCTCTCTCTCTGGGGTTGGTATTCTATCTTGGGGGAAGGTATTCTGCTGAGTAAGTATCAATATTTGATTGCAGCTCTGGGAGCTCACTTTAAAAAAAAATCATTGAATAACAGCAAGTTGAGATAACTTAATCATCGTAATATCAACACTGATCACACCTTTGTATTGATACAAAAAGAATATAATTATGCAAGTGTGTAAGAAAATTCGTCTTGGTATATACATTTCACATTGTAAGCTGAAACTTAAAAAAGAAAATAACACACATGAATAAATTCACAATATAGAAAAATACTGTAAAAGATAGAGAAGGGTGTTTTCATATCAAGGGTAAAATAAACAAGCAGAAAAGGTGTTATTGAAAAAAAAAAGTGATTGGATCCCGATACATTTAAACGACGAGAATTCTAAATACCAACAACATACCTAACGACATGGTACTGGATTTTCAACAAGTATCATTCATCAAGTCGTCTGCTGCTTTAAAAAGGGACACCACTCTAACTGTCTGCTAGCTAAACTTTAAAAAAAAAAAAAAAAAGTATGCCAAAAGCACTCGGCCCCTGGTCCATTCAGGCCGAAGCAGTATTCCCAGTGACGAAAGTGTGCATATAAGGTCAAAGTGACGTAGTGTGCATATAAGGTCAAAGTGACGTAGTGTGCATATAAGGTCAAGCAAATTAATTTCCGCGGTTCTGAAAGCAACCTAAAACCGATTGGAAAGGAAATAACAATTCGACGCGTTTTTGATCAGTACGTGTGCAGTGCGAATATCATGCACATCCCTTGAGAATGAAAAGAGCGACGGGGTGGGGGTGGGGGGTCGGAAAGGAGGGGGAGGGGGGGGGGGGGGGGGGGGGGGGGGGAAAAGGGCGTCTATCCATGGTCTGCTTAGCTGTTACGGTGTTCGGACAACAAAAGGTATTTCGATGAAACTGAAAAATTTGACAAGAAAAACTTTTGGCAACCAGCCGGTAGGATCAAAAAAAAAATTTTTAAAAAAGAAATCAACAAAATTTAGTTGTGTGGGGTGTGTGGGGTGGGGGGTGGTTGGTAGTAGTATATAGTAGTAGATAGTATAGTAGTATAGTGGTAGTAGTAGTAGTTTTAAATTTAATGTCCTTCCCCTCAAGTGACATTAGACAATTGTGTTGGTGGTGTGGTGTGTGTGGTTGTGTGTGGGGTTGTGTGGGGTGTGTGTGGGTGCGCGCGCCTGTGTTTTGTGGTGGTGTGTGAGGGGAGAGAGAGAGAAAAGAGAGAGAGAGAAGAGAGAGAGAAAGAAGAGAGAAAAGAAAGGAGAAGAAGTGTGGTGTGAGCATGCGGTAACTGTGGGGGGGGGTGGTTGTGGGTGTGTGTGGGGTGGGGGTGGTGTGTGTGTGTGTGTGTTGGTTGTGTGTGCGTGCGCGGCGTGCGTGCGTGCTGCTATGTGTTGCGCCGCAGTTTTAATCCAAAAATTTAAATCTGCAGGGTCGCATCTTTTTAGTATTTCTTTAAATCAAAAACTAAAACAGCATGAATAAAAAAAAAAAAAAAAAAAAAAAAAAAACCGCTTCAACATTGTGAACCACAACTTTTTGAATCACAACTATACACTTTTTTTAACAAGAAAAAAGAAAAAAGAAAAGGAGGGGGAAAGAAACGTTTATGCACGGACCACTCCCCCCCCCCCCCCCCCCCCCCCCCCCCCCTCAACCACAGGACAGGGTGACATTCTGCCATTTCCCGGTCCAGGGGGTTTTTTTCACCACTTACGCTTCGGGGATTTTCAGCACATTTGATTCTACAGAGACAACACATCTTCCCGTCCGTAAAAAATACACTCCATTACATTCCTAGCTATTTTTCTGTTTCAAACGAAGTACAAATTTAAGGAAAAAAAAAGAAAAAAAACAAATAGCACGTAAATCTATTGTTTCCCAAAGGGCAAAAGGACACAAATCAAAAAGCAAAATACTGTATGCAGCTCTCCTGTAGTTTTCAAAAAAAAAAACAAAACACTTAAGAAAAAAAACAACAACAATAATAAAAAAATTTAAAAACAAAGTTCCCAAAACAAATTTAATTGATGCGGAAAAGGGAAGAATGGAGGAGGGATGGGATGAGGATGGAACAGGGAAAGACTATCCAACCCTTAAAAAATGAAGGCGTAAAAAAGTGAAACCAATTTTTCCTCAAGGCCCCCACATGCGGAAAAAGTAAATCGACTGAGCTTCCAGGGTTTTTACTTTAAAAAAAAAAAGCCGCGCGCGCGGCCACCCCAAAAAACACAAACCCCACAAAACCCCCCACACACACCACACAACCCCCCCACAGAGGGTGGATCAAAAAATAAAAATCCTCCCGTTCAAATGAAAAACCACAACAAAGACAAATTTTCTTTTTGGGGAAGGGGGAAAGGGGGCATGTGAATAACCCTTTTCCCATGCAATGGTGCCGGTTTTTTCCCCCTTCCTCCAAAGGGTCCCGCAGAATTAAACCCGGGTACAGAATGGGCAAGTGGGGGAAAAAAAATAATTTGCTTTTGGGGGGGGGAAAAAAAAAAAAACCCGGGGGAAATAGGTTTCCCGGGGGAGGGTGAGGGGGGGGGGGGGGGGGGGGGGGGGGGGGGGGGGGGGGGGGGGGGGGGGGGGGGGGGGGGGGGGGGGGGGGGGGGGGGGGGGGGGGGGGGGGGGGGGGGGGGGGGGGGGGGGGGGGGGGGGGGGGGGGGGGGGGGGGGGGGGGGGAAGGAGAAGGGGGGGGGCCTGGGGGGCCAACCCCGGGGCCCCCCCCCCCACCCCCCTACCCTCCCCCCCCCCCCCCCCCCCCCCCCCACCCCCCCCCCCCCCAAAACCCATCCCCCAAAAAAAAAAAAAAAAAACCCAAAACCCCCCAACCCCCCCGCAAAAAAAACCGAAAAGTTCCCCCCTTTTTTTTCCCCCCCCCCCCCCACCCCCCCCTCCCCCCCAACTTTTTAGGGGGGGGGGGGGGGAAAAAAAAAAAACAAAACCCCAAAAAAAGGCCCCCCCAGGGCCCTCCAAACTTAAAACCCAATTTTTCCCCCCTTTTAAAACGGGCCCCCCCCTCCCCCCGGCCCCACCCCCCCCCCCACCCCCCTCCCCCCCCTTTTTTTTTTAAAGGGGGGGGGGGGGGGGGGGGGGGGGGGGGGGGGGGGGGGGAAAAAAAAAAAAGGGGGGGCCCACAACCCCCCCCCCCCCCCCAATTTTTCCCCCCCCCCCCCCCCCCCCCCGCCCCCTTCTCCCCCCCCCTTTTCCCCCCCCCCAAAAACTCCCCAAAAAACCACCCCCCCCCCCCCCCCCCCCACACCCCCCCCCCCCCCCAAAAAACCCCCCCAAAAAAAAAAAAAATCCCAAAAGGGGGAAATATTCGCCGGGCCAAAACCGAGCAAAAAACCAACACCCCCTTTGGGCAAAAATTTTAAAAGACACCCCCAAAAATAAAACCCCCGAAACCCACCCCCCCCCCCCCCACCCCCAAAACAAAAAACCCCCAAAAACCAAAAAAAAAAAACCCACAAACAAAAAAACAAAAAAAAGAAAAACCCTTAAAATTCCCTCCCTTCTACAAAAACTTGTTACGACGAATGTTTGAAAAACTCCTGTCTAGGCCAACCACAAAAACCCCCCCTCTCCCCTTTTTTGGATGGGGGGGGGGGAAAAAAAAAAAAAAAAAAAATTTTTAACAAAGGGGGGTTTTTTTTGAAACCCGCCCTAAAAAATTTTCAAAAAAACAAACCCCCGAAGGTTTCATAATTTTTTAAAAACAGGGTTCATTCAAAAAAAAAGGAAAAAAAAAGCCCAAAAATTTTAAAAAAAAGAGGGCACCACCCTTTAAAACCCCCCCAAGCCAAAAACCCACCAAAAAGGGGCCGCGCCGGAAAAAACGAGGGAAGTGGCAAAGGATGGCATGTTCCCTTCGCCAATCATTTACAGCAAGTTGATGTTTCCACCCCCACCCCCACCCCTACAAGAAGCCTTTACAATTACACTTCTTCAACATCTTCCCAAAGTTCATCAGCCAAGCGTAATGTAAATGCTGACATAGAACACACACACCACACACACACACACACACACACACACACACACACACACACACAAAGAAAAAAGGCAAGAAATACGCTGCTCAAATGAAAAGTGATGAAGATGATTACGTCGCTTTTTGCCTTAGCCGACCGCAAAGGACCATCCAGATCTGGATTGCCATGTCGTTGGAGTCAAACTTTCAAATCTGATTCACACACACATACACACACGCACATGCACGCACGCACGCACGCACGCACGCACACACACACACACACACACACACACACACACACACACACACACACACACACACACACACACATCTAATAAAAACAGACGTAAAAAAGAACACGCCATTTAAAGTTCCCAGTCCCTGTCTACGAGCGAAACTGTGTAGGTGGAGCTGTACGAAGTGTTTAGAACATCTCGCTGTACATAGCGCGATACGCAGCAGAAGTAACCCCCTCTTCAGATCAGGAGCCAAAAGCAAATATTCTTTGGATGGAACAAAGTTAGGCACAAAACAAACAAAACAAAAACAAAAATGTCTTGTATGACAAAGAGCTGGTGAAGTCTTCATGATACGCAGCCAGATCAAAGTAACCTTTGCAATTAATAAGTAATGCTTAAAGGTCTACTTGAGAGATTTTCGATAATTTGTTAAAAACAGGTCTACATGTCATATAACTACAGTATGGTATTCATTTTTTTAAAAAAGTCGCCGGAAGAATTTAATAGATAAAAAACGAGTTTTGCACACCTGTTCAAACCCCGCGTGGTAGACCGAAAACCGTGACGTCACTTGATGGACTGGCCGTCAGCCGCGACCTACACAAGAAGCCAAAGCCAAGTGAAATCAACACGAGTTGCGATCCCCCACAGCCTAAAAAGTCACGAGGGGGTGGCAGATATTGTGCTGTAGGCCAGTGCAGCAGCTCAGCAGGAGACGGATATTCTTTGCACACATTTCCATCTGATTCAGATACTCGAAAGAAGTGGATTCGGTTGGTGCAACCATGCCGGGCCACTAAGTTCTTTTTACCACGTCAGTTCCAGCTGGACCACGGAAACGAGCTGTTCCGACAATTGCCGAGCCCGTTCGAGTGGATCAAAAACTTCGTCTGCATTGTGCGCGTATACTTTGAAGGCGGAGTGGTAAGCTCGTACAGATGAGTACGATAGTCGCATGTTTATTCTGTTCATATCTATGGACAGATTTACACTTGTTAAATTGAATGAACACGTTAAGGCTTGAGGAAGGAGAATCTCCGCTCGCCGTCCACGCGTGATCGCATCAAGAAGTCAGTCGGTAGCCTCCCTCGAGACTTCGGTAAAGTCCGTACGCCTTCGGAATGATGTGTTCGGGCGTCCAGCTGGAACTGAATAGCTCGTTTCCGTGGTCCAGCTGGAACTGACGTGGTTTAAAAGAACTTAGCGTTCAAACTGATAAGGTAAAGGCCTTGCAGAAACATCCCATAGTTACATTGGCTGTCGCAATCATAGTCACTGCTTTTACATGATAAATTAAATACCGATCGAGATGTGCAAGAACCATCAGAATCGCTTTCTGTCGCCGTTGGCTTGTTGTGTAGGTCGCGGCTGACGGCCAGTCCAT
>CM031619.1:30492652-30495152 GCA_018398815.1 Conus ventricosus | reverse complement strand
ATCCATCAAGTCTTCAGTCACAAAGAACGTAAAGTACCTATCTCCCTCAATCCATCCAGTCTATAGTCACAAAGAACATAAAGTACCTATCTCCCTCAGTTCAGTTTTCAGTCACAAAGAACATAAAGTACCTATCTCCCTCTGTTAAATTTTCAGTCACAAAGAACGTAAAGTACCTATCTCCCTCAATCCATCAAGTCTTCAGTCACAAAGAACATTAAGTACCTATCTCCCTCAATCCATCAAGTCTTCAGTCACAAAGAACATTAAGTACCTATCTCCCTCAATCCATCCAGTTTTCAGTCAGGAGGAATACAAAATCCCATCCCCCATGGTGTTCATCACGTTTTCAGTCAGAGAAAAAATAAAGTCCCACACCCCAACACTCCTCGCCCCTTTACCCTACCCCCAGCGACCTTCCTCCTCCTCCCTCTCTCCACTATTTTTTCCCCTGGGTGTCCTCGATACATTTCCTCTGTTGGCAGTATACAGATCTTGGGGTCTTGGGAGGGAAACAAACAAACAAAACAACAACAACAACAACAAAAACACCCAACAAGCCATCTTTCTTGACGAAATGATCTGCTTCTGATCAAAACACAAAACCGCTATTACAAATTCTCTACTAAAACTCCTTCGAATTCACCACTTCTTTTTTTTTTTTTTCCTTTTTCTTCCTCATCATCCATTCCCCATAAACAGCATTATTCTCAAACCGCTCATTATGACTCTCTCGGACAGGCCTATCAATCCAATCCGCCCTGTCGTAGCCCCAGCACCGTCATTCCACACAGAGCAGTCCACATCAGTCCACGTCGTCATGAGACAACCCACCGCAGGAGTCACCGCACTGCGGCCGAGTCACTTCAATCGTGCCCGTTCCGTTCAGTATGCCCAAGACACCCCTATGTCCCTCCTGACGACAGTCACTGCTTAGTCGCAGAGCAAACGAGCGTCCTCTTCCGAGAGAGGCACCGCTGCAACCATGCCCATGAACTTGCCGATACCGACAAGTTATACATTCTTCACTGAGGATCAGGATGATGATGCGATGGAGCTTCATCCTGGTCTTGTCTGTCACTTTCATGACAGGGGTGTTCTCTACCCATCGTTGCAAACCCTCACCCAGCAAACCAGATCGTCCATTCTCTTTTAACTCAGTTGTCGGAACCAGCACACAAAAGACTGCATCACTCTAATTTAACAGAAAGTCTTTGAGATTTAACACCAGTTGTACGCGTGAAACTCAACACACACACCCCACACCCTCCCCCCCCCCACCCCAAATAAACACAATAAAAATGGTGTAAAAGACCATGATCTGGATATCTATTTTCTGCTGAAAATCAAACTAAGGACACAGAAAAACTGGCAAAACTGGTGATTCAGGCTGCGCATAAAAAAATGTGAGACAAACACGCACGCACGCACGCACACACACACACTATATATAGCCGGGTGCTAACAGTGTTTGTTTTTATTTTGGTTACTTTTCGTGGATGAAAATGTTTTGTTCGAGAGTTATCTTCCCCTTACCTCCCTTGGTCGAATCTCATTTTTTTTATTGTGTAAATTCTTTAAATCATGAATACCTCAGAACCTACATAGTTGTATGTACGTCACTAAAGTCACAAAAATTAATGTATTCGATTCATTACAACCGTACTGGGCTGAGAAGCCCATATTTTCTCTAAACTGGTATTTCGCACGAGCAATCTTGGCGCCATTTTCAATTGTCTGTCGAATGAACATTGAATAATTCTTGATTTTACAAAAAGTAAGAGGAAAACTGAAGAATCTGAATATGCATGTTAAAAGTAAAGTCCATAAGCTTTCATTTCGTATATCGCATGCCTATGATCTTTTCTGTACAAGCTTGCGACTATACGAAATGACTGACAGCGCCGGTCCCTTTAGCGAGTCGCCTTCTTTGTTTACTGTCGGAGTTTTGATCTGAATTGTCGTTTCATGAAATTCGGACTTCCCGATCGAAATCTTGCTTATGACTCCATTTCTGTTATGAATACAACTGAAAATGTGTAGAATTTATTATTTAACAGACCGTTTCAACAGAGTATTTTTCAGTTGAAAATTGTGTCAAAAGTAGGAGCCGGACGGCCCGGCGAAGTGAAAAGTCAGCTGTGTTTTCTATCAAACTTTAAACGCAAAGTTCTCCGCTTGGACGGCATCTTGGATAATGAAATTTATATGTATCAAAAGAGCGAGATGCCAGCTTTTTATTCATTACAAAATTATTTCACGCTGTTTAGTATTTTTCATCGAAATAAAGGAAAATATGACGTAAGCTTGTTAAAAGTGGCTTCACTCTGGGACATTAATCAGCAATGATTTAGTACAGGAACAAAATTGTCAAATGTGACTTACTGCATTTTATTCCTTGTGTTCTGAGGTTTTCATCGATAGTAAATATGTGTTGATAGTTTGAACGGACAGCGAGCCAGACAACACGGAAGCTGCCATAGAAAACACAAAATTCTGT
>CM031619.1:30430152-30487652 GCA_018398815.1 Conus ventricosus | reverse complement strand
AAAAAAAAATGTCCGGTCCTTAAAAAAAAGAAAAGAAAAGAAAAGTCTACAGAAACAACAAATGTTGTGCGAGAAACTGTGAAAATCCACTCCTGATTGTGATTTGAGATAACAATAACAGTTCTCGAAGCGTTGGATTGTGTTTATCAGTAAGAATGGTAAATATGGAGATGGAGTATGGCTGCCTTAATGGCGGGATAGAAAACGGTCATACACACAAAACTCCACTGCCTGTCTGTACAGGCAGTGTCCGCAGGAGTATCAGACTGCGTACGCAGAAAGAAAGAAAGAAAGAGAGTAAGAATGGTGAACAGTATGAAAATTAGCAACTGAACATTTTGAAGAAAAGCGCCAAGGTAAAGGAAAATGTTCCATAAAATGGGCAAAAATATTAGTATTCAATTTTACTTGATGAAAGAATTCAATTATAGAATAGATGCACACACACACACACACACACACACACACACACACACACACACCCACACACCACACACCGAAACATGCATGCGCGAGTGCGTTCGCCTGAAAAAACAAAACAAAAAAAAAATCATCAATCACGTATGTCCACTATTTCAAATGCACAGCTTTGTAAAATATTGGCTTTAATCAATATTTTCTTGAAACTGTAGATTTGTTAAAAGGCTATGGAACTAAATAACAGAGATTAGATGGAAATTTTTGTGTGGATAAGATGACTTCATAATATCTTTTAATGTTTGATGTTTGACAAACACAACTTCAAATCTCCAAATATACTAGGTAGGCCTATATATTAGGAAATTAATAACAAGTCCAGATTCAAGTTTGAGAGTCTTCAAAGATATTAGATATACATTTCAACTTAACTGTTATCTGATAAATTAATGCGATTCTTGAAAATGATATAAAAAATCGAAATAATTCATGATATAATTCTATATCTTCAAAATCTTCACTTATCGGAAAACATTAACGTACACATTTACGTAAGAGTAGTGCATCATTATAATACATTAAATTTCATATATAATATATATATATATATATATATATATATGCAAGAAAAAAAAACGGTCTGCCAAAACTACCAGCTATTTGGTTGGTCTGGTATATATAGATAGGCTATATCAATGTTGACTGTCATCAGTCCAGATTTAACTGCAAGTCTCTGCTAACGTTAGATAAACATCTCAACATTATCGCCAACAGCCCAAACTCAAATTGAAGTCTTCATTACATTTCAACGTTAACCATGACCAGTCTCATTTAACTACCAGTCTCCTGCAATATTAGGTTTACATTTAAACATTAGTCATGACCAGCCGAAATTTCGCTGACAGTGTCCAAAGATGTTATGCATACATTTCAACAGTAACCATAATCAGTTCAAGTTCAACTACAAGTTTTCAAAGATATGATGTGTTCCAATATAAATCGCCGCCAGTCCAAATTTAACAGCAAGTCTTTAAAACTGCCAGGTACGTATTTCAACATGAATCATAACCAGTCCAAATTTATCTGTCAGACCCTGAAGATGCTAGGGATATGTTTACCAGTCCAAATTTAACTGTGAATCTCCAGAGTTAGATGGAATATGTTTCAACATTAATTGCCATTAGCCAGGATGTAAACGAGTGGAACATTTACAAACATACAGTAGCGTTCACATCAGCATAAATATTTCATTGTGAAATGTTTAAATGTTCAAAATAATATGGTGTTTCTCTTCTCTTTTCTATTCAGTTGATGGTTTCTACTTTCAGTTGATGGTTTCTACTTTCAGTTGATGGTTTCTACTTTCAGTTGATGGTTTCTACTTTCAGTTGATGGTTTCCGTTTCCAATCACTTGTTGATCTCCCGTTTTGTTTTCGTTTTTGTTTTGTCTCTCTCGCTCTTTCTTTATTATAAAAAAAAAAAAAACTGTTTACAAAGATATGTGAAGACCATACAACGTCTGTGCTTGTTTCACAGTTACGTTATGTGTTGTCCGGCATGTCAAGCCTTTGTTGGTCTACAGAATGGAATATGTTCTGTACAGGGCAAACCGTAAACTGTAGAAATGCCTGTAGTTGACCATACACAATGGAAGACTCAGAAGCAATCTTTGTTCCCTTACTCCAAACGGTCCTGTCGATGACAGCCAGATTTAACTGTAACTGCCCATAAACTCATCGCAAGTGGTGAAACATATGCACAGAAGCGGAAGTGTCATAAGCCTGTGTGTAGCAGACAACACTTGGTGCATCATCTAACCCTAGAGGACTGCTGTGTAATCCTTGGCCAGCATGAATACCGCTATCTCAATGACCGACCACAGATGAGGCTAATCAAGGGTTTCTGCCTTGGCAGTCTTCTTCATCGTTCGCTCAGACAGGATTCCAGAGGCCTGGCTGAAAGCCGCAGTCTGCCGGAGCTGCCTCGCAGGTCAAAGAGTTTCTCCCTGAGCGTAGGTCAGTCTGCAGACCAGGTTTCTGCCTGACGTTGGTCCGTCTGCAGACCAGGTTTCTGCCCGACGTTGGTCCGTCTGCAGACCGACTTTCTGCCTGAGCGTTGGTCCGTCTGCAGACCGTGTTTCTGCCTGACGTTGGTCCGTCTGCAGACCAGGTTTCTGCCCGACGTTGGTCCTTCTGCAGACCGAGTTTCTGCCTGAGCGTTGGTCCGTCTGCAGACCGTGTTTCTGCATGACGTTGGTCCATCTGCAGACCAGGTTTCTGCCTGACGTTGGTCCGTCTGCAGACCGAGTTTCTGCCTGAAGATTCTGGTGGAGGAGACAGGGCTTGGGGAGACGTTCCACTGTCAGTGAGGAAGTTTGGCAAAGACATGCAGCAGAGTCACTGAAACAGAACCTGGTGGACACGTGGTGTTTCGAGTCTCTGGAGAGTGCCTCTCTTAGCCTCATGACGATCACCTGGTCATCATCCACAGAGAGAAGGTTGCAGCCATTCCTATTGCTCGGTAGGGTGTTGCTGAAGCCATCTTTTCCTTTTCCTTTTTCTCCTTCACTGTGTGAGATGTTACAGTCTGATTTGAATCTGGATTTTTTAAAATCTAATCTGAAAAATCTCATGCTTGCCTTAAACTTGTTCTGAATTAAAAAACAACAACAACAAACCAACCCTCAGGTGGTTACACAAGGACGTCTGCTATGGAGAAACTATGTCCCTTGACGTCTTAAGGGAATGATCTGTACATGCATGCACACCTATGTCAACACAGCGCAGGGTTCCAAGGGTGGTGCAGGATTGCTCCTGGCCGACTGGTTTGGCAGTTGAGGACAGCACTTCTCTGGGATCCGATGGTGCCTTCGGGTATATCTGTATCTTGTATGCTTTCTGGCCAGCTGTGGGGAAAGGCCCAGTGACAGAGAGGAAAGACCCACTGACCGCAGGGAGAGTCCTGTTGACAACCCAGAAAGACTGCAACCCCAGTTCCTCGCCAGAGAGCACGAAGACCGTGTGTTGAAAGCTCGCTTGTGTTTGGAGTTACACTGTTTTCACCTGTCAGCGAAACGACAACGAGTGGGGCTGCAAGATGCGTGCGGCAGTTCACTTGGTGGTGGCGTCTTTCGCCGATGGGCTCTGCAGTCATGAAATATGGCCTGGTACACCCATAAGGGCGCTTCCATGGAGAGTCTGTTGTGTCGCGTCTGGTGGTCACACAACGACATCTGCCAGGTAGCAGTTATGTCCCTTGACGTCTTAATGGAATGACTTGAGCATGCATGCGCTCTATGTGAACGCAACGCAGGGTTCCAAGTGTGGTGCGAGATTGCTTCTGGCCGACTCATTTGGCGTCTGAAGTCAGCACTTTTCTGGGTCCCTCTGGCACTTCGGGTGTAGCTTTCTTCTCGAATTGAAAAAACAAACAAGCAAACAAAAGCCCTCAAGTCACTGCCTTCCTTCTTCTGATGCCACTCCTGTCAGACTGCAGCGAAGGCTGATGGGCAGAAGCGATGCAAAGGGCTGCAGTCATCAGATCCAGTCTGTCCGTTTTTTTTCCTGCAGTGGGCAGTTCTGGCTGGTGGTGGTCCAGTGGCTGTCCTGCTCTCCAACTGTCCACTTCAACCACAGGTCTTCTGGTCATTTCACTGAGGCCGATGAACGAGCCAACTTGCGTGCCATTTCACACCTTTGAGATCCAGGTATCAAACTGTGCATCGAGCACAAAGAGTGGATGTGTGTTCCTTACTGCTATAAATGCTATCAAGTGATTGTGGTGTCATCATTATTTTCATTCCTATTATTACCACTACTATTGCGATGTTTGTTTTATGCAAATTCTTCTTAATGTTGTAGTTCTTGTCATTGTTATGATTTTGCCCTTGTCACTGTTGTGTTTGTTGTAAACTTTTTAAATGATCCACACAAAGCCGTAAGTTTGATTTTTTTTAAAAAGCAAGACAGTGAACCAGATGAAGTGTAGTGTAGTGTGTGTGTGTGTGTGTGTGTGTGTGTGTGTGTGTGTGTGTGTGTGTGTGTGTGTGTGTGTGTGTGCACGAGCGCGCACGCGCATGCGCGCTCTGCCTACTGCTTCATTTGTAGAGACAGAAACTGATAATCAGGTTTGCATTCTTAGGCTGATGAAGACAACATGAAGAAGAGTTTGCATGTCTGTGAAGAGCGAGTGCATCTGTAGCAAAATGTTTCCCTGTGCAATATGACCGACTAGATCACAGTGTGATTGATCTGCATGAATGAAGTTCACATTGACCTGTGAAGCAAAAGAAGCCCTTTGTGATTCATCAACAAACCCGAGAGACTGGATTCAGTTTCAAAAAGAGATATACTGATCTGTTTATTGTGCATCATCATTGTGTTGATAAAAATCCACCTTCATGTATAAACATTAAGCAATATGTGATAGCAGCAATACTGGTCACCCCCCTTTTTTCCTCGAAATGTAAAAAGTCAACCAGCTATTACTGGGTCTCCTTCACACAATATGTATAAACACACACAGTGACACACATACATAAACAGAACAACACATATGTGTTTGATAATCAGGACACTTGTATTCTTTGTATTTAGAACAGACAAAACATTGTTTGGTATAAAAGAACATCTCAGATGAGGCATGGAGACATTAACAGTGAATGATAAACAAATCTGAAATGAGGCATGGAGAAATAAACAGTAAATGATAAACAAATCTGAAATGAGGCATCGAGAAATAAACAGTGAATGATAAACAAATCTGAAATGAGGCATGGAGAAATACACAGAAAATGATAAACACAGACAAAACCTTCTGCTCCTCGTGTGAAAGAAAAGTATGTAACTCCAAATCATAAACCGCACTGGTTTGGAATAACATACCTTTCAGTTCTTCCCAATGTGAGTAAAAGTTATCTGTCCTTCTTTCTTATTCATTCTTTAACCCAAACAGCAATCTCTCGTGGAGACGCCAAGCAGGTAAAACTTGATAGTGAGACACTAACACCCCTTTCCCTTTTTTCTGCATGCTCTTTATTTATTTAGCTAGTCATTTATTGATAGTTAATCCATCTATACGTCTATCACATAGTTAATCCATCTATACGTCTATCACATAGTTAATCCATCTATACGTCTATCACCAGTTGAAAGAAGTTAACAGAGTTCTGAGCTTCAGTGTCTAGCCTAACTTAGAACAGTTACTTCATATTCTACAGAACAGTGACATCACATTCTACACGGCTATGCCGTCAGTTTTCTTTAGAACTGCGACATCACTGGTTTTACTTACAACGACCATGTCAATCGTTTTTATTCAGAACTGCCATGTCAATGGTTGTATTTAAAACTTCACAAGTTTAACGGACTTAAAAACACGCTGCTTGAAGTGTTTTACTTACCACTGCTATTTGAACAGTTTATTTCTGCTGTGCCAATAACGGTTTCATTTCAAACTGCTATGCCAACAGCTTTATTCACCCCTGCTGTGCCCATGACATGTTTAGTGTGCCGAATCAGAGTCTCCAAAGTCCCCTGCTTCCCTCTGCTCCGTGCTGTCTAAAGTCAAAGACCCCACAGGGACTGACTGGCCACATAGATAAAGCACTTATCTCATCATGCAAGGGTCTTGGGTTTGAGCCCTGCTTGGAGACAGCCAGGTAAAAGGCAAGCTTCACTGTGGAGTCAATATCTATGCACTCTCCTGTCCCTTTCAAACGAGACTTTAAACCCTGGCCCCATGTGTGACCACTCGCATTAAAAAAAAAAAAAAAAAAAAAAAAAAAAGAAAAACCAATATTGCCACTAGCAAACAAACAAAACCACTTGCACACATGTTTAATCCCATTTGATCCTTCACAGAACGGCAGGCAAATGTGTGGTGGCAGGATGGATGATGAAACAAACAAACAAAAAAAGCATTCTGGGGTCGTGTTTGACACTATCCCCGAAGGTGGAACACAGCTCCCTTTGATGGTGTGATTCAAAGCGGTATGTCACCAGTGAGGACCCACTGAGTGCTAGCCAAGGAACGAAGAGCTAGAAGCAGCAGCAGTCCCCAGAACCAGCTGGACAAAATGGGTGACGTTACCTCAAATACTGCACGTAAAGACCGCTCAGCCAAGGAAGTATGTGAATGGCGACTAGAGACCGAATTAGACCAAGCAGGTCTAAACTAGTTCAGGTGCTGGAGAACTTATTCAGGCTCATATTTCAAACCCACAGCCATGGAAAAGAAAAAAAGATCGCCATCTGCTGTGAACACTTGTTCATAAAAGCAAAGTGAAAGAAGCTCTTGGAATCGAAATCAGAAAACCAAGTCTGAACCGTGATCATGGACCAGAATTTCTGTCTATTCTCAACCAAATCCTTATCACCTATCGCTCTAGTGCTCATCTGCCTGTTCCTGGTTCCCAGCGTCATAACGGCTGTTGAAGTACCTTTGACTGGACTGAAACAGTCAGACGTTATAAGCATGAGATCCTGAGGCAGCATTATCTGACCTCTAAAATGAACAGAGCAAACAAGAACAATGTGAAAACAACACCTCTCGTTTTTTTCCTCTCCACACCAACAAACCACCTCCATTTTAAACCTACCAGTAATCACGAGTCTGCAAACAACTTCTGTCCTAGACATGTCAGTGTCGGAGTCAGTCTGTGCTCTAGACATGTCACATTGTCGATACAAATCACTCATGACTGACCCAACGCTTCATCTTCCGTTCTTGGCAGTGCAGCATGAATGTTTCTCTTTTTGGACTGGTCACACTTCCTTCTTCAAGGCAGGTTCAATAGGATATCACTGCCATGTCTGATTTACTTTATTTTCTATATCACTGCCATGTCTGATTTACTTTATTTTCTATTTCACTGCCATGTCTAATTTACTTTATTTTCTATATCACTGCCATGTCTGATTTACTTTATTTACATCACTGCCATGTCTGATTTACTTTATTTTCTATTTCACTGCCATGTCTGATTTACTTTATTTTCTATATCACTGCCATGTCTGATTTACTTTATTTTCTATATCACTGCCATGTCTGATTTACTTTATTTTCTATTTCTTTATTTCATTTTTTGCTTTGCAGTTTCTGAACATATCGTGTTGGTACCCTTAAATGATTTTTTAAAAATGTAGTTTACACGTAATTACTATGTACGTTCGTTACAATGAATGCAAACCTGTGTACGTACTCTTCTTATAATGAATGAAAACCTGTGTACGCACTCTTCTTATAATGAATGAAAACCTGTGTATGTACTCTTCTTATAATGAATGAAAAATGTCAATAATCAGAATGAAAGGGTATTCAAAGGGTAAATATATGTATTGCTATATAAAAAAAAAAGCTGCTTTAAGATCAAACAACACATCGTATCAATTTCATCCACAGAAACCCACCAAAAACAAAACACCACCAGTCCTTTAATAACAAAGCAAACACACACACACAAAGAAAGCCATCAACAAAAAGCACCCTTGTTCAGAAAAAAAAAAATCAATCAATCAATGAATGAACTTGAGCCACATAAATCTATACACAAGTTTGAAACATTGGAAGTACGCAAACCTCAAACTTCTTGCTGTGACAATAGACATGATCAAAAGATCCAGTCCACCTGCCCAGAACAAACTACTTCAAGGAAACAGCAGAAACAAGAGTTCAGTTTAGTTCCAGGAACCAGTGCAAGTCATCAAAATTCCCTCTTGTGTGACAAAAAGTAACCAACAGGGCAGGCGAAGTACGGGGCACGGGGGGGGGGGGGGGGGGGGGGGGGGGAGAGGGGGGGGGGGGGGGAAGGAGGGGCAACAGTAAGGATTGAAGGGGGTAGAGGCATGCGGAAAAGACCAGAAGAGGATACTAGATTCTCTGGGTTTGTTTTTTTTCTTTTTCATTGTTGTTGTTTTTTGATTTGATTGAACTCACTGAGCCACATGGAGTTGAGGTAGCCAGGTTTACCAGCTGACAAAAAAAAAAAAAATCTTCACCTCAAAAATACAGACCAGAAAGCCTAAAGCTTCATGTTTTCACACACACACACACACACACACACACTCACACCTCAAAAATATAGACAGGAAAGACTAAAGTTTCATTTTTCACACACACACACACACACACACACACACACACACACACACACACCACTGAAAAATGGTCAGGAAAGTACAAAAAAAAAAAAACAGTATAAAAGAGTGTAAAGAGCGATATATTTGGGAGTCCAAATGGGCTGCACGTCAATATCATCAGGTTTGCAAGGTCACAGTTCAGTGCACAGGGCAGCCTTTGTTGTCACCATAGCCACTGTCCACCCTCCTACAGCATCCCAATCATCCACAAGTATAAAACTACAAACAAAATGATAAAAACTACATCAAAAATAATTCATAGGTCCAAAACAACAACCAAAATGAATGAAATCAATTATTTGTAACTCTTTAAAAAAAAATGAATAAAAAAAAAAACCCACACGAAATGACTAAAACTACATCTCAATCATTTATAAGTCCAGAACAAAAACACAAAATGACTAAAACCTTTCAAGACTGTTGTTTTTTTTTTACATTTTCATTTCTTTATACTTCGTGCAGGTAACATAAGCCTAATTTGTTGACAAACTCATTCCCATCCATCTCGTCTCACTAAACACTATAAAAGCTGTTCAATAATGATCAGGTCTTATTAGGATTTCCCCCCAAAAAAAAGTTTTGCAGGATCAGTCATTTTTTTATGTTTTTATTTTTTTTTAATGACTTTCTGTTGGTATTTCTAAAATCATTGAAGTCGAATGATACATATGGAACCTTTTTTAATTGACCAGAACCTGGAGTTCTGAAAATAATTTAATGATCTTTATGGGTTTTTTTTTTTTTATATAAATAATATCTTTCTTCACAGTCCATTAACAAACGCTGTTAAAGAAGTGCTGCTAATTTTGCAAAATAATATACAAATGAATGTTATTTCTATTAAAAACTAAAAAGTGAAAAGACAGAAAGAAAATGAACATCTTCAAATGAACACTTTTGAAACTATCAACTGAACAAAATACCAGCTGTGATCATCACATCTGGCAATTTTTTGTTTCATTTCTAGTTGCGCACAATCATGTGATTTCATAACTTATCTGCAAATCAAAGATCTGACATGTACAACTGCACAGTTACCCAAATCTGTAAAGCAATTTCAACATCTCCCATTTTAAAAATGGGCCATAAAAAAAGGTATCTTATTTTAACTAGTAGTAGGGTTTGAAATATTTGTGGGGGTCATTAATCACAGGTTTTATGTTTTTCAAAATATCACTGGAGAAAATGACTCCTCGAGGACAGGGTGAGTGCACATAGAGAAAGTTACAGAAAAGCAAGAGAAGACCAGACAAAAAAAAAAAAAAAAACCCACAGCAAGCAGCAGGAAAGAAAGGATCAGCATTGCATACTATTCTTACCACCACTTCTTGTACACTGTCCATAAATAGACAACCACTCAGAACTGTGTATGCAACCCACCATGACCAGTGGTACAACAATGCCTTTGTACTGCACTTCCATCCTCTGTGGCCCTACACTCTTTGTTAGGTGTGTAACATTCCATCGCTTCCTCCCATCTGCATCATTCCTGTAATGGGTTACATGGGAAGCTTTATGCAATAAGACAAGTCCTTCCTTCTTGCAGAAATGACTATCATCTGCAAACAGGTTGGGTCCAACTCTAAGAAGGTTCAACATACTATTTCCCAGCGTGTATCGAGTGTGTGACGATGAATGACAGTGGTATGTGAACTGTGCATCAACTGTGGTCAAGTTAAGTGTTCCCTGTGCCGTGGAGTGTAAACTGAGCGGATGCGTCTGCACTCACTTCAAATTTGATCAGCAATGTGTGAGATGACCAAGAGACGGGGAGTCGGCACCGAGTTCACAGACAGCTCCTGAACTTTCTGTTATCAAGTTAGTGACCGCCGTGGTCAGTTCTGAACTTTCTGTTGTCAAGTTAGTGATCACCGTGGTCAGTTCTGTACTTTCTGTTATCAAGTTAGTGACCACCGTGGTCAGTTCTGTACTTTCTGTTATCAAGTTAGTGACCGCCATGGTCAGTTCTGAACTTTCTGTTATCAAGTTAGTGACCGCCATGGTCAGTTCTGAACTTTCTGTTATCAAATTAGTGACCGCCGTGGTCAGTTCTGTACTTTCTGTTATCAAGTTAGTGACCGCCGTGGTCAGTTCTGTACTTTCTGTTATCAAGTTAGTGACCGCCATGGTCAGTTCTGTACTTTCTGTTATCAAGTTAAGGACCAGGATGGTCAGTTCTGTACTTTCTGTTATCAAGTTAGTGACCGCCATGGTCAGTTCTGAACTTTCTGTTATCAAGTTAAGGACCAGGACGGTCAGTTCTGTACTTTCTGTTATCAAGTTAGTGACTGCCATGGTCAGTTCTGTACTTTCTGTTGTCAAGTTAGTGACCGCAGTGGTCAGTTCTGTACTTTCTGTTGTCAAGTTAGTGACCGCAGTAGTCAGTTCTGTACTTTCTGTTGTCAAGTTAGTGACCGCAGTGGTCGTTCTGTACTTTCTGTTATCAAGTTAGTGACTGCAATGGTCAGTTCTGTATATCAGCGAAACAGAACCTGACACAGGCAGATCAAACTACATCTGCCAACAGATTTTGTTTTTTTTTTAATCAAATTTTGCAACATTTTGACATGGCAACTGTGGGAATGCTGTTTTTAAAAAAAAAAAAGAAAAAAAAAGCAAAGACAAAAAAAGGAAGCTAAAGGACTGATACCATTTTTTGGTTGATGATAGGTCACATACGTCATTACTAACACACATCCCTCGTGTGATCTACAATGCAGCCAATCTGGACTGCATAATGCAGTTACTTTCTTCCATGTTGTCCATGGACACAACCCTTCTCAGCTACCTCTTCAGCATGAAAGGAATGAGGCAAAACTCATGGTACAGAAAAAACCAAAATTAACACAGTACGCATGTATTTTAAAAATGTGATATCCTTTACTTCAGAACTGTAATGCAAAGAAGTAACAAAAAAAGGAAGAAAATAGCAAACACTGAAAACAGAAGAAGAAAAAAAACAGTTGCAGAAAAAGTACTACATGCTATGAAATGCTGTCCAACACAAGCAATGAAAAAAAAAGGAAAAAAAAAAAAAAAACGGCAAACACTGCAGACAGAAGACAAAAAAAAAAAGAAGATATATATATATAAAAAGTACTAAATGCTATCAAATGCAGCCCAACAAATGGGAACACCCCTTTCACAATACATTCTCCCCCCCCCCCCCCCCCCCCCCCCCCCCTTGACTTCTACCACCTCTTTACTATCCACACTCCCTCCTCCCCACCCCACCAAGTTCCCCCTCTCCTCCCTTCGCTGCCCCTATCACCACCCACAGAGCACAGTGTTGAAGACGGCCATCATTATAAGCCCAAGAGGCCTGCTGCATCCTTTGTGCATTACAGGGAAAACTGTGGCAGTGAAACACTGAGCTGCAGTAGCTGCCACAAGAGTTGTCGCAGCTGGATTTCCTACACACACATCAGTCGAAACGAAAACCAAAGGTCTTTCAAAGAAGGGAGATTCCGCATCCATTCGTCAGGGACACACTTCCACCTCTCTACAACAAACTATGACATCCACACAAGACATGATCAAGGATTGTATGAGCACATTTTTTTTCACTTTTTGCATAGACAACGTGTATTTTCTCTTTCTGTAAAGGCTCTCATGTTTATATGTTTGACACTGCAATAATTCCTTTGGGATGAATTATCCTGGATGAGTTATCTTTTTTTTCTCTCTTTCATAACCAAGTAGTATAACTCATTTCTCCTTGATAGCCAAGTGTATAACTCAAATCCTCCTTCCCCCCTCATTCTCCTCTCTCACCACCTCGCTGTCCCTGCATACACACACACACACACACACACCACCTCTTTTTTCTTCTCCCCCCCCCCCCCCCCCCCCCCCCCCCCCCCTCTCTACAGAAGCATCTACAATCATTTGCAATCCTGTGCAAAGAGCAGTCTCCAATTCCCTATGTCCAGGCCTTCTCCAGTCCAATCCACCAAGTGTAAGAATACAGGTCCACAACTTATGCCAGAACTCTGTGGAGTTAACCACCCAGGGGAAACAACCTGCAAGCAACAGTAATCCACGTCTCTCTCTGCCAGAGGGACGATCCTGTTGACACAGCTGCCCGGAGTGCATCATTCGCTCCGATAAAGAACACAACTGGCACAGAGACACAGGACTGAACAGTGATTCTGCCTCTGCATTACTTTGTGGCGCTGACACTATATTCTACCGGATTTTTTTTCTCATAATGGTAATCCAGCCACTGTAATTTGGAAACCAGATTGACAAACAGCTCACTGGATGTTAAGAGAGAAAGAACCAGTTGGTCAGTCACAGGAATATTTTACATGTGACTTTTTTTTTTTCAACTGAATTAAAGAAGAAAAAAAATGTACACTAAAAGTATGATCAGGTCTGTCATGTTGGTAATCAGGATATCCCCCCCCCCCCCTCCCCCCTTAATTTTGGTCATTTCACTCTGAAAACCACCAGACAGAATGATAATCAGTGTAAAAAAAAAAGTGACCCCTGTCCAGGACATTTTAAGAAACAAACAAACCAACCAACCACCCAACCAAAAAACTTACATCATAATCACCAACAGTCAATCATGAACACCAAACATAAATGGGACTTATCGTCTATTTCTGTCTACAGCCACAGTGTACGTTATGTTGAACCATGTCTATAAGCTGAACTCCAAAGCAAGGCCTAAAGCAGCGCATACAGGGAGACCATGTGTAGTGTTCTTTCAAAACTAAGAAGAAAAAGAACAAAAACGTTTGAACACACACACAAAAAAACCCAGACCACAGAAGATGCTGCCTTCTGCCAGTCAGTCCTCAGCACTGGCCACTAAGCCTGCGTGTGGCCATGAAATTCATAGACAACACAAGCCGCTGATGAGGAGAAAGTTTTAGTGATCTAAACCGTCCTCCTTAAAAATGGAGATCCTGGGGTCAAGCCCCCACAGAAGCGGAAGATACCTGTTGTCTTCTTGCTGCTGAGTGGGTAGCCTGGGAGTTTGGCTTTAGGACAGGACCACGCTCTAAGGTCCTGCTCACGACCTTCCCTCCGTGCACGCTGAAGAACCTTCGGTACCAAAGTACACACCCTGACAACATTCTGCTGATGAATCACTTTTAGCAGAGAAGTATGGGGGTGGATAAGGAGTGAGGTGGGTGGGTAGAGGGAGTGTAGGTGGTGGTGGTGGGGGGGGGGGGGGGGGTGGCAGGGAAAGGATGAGGGAGGGAGGAAAGGGCAAGGTGATAGGATCCACAAATGTGGTGGGGACAAAATCAAACAAGCGAGCAAATAAATGGAAACACTGCTTTAGTTGCTCTACCCTCATGGGAAACAGCCTGAACTTCACAGAAATAAATGGAAACACTGCTTTAGTTGCTCTACCCTCATGGGAAACAGCCTGAACTTCACAGAAATAAATGGAAACACTGCTTTAGTTGCTCTACCCTCATGGGAAACAGCCTGAACTTCACAGAAAAAATGGAAATGCTTAGTTGCTACCTCTGGAACAGCTTACTTCACAGAAAAACATTCTTCCAAGAAAAAACCAACCAACCAAAAAACGACTCACATTTCACAGACGAGTGGAAACTGTTTTGACAAAAGAAGTTAATACATAAAACGAAAACGAAAGGACATCTAGAACGAAAAGACATCCAGAACTTTCTGCTATTTTCTGCCTCCCAAATTAATGAACACAAATCAAGATATTGCCTCCTCTCCCAAACAGAACTGAACACAAGGCAAGATTTTGTGTGTTTCGAAATATTGCTGAACAGAATATAAAAATGATGCCTTCAGTCTTACATCTAGCTGAACAGAATATGAAAATTATGTCTTCTGTCTTATATCTAGCTGAACAGAATATGAAAATGATTCCTAAACACCTTGGGAAATAATGTTTTCTGTGCCATACACCGCTGAACACATCAGGAAACACTGTCTTTTGTACAACTGAAGATAATGTGTCTTATGCCCAAAATAGTACTGCACATTAAGGGAAATAAAAGCCAGCCACTGCCCCAGGAACTGCATACCATAAACGGAAGTAATGTCTGTAGTTCCCAAATGCCACTGAACACAAAAGGGAAAAACTGTACTTTTCAGTCCCAAATATTGCCCGACATGCAAACAATAACAATTACTGTCTTTTGCCCCAAATATGGCTGAACACAAAGGGAAATAATACAACAACAACAACAAAAAAAAGGTCTCAAACACTGCCCCAGACAATGGGAGGTAATTTGTCTTTAGTCCTGTCCCCCAAACTGGCTGAAGACACACAGGGAGACACGAGGTCTTCTGTCCCACAACCCTCTGAACACAAAGACAACCACACCTGACTGACCCACCACCAACTGGCAACAAAGGGAAACAACTGCCACTATCCTTGGAACATCCCGATTCACTGAGCCTCATGACCTGCAAGTGAGCCAAATGCAAGAGCTGATTCAAATGAATGCAGACCTTCCGAGGCGGCACTACTAAGCCACAACAAAAACAGTTTCAAACGCCTTTAAATGACTCTTCATTTGATGTCACTTTTCACACAGTCACAATCCCATCTGTCAGCTTTTATTCACCAGAAAAAGATGGCGCCAGGGCTGTTCTTGCGAGCATTTTGTAAATCAAACTGGCACTCACAAGTAGTCAACATAATTTCCACTCACATCGATTTCTGTACATGTGTAAATCTAGATGTCATAGACAGTGGCTACATTAACACTTGAGGGGATTCCAACATGCAGAACCCTCCCTGTTGGAAACCAATTACATCCTTGACGAGATCTGTTTCACCTTGGCTAGATCTCTCCTTCAATGAAGTTGGGAAAGAAGAAGCTTGCTATCATGGTTGCTAATGATTTCACAAATGTTCTCTGGTGTGATCTGCACCTGCTTCCCTTAACTAAGAGAGTTTTGCCGCCAATGTTGACCATCAGGCATGCCGACTCCACAAAGTGTCGTTTTGATTTTTAATCATGACAGACCAGCTGATCCCCTTCCCAGGGCCTGTATCAGGGCTGGCTCCACCACAAGCCGGAATAGCTCAGTTGGTAGAGCGCCGGACTCGTCATCTTGGTGATCCTGGGGTTGCGGGTTTGAACCTCCGCCGGGGCGTTTTGGTACAGGGGGATTTTTCCCTCGGAGTTAACATTGGTTCTGACTCCATTTCCTATACAGTCCTTCGAATGAGACTATAAACCGAGGTTCCGTGTGTGAACGCACGCATAACATCTTGCACACATGTAAAATCCCATCACCAACTTTCGGAAGAGTAGGCCAGTTTGGCCGTTGGTATGGATGACACGTTACACATAGCATGCACCCTGCGTGAGAAATGGAAAGAATGAAGGAAGTAAGGAAAATGAGTGATCGATATTGAACGATATTGACTGGATGACACGGGAAACGACTGAATGAAGCGCCAGCTGGCAGCTCTTCAGTCGGCACTACCCAGGTAGGCAGCCCGATGTGTAAACGAGTGTGGATTGTAACGCGCTCAGAGCTTGGTCTCTATCCGAGAATAGGCGCTGTATAAGTATTGATTATTATTTTATTATTACAACGCGATTATAAACACCAGGCAGTGTCCTGCGAATGTCGGGTCAGGACAGGCCTCATACAGGATGCCATCACCCAAGTGAGTCCTGAGCAATAAAAGAGTCTCCTCTGATGGGTTGCCTCTTGACAACCTGATGCTGACAGCAACTGTTGCTGCTGCAGCCGCCGCACCAGAACCATCCAAGGCGTGGCTGTGTAGGGTGGGGGGTCGGAATAAACAGCAAAGGGAGCAAAGCCACCGCTAAGAAGATGAAACAGCTTTAAAAAAAAAAAAAAAAAAAAAAATAAAAAAAACACGCTCTTGTTGAGTATACCCTTAACAGCAATCTAAGTCCATATTTGTTGCAGTGAGCAGGAAACATGAAACTAACTTACATTAAAAACATTGTCTATCAATAGCATACGATACTGACTTAAAAAATTTTTCCCCTGTCTTTGTAACATGTTATAATTGAAGCAAAACACTGTTTTTGTTGTTGTCTAGGAAAAAGGAAAAAAAAAAAATGAAAGAACAAAAAGAAATGATGTAATTACCTAAAATCTACTGAACTCAATGGGAGGGGAGGGGAGGGGATGGGGGGGGGGGGGGGTGTTAATGGGTGATGTCAAGTATCTACTGAACATAATAAACATACATGGTCTGCTGAACACAATCAACGTCTACAATCTATTCAACACAGTGAACAACCAAAAAAATATGAACACAATCAATGTCTACAATCTTTTCAACACAGTGAACAACCAAAAATATGAACACAATCAATGTCTACAATCTTTTCAACACAGTGAACAACCCAAAAATATGAACACAATCAATGTCTACAATCTATTCAACACAGTGAACAACCCAAAAATATGAACACAATCAGTGTTTTCACCCTCTCAACACCATCGCAAACAGTCTTCTCCACAATTACTGCAGAACAGAAAGGAAGATAATCTACAAACATAAAGGGGGGGGGGGGGGGGGGGGGGGGGGGGGAGGGAGAAGGAATTCCACCAGCATCCCTCAATGGTAATAGGTATAGACACCAAGGGAGACAAATTCCCAGGTCCTTAATCCCATGAACACAGAGGGAGTCCATGTCCACATTCCCCCAATCTGATGAACACACGCGGTTACCTTGGCATTACAGAGACACCCTTCAGAGATTCACATGGACCTTCTGTTGAAGGTCAGCGCTGGTGACCTACTCGTTTTTGAGTGAACCAGTATTTTAGGAAGAAGAAGAAGAAGAAGAACTGTCCCTTTTTTTCTAGGATATCAGATCTATGAGCAATGAACACTGTAGCTGGGAACAAAAGCACCAACTGCAAAGGAAAGGTGACGTAGAAACACACATTTGTATGTCAAATTTAGTTGTAAAACACACACAAACATGTACAGAGTTATTTACACACACACACACACACACACAAACATGTACAGAGTTATTTACACACACACACACACACACACACACACACACACCACACATGTACAGAGTTACACACATACACACTGATTATCCTAAACACTTGATCTTAAAAAGCCTTGTATAGCCGATTACATGTGCTTAGAAAAGGAAAGTACATTGGAAAAAAATTCTGCATAAGAATTCTCACTGAACCATTCAAACTTGATGGACAAGATAAGCATCAAAATACACAATAAGAAATGGAAAACATGTAAACACTTCACCCCTACTCGTTCAGACTGTCATCAATGTCAGTGTTTTAAAACCAAACCAAACCAAACAAGAAACAAAACAAAACAAAACCACACACACACACACACACACACAGACACACACAGACACACACATGCACACAACAACGATGTAAAAACTGAAACCACTAAGTCCCCAAACTTTGGCATGCTACAATTTCTTGGGTAAACAGAGTCATAACCACTTAAAGTAAGCTACATGGTGAAAAAAAAAACACACACACACAAAACAAAAACAAAAATATAAACACAGGGACTGTGTGTTCAAAACACAGAAAATGCCACTCACAAAAACATGTGACAACTGCACTTTCCAACTGGCTCCACATTTTCTCCCCATACAAAAATTTTCCAAAGAAAACGGCAGCTTCCTCACTGTGTAAATGACAAGCATGCAGCCAACGGTTACTGCCATAGGTCACAAAAAGTGAGGGGAAAAAAGTGCTGAGCAATCATGTATAAAGACAACAAAAAAACCCAACTTACTTTTTAATTCTCCTGTGTAGATTACATATAAATCCAAATGCACACAAGTCAACACACATACAGTGACAATCAATTCGAAAAATGGCAAGTTAACAGGACTGTAAATCCGACTCTCCCAGTTTAAAGCACAACAGTCTGTGACTGAGCTCCTTGTAATAATGCACAACACAAAACAATAAAGAAGAAGAAGAAGAAGAAGAAGAAAAAGAAGCAGAAGAAGAAGAAGAAGAAAAATGCATACTATGTACACAAGACGCTGTTCCCTTGCGGTTTTTCACCCTGCCCTGGTAAAAAACCCCGGCGCTCAAGCATTTGGTGCGCAGGGAACACAGCACGGCTGACAACCCTCACTCTCCGACACTGAGCTCAAAAACTTGTAAAAAACACAGTGTCATCATTGTTCCACACATAAACCCTTCGCAGACGGAGCAGCCTAAAATCGCATGATTCTCTCCCATCCCCCCCCCCCCCCCCCCCCCCCCCCCCCCCCCCCCCCCCCCCCCCCCCCCCCCCCCCCCCCCCCCCCCCGAGGAACAGAGTCACATACAAAACGGTCACGGAATTGTAGATGAGAAGGTCACATAGCGGCATCACATTCTTGTAAAAAGCTGTTCAGCCAAAAAAGGGGGAGGAAAAAAGAAAAAAAGAAGATGTGAGCTTTGACTCTACTCCAACAGACGTTTCCTCTGGTATGGTATGGTGTGGTATGGTGTGGTGTGGTATGGTGTGGCGTGGAGTGGGCATCTATCTGCAGTATGGGGCATCATCAGCATGATAGGACTGGAGCATTAAGACCAGGCTTCCAAGCTACACAGTGAACACAGTCAGACATGCAAATGGTAGACATCAGCACCAAGGCAAAAACAGAGCAGTCCAAAGTCCCTCCCACAGACCGCTTCCAAATGAGCAGCGTCAAATCCATTTTTCACTTCATACACATCTTTTTTTTCTGGAACACAAAATTGAAAAAAAAAAAAAGAAAAAAAGCACAGCGTGCCTAAAACTGTGCTTTCCAAAAAAGGTTAGTCCACTAAATTTGTCCATGAACATTCCAATTGAAGCACCAAAACAAATAACGAAATGTCACAGTGACCCCTCCCTGTGTTTCATATTTCATCACTGAGCTGGAGGGGATGACTATGTCGCATTTTGCCACAAGTTTCCATTTTTATTCCATCGAAGTTTCCATTCCATCGAAACGTCATAAGACTTGTAGCGTGTCTGAGTCATCCTGTGCATGTTAACCTCAGAAGACCTGTGCCATGTGTTAGTGATCCTGAGTACGTTCGAGTGGGGTCCATAACACACTGCAGAACATGCACAGATGTGTCCATAACACGCTGCAGAACATGCACAGATCTGTCACTTCAGTGGGATTCACATGTGTTGCATGCATGTGATACTGGAAAATGGCCCACACCTGGACTGCACATTATTTGGGGAAATTCACACAAATCTATTGAACAGAATTTAGAACATACATGAGAACTAGCACAGATCTTTAAATGGAACTTGAGAACATAATGAAAACTGGTCCAGATCTTTTTTTTAAAACAACATATTCAGGTTGGGAAAAGTCAAATTCTGCAATTCTATTTTGTGAAACTGGCCTATACCTATGACATACAGATAAAAAAAAAAAAATCGGAGAAAAAAATTCCAGGATGGTTCCTATAAGGAACTTATTGAGAAACTGGTCTAAATTTTCTCCACTGCATGTTTCAATGTTCACTGTAGGGAAAATGGCCCATATCTAGAACAGGAATTCAGCAACATTCTTTGGAGCTATAAAGCAGAATAATCTACACTCATGAAAATTGGAACAAAATCTTGATTTGGCAATGTATCAGAAAAGTGGCACAAGTCTACTGGCAACATACTGCAGTACTGGTGGACTGGGTGCACATTCACCCTAAGAAGAATACAAGTTACTGGGAAATTACTGCAGATCCGTAAATTCATGCAGCAATATACTTGGAATATTGCTACAAACCTACCTTTATAAATTCTGCACCTTTCGAGCGAAAGCTGTTACAATTTATAACATGACTTTTACAACAGGCAGAGACTGCAAAACTGGCATAAATCAATTAATTTCCAGAAGATATAGAACTGGCCCGGTCTATGATTAGGATTAGGATTCTACAACATGTTGATGAACTGGCTTGGGTCCATCACTGCATGCTTCATTGCTCTTGAACATGCAGCAGATGTGTATAAAACAGCTACTACAGCCAATTCAAAATTAATATTTACAATTTCATATGCTTGATTTGGGCCTGACTGTTGCAAATGAACAAAGATAGTCAATTCTTATTTTTTTAAAAATCTGCCATAAGTGAAAATGGACAATTTAAGTATATGCAATCCCAGTCACAGAGGCTGAGTTACCAGTGAAAGGAATGAAATTCATCTCTCCAAATCAATTTGTAAACTGACTGGAAATTGTAGCCATGATAAGGCAAAATAATGAGTAATAAAGACATGAAAGATCAGAAATTATGTAAAAAAAGGAAGAAAAATCAGCAGAATCTTTAACTGCTATGAAAAGAATCAGAAGAATGTCTGATCATTCATTAAATACAAAAAAGACAAACGCTTTTTGCTATGAAAGTCAGAAAATTTGCAATGAAGATTATGCCACATTTGCACATGGAGTGGAACCTGCAACACTTCAAGATGTCGGCAGTTAATGGTTTACAAATGACCGAGAATTATGAAATCACAATTTATGAAGACAGACCAGCAAAACGCCAAATTCATTCAAACCTTATGATATATAAATTTATTTATCTATAATTAGCTAACAGCTGGTGTAACATACTCTACAGAACACTATGGGACTGGCCCATAACTATGCCAGCTTTACATCATATTGGGGAACTGGCCGACGTAAAGTATGGCACTGCCAGAACAACAATACAGGTCCCAAATTATAACATGACTAGTGTAAACTCTCACTGCAGCCTTTTCTACAAACTGTTACGACCAGCCCTAACTCAAGAATGACTTGCAGTACTACAAATGGACTTCACAAAATCCACATGGTAACATGACCTAAAAAACGATCCTGAGAAACGGGGTCTCCCTTCCTGTATAAGAGGGGTGCAACATGTAGGAGGAACTGGCTCACGTAACGTAGACCGAAATTTGCGAAGCAACATTTCAACCTTTCTGCACCGATATAAGAAAATGCCAAAGCAAGGCTCTGCTTCCATGTTAAAGAGTTCTGGACCTGTTTAATTAAGCAACGCTACCACAGGACTGACAGATCCTGGGTCAAGTTGGAGGAAAAAGCTTGTTCTGGTTTCAAAATGGACATGGCTTTAACATGGACACTGTTCTTGGTTCTACTTGAAGTAGTGTTGGAAGTGACGAAGTGAAAGGGCCTAAAAACAACTGTCACTGGGCAGTTCTGAATCCCACTACACTTGGTGGGCCAAAGGGTAAAAACAAAACAAAAAGCCCATGTCTACGTTGTGACCAAAGTCACCACTTGCAGCAAGCCGTCCACTGTGTTAAGGACCCCACTCAAGACTTGCACCCTGGACTAGCAACGTCTCCTGTGTGGAATGTAGCACAGGATGGGAGGTTAAAAGGGCCAGTCTTCACCGCCCTCGGTGGCGGGCTGGGCAGGGCTAAGGGGAGCAACAAACGAAGTTCCACCCTGACTATCAGTGTCCACACCGTTTCTCATGGGCTGGGGGTTCGCCTCTCCGTCTTCCCCTCGTCCTCCTCCTCCTCTTCCTCCCCCCACCCTGGGCTGTCCTGCAAACCCTGCTGCAGTTTGTTGATTCTTTTCTCGCGCTCCGTTTTCAGCTGCTCTTTGTCTACGCTGCGCTCCTCCAAGTTGAACACGTCCGTTTCCACATTGTGCTTTGTTTTCCACCTGTCTGTTTCTACACCAGGCTCTGCTGTCAAACTGTTCTCTTCCACAGCATGCTCTGTTTCCAACTCTTCTTTTTCCAGACAGTGCTTGTCTTTTAATTCCTCTCTTTCCACGCTGATCTCCATTTTCAAACTGTCCGAATCATGGTTCTGATGGTTGGGCACTTGCGGTGGGGCGGGAGGTGGGGTAGGGGAGGACGACGGCACAGCACTAGAGGTCAATTCTGGGAAAGCTTCGTCCACACCTTCAGAGTGACCATCCTCCTCACACTGCACAAGCAGCTCCTCCGTCCCCATCCTCGGCAGCTTGGTTCGGTCCAGCTGCACCCCCTCATACACGCGCTGAGGGTTTGACCTCTTGCGTCTGTTCACAGTGGCTGAGGGGGGAGCTGGAGAGGGGGTGGGTGGTGGGCGGTCAGATGCACGGTTTCTGAGTTCAAACTACTGTTGTTCCCCACTTGCTCTTTCTCCAGGGGAGGTCCGTCCGTCTCGTCCAAGCGACCGTCCACACTGTCCTGGTCCCACTCTTCTGAGGACTTACTCTGGAGCTGCCTCACAGACGGCAACATCCATGGAGAGGAGTCCAACTGTTTCACGGCCGCTGCAGCCGCCGCAGCCACCGCCTGTTGACAGACCACATCACCTGACAGGCTGGACATGTCACTGTGGTTGGAATTGTCGTCGGCGGTCTCTAACCTGCCGCCGTTGTTGCCTACGTCGCTGCTGCCATCGCTGGAAGCCCCTGCATGATGCTGCTGCTTGGCACGCATGCGGTGGTTGTGGAACCAGTTCACCACAGTCTTCACCCCCAGCCCAGCTCCGTGGCCAGCGTGTCGATGGTGGACTGGCTGGGGTAAGGGTCCTGCCTGTACGCTGCCCGCAACGTCTCTTTCTGCTCCTCCGTGAAGAAGATGCGCGGCCTCTTTGGAGGTACGGGAGAATCGAACCCTCGATCTTCGCTGATGCCTTTCTTCCGTTTCTGCGCTGCAAACAAAAAAACAGAGGCATCTGTACATCTCTGACTTTGTCCCTGCGATGAACTGAAAATCACTGAAATGACCAAATTCATTCACATGCCATGCACATCGAGAAGAGAGGACAGAAAACAAAAACTGACAGTATTTCGTCGAACATGGTCACTCTGACCCCTGGGAAATGAACATACAATTGTTCTGTCAAATCCCAGGGTCAATGGTCAATTAGTAGAAATACCATGTGAATAAAATCTGACTTGCTCTCTCATTGACAACCGCATGTATGGGATCACTGTTTCTTTTCAAAACTTATGCACTTGTCTAGAAGTTGATGGACAGCTGTCCTGCAAGCCTCCCACAGTGCATCACTGACCACACACCCAGCTCAAAACATCAAGATTGAACCTTTGACACCTGTCATTCAATTACCCCACCCCCACCCCCTGTTGCGCTTCATCAAGAACACTTTTCCATCCATGAAGTTGTCATTTACAAGAATAACCTTTTCCCACGTCAAAGCTCCTGCAGAGAAGGAAGATCAGCTGACTGAGGCTACTGCTCCTTGCTTCACGCCTTGCTCCTGCAGCCTTCTACTTCAGTGGGAGCACAAACATAGATGGGAAGAGATAAGATAATGTTGCTTATAGCCCAGCCGACACATAGATGGGAGTGAATGGAGTTTGAAAACAAAGCCCAAAACAAAGCAACAATAATCTTTAACCTACCACAATTATCAAGTGACATCTTGCAAAAAAACAAAAACAATACTGGGTTACTGATAGAATTCCTCTAATCTGAACAGGCAGATGGGAGACACACACACAGAGAGAGAGAGAGAGAGGAGAGAGAGAGAGAGAGAGAGAGAGAGAGAGAGAGAGAGAGAGAGGAGAGTGACAACAACAATGACAATGCTTTATTGACAATAGATAAACAACCCTTATGCCAAGGGAGTGCATGCGCAATTTCCAAACTCTGCCAACAATAGAAATGCGAGTAAAAAAAAACAAGTGTACACACAGAAAACAGTTGAACAGTACTAATAACTAGAAAATGAAGAAAAAGACCATTCATCAAACGATATTCTCATCAGAATGAATAACTTATTGCATAATCATGATCTACAAACACAGCCTACATATTAGGTTTTTTCTCTCTAAATCGAAAAGCTTCCACCACAAACTTAGCAAATGAGTTTACAATGTCTACATTTTCAGAGGGCAAAATACCAAAGAGGTTTTGAGTTTGACCGAAAAAGGACTTAAAGGCAGAACAACCATTTCTAAGTTTGTGATACTCTGGGCATCAAAAAACGAAGTGTTCCTTGTCTTCAATTTCTTTTGAGCAGGATGGACACATCAAATCACTTTCTATGTGCATGAACCATCTTTTTCTTGCTTTAAACCCCTGGCGTCTAGTTTGAAAGTAATGAAACCGAGCGAACACATCTCTACAACGCTTACAAAAACATTGTTGTGAGATAGTTCTCAGCTTGAAAAAGATCTTTAAATGAGAGATAAAACTCATACTTGTCACTTTCTTCCAAGTTACTATGCCAGAGAAAGAGAGAGAGAGAGAGAGGAGAGAGAGAGAGAGAGAGAGAGAGAGAGAGAGAGAGAGGAGGAGAAGAGATAGAGAGAGAGAAAGAGTGAGTGAGAGTGAGGAGAGAGGGAGAGGGAGAGAGAGAAGAGAGAGAGAGAGAGAGAGAGAATGAGAAGAGATAGAGAGAGAGAAAGAGTGAGTGAGAGTGGAGAGAGAGAGAGAGAGAGTGAGAGAGAGAGAGAGTGAGAGGGAGGAGAGAGAGAGAAAGCACCATATGCCCAGACATAACATTCAGTTCATGTGGTTATAGTCCAGCCAGCCCCTGCAGACCTTCATGAAGCTGAGAGTACATGTTCAAAACAAACCTGTCCACTCTCAAATCAACCTTATGACCACTGATCCACCTCTATGACCTCATGACCATCTACAATGACCCTACATACTGGTCACCCCACGGATTATTTGGACATGCGGTCTGAAGGTGTCTGCTATGGTTGAAATATTGCTGTTACCTGCATAGCGTTTTGAGCTGAGCGCCCCAAAAGTTATGATATATAATCTAAAGTATAATTTTTCAGCTGGCATAGTATGTGACAATGAGTAACTGTGATAAGAGACTGTTCAGCCTTCAGACTTCAATGGCAGTGTGTCAGATGACTAAGGAATGATGCATAGTCAGATATTTTCTTATGGACTGACTCTGGATTTTCCAGCTGATGATGAATGACCATAATGGTCGGTCAGCAACACACAAACTGACAGATGTACAGCAACAAGTGCATCACAGTTCATCTGACTGCTTTCTTTGAGCTTTTTCAGAGATCAAGCCCAGGCTAATGTAACAGCAATAACCAAGATCTGAAATGACAGTTCACCACTTGGTGAGGCCGTTGTTCACAGTGACAGTAATGAGGAATTCATCGTACCTGTGATTTGGACTGTACAGAAATTAGAACACTACCAGCCATTTCATCCTGGAGTATGAACAAAGTGTTCACAGCCATGCCCATACCCCTTCCAAGAGTTAAAAAAAACAAATGCTGTAATTATCTGTCCACAGCAGCACACACGAACGAACATGCATGCGAACACACACACACACACACACACACACACACACACACACACACACACACACACACACACACACACACAGGCACTCTCAATGCTCATAAATACTAATCCACCTGAACCATCAGACCAGATTACACACAGCAGGCAACCAGACAGACACTTCAGTAGCCTTCATCTCATGCAGCATGCAACACAAATGTAAAAAAAAAACCCCAAAAAATCATCATGACAAGCAAGCACAATCTGCTGCACATGCTCAGCCACACACACCTAGCAGCCCTTTGCCTTGCATCTCCACAAGCAAGATCTGTTTATCTTCCAATATGTCACATACAACAAATCCCTTGGCGTTCTGCACAAGTCATCTCTGCCTATCTTCCAACATGTCACATACAACAAATCCTTTGGCATTCTGCACAAGTCATCTCTGCCTATCTTCCAACATGTCACATACAACAAATCCTTTGGCATTCTGCACAAGTCATCTCTGCCTATCTTCCAACATGCTGCAAACCAACCCAACAGACAATAACTAAAGTACAAGGAAATGATGTATACATCTCTCAGCCCACTGCTGAAGTGAAATCGTTGCACTCAAGAGAGAGAGAGAGAGAGAGAGAGAGAGAGAGAGGAGAGAGAGAGAGAGAGAGAGAGAGAGAGAGAGAGACGGTGGGGGGGGGGGAGGGAGCAATTACTGAGAGAGAGAGAGAGAGACAGAGAGAGAGAGAGAGAGAGAGAGAGAGAAGAAAAACAGTAAGTATAATAAAGGAATGCCAAGTACATGTGAACAGCCACAAGCAATCACTGCACTGACACCTGGGCCGGTGCTGTAATGGCAAGCAGCAAAGACTTGAGGACGCTGTAAAGATAAGCAGGTTAGTTCCGCGCACTGTAATGACGGGTCCACATGTATAATGCATCACAGTCACCGCTGAACTAGACAGACCCATGGCAGCCTCTCACCCCCCCCCCCCCCACCTCCTCAGCTTTACAACTCCTTTTCTCCCCCCATTTGTTGCAAGAGTTTTCATTATCAACATGGGACATGTGGTACTCAGGTTCATTATTCCATCTCAAAGATTTATACATTAAGAAAAACTAAAAACCAATGGGACAGGCTAACTTCACACTCTGACATAACACAATGTGGCGCAACGGTAGGGCACAGCCAGCTTCATGGGTGCTACTTTAACACCTTCCAATGTCAGCAGGCCAAAACACAGTTGGGGACATTGAACTTCAAACTGAACGGACCCTCAGCATCTTGGGGGAATGGGGAGAAAAGGTTGAGGGGAAGTGGGGGGGGGGGGGGGGGGGGGGGGGAGGGGGGGGGTTACCAATTTCATGTACTGTTAAGGACCAGTCTATTCATCCTTACTTTACACAAAATTTTCAAGATGGCTATTTTCAGATATACACTGTACTCCTCAACCATACATGATAATTAGTGCGGGGGAAAAAAAAAATCAGAAAACCCTGTATGGATACACATGACAATGCACTGACAAAGACACTGTGTCAGTGCGTAGCCAGCTCCCTCGTATATGACACAAGAAAACAAGCCAGCCATAAAGCCTGTATGGATACATACTGCGATGACAGACACTGATGCAAGAAAACAAGCCAGCCATAAAGCCTGTATGGATACATACTGCGATGACAGACACTGATGCAAGAAAACAAGCAAGCCAACCCCACCACCAGCGCAACAAAGCCAGAGCATGAAGGAAGCGCGACCGGCACGGCAACAGCAGCACCTTGGAAGCTTCGCAGGGTGCTGGGGTGGGGGTCCAGGTGGGGGGCTTACCTTTGAGCTGTGTCTGGAAGCCCTTGAGCTGCTCAATGTTCTGGGCCTCGCTCAGCCACAGCTGCATTTTGATAAAGGGCTCGCGGCCCTTGACCGACAGCGCCTGCCAGGGCTTGGGCTTCGACAGCAGCTCGCTGACTGAGCCCTGAGACAGCCCCAGGACAGCCTCCCCAAACAGCTTCTGCCCCAGGTTGTGGCACTGCAACATGTCCTTGACCCTGGCGGTCACGGACAGCGTGTCCAGTTCCAAGGTCATGGCCATCACTTCCAGCATGGAGCTGGTAGGCGAAAGGTAACTCCAGTGCCCTGCAGGGGCGAGCGGCGCCGAAGGGGAGGGCTGGGGCACATGCCCTGCATCCCCCTGACTTCCCTCAAACATCGCCAGCGACAGCGGCAGCGGCAGGAACGGCAGCGACGAGGTTGGCAGCAGGAGGGAGGGGGGAGAAAACAGTGGAGAATGCGGAGAGGGGAGGACAGGAGGAAGAGGGGAAGGAGCAGGTGAGGCAGAAGAAGAGGGAGGCAGCGGCGGCGGTGGCGGCGGAAGAGGGGATGGAGGTGGTGCGGAGGAGGAGTTATCATGCCGTCTAGACGTCAGGTCACCCTGGCAGGTGGCCGACTCTACACAGACCACAGACAGGGCAAGCTCTACTGCACACTGCGCTTTGTCACACAGCAAAGACGTACACACACACACATGTAGGACTTGCATGCTCTACACAGAATCTACTGCACACTGCGCTCTGTCACATGGCAAGACATGCACCACACTTAGGACTTGCATGCTCTACACAGATTGCTGTCAGTGCACTGTACAACATTCGCTACATTCTGTTTTCACGGACACATTCCTTCAGTCAGTAGGTTTCCACAGAATATTTCCTCTTTCATGCTTGATAAATACAACACAAAAATACAACAACAACAAAATTTCCTTCCCACACCAGCTTCCTTCAGAACAAACCAACAAATGATGAACAAAAAAAAACCCACCCCAACCCCAACCCCTAAAAAACAACTGCTAGACTATCCAAGACAATCCAGGACATCGACCATCATCTTGACTCTGCCAACTGTTGAGGCCTAGCCTTCAAAAATAAAAACTGAAAAGAACAAAATCTTCACAACCTCACCACGCCCTATTCTCCCACTCCTAGCCAACTCCTCCCTTCCCTTCCCCATATACAAAACAAAACAAAACTGTCTTCCGCTATATCTCTCAGACCGAGACAGGCCATGCGGGTACCTTTCCACAGGAACGAAAAGAAAATCACAACCATTTTGCAGTGCATCATATAAGCAACGTACAGCAATAGAGTACAAGGTAAGACAATAAGCAGATGATTCCCCTTCTATGTGACCTAAGACTTTATGGGCAGGCAGCGTCCATGACCTTAATGACCTGCTGGTTAGTGTGGAAAAAACAGAGGCACATCGCACACGTGACATCCGTTCATGCAGCACACTTCACAGTTCAGATTCAGTCAAAGAGCATGTCATGGGGTGGGGCAGAGGCGGGGTAGAGGATGGAGAGAGTAGCACTACCAAAAAGAACATTCTCATATACTGATATGGTGCCTAAACATCTTAAAAAAACAAAAAAAGTTGTACGAGTCCTGAAAGTTCATTCCCATGAACAGTTGTGCACACACACATACGCATGCGCACGCATGCATGCACACACACACACACACACACACACACACACACACACACACACACACACACAAGTGCAAAGGGCAACATTGATAATCCATCTGAACATGTTCTTCAGTCTGTACAAAACAACAAAGACAATGAATCTTAACATCCTCTGCACACTGCACAGCACCGAAGACTGTAGACACATTTCAACATGCCCTTCACTCTGTTCAACAACACAGACAACACATTTCAACATGCTCTTCACTCTGTTCAACAACACAGACAACACATTTCAACATGCTCTTCACTCTGTTCAACAACACAGACAACACATTTCAACATGCTCTTCACTCTGTTCAACAACACAGACAACACATTTCAACATGCTCTTCACTCTGTTCAACAACACAGACAACACATTTCAACATGCTCTTCACTCTGTTCAACAACACAGACAACACATTTCAACATGCTCTTCACTCTGTTCAACAACACAGACAACACATTTCAACATGCTCTTCACTCTGTTCAACAACACAGACAACACATTTCAACATGCTCTTCACTCTGTTCAACAACACAGACAACACATTTCAACATGCTCTTCACTCTGTTCAACAACACAGACAACACATTTCAACATGCTCTTCACTCTGTTCAACAACACAGACAACACATTACAACATGCTTTTCACTCTGTTCAACAACACAGACAACACATTACAACATGCTTTTCACTCTGTTCAACAACAAAGACAACACATTTCAACATGCTTTTCACTCTGTTCAACAACACAGACAACACATTTCAACATGCTTTTCACTCTGTTCAACAACACAGACAACACATTTCAACATGCTTTTCACTCTGTTCAACAACAAAGACAACACATTTCAAAATGCTTTCCACTCTGTTCAACAACACAGACAACACATTTCAACATGCCCTTCACTCTGTTTAAAACACAGACAACACATTTCAACATGCTCTTCACTCTGTTCAACAACACAGACAACACATTTCAACATGCTCTTCACTCTGTTCAACAACAAAGACAACACATTTCAACATGCTCTTCACTCTGTTCAACAACAAAGACAACACATTTCAACATGCTCTTCAGTCAGTTCAACAACAAAGACAACACATTTCAACATGCTCTTCACTCTGTTCAACAACAAAGACAACACATTTCAACATGCTCTTCACTCTGTTCAACAACACATTTCAACATGCTCTTCACTCTGTTCAACAACACAGACAACACATTTCAACATGCTCTTCACTCTGTTCAACAACACAGACAACACATTTCTGCATGCTCTTCATTTTGTTCAATAACGACACATTTCAACATGCTTTTCACTCAGTTTAAAACACAGACAACACACTTCAACATGCTCTTCACTCTATTCAACGAAACAGACAACACATTTCAACATGCCCTTCAGTCTGTTCAACAACAAAGACAACACATTTCAACATGCTCTTTACTCTGTTAAAAAAAAAACAAAGACGACACATCTTAACACAGTCCTTACTCTGTATAAACAGACAACACATCCTCACATGCTCTTCACTCTGTGTAAGAACAGAGATGACACATTTTACATGTTCTGCACTCTAAACAACACCAAACACAACACATCTGAACATGCTCTTCCCTCGGAACAACATCAAACAGCACAATTTCACACAGTCTCCCCTCTGTGTTTTACGGTTATGTAGTGTAAGTTCCTAAGACAAAATTATCTTGATCAATATTCTTAATTATTGAACACACTTCTGTGCAGTGTTCTTACACTCACACTTCCTCACATCAGTCTGTGTCTCCAGTCTGCTGGGAACGGTTCAGCGCTTCCAACAAAATTCAACCTCACTGTGTTTGACACTCCTTCCTGGAATTCCTAAAACCTCATCGGTCTCACACACACACAGGTGCTTTCTGATAGGAAGATGAAGCAGCAGAAGCAAAGCTGTAACATGAACACTCCAGTTGGTAGCTTTGTGTGTTCAATTCAATCCCCTTGTTTTTTGCCCAGCCACCTGTACTTTGACCTCATCAGGGGCTGCTTCTTGCCAGTCAGGCCTGACACAGAAAATGAGACTGGCACCACAGGAATGAAAAGACTACCCAGCAGTCACAAGGCAGTGCAGTGGAGGAACTTTGACCTCACAAGGCTATAGCGCAGTGGAGGAACTCTGACCTCACAAGGCTACAGGTAGCGCAGTGGAGGAACTTTGACCTCACAAGGCTACAGCTAGCGCAGTGGAGGAACTTTGACCTCACAAGGCTACAGCTAGCGCAGTGGAGGAACTTTGACCTCACAAGGCTATAGCGCAGTGGAGGAACTCTGACCTCACAAGGCTACAGCTGGCGCAGTGGAGGAACTTTGACCTCACAAGGCTACAGCTAGCGCAGTGGAGGAACTTTGACCAACGCTGCTCTAAACAACCTAGCAATTCACACTTTACACATCGCAAGAAAAAACACAAAATTATCAGCCACTACACACTACTTACACACAGCCAGAAAACAACAAACACCCCCCCCAAAAAAAACAAACAACAACAACAACAAACAAACCCTATCACATCAGCCACTACAGCCAACATCTAAACAAACTGTAAATACGGACAGATTTGACTTATGGTCACTTGAACAAGTAAAAGCAGCTTACCTAGAGTGCAGACACTTACTGACAGATTTGATGGTCACTGTACAAATAAATGCAGGTCACGTCAAGCGCAGACACTTACCAAGAGAGACACTACCAAACAAAGGAAAAAGCTACTCACATTAGCAAGCCGCAAAGATAAACACGAATCAAGTCACCGACATACCTGTAGCAGAACGCGCGCTGTTCCGCGCCAGCTTGTCCTGGGCGTTGCGGTACTGCGAGGACATCAGGCGAGGCACGGCGTCCTCATCCTCCAGGAACATCTGCATGCGGATGAACGCTCCTTCCCTTTCTGGGTCAGCATGTGCCAGGCCTTGGGCCGGGCCAGCAGGTCAGACACGGAGCCCTGGGACAGGAAGAGGACGAAACTCCCGAAGGTGCGCTGACTGATGGAGTGCTCACTCAGCTTCTCCTTCACCTTCACCACCAGCTCCTCTGTGTTGATGTGGCTGTACCTGTCCAGCTGCTCCTGCTGGATCGGGGAAGAGGGGTGCTGTGAAATCCTTTGCTGCCCGCTGAGACCCCGGCGTGGGACCGGGAGGTCACGGAGTTGGCGATGCTGTGCATGCGCTGGATGGGGGACAAGGCGTCAGGCACGGCGGAGGTCGACGTGGCCCCTAGAGGGTTTCTGAGGCGGAGGGGTGGGGGCTGTCCCCTCCTCTGCTGACCTCTCCGTTCATGCAGGACCATGTCTCAAAGGTCTGTGGCAGTGCCGCCCCTGCCACCATGCCCTCCTTGGGAGAGGAGGAGGGAGTCGGGCTGGATGACCTTGGTTTGCTGAGGTCAATTGGACCAGCACTGTAACGACTCCAAGACACCATCGCTGGAGGTGCTGTCAGCCGGCTCCGGTTTGACACTGAAACCGTCATCATGCAGGCTGAGGCTCAGGTAGCTGCCCTTGTGCTGCCTTGAGGGCACACCCTGAAGATGACCCTGCCTCTTCACCAAATGCGGCTGGTGAGGGTCCTCCAATTTTCTCAGGTGCGCGACTCTTTCCTTGGAGGTGGGAGTCAGACCGTCCAACCTGTTGGTTTCGTGAAGCACCTGGTTGTAAATACGGCTGACAAAGTCCTTGCAGTTCTCTCCTGACCCACCCTGTCCGCCTCTGCTGTCCTCTCACTCCCAGGCACATCCACATCCCGCTTCCCTTTCCGCGCGTGGTTGGAGCGATGGTTGGCTTTGGTGTTGTTGTTGAAGGCATGGAGTTGGAAGGAGGAGGAGGAGGAGGTGGGGTTGAGAGGGGAGGGGGGTATGGGAGGGAGAGAGCCATTGGCCTCCGGTTGAGCTATGACCAGACACCACCACTGTGGTTGGGGTCCTGCTGATGAACGGACAGAACATGGAGTTAAGGTCACATAGAAGTCTCAGCTTAGTTCTCCACACAGCCTGTCACACCACACTGGCTCATACTATGCATGGTGTTATACGTGCTGTGCAGCCAGCATTGGACACACTTTGACTCATCAGCTTAAGCGTTATACCATCCCTCCCCGTGTGCTGTCACAGAGACTGACAAATGCCACTCAAGAATCCATACAACATTGTCAATACATCCTTATCCATTCCTCTGAAGTCACATCCATATCCATATCTCTGCTGTCAACATCCCTTCCAACACCTCTGTAGATCTCATCTATTTCCACACCTCTGTAGTCCTCACCCATTCCCATACCTCTGTAGTCCTCATCCATTCCCATACCTCTGTAGTCCTCATCCATTCCCTTACCTCTGTAGTCCTCATCCATTCCCATACCTCTGTAGTCCTCATCCATTCCCACACTCTGTAGTCCTTACCCATTTCCATACCTCTGTAGTCCTCATACATTCCCATACCTCTGTAGTCCTCACCCATTCCCATACCTCTGTAGTCCTTACCCATTCCCATACCTCTGTAGTCCTCACCCATTCCCATTACCTCTGTAGTCCTCATCCATTCCCATACCTCTTTCAGTTTTCATCCATTCTCACACCTCTGTAGTCCTCATCCATTCCCATACCTCTGTAGTCCTCATCCATTCCCATACCTCTGTAGTCCTCACCATTCCCATACCTCTGTAGTCCTTACCCATTCCCATACCTCTGTAGTCCTCACCCATTCCCATGCCTCTGTAGTCCTCATCCATTCCCATACCTCTGTAGTCCATACCCATTCCCATACCTCTGTAGTCCTCATCCATTCCCACACCTCTGTAGTCCTCATCCATTCCCACACCTCTGTAGTCCTCATCCATTCCCACACCTCTGTAGTCCTCATCTATTCCCACACCTCTGTAGTCCTCATCTATTCCCACACCTCTGTAGTCCTCATCCATTACCACACCTCTGTAGTCCTCATCTATTCCCACACCTCTGTAGTCCTCATCTCCACCCATACTTCTGTAGTCCTCATCTCCACCCATACTTCTGTAGTCCTCATCTACACCCATACTTCTATAGTCCTCATCCACTCGCACCATTCACTCAGTTAGAGTATCATGCTGATTAGAGGAGAAGGGAATAGCTAGGTTGTGAACCTTAAATCTTCCATCGTTCATAAGCTTTGCTGCCAAACCCAGGTGAGTTGATATTATTTGCAGAAGTGAACATTCACAGTTTAATCTTATCGACTACCTTGGACATTTGTGACCCGTTCTCACAAAATCACCCTTAAGTCGCCTCAGGCCTTTCTGTTCAATTTGGCCTGACAGGGTTGTGGGTCAAATTTGTCCATTTTGTGTTTTCTGCAGAAATCGCTCTGTCTGGACTTATTCTACACTATACTAGTTGGATTTGCCAAAAATCGAACGAAAAATGGCTTAAAAAGTGATTTTTTTTCTCATGTTAGAAGCTTGTTTTGTGATCGTTCTGTGTGCAAAGAGGCCTATTTTCGAACACATTTTTTTCATGAAATATATATTCCTTGTTTACACAGTAGCTTAGACATTCTTCTTACTCTGTGCAAAGTTTGAAAACAATTGGTGAATATTGAAGGCCCGTTGCCAAGGAAAACTGTCCCAACATGACCAAAAACTTTAAAGCTCGATTTCTCAAAATGGCTGCCATGCCACCTCAAGGTTTCAAAACAGCACATCTCAGCCAATTTTTTTAGTAGAGCTATGACACTTATATCATTGTAAGCAGCATTATCTCCTCTTTTCAAACATGCGTGTATCTCAAATTATGAAATTTTCAACTTATGGGTGATTTTGTGAGAACGGGTCACATTTGGTTAACACCCTGTCTCATGTTTTCATAAACCTAAACACCGGGCTCATATGAACTTGGATCTCTCAAATGACATTCTATTTTAGCGTGCTGAAAGGCGCGATCATCAGGATACGCTTGGGTGCTAATGCACGTCCGTAAAGCCTACAAATGCTATTGGTGTACTTTTCCATAAAGGTGGGTGCATTTTAAAGTGTGCTTTCAACCTAAACTTTCAAAACAACTAAGCAGGACAAGGGTGGGGGGAAAGAGGGAATCTGGATGTGACTGTACCATAACATACACAGTCAGCTCATCGCAGAGGACTGTCATGCCTCCTGATCTTGCAGGATTTACAGTGAGTGTACCTTTTGTCCAACAGAGAATTCCTGCATGCCTGGTTCATATGCAGACTCTGGGACAGATTCATAGTCTCCTAAAATCTTTGCTACATTTTGTTGTTGTTGTTGTAATTCACACTGTTCTTCCTTTCTTTCACCATGTTGTCAAGTGTCACGAGTTTGTCACGAGGCCTACGACGTTCGACCCACCTAGGGTGGCGGAATTACTTATTTGTTTATTGTCGTTGCTGTTATCGTGTATCCGTCCCTTAGGGTGGCTTGCGGTGCAGTTGCACCGTGGTGTGGTTCAGCTCAACTTCGGTTTGCTTTCTCTCTCTCTCTCTCTAATTCCACCGCCCGTGCTATTCATCCTGCAAGTTCACGGGTGGCCGGTACCTTTTTCTCCTCAACCCCTTTTGTCTTTTTGTCGCCGTATCGCCTTTTTTCCCCCCCCCGGGGGTCCCCTTTTTTTTCCCCCAACCCCCCCAAAAACCCCCCCGGTTTTTTTTAAATTTTGGGGTTTTTTGGGGGAAAAATTACCCCTTTTTGGGGGGGGTTTTAAAAAACCCCCCCCTTTTTTTTAAAAAAATTTTTTTTTTAAAAAACCCGGGGGCCGGTTTCTTTTAAAAACCCCCCCTTTTTTTTCAAAATTTAACCAAAAAAAAAAAAAGGGGGTTTTCCCCCCCCCAAAGGTTTTTTTGGGGGGGTTTTTTTTAAAAAAAAAAGGTTTTTCCCCCCAAATTTTTTTTTTTTTGGGGGGGGGGGGGTTTTGGGGGGTTTTTTTTTCCCCGGTTTTAAGGGTTTTTTTTAAAAAATTTTTTCTTTAAAATTTTTTTCCCCTTTTTGTTTCCTTTCCCGGGGGGGGTTTTTTTAAAAAAAAAAAAGGGGGGTTTTTTTTTGGTTTCCCCCGGGCCTTTTTTTTCCCCCCCGGGGGGGTTTTTTTTAAAAAATTTTTTTTTCCCCCTTTAGGGGGGGTTTCCCTTTTTGTTTTTTTTTGGGGGGGTTTTTTTCCCCCCCTTTTTTTCCCCCCCCCCCCCCCCCTTTTTTTTTAAACCCCCCTTTTTTTAATTCCCCCGGGGGGCCTTTTTTAAACAGGGGGCCCCCCCCCCTTTTTTCCTTGGGGCCCTTGGGTTTTTTTTGGTTTTTTTTTTTTTTTTTTTCCCCCCCTTGGGGGGGTTTTTTTTTCCCCCAAAAAGGGGGTTTCCCCGGGAGGGGGCCCCCCCGGGGGTTTTTTTCCCCCCCAAAAAAAAAAACCCCCTTAAGGGCCTTGGGGTTTCCCCTTTCCCCCCCCTTTTTAATTGGGGGGGGGGTTTTTCCCCCCCCCCCCCGGGTTAAAAAAATTTTTTTGGGTTTTTTTTTTTTTTTTTTTTTTTGTTTTTTTTTTTTTTTTTAAATTTAAAAAAATTTTGGGAAAAATTTTTTTCTCGGGTTTAAATTTCCCAAATTTTAACCGGCCATTCAAATTTTTTCCAAAAATCTTTTCTCCTGTTATGTGTCTGGTGGGTGCGGTATCGTTTGGGGGAAGGGGGAAACCTGGTTTATTCAGGGGTTTTAACTTTCTTGGTCTCCTCGTTTCCCCCCCGTCACTTCCCAAATTTTATCCTTCCCAAACCCCTGTTTTGTGTGGGCAAGGGGAACGAGTTTTTTTGTTTACGAGCTCGTACGCATGGGTTTGTCTTCGGATGCTTTGGGTTTTTAAAAATTTTGTTTTTTTTGAAATGTTTTATAAAATTGACAGGGTTGGGGCCAAATTTAATTATTTTTTGCAAATGTGGGGGGCCCGTTAAATTTAACGATGGCCCCTGTTTTATTTATTTTCCTAAGGGAAAGGGAAAAAAAAGCGTGAGGGGAGAGAAGGGGAAGTAATTCATATTTGTTTTTAAAACCTTTTTTTAATGCGTCTTTTTCCTGCATCGTGTGAGAAACTTGTTTTAATTTGGTTTTCTGTGTGCACTTCCCCCCCCATCTTTCAGGGGTGTTAAGAAATTGACAGCAATGGGCAGACGGGAAATGGGCGGCAGGGTTTCCCGTACCCTTTTTCCCTTCCCCCTTTCCCTTTTTCTTTTCCCTCCTCCCTTTGACTCCCCCTCCCAAACCCACGCCCCCCCCCCCCCTCCCGGGGGTTCACCTGGGAAGGGACGAAACTGGATGGTGCCCCAAAGTACGGTCCCAGGCCACGTTTTTTTGGTTGGACCACACGGGGGGTGGCCCAAAACCTGATCGAGGCCCCCGCCTTGGTTTGGGGCCCAGGGGTGGTAAGACGCCGCCCATCCTTTACTGGCCCGGGCCCGGACACCCCCCCCAGGAAACCCCCATAAACAAATAACCCCCCCCCCCCCCCCCGGACCAAACCCCTTCACTTTTTCCCCGGAAGTCGAGGGTGCCCTTTTAGCACTCCCTGCGAAAACCCCCCCCCCGGGGCACCTAGTGCGACAGGGTGCTCCCTCGACCCCGCCCGGGGCAGGGGGGGCACGCACTCCATGGGTTTTAAGAAAGGGTCAAACCGGAAAAATTTCCTTATAATTGTGTATTTTTCATAGTGCTGGAATCTGTAAGTTTTGATCATGTGCGTCGTAAAGGAAAAACTTATTTAAAAATCGTGCATGTTGGGGTCGGGAGTGCTTGAAAGTGATTGTGCATGTTTTTGGTTTTAATCTTTATCGGAAATTTTGCAAAGTTGTGTGCTTGGGGTCTTAAACGTATTTTTGCATTTTGTGTTGGGGGGCTTTAAATTTGGGTCGTCCCTGGGGCTTTTGTTTTGGGTGTTTATTTTGCTGGTGGAATAAATGGGGGGTTGTTTTCAATCTTTGGGTGGTCTCTTGCGGAGCGTGTAGGTCAGTCACTCCCTTCACTTTCCCCCCTAACCGATCCTGTCGGGCATGACCCCAGGGTTTGGTGGGGGCCTCCAAGGGAAAGGGGTGGCCCCCCGCAAGACCTTTTTTTTTCCGGAAATTTTAGAGTTGTTTTTCGGGGGGGTTCCGGGGAAAATTTAAACTTGGCCCTGAGGGGGAAAACCCGGTTAACTCCTCAAGAGAAATTACCTCGCAAGAACTTCACATGTTAATTTTTCTTTTTCAGTCAATTGTCTTCATGTGCACCATATCTGTCACATTTTCACACACACACACACACACACACACACACAAATGAATACAGAATATGCCGAAATTATATAGGTAAACAGGTCTGCTCATCATAAGAAAAAAGCTGACACAGGAAATCACAGTAATACTTATACCTATACATACACACCTGCACAATATCTTCATACACTTAAACGTTAAAAAAAAAAAAAAAAAAAAAAAAGAAAAAAGAAGGAGGAGGAGGAAAAAACCACTGCATCCCCACACAGCCAACTTGGAACAGATTTTCAGCCTGTCTTCCTCAATGTCCGCATCTCCACACACACTACACAAACCTCCACACTGAAAACACAATGCACTCCTACCTCCCCACTAGATCAGAAATGCCAATAACACACACTACACAAACCTCCACACTGAAAACACAATGCACTCCCACCTCCCTACTAAATCTTCAATGCCAATAACAGACACTACACAAACCTCCACACTAGAAAACACAATGCCTCCTACCTCCCCACTAAATCAGAAATGCCCATAACTGCAAACATTAATGAAAGAAATACTAAACAAATTGTTCAAAAATGGTTCCCTCCGGTAGCTAACAGACCGACCGACCTTTTTGGTAGTGGTCATCTCCTGTTTGGCCTGGTTCAGAAGGCTGATGATGCGCTCCTGTTGGTCCGTGTCCTCTCTGCTGGTCTTGACCACAGTGCTGGCACATCTGCCAAAATGATGACCAGTGTTAGGCTGTGTCCACACACCAGGGTTCCGCATCAAGCAAATGTCAGGGTCTTTGTACGCCCCCACCCCCCCTCCCTCCCCTCTCCAGATTAAAAATGATTACAGGAATGCTATATTCAGTTATGACTGAATTTAGCTTATAACTCCCCCCCCCCCCCCCCCCCCCCCCCCCAATTTTCTTTTGATTTGAATACTGAACATACTCAATCTGACAGTATGTTTTGGAGTATTACTGAATGAATTCAGCCTCTTCATCTAACATTATTGTTTTGGAGTATTACTGAATGAATTCAGCCTCTTCATCTAACATTATTGTTTTGGAGTATTACTGAATGAATTCAGCCTCTTTATCTAACATTATTGTTTTGGAGTATTACTGAAAGCATTCAGCCTCTTATCTAACATTATTGTTTTGGAGTATTACTGAATGAATTCAGCCTCTTTATCTAACATTATTGTTTTGGAGTATTACTGAATGAATTCAGCCTCTTTATCTAACATTATTGTTTTGGAGTATTACTGAAAGCATTCAGCCTCTTTATCAGAAATGATAGTTTAGGTGTATTACTGAATGCGTTCAGTCTCTTTATCTGACATTGTAGTTTTGGAGCATCACTGAATGCATTCAGTTTCTTTACCTCTGAGCATTTACATGCATTGACATTAGCTGAAGGATTAACTGTGTGACAAAATGTTGGTCCTCTTTCATGACGCTAAAGAGATGTTTTCTGTTGGTAAACTGTACTGGAGACTTTCATGACGCTAAAGAGATGTTGCTGTTGGGTAAACTGTACTGGAGACTTTCATGACGCTAAAGAGATGTTGCTGTTGGGTAAACTGTACTGGAACTTTCATGACGCTAAAGATGTTGCTGTTGGGTAAACTGTACTGGAGACTTTCATGATGCTAAAGAGATGTTGCTGTTGGGTAAACTGTACTGGAGACTTTCATGATGCTAAAGAGATGTTGCTGTTGGGTAAACTGTACTGGAGACTTTCATGATGCTAAAGAGATGTTGCTGTTGGGTAAACTGTACTGGAGACTTTCATGATGCTAAAGAGATGTTGCTGTTGGGTAAACTGTACTGGAGACTTTCATGACGCTAAAGATGTTGCTGTTGGGTAAACTGTACTGGAGACTTTCATGATGCTAAGAGATGTTGCTGTTGGGTAAACTGTACTGGAGACTTTCATGATGCTAAAGAGATGTTGCTGTTGGGTAAACTGTACTGGAGACTTTCATGATGCTAAAGAGATGTTGCTGTTGGGTAAACTGTACTGGAGACTTTCATGACGCTAAAGAGATGTTGCTGTTGGGTAAACTGTACTGGAGACTTTCATGACGCTAAAGAGATGTTGCTGTTGGGTAAACTGTACTGGAGACTTTCATGACGCTAAAGAGATGTTGCTGTTGGGTAAACTGTACTGGAGACGAAACCATCATCACAGTGTCTGCTGCCTCAACAGGCTCTGTGTCGATTCCTAAGCAAGGTGAATTACTTGACAGCCGTAATCAGAAACTGATGGTGAAACACCTTTCAATTAAGCCATGCACTTAAGATCACAAGTCATGTGCTTAAGACCACAAATGCATGCATCAATGCCCATGAGAGAGGCCGTTACACCAACAATGACAGAGAAGACAGATTATGCATGACATGCCACGTTGTTGAGGACACACTGCATTTTCTCGATGACTGCAGATTATTTGACCAACAATGTTATGACCTGATGACAAGGATCACAAAAACAGATTTTCCGCCACAGATTAAAATGACAAAACCCTCGGAGCTCATGTTATTAGACTGCTTCCAACCTGTGCTTGCCCAGTATATCCTGTTATGTTTTTCTCTCTGGAGACAGAAATGTAATCAGACTATGATACACACTGTGCTTTTCTTTTTGCTACTAATATCATGTTGCAAGATGTGACGACGTTGGAATTAGTTTAATTGCATGTCTTTACTTGATCATTTGCGCCCCACAAAACCTCTGGTTTTCATATGGCAATAAAACATGTTCTTGTTCTTACACACACACACACACACACACACACACACACACACACACACACACACACACACACAACACACGCACACACACACACACACACACACAACACACACACACACACACTACACACACACACACACACACGCACACACACACACACACACACACACAACACACACACACACACACACACACACACACACACAACAGATGCACAACACACACACACACACATCCATCCGAACATTTACTGTTAAAACTGTTAAACTGATGAGCGAATAAACATGCTTGCAACATATCAACTCAGAAAAAAGTCACAAAGGAAGGCTTTCATCCCACCTCATGCTCTATGACATGTCTCAGTGGCCTTACTCCCCAGCCACAGCCACACTCAGGCCTGTCTTACTGCAGCCCTACAGCCAGAGCCCAGAAGGAGCCATCAACATCAGTCCGTTGTCAGACAAACACACCAGAGGACGGAGCTGAAATGCTGCTGTATCATCGCAGTGGTGTTCTGTAGCGCCTGACCTGATGTCAAATATGCAGCACACCACCTACTCAGCCCCCTGCTGATGACAATAACCGCTTCATTGGGGACACAGGGTGGGTGAGCCTCCCTGTCTACAGCCTACCCGTCAGCAGGTCCTTTCAGTGACAGTCCCCATGAACCCACCATCACTACCAATCTTCACATGCCCTCCACTCCAACATGAATGAGGAGGATGAATGGAATCTATACTCGTCACCCAATGCAAGGTTCATTGATTTTTAGACTCCCCCACCACCCACTTTTCCCTGGATTTTTTTTCTCCCGATAACATCAAAGAAGACCAGGATGATAACGATGATGGTGATGATCATTCCGAGTTCCCTTTAGCTCTGAGACGACATGACTGGGTTATATGGCATGATTTCTTTCATAATACACCCTGGCCTCAAAGATACACACCACTGCATGACTGGTCAAGAGACACGAGCAACCTTCTCAGAGACGCATCCATCAAATAGATGAAACTCCACCGTGTGCGACTCAAGTCTTCCAATACAAGTCCACAGACACTTAACAGTTCCATGTCCGAGACAGCCTGGACCAAAAACCTCACAAACTCATGGCTCAAACAGGGGTTCAAACCCACTACCTTCCACCCCCGGTTTGTGACGCTCAACACTACACTGTGACGGCTGGAGGGAGCTACTTTATTTCTAACAGTGTTTTGTCACTTCTTCTTCTTCTTCTTCTGCATACGCAGGCTGATACTCATGCGGATACTCCCTATATGGACAGACAAGTATCAATCCCATCTACCCTACAAAGGGGGTGGAGTTTTGTGTGTATGACCATTTTTTATCCCACCACTGAGGCAGCCATACTCCATCTTCACTATTTGCTGGCTGTTTCTTGCCCCAGAGTTACGAATGAGGCGACCTCCACGTGAGGCCACCTGCACTATAAACCTTACCTATCACACAACCTCCACGTGGGGCCACCTGCACTATAAACCTTACCTATCACACAACCTCCACGTGAGGCCACCTGCACTATAAACCTTACCCATCACACAACCTCCACGTGGGGCCACCTGCACTATAAACCTTACCTATCACACAACCTCCACGTGGGGCCACATGCACTATAAACCTTACCTATCACACAACCTCCACGTGGGGCCACCTGCACTATAAACCTTACCTATCACACAACCTCCACGTGGGGCCACATGCACTATAAACCTTACCTATCACACAACCTCCACGTGGGCCACCTGCACTATAAACCTTACCTATCACACAACCTCCACGTGAGGCCACCTGCACTATAAACCTTACCTATCACACAACCTCCACGTGGGGCCACCTGCACTATAAACCTTACCTATCACACAACCTCCACGTGGGGCCACCTGCACTATAAACCTTACCTATCACACAACCTCCACGTGGGGCCACCTGCACTATAACCTTACCTATCACACAACCTCCACGTGGGGCCACCAGGGCCCAGTTGTATAACAGAAAGTTAGCGGCTAACTGGTTGGTAAATCCCTAGCTACAAGTTAAATCCTAGCAGTTAGCGTAACTGTCGTTGCATGGGCACTTTAACAAGTAGTTATTCTTAGCTGATAGTTAGTTTAGCGCCGAAAATTTAGAGGTGCCCCACAGCATCGCTAAGTCTGCTAACTACAAGTTAGTCGAGATATCCCAACAGTCTTTGTTCATTTTGGTCTGACAAAATGGCTGGCTTCATACATCAGCAGCAAAACTGGCACTATCAAAGAAGGCCTCGCCTGTTCAGAGAACATTTTCATCCTCTAAATGAATATGATGACCTTGACCTTTTTCAACGTTTTCGCTTCAGACAAGATATTGTGGACATGGTGCGAGAGGACTTGCAGTTTGGATACATGAGGAAAGGTGCCCTTCCTCCCCGACCAGAGTCGAAACCACCCACATCTTCGCCAGTGCCTTCGATTAGGTCGGAGTCGCCAAAAATTGGTTGAAATAAATCGAGGTCAGGCATTTCATCCACTTTGCCCGATCCAGTTGTGGGGCATTTCCGAGCACAAAGCTGAACTCCGGCCTCTGAAGAAAATAGATCTAGTTGCAAAGCAGACGACTGCAGGCGGAAATCTAAACAAATCTTAAATAAATGTTTGCGAACCGCCCAGAGAACGTGGACAAACGAGTCACAAGACAAAACACAACGCGTTTCGACCTCTTAGGTCTTCGTCAGGTGATATATAAACGAATAAAACAACGAAAATTCACTTAGCTTTGATCGCTTCAGATCACTTAGGGCAGGAGTGCCTGATTGCGATCGCACGCACACGACTTAGAACGTATGTTAAACGAAATACGGATCAATGATTAACAGTATACAATGTTCGAAAGACGTATATACGATAACAATCGCACACACTGATGACGTAAACAGAAATACAAAACAACGAAGGGTAGCAGTCAGTATGAATCAAAATAGATCTAGTTGCAAAGCAGACGACTGCAGGCGGAAATCTAAACAAATCTTAAATAAATGTTAGCGAACCGCCCAGAGAACGTGGACAAACGAGTCACAAGACAAAACACAACGCGTTTCAACCTCTTAGGTCTTCGTCAGGTGATATATAAACGAATAAAACAACGAAAAAAGAAAGTTTCGACCATTTTTCTTTGACCTCCACCACTGATCGGCCACATGTTGAAACACTGTTAACGGCTTCACAGATCTCTAACCACGCTTTTTGCTTGTCCTTGTTTGCAGAGTTTGTTTTGAACTTTTGTTGGAGAGCACTTTTCCGCAGCGAAAACTCTTCGATGAAAGCGACTCTCTCAGCTGAAGAAAAATTCGGCTTCCTTGCTCTCTTCGCCATTTTTCAGTGATGAACCAGCTGTAGCACGTTTCCACGCCTTCCGAGAAGCCGAGTTGGGCTTCTTTTCCGAAAACTAACACCATATAAGGAGTTTGGCATTGCGGGGTAGTGGAAATCTCCCGATCTATTTATAGCTAGCTACAGCTAACGGCCGTAGCTTGCAGTTAGCTAGCTACGTGTTAAATCTTGCTCATACAACAAAGTTAGCCACCTGCTGTACCTTGTAGGTAGCTAACTATCAGCTAGCGATTTAACTGTGAGCTAGGCACCACTCACTAACTTGCTGTTATACAACTGGCCCCTGCACTATAAACCTTACCTATCACACAACCTCCACGTGGGGCCACCTGCACTATAAACCTTACCTATCACACAACCTCCACGTGGGGCCACCTGCACTATAAACCTTACTTATCACTGAACCGAAACGACCACAAAGACAAAAACCAGCCACTGACTTTTCTTGGGCGACAGGTCCTTCAGGGCCTTGATGGCCCGGCCAGTCGCGGGTCCAGGCGTCCATCTTCCTAAAGGGACTCGCGCCCTTCTCCGTCAGCTTTTCCCGGGCCCTTGGGCTTGGAGAGCTGCTCGCTGACCGTGCCCTGGGACAGCTCCAGCACGTGCTTGGCAAACACCGCTGCCCGATCCCGTGGGCAGACAGCAGGTCGCGCACCGTCCTGGCGATGACGCTGTGTCCAGACTGTCTGTGCCGTCGCTCTCTCGACTTCACCATGCCCATGGGCGGCAGGAAAGCCGGGTGGAAAGGGGACGCAACATTACCTGACAGGTACACGGCATACGATGGGTGTTGAAACATGTGTAAATGTCGGGGGTCAAACATACTGTACGGGGTGGCGGCAAAACCAGCAGCAGCAGCGGCGGCAGCAGCCACAGACGGTGGCGGCACAGGGGTCGGGGGGAGTGGTTGGTGAAAGAGGATGGGGTAGGAGGGGTGCTGCCCACGGTGGAGGAGGTGGTGGGATGAGAGGGCTGTGAGGTTCTGCAGGGGAGGGGTTCCTTGGCGGCGCGCTCCTCTTCCTCCCCTCCTCTGTGGGGAAAGGCACTGGCGGCGGAACAGTCGTCCCTTGTGGTGGTAGTGGTGGGGGTAGGGGAGGCAGAGGAGGAAGAGGAGGGCAGGGCAGATTCGGCAGACGATGGGCCTGCAAGAAAGGTGTGAAATGCATGTCACTGTTGGGTCTGCCTGCCTGGCTGCCTATTGTCAGGTCATACTTGTCATTCCCCTACACCTTCCCGAAACAACACAGAGAACAGGCTTCTACCCTCACAACACCTAACGCAGCCTCTCCTGTGAGCCAAGATGGTCCTGTCCATTCAATTATGCCTGCTGCACTTCTGGAGGCTTGTCAACTATAAACCCATTCCTTCCGCTGAATCCAATGTACACTGCTTTCTCCTTCCTTCAGAGCACTGTTTAGGGACACTGGTTTGGTGCAGGGTTAAACCCTATCTGTCCTTTATCCCACACACACACTTGTTTCTGGCTCCTTCGACTTCCTCTCCTTTCAGCTGCAGTTTCTGACATCTGGCACCTCTGGACCCATGACCACTCGTAACAACTCAGCCCTAGAGATCATCCTCTATCTCTCACTTTGAAACCTGGGAAGCTTGCTGAGGAGGAGGGGGGGGGGGGGGGGGGGGGGAGGTCACGTACACACAATGAAAGGAACCTTCAGTAAAACAACAGTAAGAACAGACAGTTTGCAAAGAACTGCTTTGTCAGCTTAAGAAACAAAACAAAAAAACCCAGAAGGAAATCACTGTAAAGAGGCCAGTTGGAATGGTCGCTGTCTTACACTTGCAATCTTCTGCAGCCTCTCAAACACTGTTCCTACACTGTCAAGCCACCCAGTACTCTCATCATATTATCAAGTGGGAACATTAACCGTCTGTCTTCTACAAAGCTGTTGCAGTGGAGTGATACCACTTTCCACTTCTTCCACCTGACTGTGTCTCTGTGCCTGTTTAGTCCATCTCTCTGACTGGGGTTGTTACACATCCAACCCTCTCCTGTACCATCTTACGGACTGCCTGCATATCCTGCAAGTCTATCCCTGAGGTCCTCGTCATCAAGACCTTCGACAAATTTGCGGTTCTTTAACCTGCTTCTCAACAGCTAAGTGGCGAGGACTGAAAGTCCAGAGCATCCGGATACCGCCCCACTCATGACTCCTGGTGTTTTTCTGGGGTTGTGATTCTACGGTGGCTTCCTTCACCTGCACTGCACACCACAACGGTCAGTCCCTGAGGTCACACCTGCACTGCATACCACAACGGTCAGTCCTGAGGTCACACCTGCACTGCACACCACAAGGTCAGTCCTGAGGTCACACCTGCACTGCATACCACAACGGTCAGTCCCTGAGGTCACACCTGCACTGCACACCACAACGGTCAGTCCTGAGGTCACACCTGCACTGCACACCACAACGGTCAGTCCCTGAGGTCACACCTGCACTGCAGACCACAACGGTCAGTCCCTGAGGTCACACCTGCACTGCAGACCACAACGGTCAGTCCCTGAGGTCACACCTGCACTGCACACCACAACGGTCAGTCCCTGAGGTCACACCTGCACTGCACACCACAACGGTCAGTCCCTGAGGTCACACCTGCACTGCAGACCACAACGGTCAGTCCCTGAGGTCACACCTGCACTGCACACCACAACGGTCAGTCCCTGAGGTCACACCTGCACTGCACACCACAACGGTCAGTCCCTGAGGTCACACCTGCACTGCACACCACAACGGTCAGTCCCTGAGGTCACACCTGCACTGCACACCACAACGGTCAGTCCCTAGGTCACACCTGCACTGCACACCACAACGGTCAGCCCCTGAGGTCACACCTGCATGCAACACCACAACGGTCAGTCCCTGAGGTCACACCTGCACTGCACACCACAACGGTCAGTCCCTGAGGTCACACTGCACTGCAGACCACAACGGTCAGTCCCTGAGGTCACACCTGCACTGCAGACCACAACGGTCAGTCCCTGAGGTCACTTAACCCTTCTGTGTGGATGCAACATCACAGAGCACTGGCTGTTCTTCCAGAAGACTGAACACGGCTACCTTAGAGGTGGAATCAGACATGGTTTCAGAAGACTGAACACGGCTACCTTAGAGGTGGAATCAGACATGGTTCAGAAGACTGAACACGGCTACCTTAGAGGTGGAATCAGACATGGTTCAGAAGACTGAACACGGCTACCTTAGAGGTGGAATCAGACATGGTTCAGAAGACTGAACATGGCTACCTTAGAGGTGGAATCAGACATGGTTCCATCTTCCAAAATCTCACTAAAAGTAAAGCTGTACAGTGTTCCAGGTGCGGAATGGGGAAAAAGAGAGGAATCACTTAATGTTTTCCTTGAGCTGTTCAACACGCTACAGGCAGCCTTCATGCTCATGGATCGAAAGTCACAGGCATTTGACACCTTCTTGAAAAAAAAAAAGTTGTGCCGTTTTAAGGCCTGCTGTCTACATGCACAGCACCCCACGGCCACATGACAGGGACTGACAGGAGAGGAGACATCCCCGTCTCATCAGTCTGTATGGCACCAGCATGGGCAGGGCAGCTAGCTACTCACCAAACTCCCAGAACACATGACCCACACAGCAAAGGACACATGCACTAACTAACCCTGGATCTGTCACCTCCATGCTGGTCAACACCAACACAGACAAACAACTAGGCGAATACAGAGGGAGGACTTGGAAGCTGGGGAGGGAACGAGGGCAAGGGGAGGGGAGTGGGGGAGGATTGAGCGGATGGGAGGAGGGTGGGGGTGAAGGGGGATGGATAAAAGAGGGGGAGAAGGAACCTCTTCTACACATGAACCCAACCAGGATTTCAACTATGACTAGAAAAAATGGCATCCCACAAAATAAGGTCTCCCGAAAAAAAAACATGCATGCTGTAAAACTACGTGTCCCCTTGTGGAAACGAACCAAAAGAACAGACTTCCCACCAGTAAGCAAGACAACTCTTCCATTCCACTGCACCAATGAACACATCAGAAAAGTGATCCAAAGCGCAAAATCTGCAAATGAAAATGACAGCCAACCCTGCACCCCCCCCAAAAAGTGCCCTCCTTTTCCTTCAAAGAAAAACCAGATATACCTAGACATCTTCCCCTTCTAAAAAACATGTTCCATAAAAACACAATATAGCCGGAGTATGTGCAAAAGAAAATGCCTTCAACTCCTGATATTGTTGCATAGCATGAACATTTTTACAAGTTACAGAGAAGAAAACACACACACACACACCCCACGCACACACACACACACCACACACACAACAGTCTAACAAAAATTTAAAAGACACTGTGTACTGCATAAAATCCACATGATGACCCATGTTATATCATAACACATCCAAAAGACATTATGCCGCACAAAATTCCTAGGACATGACATGTTGCCTGAAGTCCAAAAGACGTGCTGCACAAAATCTGGAAGACCTGATGCACAAAGTTTTAAAACCTACTGGATTAAGAAAAAAAAAATTCAACAAGTACAACCTCTAGGACATTTTCCCCAGACACAATAGCCAATACATAAAAAAGAATGATACACATCATCTCAAACATATTTAACAACAACAACAACAACAAATTAAACAAACACAAACATATATACAAACAAACAAAAGCTGTACCATTGATGTTTGACACTGGCATAAACGTCAACACCAGTCAATAACTGAAACCTACCAACATATTTTTCTCCCCGCCCAACTCTGCTAGACTGTAAACAGAGATCTCAGGTCTTGTCATTTGGATGTGATGATAACCCAAGCTCCTGTGTAAGCACGCTTGTCTAACAACCCTAAACAAAGCAAGAAAGTTACCCCTGCATAAATTCAGTAGAAAAATCCACCCTAGTAAGTAAACAAGACCAAAGAGACCACAAAAAAAAAAAGAAAAAGGAAACATGGTTGGAATTGTACTTCTCTTGACTGACTGACAAATACAGCAACTTCTCAATTCAGAAAGCCTTGATGGATTCTTCTCTGTACATATGACACACCACCGCAATGCAATCATATTTTATTTTCATCACCATAGACTTCTGTTCGGTAAACCTGGACTACTGCCCCTGGATACAGCATCCTATCAAAGAATGGCACCACCCCATTATGTTTGTTTTTTTTCTTTGCCTGTGTTTCTGTGGATTTTTCTACAGGATGTTGCCAGGAGCAAATCTCAACCTTGTCATGGGTTCTTTTTCCTGCGCTGACAGCAAGCAGGTTATCATCAGCTTACCATCTCATCTGAAAGACTAGCATTCAGAGCATCCCTTCAAGGTCAAACAGAAGAATGATTTAGAAAAACAAAACAAAAACAACAACAAAACCTTGGGACACCTGAATCACCGACCTGCTGACCAGTTCATCGCTGCAACCCCAACAACACTTACCTGATAGTTTTCCACCCTGACTCTCCTCCCTGCACTTACCTGTCAGCGCCGTGCAACATTCCCAGTTTCAACACCTGCCGTGTCAACACTGACCTCCCACACCGTACCTGTCTTCTAACTGGCCTTGCGGCAGGTTAAGACACACCCATCATAAAACCCACACATTGTTTGGGAAGTTTATGAATAGAAACGTAGTGATTCCATTTGATCATGTGGGGAACATTGGGGAACATTAACAAAAGACAGCGAGTCACAAATGATCTCATTTTGATGACGAGAAGAAAATGAGATGATGAGCCATTCCTTTAAATCTTCTCTCTCTCCTTCTTGAACATATGGTCAAGAATTCACGCTGTGCTTTTGATCTTGGTATAGTGAGCGGTAGCATTACATCAGGGGAATGAAAGGAACGAAAAGGCAGAATTTTTGGGCATGTTTCTTGAAACGCCTGTTAAGCCCCTCATAGGCGCTGCCACCAATATTCAAAGTCAAATTCTGTTCCCCCAAATCAAACTGCTTCCATCTCCAAGAACCCTCAGACCAAGAATGCCAACTTCCTACCAACTTATTTGCACACACGCACATTTCTGTCTCCTAAAGGAATGTCACGCAGTATGGACAGGTCCTCAGCTGTGAAGCAATGAGGCCAATGTCGTGCAGTATGGACAGGTCCTCAGCTGTGAAGCAATGAGGCCAATGTCACGCAGTATGGACAGGTCCTCAGCTGTGAAGCAATGAGGCCAATGTCGTGCAGTATGGACAGGTCCTCAGCTGTGAAGCAATGAGGCCAATGTCACGCAGTATGGACAGGTCCTCAGCTGTGAAGCAATGAGGCCAATGTCGTGCAGTACGGACAGGTCCTCAGCTGTGAAGCAATGAGGCCAATGTCACGCAGTATGGACAGGTCCTCAGCTGTGAAGCAATGAGGCCAATGTCGTGCAGTATGGACAGGTCCTCAGCTGTGAAGCAATGAGGCCAATGTCACGCAGTATGGACAGGTCCTCAGCTGTGAAGCAATGAGGCCAATGTCACGCAGTATGGACAGGTCCTCAGCTGTGAAGCAATGAGGCCAATGTCACGCAGTATGGACAGGTCCTCAGCTGTGAAGCAATGAGGCCAATGTCATGCAGTATGGACAGGTCCTCAGCTGTGAAGCAATGAGGCCAATGTCACGCAGTATGGACAGGTCCTCAGCTGTGAAGCAATGAGGTGAATGTCATGCAGTATGGACAGGTCCTCAGCTGTGAAGCAATGAGGTGAATGTCATGCAGTATGGACAGGTCCTCAGCTGTGAAGCAATGAGGCAATTGGAGGCCGAGACTGAAAGTGGAAGGAAGCTTTGACACAGGAAGCATAGAGGGAGAGGGAGGGGCCCAGGGATGAGAGGGGTGGGGGAGACAATGAGAGAAGAGGTTCTTCACATACAAATGATCAAATGCCTGACCATTGCATGGACCCAAAATACTGGTCAGGCCTCCACTGTTGAGCCAATACGGTCTGCGCTAAGGCACACCAGATGCACGAGTCAACTGCTTTGTTTCAAAGTTCATGTGAGAAAAAGGTTTCTTGAACTGATGTAAGTGATCTACTGGAGGATGTGCCTTCCATTTACACGCTTGAGGACATGTCAGCACCTACGGTACACTGGTGCTGAAGATTTGATCTGGTGCACACAAATATCACAGCACACACACACATGTGCAAGCCCTTAGGTTGGGTAATCAGCAATCATTCAAATGAAGAAAAACAAAATTCTTGAGATAAAAAAAAACAAAAGAAACAGATCTCGAACATGTCTGTATAAAGAATAAAGAAATCACCAACTGCCATTTATGACATGATTTTGAATTTGACTACAGGTTCTTTGTGCAAGAGAGCAAGAAAGCCCGACTAGCAATATTTTTTGAACTGCGACATTCTTTTTTTTTCTAACTTGGCACCTTAAAAAAATGTGGTGATAAAGTCAGTCCCATCAATTAAACCGGGCGCACTTGCTCAAAAAGCAAACGTGGGATGAACCTATGTCGAGTTTTATTTCTTTCCATCTTCGTTTCCCTCTTCCAACTTTCCTCCTAATGTGTTGTTCACTCATTTCAGAACTGTTGGGAACAAACACTGAAAAAAAAAATGTACCGCATCTCCAGAGTTTGAAATGACAGAAAAGTCTTCATGGGTATGTCAACCAAGTTAAAAGAAAGCGGACATTTGACAAGGAGTCTTATAGTGGAGTATTTACCAAACTGGCAGGTTTCATTTTCACAATTTGCAGATGATTTTGATTCCTCTCTCTCCACCCTGACAATAGTAGATGATTTTGATTCCTCTCTCTCTCTCTCCACCCTGACAACTGCAGATTATTTTGATTCCTCTCTCTCTCTCCACCCTGACAATAGCAGATGATTTTGATTCCTCCCTCTCTCTCCACCCTGACAATAGCAGATGATTTTGATTCCTCTCTCTCTCTCCACCCTGACAATAGCAGATGATTTTGACTCCTCTCTCTCTCTCCACCCTGACAATAGCAGATGATTTGATTCCTCTCTCTCTCTCTCTCCACCCTGACAATAGCAGATGATTTTGATTCCTCTCTCTCTCTCCACCCTGACAATAGCAGATGATTTTGATTCCTCTCTCTCTCTCTCTCTCCACCCTGACAACTGCAGATTATTTTGATTCCTCCCTCCTCTCCACCCTGACAACTGCAGATTATTTTGATTCCTCCCTCTCTCTCCCACCCTGACAACTGCAGATGATTTTGATTCCCTCTCTCTCTCTCTCCACCCTGACAATAGCAGATGATTTTGATTCCTCTCTCTCTCTCTCTCTCTCCTCTCTCTCCTCTCTCTCTCTCTCTCTCTCTCTCTCCACCCTGACAATAGCAGATGATTTTGATTCCTCTCTCTCTCTCCACCCTGACAATAGCAGATGATATTGATTCCTCTCTCTCTCTCTCCACCCTGACAATAGCAGATGATTTTGATTCCTCTCTCTCTCTCCACCCTGACAATAGCAGATGATATTGATTCCTCTCTCTCTCTCTCTCCACCCTGACAATAGCAGATGATTTTGATTCCTCTCTCTCTCTCTCTCCACCCTGACAATAGCAGAATGATTTGATTCCTCTCTCTCTCTCTCCTCCCACCCTGACAATAGCAGATGATTTGATTCCTCTCTCTCTCTCTCTCTCCACCCTGACAATAGCAGATGATTTTGATTCTCTCTCTCTCTCTCTCTCCACCCTGACAATAGCAGATGATATTGATTCCTCTCTCTCTCCACCCTGACAATAGCAGATGAGTTTGATTCCTCTCTCTCTCTCCACCCTGACAATAGCAGATTATTTTGATTCCTCTCTCTCTCTCCACCCTGACAATAGCAGATGATTTTGATTCCTCTCTCTCTCTCTCCACCCTGACAATAGCAGATGATTTTGATTCCTCTCTCTCTCTCCACCCTGACAATAGCAGATGATTTTGATTCCCCTCTCTCTCTCCACCCCCTGACAATCGCACACACCACAGGTACCACGTCGGGTAGCACAGGTCCCTACCCGCACCGCCCGAGATCCCTCTGAAGGTGACCTACCTGTGAGGTTGCGCAGGTGACCTTCAGCTGGGTGTTCTCGCTCTCCAGCGCCTTGTTCTTCTCCAGCAGTAGCACCTCCAGAGACTTGCCCGTCCACACCGCCTCCACCATCGGCCTCATCCCCCCTCTCCTCCCTGCTGCCACTGCTACATCTGGAGAACTCCACCGACTTGAGGACCCTGGTTGAGCACACAGCAAACACGGGTGAATACATGCATGTGTAGACGCACTCACATGACAATGAGTATACACATGCACGCGAATGCACAGACACAGGCTTGCTCTTTCACACAGACTTGTGTCTACATGTGTCGCAAAAGACACTGCTCCCTGCCCCTCCTTTCCCCACCATCCCCTACGTATCTTTGAGTATATATGAGCACACACACTCACACACTGCACACACACACACACACACACTCACTGCACACACACACACATACACACACACACACACGCACACACACCACACACACTCACTGCACACACACACACACACACACACACACACACACACACACACACACACACACAACACACATATCCTTGAACGCAGGTAGACACATGTACATATTCCAGTGATGTATGTATAGTTCCTCAAGTCCCCTGGAAAATCTGTAAATTACCATCGAAGCCATTCTTTGGTAATCGGAAAACTATCAAGAACAGATCAAATCACTGTTGATACAATTCAATCATCCACCCATCTTCCCACCCCAGTTCCCACCTGGCCCCCCTCCCCCTTTCACCCCCAAACCCGATCTCTCTCTCTCTCTCTCTCTCTCTCTCTCTCTCTCTCTCTCCTCTCTCCTCTCTCTCTCTCTCTCTCTCTCGCTCTCTGCTCCCTCTCTGTTCTTTGGGTGCTAAAATAACGATTTTCATCTTGATTCTTGAACCATTGTACCTTTTTCCTTTTTGCAAAAAAATTGGTTTGTTGTCCAAGCCTCATTTTGATAAATGCAAATAAAACAGGCTGAAAAAAGTCTATTATAGCTGAATACATGTCTGTGCCCTGTTCCTGCATCAGGTCATGCTACCATCCTGGTTCACCTCTCATCATGACCAGCTTCTTCTTCTGCGTATGCAAGCTGATACTCTTGTGGACACTCCCTCATAGACAGGCAAGGATTAATCCCACCTACCCAACAAAGGGAGTGGAGTTTTGTGTGTATGACCGGTTTTTTTTTTTTTTATCCCACCATTAAGGCAGCCAGCCATACTCCAACTTTGGACAAAGACCAGCTTTTCTCTCTTGAACTGATGTTCACATACTTTAGGGCACACATGAACAAAGACAGACCTCCGCCAAACTGTGTAGGGCATGTAGGTGGAAAACAATCATGTATGTCTGGCAATTCTGTGTTTTGTTTGCAGAAAGAAAGCCCAGAAACCATTTGGTCTCAAAACGTGTCCCAGTTTCTATCCAAACTGTCCTCTCTAAGTTCTTGTGATGAGGTCCCATGAGGCAGCACACAGCCAGCTGGTTTGATTTCCACAGTATGTATGCAAGTTGCTGTCTGATGTCTTAAAGCATCCCCAAATTCCAGTTTGACTTCTTTCTAACAGACACTATTCCCTGTTCAATTTTCATTAAAAAAAAAAACCACAAATATATCCATATATACTCTGGTTCCTGTTTAACCTCCACCTGAACTCCTGTTCCTGTTTGATCTCCTGACTGAAGTTTCCGTTCAACCTCCTGATAACACGACCTTTTTGCAGTCTGACCTCCTGGTAATATACCCTACTTCCCGTTGTGACCTTGTGATATACCCCAGCTTCCGTTTGACATAGCAACATACCCAGATTCCCATTTGACCCAGCAACATACCCCAGTTCCCAGTTGACCTAGCAACATACCCCAGTTCCCATTTGACCTAGCAACATACCCCAGTTCCCATTTGACCTAGCAACATACCCCAGTTCCTATTTGACCTGGTAACATACCCCAGTTCCCATTTGACCCAGCAACATACCCCAGTTCCCAGTTGACCTAGCAACATACCCCAGTTCCTATTTGACCTAGCAACATACCCCAGTTCCTATTTGACCTGGTAACATACCCCAGTTCCCATTTGACCCAGCAACATACCCCAGTTCCCATTAGACCAATGCAACCCAGTTCCCATTTGACCTAGCAACATACCCCAGTTCCTATTTGACCTAGCAACATACTCCAGTTCCTATTTGACCTAGCAACATACCCCAGTTCCCATTTGACCTAGTAACATACCCCAGTTCCCATTAGACCAATGCAACCCAGTTCCCATTTGACCTAGCAACATACCCCAGTTCCTATTTGACCTAGCAACATACTCCAGTTCCTATTTGACCTAGCAACATACCCCAGTTCCCATTTGACCTGGTAACATACCCCAGTTCCCATTTGACCCAGCAACATACCCCAGTTCCCAGTTGACCTAGCAATATACCCCAGTTCCTATTTGACCTAGCAACATACCCCAGTTCCCATTTGACCCAGCAACATACCCCAGTTCCCAGTTGACCTAGCAACATACCCCAGTTCCTATTTGACCTAGCAACATACCCCAGTTCCCAGTTGACCTAGCAACATACCCCAGTTCCTATTTGACCTAGCAACATACCCCAGTTCCCAGTTGACCTAGCAACATACCCCAGTTCCTATTTGACCTAGCAACATACCCCAGTTCCCATTTGACCTAGCAACATACCCCAGTTCCCATTTGACCTAGCAACATACCCCAGTTCCTATTTGACCTAGCAACATACCCCAGTTCCCATTTGACCTAGCAACATACCCCAGTTCCCATTAGACCAATGCAACCCAGTTCCCATTTGACCTAGCAACATACCCCAGTTCCCATTTGACCCAGCAACATACCCCAGTTCCTGTTGATCTAACAACATACCCCAGTTTCCATTTGCCCCTAGCAACATACCCAAGTTCCTGTTTGATCTAACAACATACCCCAGTTTCCATTTGCCCCTAGCAACATATCCCAGTTTACATTTGCCCTAACAACATACCCCAGTTTCCATTTGCCCTAACAACATACCCCAGTTTCCATTTGTCCTAGCAACATACCCCAGTTTCCATTTGCCCTAGCAACATACCCCAGTTTCCATTTGCCCTAGCAACATACCCCAGTTTCCATTTGCCCTAACAACATGATACCCCAGTTTACATTTGCCCTAGCAACATACCCCAGTTTCCATTTGCCCTAACAACATACCCCAGTTTACATTTGCCCTAGCAACATACCCCAGTTTCCATTTGCCCCTAGCAACATACCCCAGTTTCCATTTGCCCCTAGCAACATACCCCAGTTCCCGTTTGATCTCCTGGTAGTCGTCCTGGGAGGAGAGTTTGTCCTCCAGGTGGGCCAGGGTCTTGTTCTTCATACTCAGCTCCTCCTCCAGCCGGGACACCTGCAACATCAGGTCACCCCCCACCTCCAGACTAGAAAGAGGGTCATAGGCAGCAAGAAGCTCCACCAGGGGGCACCGCTCTACAGTGGAACCCTCCCCCCCCCCCCCCCCCCCCCCCCCCCCTCTGTGTCAGTGTTATTCTGTTCTAGGTTATCACGCTGGGAGGGACCTTTCTGGACTGAGACGCCACAGAAAGTCTCCAGCATGTCCCGCACCTTCCCACAACTTTCAAAATGTCATGAGGGGAAAAAAAAAAAAAAGGGGGGGGGGGGGGGGGGGGTCTTCATACACAAGGGGTCTTTACAGGGATGCAGACAGGACCAGTATTAACCCACGCATGCAAACAAGTCATCAGGTGCACACATCATCAAGCGCACATTTACAGACAGGCAGAGAGCTGAAAACAAACAAAATAATTCCAAA
>CM031619.1:30417652-30422652 GCA_018398815.1 Conus ventricosus | reverse complement strand
CCACACAAAAATAGTTCAACTTAGTTGTGTTAAAGCAGTCTGTTCTACTGATCAGCAGGAAGTGTAATGAGAGTTATTTTCTCTTGGTCAAATGAAAAAAAGAAAGTGGGATGTTGGGGAGGGGGACAGGATTGGGGGATGGAGGTAGAGGGGAAACCATCCATAATTATCTATGTGAAAGGTCAGCTCAGCGATTTGGGGCCACACTTACCCATGTCAAAAGTCACTTCACCAGTCTAGGCGTGTCTGTCGATGTCAAAGGTCTTCTCGCCAATTCTTGAGCATATTCATCTATGCCATTGTCAAAAAGTCACCAAACAAATTCAAGGCACGTTGTTCACGTCAACGGTGACCTCACTAGTCTCCGGCATATCTATCACTGTCGTCATAAAAAGTCACATTTAGCTGGTGTCAAAGGGTCGTCCGCTGATTGCTGGCATAACGCATTCTGCCTCTAAAAGTCTTTTCTCTGACTTTGCTGGGCAGTTAACCCTGGCATGGTGGGTCTTCCATTTGTGTACCTCTCTAGCTTGTGTAGAATGTGGAGACAAGACAACAGGTACATGTCTTATAAATTTGCAGGCATTCTGAAAACGATATCAGAATGTACCAGCTCTGTAGAGGTCTGATTCTCAGTCGTTTGAAATCTGTGTGTGCCCTGAAATCTGTGTGTGCCCTGAAATCTGTGTGTGCCCACGAACAGTGCACACACACACATACATGAGTGTCTGCGAATATACAAAAACAAGCACACACACACATGCTCAGACATAGACACATACATACACTCACACACACGCACATACACACAGTCACACACTCTCTCTCTCTCTCATCCATGCACACACAGACACACAGATACACACCCTGACACAAAGTTACATACAAGGCAGGACTGATCAAGATGTCTGCATCTGCAGCTAGAACATACCAGAATGAGAAAATGAGAGACAGATGGAGGAAGGGGGTGGGGGAGATGATCAGAGTGAGAAAGAGAGAGGGGGAGGGGAGCACAGACAGAGACAGATAGGAAAAGAAAACAAAAAAAGGGGGGGGGGGGATGAACAGAGAGAGAGAGAGAGAGAGAGAGAGAGAGAGAGAGAGAGAGAGAGCGGATGGATGGACGGACAAACAGACAGACAGACAGACAGACAGACACAAATACACACACACAGACAGTGAAAAAGACAGGCAGACTGATGTGGTGTGCTTACCTCATTAGCTCTTTCTAAATCTGCCATCACCATGTCCATTTCATCCGACCTGCACACACACACACACACACACACACACACACACACACACACACACACACACACACACACACACAATAAGTATTAAATATTTTTAAAAAATCATAATCATGTTTCTATTCATTCAATTCATAGCCATCAGAAGAAAAAAAAAAGTCACCCATACAATTAAAGACAATACAGACACTCTTATCACAACACGCCATGTCCAAATCATTTCTAACAAACATTGTTTCTGACCACTACAGTCCTGTGCCGCACCAAAAAAGCATCACACACACACACAAAAGACTCTCTATGGAGAGTCCCCCTGCTCTGACCCATACTGATGAGGTGATCGATCAGCACCAAAAAAATAAAATAAAAATAAAAATCGTGCGACGATTCTTGTGTTGGTCTGAGGCAGTGAGATCAAGCTCCCTGGTACCAATGTCAACAGAGAGGAGATTGATGTCTTATTAACCACTGGCCCTTGAGAACCGGGGTTGTGCCCACATGAAGATCTGTGGGGAATCATTGTACAAATGTCTGTCTGGCCAATGTCTACCTTGTTGCCCCTTTATAATACGAAGGAACAGAGTGGGGAGGAGACGAGGGGGGGGGGGGGGGGGGGGGGGGGGAGGGGAGGGGAGAAGGGAGGTGGGGGAGGGGGGAGAGGGAGGGAGAGGGGGGGAGGAGGGAGGTGGAGGAGAACATTAAAGTCATCCCTGGTGAAAACCAGTCCCACCTCTAATGTCTTCACAACAGACAGCTTCTCTCCGTTTCACAACCCCGACTGTTTAGAACCCACAGAACTGACCCAGCTCATCTTCACCAATCACGTCTGACACAGATCTACTACATACCAGCTCCTCCCTTTCACTATCACGCCTCTATAAAATCTTCACAAAACATGAGACTATGCTCCTGCACAATCACACCTCTCATGTCATCACAACAGGTAGCTGCTATCCTTCAGGGGTCATGCCTTTTTTTTTGGGGGGGGGGGGGGGGGGGGGGGGGGGGGGGGTTCACACAACAGTTCATCTTCATCACAACCAGATAATCTCCACCACAACTGCATAATATTCATCACAACCACATAATCTCCACCACAACTGCATGATCTCCACCACAACCACATCATCTCTACCTCAACCACATAATCTCCACCACAACCGCATAATCTCCACCACAACCACATAACCTCCACCACAACCGCATCTTTTATGTCTCACAAGTACTTGCTCTCCATCACAATCACACCTTTCATGTCCTCACAACAGTGAACTACTTTCCATCATAATCACACCTTCGATGTGGATATAACAGGTGGCTAGCTACTCTCTGTAAAACAACACACACACATGCACACACACTCACACGTGTGCGCGCGCGCGTGCACACACACACACACACACACACACACACACACACACACACACACACACACACACCACACACACACACACACACACACACACACACACCACACACACACACACTCATAATATCTACACAATAACTGGCTTCTTTCCTTCATAATCATACATGTAAGTTCTACACATCAAATTGCTTTCTCTCAGTAGTCACCACTGTAAATGTCTGTACACAGTTGTTGGCTCATTTTTTCCAATCACACCTGTAGTTGCATCCATACCACCACACCTTTGGGATCTACCCATCTGGGTGGCCGATTTCCTTCCTAGTCTCCTCTTTGATGCCTACACAATAAATAGCGACTCCACGCCTTCAAATCTGCATGCACTTATCTGCTGTCAATCAAGCGCTGCCAATCAGACAAATCAAAAGACTTGTTTCACAGAAACCTTTTTTTTTTCCCCCCGTCTCTCTTTCTCTGTCCTCACATGATTTATCGGCCAATTTGTTTTTCTCACAAACACCTGGTTTTTGCTGTTGTGTTCTCTTTGCTTCCTGCTTGGTTTATTTCAAATAGAGACGCCAGTCCCTGCCACAACTCAATTCAAATTAAAAAAATAAATACAAAACAAAACCAAAAATAATTCTGGAGGTATTACAGTTTACTTCTATTGTTATTATGTGGCTTCCATGGGTGAAAAAAAAAAGAGAAAAAAAAAAAAAAAAGAAGAAAAAAAAAAGGGAAAACCACACTAAACAAATCAGACACACACGCACGCACACACACACACACACACACACCACACACACACACACACACACACAAACAAAACCAAAAACAAAAAGGAAAAAAAGAACCGTCATGGCACACGAGAAATTCTTTTCGCACATTATGGAAATATAAACAAACAAACACAGAAGCAATAACAAAAAACAAACAAAAAAAAACCCCCCTGATAACACCACCACGCACAGGATATGGGCAAAAATGTAAGAAAAACGTACGTACATACATATCAGAAAACTGATCAACCGCCTAAAAAAAAAAAAAAAAAAAAAAAAAAAAAGAAGGAACAAACAAACAAAAACCAACCAACCAATCAACAAACAAAAACAAAAACCCCAAACACACCAAATCCAGTGAACTCCAGATGGCACCACCAGCTGTTTCCTGGTTATTGTTCTTGTCCTCAACAATCAAAAGACGACACTCCACGGCCCAACCTCGCACACACATGTCGGCCTGGGAGACTAAATGGACAACACTTGTCTTCTGATAATTTCAATCTCTTCGATTCCGTTGCTGTGGCAACCCGATCCCTCCCCCCCCACCCACTCCCTCCCCCTTTCCACACCACCCCTCTGCCCACTCACCCCCCCCCTCCCCCTCCTCACTGCCCACCCCCCTCTCTCTCTCACAGGGAGTTCAGGCCCACAAGCAGATCAATACATCTGCCAATCAGCGCTAAAAGCTCTCCAAAATCGATTCTCCGACTGCAACTAAGCGGAAAATCCACCCAGTGTTCACATTCAGCGGAGATGCTCTAATCAATTGATTGGGCCATCAATGCCTCGGCACAACAGAGAACCCGAGGCAGGATTTCCCTCTTGGTGATCTGTGCTTTTCTTTTCTTTTCTTTCTTTCTTTCCCTCCACCCCCCCCCCCTCCCTTTTCTAAAAACCCTTGACAAATAAAAGGGGGCGGGAACAGTATTCCTACAAGTGTATTGATCAGTTAGCGATGGGAGGTCCATCGATCAACTCACACACACACACACTCATACACACAAAATCGTTTTGAGAACCGCTTTGAAGGAAAACATATATACAATACAACCCCTCTCGCTCTCTCTCTCTCTCTCTCTCTCTCCTCTCTCTCTCTCTCTCTCTCTCAAACACACACACACACACACACACACACACACACACATCCACACACACACACACACCACACACACACTCACTCACTCACTCACACCACACACACACACACACACACAACACACATGCACACACACACACAACACACACACACACACACCACACACACACACACACACTACACACACACACACACACTACACACACACTACACACACACACTACACACACACTACACACACACACACACACACACCACACACACACACACACACACCACACACACACACACACACACTACACACACACACAACTACACACACACAACAACACAGGGAGAGTGAGAGAGTGGCAGCAGAGGGCAAGGAGGGAATGGGCCGATGGTCAAACAACTGATGGAACAGACTGGGGGGACTGTTGATAGACAACACCCATGAAGCAGACAAAGAGAGATGCAACACGAGGAAGGCATACAGCAAACCAAACAAACAAACAAACAAACAAAAA
>CM031619.1:30395152-30412652 GCA_018398815.1 Conus ventricosus | reverse complement strand
TTAAAAACGAGCATGATCCCTTTCAAGGTTGCTGTGCCCTGCTGTTTCCTCTGAAACGAGCAGTGATCCCTTTCAAAAGGTATGCTGTGACCTGCTGTTTCCTCTGAAAACGAGCAGTGATCCCTTTTCAAAAGGTATGCTGTGACCTGCTGTTTCCTCTGAAAACGAGCAGTGATCCTTTTCAAAAGGTATGCTGTGACCTGCCGTTTCCTCTGAAACGAGCAGTGATCCCTTTTCAAAAGGTTGCTGTGACCTGCCGTTTCCTCTGAAAACGAGCAGTGATCCCTTTTCAAAAGGTATGCTGTGACCTGCTGTTTCCTCTGAAAACGAGCAGTGATCCCTTTTCAAAAGTATGCTGTGACCTGCTGTTTCCTCTGAAAACGGCAGTGATCCCTTTTCAAAAGGTATGCTGTGACCTGTGTTTCCTCTGACAAGAGCAGTGATCCTTTTCAAAAGGTATGCTGTGACCTGCGTTTCCTCTGAAAGCGAGCAGTGATCCCTTTTCAAAAGGTATGCTGTGACCTGCTGTTTCCTCTGAAAACGAGCAGTGATCCCTTTTCAAAAGGTATGCTGTGACCTGCTGTTTCATCTGAAAACGGCAGATCACTCTTCCGCCTGACACTCGACCTTTGGTCAGGTGCACCTCAACACATACGGCTGCCAGGCTGCTGGCAGCCAGCACCAGAACAGAGATCAGGCGTCCGTCCATCTCAGTTCAAATCCAGCACACCTAGCCCTTATTCTGTGCCCAAATGAGAACAGGGAGAACGCTCTGAGGCTGGTTTCCTTTCTAGAATCATGTGCTGCTTTGAGCGAATGAATTTGGAACCATTTGATAATGTTTTCTTTATCTTTGTTTTTCTTCTTCCAATACCATGAGCTAACGAGTAACTGACCTAACACTGAGTCAAGTTTTCAATGAAATCATGGTCATCTATCTTTAGCAAATAATCCTAAAAAGTACGAATACAAAAGCCAATATCAATTTACATCGTTGCTGAAAATATACGTGACGATGATACAGTCAAGTTATACTCGCATTTCATTGGAATGCTATCATACAATCTGCCGCAGTGTCAGGTTCTTAAGGAACTGAGGGAGGATCGGTTCGGCCCCTGACTCTCCACGACCCATGCAATCATTGGGTAATACACACAGTGAAAACTCATCATGTTAAAGAGATGAATGTACTCATACAGCTGTGTGCCCCTATCATTTCCCAAGTTATGACACTTTAAGTAAGTAGCCCCAAACTTTTTGTTGACCTGAACAGTCCAAACAAGCCCAGGCTGAGGAGGAGACTCCACAGGCAGTCGCTGAAAGGGTTTAAGGTAACTCATCATCACATCAGTGAACATTATTCTTGTGCACGTGCTGCAGGCAACAGGGGAAGAGGCACCGATCCCCTGAAGTTATCCTAGCCATGGAGCCATGTATCTACCACATGGGAAGGTGTGTTGCAAAAGTAACGGAACAGCTCATCCTCTCTCTCTCTCTCTCTCTCCAACATGGTCTCCTGTCGGAGTACATGGAAGTGAAATGCCACAGTTTATTCACTTCACTGCAAGTGCCGCTCTGTAGCAAAAGATTCATGATTTACAAGTGACCTCTGACACAAAGCCCAGTGGCCTAATGGTATCCACACCACTGATGATGATGATGCTGCAAACATTTCACAGTAACCAGTCACAAGTGAAGAGCTTTGGGACCGAACCAGTCAGAGACCAGTACGGGGACATCATCAGAAGCCGAAAATGGTGAACCTCAGCGTCACACTACCCCTCTAGCCATAACACTCTGGGACTTTCTTTAGCCTGACATCCACATATCCCTCCATCAGCCTAACATTAAGCCTAAACACCCACCTATCCCTCCATCCCCCCACCCACCTCCCTCCCCTAATTTCCACCTATTCTCTCCCCCCTCTCCAACTGGAAGCACTGAACTGGGAAACGCAAACAAACACAACAAACCTTAATGAATGTGGTAATACCACAATGCGATAATGTCAAAAGGCCACTGTAAAAATACAAAAAAACGCACTGTCTGCTTGGGGTCCAGTGGAACAACTTGCACACCATGCAGAAGCCATTCGACTTTGCCGCCTGTCCTGTTCAGGTAGCCAGGGTTTGGCAGCTAATGCCACCAACTGCTGCTCAGCAGGACAAATGCTGATCAATGGGAATGAGGATGATTAAGATGATGCTACGGATTCCATTTCGGTCTGAGACTACAGCAGACCTACTGTAGGGAAGAGCATGAAAATGGACGTGTGTGGACAGGTAGGGAAAAACACAGAGAGACATTAGAAAGGTAACGGGGAAAACATACGAAAAAAAAAAATAAAGGGAAAATGTATGGGGGATTGGAAAAAAAGTGCAGCAAAATGTACTGAACAGTAGAAAACTGCAGGGAAAATGGTTCAGAAAAAAAAAAAAAAAAAAGGTTGACAAAAAGCCAGGGAAAATGTACAGAAATGTTGAAATGTTGAGGGAAAACGTAGGAACAAGTAGAACAAGAGAGGGAAATTGGGAACAGGAAAGAAAAGGGGGGGGGAGGAGAAAAAGAGGGAAAACTTGCAACGGTAGGCAGGAAAAGTATATGAAAAGATAGAGGAAAGAAGGAAAATGACGGAAAAAATATACAACGGTAGAGAGTAAAAGTATGAACAGATAGGGGAAAGAAGGAAAATGATGGGAAAAAATATACAACGGTAGAGAGGAAAAGTGTGAAAAGATAGGGAAAAGAAGGAAAACTATGGGAAAAACTGCACAACGGTAGGCAGGAAAACCGTGAAAAGGTAGGGAAAGAAGGAAAAAGAAGGAAAAAACTATACAAAGGTAGGCAGGATAAGTGTGAAAAGATAGGGGAAAGAAGGAAAAAGAGGGGGAAAACTATACAAAGGTAGGCTGGAAAAGCATGAAAAGATAGAGGAAAGAAGGAAAAAGAAGGAAAAACTATACAACGGTAGGCAGGAAAAGTGTGAAATGGCAGGGAAAGAAGAAAAAGATAGGAAAAAACTATACAAAAGTAGGCTGGAAAAGGTAGGGGAAAGAAGGAAAAAGATGGAAAAAAAACCCCTACATAACGGTAGGCAGGAAAATAGGGGAAAGAAAGAAAAAGATGGAAAAACTATACAAAGGTAGGCAGGAAAAGTGTGAACAAAAAGACAGGGGAAAGAAGGAAAAAGAAGGGAAAACTATACAACGGTAGGCAGGAAAAGTGTGAAACGGTAGGGGGACAGAAGGACAAGGTAAGGGCAGTGGGAAACAGGCAGGAAACATCGGACAATGCAGGGGAAAGTTAGGACAAGTTGGGAAAAAGTCAGAAATATTGTATGAGAAGACACAGGGGGGAAAACAGACAATGATAGGGACACAGGAAAAGATACAGAACACTTCTTCTGACTGACAGCATCTCCCAAGGGTTCCTGCCTGGAAGACAACTTAGTATATTAACAGAATGATCTTGTCACACCATCGAAATGGAGGTGATGAAAGAGCCCACTGGTATCACTGCAGGCCCCAAAAGAAGAAAGAGAAAGAAGGAAACAGGTTGAACCAACTGCGACAAGGCTATTCCAATGAGAGAAGAAACAAAGAGTACGACCACTGCTCTGGCATAGCACATGAAACGTGTACAAATCTGGTTGCTTTACATCCTCCCAAATAACCCTCCCCCCTCTTCCTGCTAACCCCCCCCCCCCCCCCCCCTTAACCTCACCTCCCACCTTCACCCCCACTCCTTATCTTCTAACTTCCAGCCCTTCTCAGCAGCTTTTCGTTAGAAAAATTAAGAAAGTGGTGTGTGTGTGTGTGTGTGTGGTGTGTGTGTGTGTGTGTGTGTGTGTGTGTGTGTGTGTGTGTGTGAGTGTGCGTGTGTGCACGCGCGTGTGTGTGTGTGTCTCCCTGTCTGTCTGTCTGCATGTGCATGTGCATGTGTGTGTGTGTGTGTGTGCGTGTGTGCGTGCGTGCGTGCGTGCGTGCGTGCGTGCGTGCGTGCGTGCGTGCGTGCGTGCGTGCGTGTGTGTGTGTGTGTGTGCATGTGTGTGTGTTGTTCATGTGTGTTTCAATCCTACACAACTTTCGTGAACCTTCCAAGAATAACGCAGTTACTAACGAGTCTTCCAACATCAAAAGCAAGCGATCCACCACACAATACGAACCACCTCAATACAAACAAGCAACCCCACCCATCCCACCCACCCCCCTCCACCCAGAAAGACCTCGCTCAGACATCGCTCAAAATGTATGAACTCCCACCCCAGGACCCCATTCCCAGCGTTCCTTTTCCCAGCTGCCCCTCCATGGATTAGCTCCCATCAGGCACACCCTGCAGCCCCATCAATTACCCAGGACCCACAGCAGTGGGAAGGGGGTGGAAGGTGGGGGGGGGGGGGTGAAGCGGTGGGGGGGGGGGGGTGCGTTTGCTTCTGCTCTGTACGTGACCAGTGGCATTCCAATTACAAACTAGCTGCCCCACATGTCAGCCAGCCCCAAGGAAGGAAGGAAACAGAGAGTGCTATACTATACCCTGCCACAAAGCCCCTGACCGTACATCATCTGAAGCTGTAAGTCACCGACCATTCACTTCACAGTGCACAGGACTCGCCCTGCGCCCTGCCCTGACCCCCCGACCCCCCCCCCCCCCCCCCCCCCCCCCCCGTCCCACGCTTGAAGGAATGTCAGACAATTGGCTCTCATTCCATGCTCAATGACATGGAGGGGAGAGAGAGGAAGGAACAGAGGAGGAGGGGGGGAGGAGAGAAGGAGGATGACAAGGTGAGGTGATGGGAGTAAAGGGGAAGGGAGTAAACTGGGGGGTTGGGGGGGGTATGCATAAGACACATGGGGGGTGCATCAAACTACTGACTGGGACTCACCCCATGCCATCCATACAGGATGTGTCACCACGGTCAACAAGAATGCACAGAAACTCTGGGTCTGACTTGTGTACTGGGAACCAGAACCAGCAGCATAGGAGTGACCTCACTGAGCAAGTAACAGTTAAAAAAAAAAAAGAAAAAAAAAGCTTGTGAAAAACATCAAGATAAAATTAACGTTTCAAAAAGGCATAAACCCCCCTCCCCCCAAAAAAAAACAACAACAGAATATGTTGAGACTGATGAGAAGTGAAAACACCATGCGTTGTGTATCTGTCAACTGTACCATGCTATTGCCAAACAGGATATGATCAACCGCTCCCAGTGTTTTCGAAAGTCCTGAATTTGTCTTCACTTGTATCTCATGAACACATCGATAACACACAGAACAACATCTAACAACAGGACATCCTGGTACAAATCAAGGAAACAAAATGACAAACCTTTATTGGGTGGACGTTTAAAAAGGGAAGGCACTTTAACCGTGGGTGGGGATTTACAGGGATGGAGTCTCTAGGGTAAGATAATGTTGCTTATAGCCCAGCCGACCTCAAAGGGCCATATCAGGGCTGTCACCACGTTCAAATCAACTCACAAGTCATCTCAGAAAAAAACAACACACACCAAAAAACTTTCACACATCTCTATGAAATACATCTTCTAAAAACGCACCAGAAACTTCGTTAAAAATCTTTCTCCCGTAAAATCTCAAATCAGATGAAAAATGTTAATCTGTTCCCGAAACTCAAAGATGACGTTAGGTGGGGCATCTCTGAACAGGGTTTTCATGGAGTCTGCTGTAAAGTGTTTGTGTCTCACATCGTGCAAGTCCCAACAATCTAAAAGAACATGTTTCACTGTGAGTCTCTATGAGGTGGCAAAGGGTTTGAAGGGAGGTAAGTCTTGACTGGGAGGGTTTTCAAGGGGTAGGACTTTCAGGCAGTGCAGCTCTGAACAGAGGAAGTCTTCATCGGGGTGTGGGAGGCTCAGAGGAAGATGTTTTCATTGGGAGGGCTTTCACAAGTAGTCTTTCAAGCCAGGTCTTTACCAAGAGCAGAGCATACTACATTACCGAGATACGACACTTGGGGTTTTCCGTAAGACCGCGGACTAGGTTACGGCCCTTAGTCAGCACGTGTAAACTCAGCTCCAACATAGCGACGCGCAAGAAGCAAGGAGGCGAAGCCTGCAGCGCTATCGGTTGTTCAAACGCTCGCAACAAAATCGATTGTGAAGGGCTGGCATTTTTTTCGTTTTCCAAAGGATGAAGAAAGGTATGTACAAACTTTATTGCATTTTATTAATTATTGGCAGAGTAAACCACGTAAGCAATACGGTGTGGGACTATGCATCGGGTGCAACTTGAGTCTAGTCTAGATCAAGTTTATAGTATGACTATGAAGCCACATGGGCAGATTTTAAAAAGTTTTTATATATATATGTAAGGAAAGAGCAATGCGCATACCTTGTTTCTTCTAGTGTGTGTTGTGTGTGTGTGTGTGTTGTGTGTTGTGTGTGTGTGTGTGCGTGCGTGTGTGTGTGTGTGTGCGTGCGCGCGTGTGCGCGTGCGTGCGTGCGTGTTTTCGTTAGTCCTTGTATTGTAAAGCGCTTAGAGCTAATTTAGGATTTGCGCTATAGAAATATTCATTATTATTATTATTATTAAGCATACTGGCTTATTTACAGTCCCGTTAGCTAAACAACTAGGCGGCGGGGAAAACCAGACCACGCATACCGTGCCCTCACATGGCCAGTGATGTTTATGTTGATAATGACAGTGCCGACACACGTGTTTCATCACCGAATCTCTCTGTCTCTCTCTCTGTCTCTCTCTCTGTCTCTCTCTCTCTCTCTCTCTGCGTGCAGTTGCATGGCTTGTGTGTGTGTGTGTGTGTGTGTGGTGTTTTTGTGTGTGTGTGGTGTGTGTGAGAGAGAGAGAGAGAGAGAGAGAGAGGAGAGAGAGAACCATTACTAACCCCCCTCCACCCCCAGCATACTCGTGTGTAAACCTACATGTATCAATGACCGTTTCATGTCTAGGCCTATCTCGTCGCAATGTCTATTTGAGGTTGATGTGTGTATTTGAAATTGTGTGCTTCTTCTTTGCTCGTATTTTAAACAAGACATTTTTTGCAAATTTTTGCAGACTGTTTGGAAAATGCAACCAGTTTTGTTTTAATCCATCTTGTATTGATGGCAGAACTTTTTTCTATGTTTTGTGGGATGAGACGGACTGCATTACCCCCTCCCACCCCCCACCTCCACCCCTTTCATTATGCCATTGTTGGACGTTGTTATAAACTGACACAACACAATTAAAGTTTGATTTGGAGACAAATAAATGGTCTTTTTTTTTAATTTAGAACAAGCCACAAACTCTCTCTCTCTCTCTCCCCACCCCACCTTCACCCATCTTACCACAGTCATGCACACACACACACACACACACACACACACACACACACACACACACACACACACACACACTATACATACATAAATATACATGCGTATGCATGCACACATGCAGTGCACACACGCACCTACATGCACACGCACACAAACACAAGGAGGGCCAAAAAATGTGTAGAGGCATTTGAATCTGTCGTCACAAACTGCTGAAGCAGTTCAAGGTAAAGTTATGACAACAAATGCGGCCCGACGGGCGTCGTTGTTTACATCACGGCAACGTTTTCACATAGCAGCCGCGAGCCTGCAGCCCGCGCCGACTAAGGAGATAATCGACTGAACGGACTTGTAGGCTGTAAGAGGCAGTGTCGTATCTCGGTAATGTAGTATGCTCTGCCAAGAGGGAGTATCATTCAGAGGATGGGTGGGGGTGAGGGGTGGGGTTTAAAAGGGAGGGAATCTTCATCAGGAAGGTCTTTTAATGGAGGGAAGTTTTACACAGCAGGGTCTTACTTTTTATTGGGAGAGTATTCGATGGGAATCTTGATTGATAGTCTTTTTTTTTTTTTCTTTTTGTCCCATCTTCTGTGCTTCCTCAATGGTACTGCACCCATGCCATTCATTCCCCCTCACCATATCTACCATGAACTACCCATTCCCTCCCTCCACACCATCCTTCCTCCCTTCCTTAGGAGGGAAGGGGATGTGGGGTGGGGTGGGGTGGGAAGGCGATATCTGGAGGATCTTTAACAACACGATGTCGGTATTGAGGACGTTTTGAAAGAAAGGACTCATTATTGGGTGAATCTTTAAAGAGATGATGGCATTGGGATGTTTTTTTTAAAGGAAGGGCATCATTATTGGGAGGATCTCTAAAGAGATGTTGATGGCATTGAACAGGTTTTTAAAGGAAGGGTGTCATTATTGGGAGGATATTCAAAGAGATGATGTCAGTATTGAGAAGGTTTTTAAAGGAAGGGCGTCGTTATTGGAGGATCTCTAAAGAGATGTCAGTATTGGGAAGGTTTTTAAAGGAAAGCGTCCTTGTTGGAGGATCTTTAAAGAGATGATGTCAGTACTGGGAAGGTTTTTAAAGGAAAGCCGTCCTTGTTGGGAGGATCTTTGAAGAGATGATGCCAGTATTGGGAAGGTTTGGGAAGGTTTTTAAAGGAAAGGCGTCATTATTAGGAGGATCTTTAAAGAGATGTCAGTATTGGGAAGGTTTTTAAAGGAAAGGCGTCATTATTAGGAGGATCTTTAAAGAGATGATGTCAGTATCGGGAGGGTTTTTTAAAGGAAAGGTGTCATTATTGGGAGCCTTTGTTACGGGAGTGAGTCTTCGCAGGCTGGGTTTTCAAAAGAAGCTTTTAGTGAGAGGACCTTTAACGCGCTGAGAGAAAACAGAGAAGGATGGACTTACTTAGCTGATGTGGCCTCGTCATACTTGGTCTTCAAATCAAACAGCTCAGACTGCACGTTTTCCAACTCTGCAACACATTCAATAAAGTTCCATCATGATCACTGATATCATGTTCATCAAGACCAAAAGAAAAAAATCTCTAAAAAAGAAAGGCAGTCTTTATTGGGAATCAAATCTGCTAAAAGACAGAGATAAAATTTCCCCATAACAATGAGTCTGGAAAAAGGGAGGGAGTCTTCACTGCAAGGTAAATCCTGAACAACCAAAGACAACAACAACAACAGCAAAAACGTCTAGAAAAGGTCTCCTACAAGAAGGGAATCTTCATTGGTGGGTAGGTATATCTAGTCCACACCGAGACGGAAATATCACATTACAAAAATAAGTCTTTCAAAACAAGAAGCCTTTGTTAGAAACTACAACTGGTAACATGGTAACAGACAAAGATGAAAATGTCTCTCCCCACCTCTTTTCCTCACCCCCCCCCCCCCCTTACCCCTCCCCTACCACAAAAAAAAAAAATAACAAAAGGGGAGTCTTTGTTCCAAGGGTCTATACTGGGAGGTGTCACACGGCAGGCACCCCCATCTGTCAGTCTGACACCTAAATTAACAGATGACGCCATCACACCCTGTGCAACAAACACACCACCACGCAAGACATTAAAGTACCATGAATTGCAGAATGAATTAACAGATCACACCCTGTGCAACAAACACACCACCACGCAAGACATTAAAGTACCATGAATTGCAGAATGAATTAACAGATCACACCCTGTGCAACAAACACACCACCACGCAAGACATTAAAGTACCATGAATTGCAGAATGAATTAACAGATCACACCCTGTGCAACAAACACACTACAATGCAAGACATTAAAGTACCATGAATTGCAGAATGAATTAAAAGATCACACCCTGTGCAACAAACACACCACCACGCAAGACATTAAAGTACCATGGATTGCAGAATGAATTAACAGATCACACCCTGTGCAACACGCTACCACGCAAGACATTAAAGTACCATGGATTGCAGAATGAATTAACAGATCATGTCATCACACCCTGTGCAACAAACACACACAACCAGCCAGGACATTAAAGTACCATGGATTGCAGAATGAATTAACAGATGGCGCCATCACACCCTGTGCAACACACACACACAACCAGCCAGGGTAATAAAAGTACCGTGGATTGCAGAACTGAATGCATGGAATACAGACTGTCACAACTTTTTGGTTAAGAAAATATTCCTAAGTGCACAGAATGAAAACAAATGTTTTTTTTTATCGCTCGTCTAACTTTTTCTCCATAACTCTTGCTCCCCAAATGAAACAGATACACATCCACAACTCCAAACAAATGCTGCTTACAACAGCAAACCGCCTTGAAGAAATGACACCGCAGAGCGCACTGAACAAACAAGGAGACAGCCCAGGACAGGACGTTCCAAAGTTGCCTATATACCCAGTAGCTGACACATCCCCCACGAAACAGACGGACTTTCCCAAATTTGGCCTATATCCCCAAGTAGCTGACAAATTTTCCACAGCAACAGACAGGCTTTCCCAAAGTTGCCTTTTCCCAAGTAGGACCTTTCCCCAACAAGCAACAGACAGGACTTTTTCCAAAGTTCCCTATAAAACCCGGTAGCTGAACTTTCCACAGCAACGACGGGGACGTTCCAAAGTTCCCTATTTTACCCAGTAGCTGACACTTCTCCACGGGAACGGGACAGGACTTTCCCAAAAAGTTGCCAATATCCAGTAGTTTTCACTTTCTCCACAGAAAACGGGACAGGAGTTCAAAGTTGCCAATATACCCAGTAGCTGACAAATCTCCCCCGGCAAAAAGACAGGACGTTAAAAGTTGCCTATACCCCCCGTAGTTTGACCACTCCACAGCAACAGGACAGGGATTTTCCAAATTTTCCTATTTTAACCCAGTAGCTGACAATTTTCCAAAGAAAACAGCAACTGGGAGAAAGGGGGGGGGGGGGGGGGGGGGGGGGGGGGGGAAAAAAAACAAATAAACTTTTATTAAAGAAGGGCCCCACCCCTTTTGGGTTCCCCAAAAAATCTTTTTCAAAAAAACCACTGAAAAACTGAAACAAGTACAGAAAACCCTTTGGTTTGATTGGTTGGAAAGGAAATTTTAAAATGAGGCAGTGAACAGTAAAGGAAAGGTTGGTAAAGTTGTTAAAAGCCCAGCCGACCCCCAAAGGGCCATTCAGGGCGGGTCACCACGTTAAAATCAACTGACAAGTCTTTCCCTTCCCCAAATTTCTGTAAAATAAAATTCTTCTAAAACCCCCACCCAAAAATTTTTTTTTTAAAAACCCTTTCCCCACTTTAAAATTTCTCAGATCCGAGGGAAAAATTTTTTAATCTTTTCAAAAAACTCAAATGAAAAAACGTCAGGCGGACACATCCCTGAACAAGGTTTTTATGGAATCTGCTGAAAAATTGTTTGTGTCTCACTTTAAAGAAGCCCCAAAACACTCAAAAAGAAAAGGGAAACAGTAAAAAATTAAACCCAAATAGCAAAAGCTCCGTTTTGGGGGTTAATTTCTCTCAGGGTCCTCTAGTCTGTGTCGGTCACCCTGCTTTTTTTGCGGTTTGGGTTTAGCTTTTTCCCAAACCCCATAAACCATACACACTCTTTCCCCCCTCTCTTTCATCTTTTTTGGGTTTTCCACTTTTTGGGTAATGTGTAAAAGGCGAGAAACAAAACACTGCAACTTGATATGTGCCTTCAGAAAAAAGTCATGTACATGCTGCTTCAGATTTCACCCGCAAATCATTTTGGTCCTCAAGAAAAAGGGCAGGTTCCCGGTTTCCTCCTTCATTTTTGGTTGTAAAGGGGGTAGAAAGCCCAAAACCTGGGCATTAGAGCTGTAAAAAGCTAAAGCAAACAAAAATTTTCCTCTCTTTTCTTCTCTCGTCAACCCCTCTTGCTTTCTCTCCTCTCTGTTTTTCTCCCCTCTCTCTCTCTCGCTTTCTCTCTCTCTGGTTTTCCCCTTTTCTCCCTTTCCTCTTCTCTCTTTCTCTCTCTTCTTAAAACCCCCCTTACCTTCCCTTCTCTCCCTTTCCTTCCCCTGAAAAACCCCTCTCTCTATCTCTACCTTTAAAAACCTTTCCCCTTTCCCTTCCCTTCTCTCCCCTTCTCCTTCAAAAGCACTCTCTTTTTCTCTCTTTCTCTCTCTCTCCCTTTCCTCAACCTCCCCCTTTTCCCTTTCATCTTTCTCCCCTTTTCCTTCCTGCACTCTCTCTCTCTTCTCCCTACCCCAACCTTCCCCTTTCCTTCCATTTTCTCCCTTCTCCCCCTTTACGCACTCCTCTCTCTCTCTCTCTCTTTTCTCTCTCTCTCTCTTCTACTTTAACCCCCCTTTCCTTGGGATCTCTTCCCTTTCCTTCATCCACTCTCTCTCTCTCTCTCTCTCTCTCTCTCTCTCTTTTACATCAACCTCTCTTTCCTTGCATTTTTCCCTTCTTTTTCACTCTCTCTTCTTTCCCTACCCCAACCTCCCCTCTCTTTTCCCTTCTCCCTTTCCCGCACTTCTCTCTCTCTTTTTCCCTACCTCAACCTCCCTTACCTTCCATCTCTCTCCCCTTTCCCTTTAATGCACCTCTTCTCTCTCTTTCCCTCTCTCTCCCTACCCCAAACCCCCCTTTTCCCTTTTCTCTTCCCTTCTCCCTTCTGCACCTCTCTCCCCTCTCCCACCCCAACCTTCCTTAACCCTTTCCCTCTCTCTCCCTTTTTCCCTTTCCCGCACTCTCTCTCTCTCTCTCTCTCTTTTCTCTTTTTCTCTCTTCTTTCTCTCCTCTTTTTTCTTTCCCCCCTCAACCCCCCTTTTCCCTTTCATCTCTTTTCCCTTCTCCTTCATGCATCTCTCTCTCTTTTCTCTCTCTTTCTCTTTTCTCTCTCCCCTTACATCAAACCCCCCTTTCCTTGCATCTCTCTCCCCCTTTTCCTTCCTCTCTCTCTCTTTCCCCACCTAAACCCCCATTTTCTCTCCCCTTTTCCCCCCACTTGGGGAATCTCTCTCTCCTCTCTCTCCTACTCAACCTCCCTTACCTTCCCTCCTCTCCCCCTTTTCCCTTTCCCGCACTCCTCTCTCCCCCCTACCTCAACCCCCCCTTTCCTTGCTTTTCTTCCCTTCTCCTTCACTTTCAATCTCCCCTTCTCTCCCCTCTCTCTCTCCCTACCCCACCCCCCCTTTCCTTGATCTTCTCCCCCTTTTTTCAATGCCCCTCTCTCTTCTCTCTCTCTCTTTTACCTCAACCTCCCCCTTTCCTTCCATCTCTTCCCTTTCCTTACTGCATCACTCTCTCTCTCTCTCTTTTCTCTCCTTTTCTTCCCCCACCTCAACCCCCCCTTTCCCTTTCATTTTCCTCCCTTCTCCTTCATGCCCTCTCTTCCCCTCTCCCCACCTCAACCCTTTCCCTTTCCCTTCCCTCTCCTTCCCCCTTTTTTTTCCCCACTGCACCCCCTCTCTCTCTCTCTCTCTCTTTCTCTCCTCTCTCTCTCTCTCTTCCTACCTAACCCCCCCATACCTTCCCTCTCTCTTTCCCCTTTTCCTTCACTGCACTCTTTTCTTCTTCTCTCCCCTTCTCTCTCTCTCTCTCTCTCTCTCTCTATCTCTCTTTCCTACCTCAACCCCCCATACCTTCCCTCTTCTTCCCCTTTTCCTTCACCTTTCCTCCCCTCTCCCCTCTCTCTCTCTCTCCCTCTCTCTCTCTCTCTCTCTTTCCCACCCCAACCTCCCTTTTTGCATCCTTCCCTTTCCTTCCCCTGCACCACCTCCTTCTCTCTTTTCTCTCTCTCTCTTCTCTCTCCCCTCTCTCTCTCTCCCCCCCCTCAACCCCCCCTTTCCCTTTATCTCTCTCCCTTTCCTTCACCCGCACTCTCTCTCTCTCTCCCCCTCCCCTCCCTTACCTTCCCTCTCTTCCCTTTTCCCTTTTTTTTCCCTTTACTGCACTCTCTCCCTCCTTCCTACCTCAACCCTTTTTACCTTCCATCTCTCTCCCTTCTCCTTCACTGCCCCTCTCTCTCTCTCTCTCTCTCTCTCTCTCCTCTCTCCTCTCTCCCTCTCCCTACCTCAAACCCCCCTTTCCTTGATCTTCTCCCTTCTCCTTCACTGCCCCTCTCTCTCTCTTTCCCCCCTTTAACTCCCTTTCCCTTTCTCTCTCTCCCCTTTTCCTTCACTGCACCCCCTCTCTCCTCTCTTCTTTTCTCTCTCTCCTTCTCTTTTCCCACCTCAACCTCCCATACCTTCCCCTCTCTTTCCCTTCTCCTTTTACTGCACCTCTTCTCTTCTCCCCTCTCCTCTCTCTCTTTCTACCCCCAACCTCCCTTTCCTTCCATCTCTCTCCCCTTTTCCCCTTTCCCGCACTCTCTCTCTCTCTCTCTCTCCCCTCTCTCTTTTTTTCCCCTTTTTTCTCCCCTCTCTCTCTCCCTTCCCCACCTTCCCAAAAAAACCCCCCTTTCCTTGCATCTATCTCCCTTCTCCCCACTGACTCTCTCCTCTCTTCTTCCTACCCCAAACCCCCCTTACCTTCCATTCTCTCCCCTTTTCCTTCACTGCACTCTCTCTCTCCTCTCTTCCTACCTCAACCTCTCTTACCCTTCCATCCTTCCTCTCTCTACTTCTCCTTCTACTGCTCTCTCTCTCTCTCTCTCTCTCTCTCTCACTCTTCTCTACTCTCTCTTCCCTTACTCACTCCCTTTCCTCTTCCATCTCTCTCCCTCTTTCCTTCACTGCACTCTCTCTCTCTCTCTCTCTCTCTCTCTCTCTCCTTCTCTCTCCTCTCTCTCCTACCTCAACCTCCCTTTCCTTGCATCTCTCTCCCTTCATCCTTCACTGCACCTCTCCCTCTCTTCCACCCCCCCCCCCAAAGCCATCTCCCTTCATACCTCCCACCCCCCCCTCCCCCCTCTTCCACTCACCCACTTCATCTCCTCTCCATTTTTTTTTTTCCCCCCCTTATCTGCACCTCTCCTGCTCCGTTCCTCTCTTGCTTTCTTTGTCTCATCCTGTCTTTCTTTTCTTTTTCTTCATGCCAATGACGAGATTTCAGCGTAAAGACGCTTTTATTTCAATGTCTCTTATCACCAGCATGTGACAGGACATCAAATTCAATTCTTCCCCTTTTGACACAAACAACAACAGCAAAACAAACAAACAAACAAACACAAAAACAACCCTGCATCAAAATGGATCCACAGTGACACCCCTCACTAAAACCTCCAGGAAATCTAAAAGCAAACACACACACACACACACACACACACACACACACACATACATATACACGCGCATGCACACACACACACACACACACACACACACACACACACACACACACACACACACACACACGCACGCACGCACGCACGCACACACACACACAAACACACACACAAAATGGATCCACAGTGACACCCCTCACTAAAAACTCCAGGAAATCTAAAAGCAAACGCACACACACACACACACACACACACACACACACACACACACACACACACAAGAGCAAGGCTTCAAAGACAGAAGTCTGGAGGATCATTAATGGAAAGGTATGACTGTACACTGCAAACGAAATACTCTTCTCTCTAGAACCGTTTTTGTTGTTGTCTCACCACCAAAAACATATCGTCCACTGATCCAATCAAAACTGACGGGGTACTAAAGGTTCCACTGTATATTGCAAACCAAATACTCTCAGTGCTGAAGGTTCCACTGTATATTGCAAACCAAATACTCTAAAGTGCTAAAGGTTCCACTGTATATTGCAAACCAAACACTCTAAAGTGCTAAAGGTTCCACTGTATATTGTAAACCAAATACTCTCAGTACTGAAGGTTCCACTGTATATTGCAAACCAAATACTCTCAGTACTGAAGGTTCCACTGTATATTGCAAACCAATACTCTCAGTACTGAAGGTTCCACTGTATATTGCAAACCAAATACTCTCAGTACTGAAGGTTCCACTGTATATTGTAAACCTAATACTCTCAGTACTAAAAGTTCCACTGTACATTGCAAACCGAATACTCTCAATACTAAAGGTTCCACTGTATATTGTAAACCAAATACTCTCAGTATTGAAGGTTCCAATGTATATTGCAAACCAAATACTCTCAGCACTAAAGGCTTCACTGCATATTGCAAACCAAATACTCTCAATACTAAAGGTTCCACTGTATATTGCAAACCAAATACTCTCAGTACTATAGGCTCCACTGTATATTGTAAACCAAATACTCTCAGTACTAAAGGTTCCACTGTATATTGCAAACCAAATACTCTCAGTACTATAGGCTCCACTGTATATTGTAAACCAAATACTCTCAGTACTATAGGCTCCACTGTATATTGTAAACCAAATACTCCAAGTACTAAAGGCTCCACTGTATATTGCAAACCCAAATACTCTCATACTAAAGGTTCCACTGTATATTATAAACCAAATACTCTCAATACTAAAGGTTCCACTGCTTATTGCAAACCAAATTTTCCAAGTACAAAAGGTTCCACTGTTTATTGCAAATCAAACACTCTAATCTTTTGAAAGCGGTTTTTGTTTTCACAACAACAACCAAATCGCCCAGCGATCTGAAGCAAATGGACGGGTTTCTGGCGGGAATGAGTGTCTAGGGAGCAATGACATTCAGGAGACACAGAACCCCAGACAGCAGCAACCCTAACAAATAATGCTTTCCTGGACAGTGTTGCTTCCACCACCATTCACATCAATAGGCAACATGTTTTGTTGTTGTCGTCATCATAGTTGTTTGTTTGTTTTTTAGGGGAAAGGCGCTCCCAATCGATACACAGTTGTTTCATGAACGGTTTTAGTTTCTGATGTGTAATAGAGAATCCTGTTCGAGTCTGTCGGATAAAACAAAAACCTGTTTGTCCCCACACTTGTTTTTGTTTTGTTTTGTTTTTATTTGTTTGTTTCTTTCTTTCTTTCTTTTTACATTTGTTTGGTTTGTGTTACATTAATTTTCTTTTCAAATAACTGGCTTTGATGACTGATCGATTACAGTTCAATATAATTCGCACTGGACCTCAAGCATATCGACGTATATTCTGCGGACACAAACACGCACATCTGTAATCGTGTTGATGGAGTGAAACCAGTTGATTGTCAGATTAGAAGTTCATGCTGTACTGACCCACACACACACACACACACACACACATACGATGCTGCGCACAGCTTTCTCTTTCACCTCATCATTCATTACATGCAACTCCACTGTAAGCTGTCATCTAGTTTACCACATCATCCAACACTGGTTTAAAGCCTTTATTCTTTTAGTCTCCAAAGCAACTTCACCCACCCACCCCTCCCTGTTTCCATCACCCCACCCCACCCCCATCACCCATCCTCTTCTTCCCACCCCACCCCCATCTCTTCATCCTCCCTCTCTTCACTCCCCATTCATTCACCCTGGGGTGAGGGGGGGGGGGGGGGGGGGTGCAGAATAGCTCAGTTGGTAGAATGCCAGACTCGTGATCCTGGGATTGCGAGTTTGAATTTTGGTACAGGGGATTTTTCCCTCAGAGTTAACATTGGTTCTGACTCCATTCCCCATACAGTCCTTCGAATGAGACTATAAACCGAGGTTCCGTGTGTGAACGCACGCACAACATCTTGCACACACATAAAATCCCATCCCCAACTTTCAGAAGAGAAGGTCAGTTTGGCCGTTGGTATGGATAACACGTTACACACAGCATGCACCTTCCCGAAGATGGAGTATG
>CM031619.1:30357652-30390152 GCA_018398815.1 Conus ventricosus | reverse complement strand
GTTACAGCACTCCACTGCACACCTGGCGCTCTTCATTCCGTCCTGTCCACAGTCCCATGGTGTTACAGCACTCCACTGCACACGTGCGCTCTTCATTCCGTCCTGTCCACAGTCCCATGGTGTTTTCAGCACTCCACTGGACCACATGTGGCGCCCTTCATTCCGTCCTGTCCACAGTCCCATGGTGTTACAGCACTCCACTGCACCACACGTGGCGCTCTTCATTCCGTCCTGTCCACAGTCCGATGGTGTTACAGCACTCCACTGCACCACACGTGGCGCTCTACATTCCGTCCTGTCCACAGTCCCATGGTGTTACAGCACTCCACTGCACCACATGTGGCACTCTTCATTCCGTCCTGTCCACAGTCCCATGATGTTACAGCACTCCACTGCACCAGACCTGGCGCCCTTCATTCCGTCCTGTCCACAGTCCCATGGTGTTACAGCACTCCACTGCACCACACGTGGCACTCTTCATTCCGTCCTGTCCACAGTCCCATGGTGTTACAGCACTCCACTGCACCACACGTGGCGCCCTTCATTCCGTCCTGTCCACAGTCCCATGGTGTTACAGCACCCCACTGCACACCTGGCGCTCTTCATTCCGTCCTGTCCACAGTCCCATGGTGTTACAGCACTCCACTGCACCACACCTGGCGCTCTTCATTTCGTCCTGTCCACAGTCCCATGGTGTTACAGCACTCCACTACACACCTGGCGCACTTCATTCCGTCCTGTCCACAGTCCCATGGTGTTACAGCACTCCACTGCACACCTGGCGCTCTTCATTCCGTCCTGTCCACAGTCCCATGGTGTTACAGCACTTCACTGCACACCTGGGGCCCTTCATTCCGTCCTGTCCACAGTCCCATGGTGTTACAGCACTCCACTGCACACCTGGTGCTCTTCATTCCGTCCTGTCCACAGTCCCATGGTGTTACAGCACTCCACTGCACACCTGGCGCCCTTCATTCCGTCCTGTCCACAGTCCCATGGTGTTACAGCACTCCACTGCACCACACCTGGCACTCTTCATTCCGTCCTGTCCACAGTCCCATGGTGTTACAGCACTCCACTGCACCACACCTGGCGCCCTTCATTCCGTCCTGTCCACAGTCCGATGGTGTTACAGCACTCCACTGCACCACACTGGCGCTCTTCATTCCGTCCTGTCCACAGTCCCATGGTGTTACAGCACTCCACTGCACACCTGGCGCCCTTCATTCCGTCCTGTCCACAGTCCCATGGTGTTACAGCACTCCACTGCACACCTGGCGCCCTTCATTCCGTCCTGTCCACAGTCCCATGGTGTTACAGCACTCCACTGCACCACACCTGGCGCCCTTCATTCCGTCCTGTCCACAGTCCCATGGTGTTACAGCACTCCACTGCACACGTGGCGCTCTTCATTCCGTCCTGTCCACAATCCCATGGTGTTACAGCACTCCACTGCACACCTGGCGCTCTTCATTCCGTCCTGTCCACAGTCCCATGGTGTTACAGCACTCCACTGCACCACACCTGGCGCTCTTCATTCCGTCCTGTCCACAGTCCCATAGTGTTACAGCACTCCACTGCACCACATGTGCGCCCCTTCATTCCGTTTTGTCCACAGTCCCATAGTGTTACAGCACTCCACTGCACCACATGTGGCGCCCTTCATTCAGTCCTGTCCACAGTCCCATGGTGTTACAGCACTCCACTGCACCACACCTGGCGCTCTTCATTCCGTCCTGTCCACAGTCCCATGGTGTTACAGCACTCCACTGCACCACATGTGGCGCCTTTCATTCCGTCCTGTCCACAGTCCCATGGTGTTACAGCACTCCACTGCACCACATGTGGCACCCTTCATTCCGTCCTGTCCACAGTCCCATAGTGTTACAGCACTCCACTGCACCCCACCTGGCGCTCTTCATTCCGTCCTGTCCACAGTCCCATGGTGTTACAGCACTCCACTGCACCACATGTGGTGCCCTTCATTCCGTCCTGTCCACAGTCCCATGTGTTACAGCACTCCACTGCACCACACCTGGCGCTCTTCATTCCGTCCTGTCCACAGTCCCATGGTGTTACAGCACTCCACTGCACCACATGTGGTGCCCTTCATTCCGTCCTGTCCACAGTCCCATGGTGTTACAGCACTCCACTGCACCACACCTGGCGCTCTTCATTCCGTCCTGTCCACAGTCCCATGGTGTTACAGCACTCCACTGCACCACATGTGGTGCCCTTCATTCCGTCCTGTCCACAGTCCCATGGTGTTACAGCACTCCACTGCACCACACCTGGCGCTCTTCATTCCGTCCTGTCCACAGTCCCATGGTGTTACAGCACTCCACTGCACCACATGTGGCGCCTTTCATTCCGTCCTGTCCACAGTCCCATGGTGTTACAGCACTCCACTGCAACACAAGTGGCGCCCTTCACTCCGTCCTGTCCACAGTCCCATGGTGTTACAGCACTCCACTGCACACCTGGCGCCCTTCATTCCGTCCTGTCCACAGTCCCATGGTGTTACACCACTCCACTGCACCACACCTGGTGCTCTTCATTCTGTCCTGTCCACGGTCCCATGGTGTTACAGCACTCCACTGCACACCTGGCGCCCTTCATTCCGTCCTGTCCACAGTCCCATGGTGTTACAGCACTCCACTGCACCACACGTGGCGCTCTTCATTCCGTCCTGTCCACAGTCCCATGGTGTTACAGCACTCCACTGCACCACACCTGGCGCTCTTCATTCCGTCCTGTCCACAGTCCCATGGTGTTACAGCACTCCACTGCACCACACGTGGCGCTCTTCATTCCGTCCTGTCCACAGTCCCATGGTGTTACAGCACTCCACTGCACCAACGTGGCGCTCTTCATTCCGTCCTGTCCACAGTCCCATGGTGTTACAGCACTCCACTGCACCACACCTGGCGCTCTTCATTCCGTCCTGTCCACAGTCCCATGGTGTTACAGCACTTCACTGCACACCTGGCGCCCTTCATTCCGTCCTGTCCACAGTCCCATGGTGTTACAGCACTCCACTGCACACCTGGCGCTTTCATTCCGTCCTGTCCACAGTCCCATGGTGTTACAGCACTTCACTGCACACCTGGCGCCCTTCATTCCGTCCTGTCCACAGTCCCATGGTGTTACAGCACTCCACTGCACCACACCTGGCGCTCTTCATTCCGTCCTGTCCACAGTCCCATGGTGTTACAGCACTCCACTGCACCACACCTGGCGCCCTTCATTCCGTCCTGTCCACAGTCCGATGGTGTTACAGCACTCCACTGCACACGTGGCGCTCTTCATTCCGTCCTGTCCACAGTGCCATGGTGTTACAGCACTCCACTGCACACCTGGCGCTCTTCATTCCGTCCTGTCCACAGTCCCATGGTGTTACAGCACTCCACTGCCCCACACCTGGCGCTCTTCATTCCGTCCTGTCCACAGTCCCATGGTGTTACAGCACTCCACTGCACCACATTGGCACCCTTCATTCCGTCCTGTCCACAGTCCCATGGTGTTACAGCACTCCAATGCACACCTAGCTGGTGCTCTTCATTCCGTCCCGTCCACAGTGCCATGGTGTTACAGCACTCCACTGCACACGTGGCGCTCTTTATTCCGTCCTGTCCACAGTCCCATGGTGTTACAGCACTCCACTGCACACCTGGCGCTCTTCATTCCGTCCTGTCCACAGTCCCATGGTGTTACAGCACTCCACTGCACCACACCTGGCGCTCTTCATTCCGTCCTGTCCACAGTCCCATGGTGTTACAGCACTCCACTGCACACCTGGCGCCCTTTATTCCGTCCTGTCCACAGTCCCATGGTGTTACAGCACTCCACTGCACACGTGGCGCTCTTCATTCCGTCCTGTCCACAGTCCCATGGTGTTACAGCACTCCAATGCACCACACCTGGCTCTCTTCATTCCGTCCTGTCCACAGTCCCATGGTGTTACAGCACTCCACTGCACCACACCTGGCGCTCTTCATTCCGTCCTGTCCACAGTCCCATGGTGTTCCAGCACTTCACTGCACCACACCTGGCGCCCTTCATTCCGTCCTGTCCACAGTCCCATGGTGTTACAGCACTCCACTGCACACCTGGCGCTCTTCATTCCGTCCTGTCCACAGTCCCATGGTGTTACAGCACTCCACTGCACCACACCTGGCGCCCTTCATTCCGTCCTGTCCACAGTCCCATGGTGTTACAGCACTCCACTGCACACCTGGCGCCCTTCATTCCGTCCTGTCCACAGTCCCATGGTGTTACAGCACTCCACTGCACACCTGGCGCCCTTCATTCCGTCCTGTCCACAGTCCCATGGTGTTACAGCACTCCACTGCACCACACCTGGCGCCCTTCATTCCGTCCTGTCCACAGTCCTATGGTGTTACAGCACTCCACTGCACCACACCTGCGCTCTTCATTTCGTCCTGTCCCACAGTCCCATGGTGTTACAGCACTCCACTGCACACCTGGCGCTCTTCATTCCATCCTGTCCATAGTCCAATGGTGTTACAGCACTCCACTGCACCACACCTGGCGCCCTTCATTCCGTCCTGTCCACAGTCCCATGGTGTTACAGCACTCCACTGCACCACACCTGAGTTCTTCATTCCGTCCTGTCCACGGTCCCATGGTGTTACAGCACTCCACTGCACACCTGGCGCCCTTCATTCCGTCCTGTCCACTGTCCCATGGTGTTACAGCACTCCACTGCACCACACGTGGCGCCCCTTCATTCCGTCCTGTCCACAGTCCCATGGTGTTACAGCACTCCACTGCACCACACGTGGCGCTCTTCATTCTGTCCTGTCCACAGTCCCATGGTGTTACAGCACTCCACTGCACCACACGTGGCGCTCTTCATTCTGTCCTGTCCACAGTCCCATGGTGTTACAGCACTCCACTGCACCACACGTGGCGCCCTTCATTCCGCCTGTCCACAGTCCCATGGTGTTACAGCACTCCACTGCACACCTGGCGCTCTTCATTCCATCCTGTCCACAGTCCCATGGTGTTACAGCACTCCACTGCACACCTGGCGCCCTTCATTCTGTCCTGTCCACAGTCCAATGGTGTTACAGCACTCCACTGCACACCTGGCGCCCTTCATTCCGTCCTGTCCACAGTCCAATGGTGTTACAGCACTCCACGCACCACACCTGGCGCTCTTCATTCCGTCCTGTCCACAGTCCCATGGTGTTACAGCACTCCACTGCACACCTGGCGCTCTTCATTCCGTCCTGTCCACAGTCCCATGGTGTTACAGCACTCCACTGCACCACACCTGGCGCTCTTCATTCCGTCCTGTCCACAGTCCCATGTGTTACAGCACTCCACTGCACACCTGGCGCTCTTCATTCCGTCCTGTCCACAGTCCCATGGTGTTACAGCACTCCACTGCACGCCTGGCGCTCTTCAGTTCCAAACAGTTGTGGGCACAGGATTCCTACATCTAGAAAAACCTCTCTCCCCCCCCCCCCTCCGTCCTGCCCCCCCCCCCCCCCCCCCCCCCCCCACTCCCCTCCCCCAGCGGCAAATGGATACCTGACTCAATTCATGGAATGTTGCAGTAGCGGAAGGAAGGACAACGGTTGGGGCCCCCGCTTTCCGTCATGATGAGCTATAAGCATGGTGAACCTCTGGCAGCATGTTCAGGGCTTGCATCGCTGCCACTAGTGGTGAGACTTTTTAGCTTTGGATCTTTACAATCTCCTCTGTTGTACTCTCTCGTCTCAAGCACAAAGGTTTTAGACGCAAATATACCATCAACGAACTGTAGTTTAACACACAGAGAGATACAAATACAGATAATATCTTTAAATAATGTTTATATGTTTTTTTGTTTGTTGTTGTTTTTTTCCTTTTCGTTTTGTGGTTGTTTCCAGTGTGCATCACGCGCATATTCGCCTGCAATTAAGCACACGTGATCCATGGCACCCAACTTCGGTGTACTCTCTCGTCTCAAGCACAAGGGCAAGACAGAAATATACCATCAACAAACTGCAGTTTTAACACGCAGATACAAATACAGGTGATGTCTTAAAATAATGTTTATATAGTTTTTGTTTGTTTGTTTCCAGTGTGCATCACGCGCATATCCACCTGCAATGGAATAGACGTGATCTGTGGTTCCCAACTTCGGTCAGAAACAAACTGTCCAAGTGTAATTGATATCCACTGTGCTGCAGCGGTCAGCCCACGACCATCGACAATCGCACATTCCCTGTGACACTGCAACCCCCCCCCCCCCCCCCCCCCCCCCCCCCGTGCTATTTTTCGTTCGTGCAGACTTGTCAACTCCCCATATCTGACGCCGCGCAGTATACGTTGAAAACATCAGCTGTGAGCGCTTGAAGCATTCTGCTGCAGACCTCAGAAGTTGCTCGTTGAAAAAGTGACGACGACAGCTGCGACTGCGTCGGATTTTGAGAGGAGAAAGTATGCAAATGATCTGTATTACAGTTATCGCCCGAATGACTTGATGGGAGAGTACCTATACCCATATTTTTATAAATGATCTACCAGACAACCTTGTCAGTCCATGTAAAATATTCGCAGATGATACTAAGATTTACAATTGTACATCAAAGAGTACTTGTATTCAAAACGATATCTACAAACTGCAAGAGTGGTCTGAGTCGTGGAATCTGTATTTCAACATGACCAAGTGTGGTGTATTGCACGTCAGGAATAATAATCAAAATAATGAATATAAAATGATGGAGAATGATGTTTATCACCAAGTAGTGGCTCTTACTGAAGAAAAAGACTTGGGTGTTACCTTCGATAGCAGGTTGTCATTTGACCCTCACTTACAGAGAGTGGTAAATAAGCTAACCAGATGTTAGGTATCATAAAAAGGAGTTTTACTTATTTAGATAAAGATACTTTTTTGAAATTATACAAAGCTTTTGTCAGGCCACATTTGGAGTATGCTAATGTGATTTGGAGCCCTTTTTTAAAGCGTCAATCAATAATGTTAGAAAAGGTTCAAAGACGAGCTACCAAATTGCTGAAGCATTGCAAAAACTTATCATATAATGAAAGATTGAAATATTTGAATCTGCACTCGCTGAGGGGAAGAAGGATCAGAGGTGACCTAATTCAAGTTTATAAGATCTTTAATGGCTATGATGATATTGACATTGAGACATTCTTTTCTGTTGCACAAACTTCGAGTACTAGAAACTCTGAAGGAAAGATTTTATAAAGCACTGTAACACTAATCAACGTAAATTTTCATTTTCTTATAGAGTTGCTAACCACTGGAATGAAATACCTACTACCATTAAATTTGCACCTGATATTAATACTTTCAAGAATTTTCTAGACAATGATTCAAAATTTAGAGAATTGTTTCATGACTATGATGGATTGCAATGAAGATATTAATTGTAGCATGCCATATGACCCAAAAAGTGAAGAAATTTAGAGGGGACACATGATAGACCGTGAGGTCTAGGCTAATGAAGCCAGTCCCTACTACTACTACTACTACTACTACTACTACTACTAATCCAATGAGAGACACTGGACTTCGTTTCGTTCGGCTTTGTAGCTAGCTACCCGCGCAGCACCTGGGCAATAATGCTAAGGCATTTCTCACGGCATCACCCACTACAAGACACTGACACTTCAGCTACCGACACATCCCGCCACCAACAGGCTGCACACCAAACATGAATGCGCCAAGGCCTTGCATAAGAGATCAAGTATTTATAGATGGCTCAATTAGATTGTTTTGAGAATTTTCATTGTGTCTGAAAGTTGATTCTCCTCATTTTCGTTTCATACGGCCACCAACGTACAAACCAGGTGGTTCCAAGCAGACAGATTAAACTCGAAAGAATGGGATTATTTGGGGGTTTCCAGCTGGCGCAAAGATAGGGTCACGGGTTGAGTGCAAAGGCCTGAAATGTGACGTCAACTAAGCGGAAGGTCATGTATTTGAAGATTGTGATTTAATCGGCGACAATCCCCCCAAACAAGGGAAATAACCGGTGATGCGTGGCACTTTTCGTCAATGATCAGCTTATCATTAAATGCTGGCTCAAAACGTACGGCAGGCTTCAAATCGCTTACATGGATCACACAGCGTTTCAGTGCCAAATCCTCACTGTGACGTGAGCCCACAACCAAACGTATCGGAAGAGGCAGCAGAGGAGGGCTAGTAGGCACTGGACGGTCAGACATTTACACGTATGCAAGGGGTACAAGTGCAGGAGAGGGGGGAGGCCGAGAGAAGAGAGAGAGGCCAAGTGAAGAGCGGAAGGCAGCAGGGTGGAGATGGGGGGGGCGGCTGGTTTCATCAAGTCTCTCCTGGCACTAATCGAGATGAATCAGGCGAGAAGAACCTGGCTCAGGGGCCGATTCCACCTCGTCCGTCTCCACGGGGGGGGGGGGGGGGGGGGGGGGGTCACTTCACTTTTAAATACACGCGTACGAGTGAGCGCACCTGCGAAAACGAGCAGGCATACACACACACACACACACACACACACACACACCACACACACACACAGACAAGTGCCCGGGAGAGAACAGGGACGATCTCTCTCTCTATATATATGGGCGAAAAGCAAAATACAGTAATAAAGAAAAATGTGTCCTTCCAAACAAACAGAGATCTATATGTTTGAATAGAAGGCTTTGAATATCTAGCTCTCAATTTGAATGTCTTCCTCTTCTCACACGTGTTATGGAGGAAGAGAAGGAAGGAGAGGAGATGGGGGTGAACAGGAGGAAGGGAGGGGGTAAGAGGGGCTGGGGGGGGGGGGGGTGAAACAAAGCTAATGTGAGAAGCAGACTAGTTATTCAAACACTTGACCAGAAACGTGAATGCTCTGAGTAAGACGTAAAAGAGATTGACGGAATGGGAAACTAGTACCCATGGGGTGAGAAGAGTGAGGAAGGTTAGAGGACAGGGGCATGGAGGGAAGGAGGGGGGGGGATACGGGGAAGGAGTATGTGGTATAACACACACACACACACACACACACACACACACACACACACACACACACACACACTGCAAAGTGAAGGTGCGTGTGTGTGTGTGTACATGCAAACGCAAACACACAAATATCCACTTTTGCACACACATGCAAACACACACAAATCCACTTCTGCATGCGCGCGCACGCACGCACGCACGCACGCACGCACGCACGCACGCACGCACGCACACACACACACACACACACACAACACACACACACACACAACACACACACACCACAGAGGAAGACAAGACAGCTGCAGACAGCCAAGAGAGCAGTAGAGACCAGCCGTTATCAAAGGGGACACCCCCAGTCCACACACCTGTCCATCTCATCAGACAGCACAACCCCACAAGGCTTCTGAGGAAATGGAGAAACCCGAGGGATGGGGACGGGGAGGGGTAAGAGAGGGAGGGGGGGGGGGTGATGAGAAGAGAAGGGAAGAGACGAAAAGAGAAGAGTAGAGAAGAGAAGAGAAGAGAAGAGAAGAGAAGAGAGAGGAGAGAGAGAGAGAGAGAGAGAGAGAGAGAAGAGAGAGAGACAGAGAGACAGAGAGACAGACAGACAGACACAGAGACAGAGCGAGAGAGGGGAAGCGAGCGAGCGAGATAGAGGGACGGAGACAGACAGACGGACTGAGAGGGGAGGGAAGAAAGGGCGAGAGAGAGCGAGAAGAGAGAGAGAGAGAGAGAGAGAGAGACAGAGACTCAGAGAGAGGGGGAGGAGAGAAAGGAGAGAGAGAGAGAGAGAGAGAGAGAGAGAGAGAGAGAGACAGAGACTCAGAGAGAGGGGGAGGAGAGAAAGAGAGAGAGAGAGAGAGAGAGAGAGAGGAGAGGAGAGAGAGGGAGAGAGAGAGAGAGACAGACAGACAGAGAGAGATGTGGGGTCGGGTGAGGTGGGGTCACAGATATACTTTTCAACAGTCGATGGTTGTTGAGTTGGAGGGCTGGAAGAGAGGGGGGAGTGGGCCTGCCAATAAACTAGATTAAAACCAGATGCGAGGTTTCCCTGTGAAAACCTCGGGAGGCAGTGGACATTAAATCCTCCCAAGGTACCTCGCATCACACGTCACAGGCAATTATCACCAACACTTCACACAAAAAAAAACACAAAAAACACGAGCCACTGACAATCACGGACACCTCACAAAACATGGCCGCTGAGAATCACAAGCACCTCAAGCCAGTGACAATGTCCAACACCTCACAAAACATGCAACTGACAATGACCAACACCTCAGAAAACATGCAACTGACAATCGCCAACACCTCACAAAACATGGCCGCTGAGAATCACCAACACCTCACAAAACATGGCCGCTGAGAATCACAAGCACCTCAAGCCAGTGACAATGTCCAACACCTCACAAAACATGCAACTGACAATGACCAACACCTCAGAAAACATGCAACTGACAATCGCCAACACCTCACAAAACATGGCCGCTGAGAATCACAAGCACCTCAAGCCAATGACAACCACCAACACCTCACAAAACAAGCAACTGACAATCACCAAGACCTCACAAAACAAACAACTGACAATCACCAACACCTCACAAAACAAGCAACTGACAATCACCAACACCTCACAAAACAAGCAACTGACAATCACCAACACCTCACAAAACAAGCAACTGACAATCACCAACACCTCACAAAACAAGCAACTGGGGGCCGGAACAGCTCGGTTGGTAGAGCGCCGGTCTCGCGATCCTGGGGTTGCGGGTTCGAATCTTTGCTAGGCCGTTTCGGTACAGGGTGATTTTCCCTCGGAGTTAACATTGGTTCTGACCCCATTTCCCATACAGTCCTTCGAATGAGACTATTAAACGGAGCTTCCGTGTGTGAACGCACGCATAACATCTTGCACGCACGTAAAATCCCATCACCAACTTTCGAAAGAGCAGGCCAGTTTGGATGACACGTTACACATAGCATGCAACCTGTGTGAGAAATGTAAAGAATGAAGGAAGTAAGGAAAATTGAGTGAACAATATTGAATGATATGGACTGGATGACACGAGAAACGACTGAATGAAGCGCCAGCTGGCAGCTCTTCAGTCGGCACTACCCAGGTAGGCAGCCCGTTGTGTAAACGAGTGTGGACTGTAAAGCGCTTAGAGCTTGGTCTCTAGCTGAGTATAGGCGCTATGTAAGTATTCATTATAATATTATCATAATAACTGACAATCACGAACACCTCGCAAAACAAGCAACTGACAATCACGAACACCTCACAGAACAAGCAACTGACAATCACGAACACCTCACAGAACAAACAACTGACAATCACGAACATCTCACAAAACAAGCAACTGACAATCACGAACACCTCACAGAACAAGCAACTGACAATCACCAACACCTCACAAAACACAGTCACTAAAAAGCACGAACACAGCACAAAACCAACCGCTCACCATCACTCACACCTCACAAATCAAGCTACTGACAGTCTCGCACATACGCACCTCACAAAATAAACCGCTGATAATTTACAACCCACACCTCGAAACTACCTCCCGACAATCACAAATAGCCCATAAAACAAAAAGTCACTGGCAATGATAACGATTCAGCCATCGTCAAAGAGACTCACAATCAAACCCACATGACTTAATCTCTTTTCACTGGATTAAGAGTGTCTGCGTCAATGCTCACAATCTCGTTTATGCCAATTTAAGACTTACAAAACTGGGTACGCTACAGCCCCAAGGCACCAACATCCAACAGTAACACAAATATACATACATACCCAACACTCACACCCAACACGTCCTCACCAGTCGGCACAATCTTCCACACACACACACACACACACACACACACACATAACACACAGCCCCCACTACCCACTGCATACAGAAGTTGCATCCTCCATATATTTTATTCCATTTTATTTATTTTTTATTTTGTTTATTTCATTTATTATTATTATTATTATCATTATTATTATTATTATTATCATTATTATTATCTGTTTATTTTCTTTTATTTACTTATTATTTTTTATTGATTATTTATTTATCTATTTATGTGTTATATTTTTTCATATTTTTTATTTAATCTTATTTTCATGTATCATCATTATTATTACCATTATTTTTTTCTATTTATCATTATTTTCTTTTTTTATTATTATTAATTTATTTGTTTTATTTATTTACCATCGTTTCACACGCCCGTCCCTCTCCCCCCCCCCCCCCCCCCCCCCCCCCCCCCCCCCCTCTCACTATTTCCTCTGCCATAATCCCCTCGTTTCCGTCAGGCGGCCATTTTTTATTTGGAGACGAACAGGAGAAGCGAAGCCAAGTGGTTCCATGTTCTTCTTGTCACTGTCTTAAATGTTATTTGTTTTCGCCTGAAGAAGACCCAAAAGGTCGAAATGCATTGTGTCTAGTCCTGTACTCTGTTCGTCTGTGTCCTTGGCGGTAACTAACCCCCTCTCTTTCCAAAAATTAAACTTACAAAATAGTTCTAAACTATCTGAAAACCACTGCACCGCTGCCTCAAAGACTGTCGATCTCAATGACAGCGCACCTGTCTTCACCAATCTGAGAACCGTGAGGTTAATACACATGCTGAGGTGTGTGTGTGTGTGTGTGTGTGTGTGTCTGGAAGTCTGTCTTGAATGTAGTGGCTAAATCTGAGCGACAGACATACAGGTTGATATTCCATGCAGGTACGGCTTGGAAAGAAAATGAAAATAGTTTCCCATCACAAACAGGCATGATCAATGACCAACAATCATTCTGGTTTAACCATTCAGAGAGTAGTTCACAGCATACTGATGATGTTTCTGTCGTGGTACACGTAACACTGATGATATTTCTTTGATGGTATACATAACACTGATGATATTTCTTTGATGGTACACGTAATACTGATGATGTTTCTGTCACGGTACATATGATACTGGTGATCTCTGTCATGGTACATGTAATACTACTGTTCTTTGTCAGGGAACGCGCAATACTGATGTTGTTTCTCTCATGGTACACGTAATACTGATGATGTTTCTGCCACGCTACACGTAATATGATAATGTTTCTGTCACGGTACACGTGATACTGATGATGTTTCTGCCATGCTACACGTGATACTGATGTTTCTGCCATGCTACACATAATATTGATGATGTTTCTGTCGTGGTACACGTAATACTGATGATGTTTCTGCCATGCTACACGTAATATTGATGATGTTTCTGCCATGGTACACGTAATACTGATGATGCTTTTGCCATGCTACACATAATGCTGATGATGCCTTTGCCATGCTACACGTAATACTGATGATGTTTCTGCCATGCTACACGTAATACTGATGATGTTTCTGCCATGCTACACGTAATACTGATGATGTTTCTGCCATGCTACACATAATACTGATGATGTTTCTGCCATGCTACACGTAATATTGATGATGTTTCTGTCATGCTACACGTAATACTGATGATGTTTCTGCCATGCTACACGTAATATTGATGATGTTTCTGCCATGCTACACGTAATATTGATGATGTTTCTGTCATGGTACACGTAATATTGATGATGTTTCTGTCATGGTACACATAATACTCATGATGCTTTTGCCATGCTACACATAATGCTGATGATGTTTCTGCCATGCTACACGTAATATTGATGATGTTTCTGTCATGGTACACGTAATACTGATAATGGTTCTGTCGTGGTACATGTAATACTGATGATGTTTCTACCATGCTACACGTAATATTGATGTTGTTTCTGTCATGGTACACGTAATACTGATGATGCTTTTGCCATGCTACACATAATGCTGATGATGCTTTTGCCATGCTGCACATAATGCTGACGATGTTTCTGCCATGCTACACGTAATACTGACGATGTTTCTGCCATGCTGCACATAATACTGATGATGCTTTTGCCATGCTGCACATAATACTGATGATGCTTTTGCCATGCTACACGTAATACTGACGATGTTTCTGCCATGCTGCACATAATACTGATGATGTTTCTGCCATGCTACACGTAATACTGACGATGTTTCTGCCATGCTGCACATAATACTGACGATGTTTCTGCCATGCTACACGTAATACTGACGATGTTTCTGCCATGCTACACGTAATACTGACGATGTTTCTGCCATGCTACACGTAATACTGATGATGTTTCTGCCATGCTACACGTAATACTGACGATGTTTCTGCCATGCTACACGTAATACTGATGATGTTTCTGCCATGCTGCACATAATACTGATGATGTTTCTGCCATGCTGCACATAATACTGATGATGTTTCTGCCATGCTACACGTAATACTGACGATGTTTCTGCCATGCTGCACATAATACTGATGATGCTTTTGCCATGCTACACGTAATACTGACGATGTTTCTGCCATGCTACACGTAATACTGATGATGTTTCTGCCATGCTACACGTAATATTGATGATGTTTCTGCCATGGTACACGTAATACTGATGATGCTTTTGCCATGCTACACGTAATACTGACGATGTTTCTGTCAACGTACAGGTCATACTGAGGATGTTTCTGTCATGGTACACATAATACTGATCATTACTTTCTGTCACAGTACACCTGATACTGAAGATCTCTTTCTTGTCAGTCAGAAAACCAGCACGTTCAATGAGATACAGACGGTTTCCACCAACCACAAACTCTCAATGAAGAAAACAATGACCACTGGCTAAGTTCCAACCAATCACTGATAAATCTTGAATAACCTGACCAATGACCAACGGTCCTTTTTTTTTAACCCAATCACAGACAGAGAGACCATCTGACCAATGACCAACATTTTTTTTCCTCTACTTTATCTAAGACGAGGACGGGTGATGACAGGCAACGAGCTTCCCCGGTACAGTAATCAATGACAATTGTCATAATTATAGTTAATCAGCAATTCTTTCTCTGCCAATCAGAATCCTCGTTGTCATCAGACAGGCTAATAGCCTGCGACCCAACAGTCGAGAAGTCGTATACAGCCCCCCCCCCCCCCCTGGCTGCACAAACAAGAAGACAGAGCTTTCCGTTTTTCTGGTAAATTCTTAATCAGTTCCTTTCCTCCTGTTTGTTCTCTTCCTTTGCTTTTCTTTTCTTTTTGCCCCACCCCAACCCCACCTCCCCTTCCTTCTTTCTCCATCTCCCTTCTTTCCTCCCTCTTCCCGTTCTGCTCTTTCTCCTCCTTTTACTCTTTTCTCTTCAATTTTCTGCTTCTTCTTCCTCTTTCTCTTTGATCTTCTGCATCTTCTTCTTTCTCTCCAATCTTCTGCTTCTTCTTTCATCCTCTACCCATCCTCCCCCTTCTTCTTTCCTTTTCTCCCTTCTTCTGCTCCTCCTTCTTGTCCTCCTCCTCTGTCTTCTGCTCGTCCATCTCTTTCGGCTCGTCTTTCTCTTTCTTCTTCTGCAAGTCCTTTCTTCTTTCGCTCATCCTTCTCTGTCTTCTCATCTTTCTCTTGCTTCTCGTGGTCATCTTTCGTTTTTCTTTTTTCCTCCTCATGCTTCTTCTTCGCCTTCTACTTGTTTCTTTCTATTCCTTCTTTGGTCTGTTCTGATCTTTCTTCCACCTTTTTCCACTACTGCTTAAAGTTATCAGACATGACTAACGATAGATTACCACGTAAAGCGTACCAAAACACTACTTTATCTCGACTCAAGGGGCAGAAGGAATTGGTTTTCAAATGTACGTATCTGTTTGCGTGAGCTGGGATTAGGATATGCATGGATATACCAAGGAGGAAAAGAACGTAAGTTTATCCAAACAATTCGACAAAGATTGATCGACAGTAGATGGCGAGCGTGGGAAAGTCACATTCAATCAAATGACAGTTTGATGCGTACAAAGTTAACAGTTCCTCAAATTTAGTTAAGACTTTAGTTAAGACCTTTTGTTTAATATGAACATGCACTCGCGATGAACGCGCGATGCGTGCATGCGTGTGTGTGTGTGTACATATGTGCATGGGTTCTCCTATTCCTATTTGCATTAGTGGTCGCTTATAAGAGACGTTTATTACCGTGCAACATAAAAATTCTCTCTCTCTCTCTCTCTCTCTCTCTCTCTCTCTCTCTCTCTCTCTCTCTGTGTGTGTGTGTGTGTGTGTGTGTGTGTGTGCATGGGTTCTTCTGTTCTTTCTTTCATTAGTGGTCGTTTACGAGAGACACTTATTACCGTGCTGCTTAAACATCTCCGTCTCTCTCTGGCTCTCAGTCTGTCTGTCTCTCTCTCCCTCCCTCCCTGCCCCTCTCTCACTAACTGTGTGTGCGCGTGCGTGCGTGTGTGTGTGTGTGTGTGTGTGTGTGTGTGTGTGTGGTGTGCATGCGTGCGTGAGTGCGTGCGTGCGTCCGCGCGCGCGGGTGTATGTATGTCTGTGCGTGCGTGCGCATGCGTGTGTGCGTGCATGAAGAGAGAGAGAGAGAGAGAGAGAGAGAGAGAGAGAGAGAGAGCGAGAGAGAGAGAGAGAGCGGGCGAGCGCGCGGGCGCCAATGTGTGTTAAAAAGGAGACAAAGATTAAAATGTCACACTGATGTGAATGACCGCGGTGTTAGTTCTCATACAATGACTCCTCTCTCTCTCTCTCTCTCTCTCTCTCTCTCTCTCTCCCTCTCTCTCTATCTGTCTCTCTCTCTCTCTCTCTCCCTCTGTCTCTCTCTCTATCTCTCTCTGTCTCTCTCTCTCTGTCTCTCTCTCTCTCTCTCTCTCTCTCTCTCTCTCTCTCTCTCTCTCTCTCCCCTCTCTCTCTCTCTGTCTGTCTCTCTCTCTCTCTCTCTGTCTCTCTCTCGCTCGCTCGCTCGCTGATTCGACAGTGAAAGCAAGAAAGTGAGGGGATGGGTGGCTGGGGGAAGGTGGTGCGAGATGGTTGGAAGAGAAACACAGATAACTGAGGGAGAAAGAAGAGGAAGCAGGGATCACAGGTATATATGGGTGAGGGGGGGGGGGGGGGGGGGGGGGGGGGCGGCCGGACTCGTTAATCTCGGTGATCCTGGGGTTACGGGTTTCGGTACAGGGGGATTTTTCCCTCGGAGTTGACACTGGTTCTGACTCCATTTCCCATACAGTCCTTCGCATGAGACTGTAAACCAAGGTTCCGTGTGTGAACGCATACATAACATCTTGCACACACGTAAAATCCCATCACCAACTTCCGGAAGAGAAGGCCAGTTTGGCCGTTGGTGTGGATGACACGTTACACATAGCATGCACCCTGCGTGAGAAATGGAATGAATGAAGGAAGTAAGGAAACTGAGTGAACAATATTGACTGGATGACACGGGAAACGACTGAATGAAGCGCCAGCTGGCAGCTCTTCAGTCGGCACTACCCAGGTAGGCAGTCCGTTGTGCAAACGAGTGTGGATTGTAAAGCGCTCAGAGCTTGGTCTCTAGCCGAGGATAGGCGCTGTATAAATTTTCGTAATAATAACAATAATAATAATGAACACACACACACACACACACACACACACACAGGGGAGGGGAAATGACTTAGAAGAGACGGATGTCACGAGTTTGTTACGAGGCCTATGACGATTGGCCCACCTAGGGTAGTAGAATTATTCATTTATTTATTGTCGTTGCTGTTGTCGTGTATCCGTCCTTTAATGTGGCTTGTGGTGCGTCTGCACCTTAATGTCGTTCAGCTCAGGTTAGGTTTGCTTTCTCTCTCTCTCTCTCTCTATTCCACTGCCCGTGCAATTCATCCTGCAGGTTCACGGGTGGCTGGTACCTTTCTCTCGAACCTGCTGTCTATCGGCCTCTCACCTGTCTTTTCACCTGCCGCACGTGCAAGATTCCTCTTAGGCTTGAGGTATCCTCACTGTGACGTAGCGTGGCATGTTGGCCGCCATCGCTAGGGCAGGTTTTCTCTTCACTCGAGCGGAAGATGTCTCTGGGAGCGCCTGCTCCGGTCCTGGTTCTTCACCATTTCGTCGAAGGTACAGTCGGTACCTTCACTTCCTACAGTCGGCCTGTAGGAGAGAGACATCACTTCATCTTTTTCCGCATCTGCGCTGCTGTCCTCTCGACTGGACAGAGGGCAGAGAGAGTCGTTTGACCCACCTCTTTTGGGTCACCCACGGGTAGCTGGTAAGCATCAGTTTCGTGGTTTATTTGTTGTTGTGTTGTTTTTTTTTTATGTTAGCCGGCTAATTCTTCTCTTTTGCGCAATTTGTTTTTGGTTTTCAAAATTAAAAAAGAAATATTGTTTGAGACCACTTTTTCTGGTTAATTCAATCTTTAACCTGGCCAGTCAAAATTATATCTTAAAAGTCTTTCTCCTTTTTATGCATTTGGTGATGCGGTAGTCGGCGGGGATGGGAGAGAACCTGGTGATTCAGGGTTGGTACTTGCTTGGTCTCGCTCGTCCGCCCCTGTCACAATTGCCGGGCTCACATTCTTCGGCCACCGTCTATTTGTGTGCAAGGAGAACGAGTTTTATGTTCGCGAGCGTGCGTACGCATGATTTGTCGTTCGGATGCGTGGTTGGAGATTTGTGTTATTTTGAAATGTGGCTATAAAATGTGATAATTATGCCATTGAATTATTATTTGCAAATGGGTGGCAGTTATAAGCGATGGTTGCTGTGTTGATTCATTTCCTAAAAGGAAAATGTTAAACGTGAGTGAGAGAAGGATGAAGATAATTCATATTTGTTTTATAGCTGTTAATTTAATGCCGTCTCTTACCTGCTTCGTATGAGAAGACTTTAACGAACATTCCTGATTTGGTTGGTTTGCTGCGTTATGCTGAAGTCTGTGTTGAGCTTATGTTGGTGTATTTAGTAGACCTCCCCTCGCCATCATGGGGAGTGGCTGTTAAGGTTTAACAGCATGTGTCAGACAGTACTGACTGCGGGGTTCCAGTACCCGTCTTTCTACTTTCCTCCCAGTTACCTTTTCCCTCCTCCCGGAGACTTCACCCGGAGCACGCACTGGTTGGGGCCACGCACTGGTTGGGACTGCCCACTGGTTGGTAACGCGCACTGGTTGGGACTGCCCACTGGTTGGTAACGCACGCTGGTTGGGACCGCGTACTGGTGGTAACGCGCACTGGTTGGGGCCACGCACTGGTGGGGGACCACGCACTGGTTGAGGCCACGTACTGGTGGAAAAGCCCGTGGACTTGGCTGGACGGTCCTGATCCCCGTCTAGGACCTCCAGCAACAACGCCCCGTCCCCCGAGACGCGCTCTCCACCGTGTGTTTGTGCGTGTCAAGGGTGTCGGCCTTGAACGGCTCTCTTCAAGAACCGACCCGGTTTGGGGCACCTAGTGCGACAGGGTGCTCCCAGTAGACTTTGGAGAGGCAGGGGTGTGAGGGCATTACATGACAGGGAAAGGGATGGGTGCTGGAATTATTTATTTTTAATTGTGTATATGTCATATGTGTTGAAATGCTTGATGGTGATTGTGTATGTCGTGTATTGAAATGCTTGATTGTGATTGTGCATGTTGTGTGTGTTGGAATGCTTGATTGTGATTGTGCATGGTGCATGTTTTTGAAATATTTATTTGTGATTGTGTGTGTTGATGTGAATAAATGGGGTGTTGTATCGTAATCTTTCTTGTGTGGGCTCTTGCGGGGCGTGCGAGGTCAGTCACTCCCTTCACTCCCATCTAGACCGATCCTGTCAGGGCAGACCTCCAGGGGTCGGTCGTGACATTTGTGGGGGCTCGTCCGGATGTGAAGGGCTCTGACTGTCTCTCTCGTTTCGCGGAGTACCTGTTCAGTTCTGTCTGTTTTGTATATGTTTAGTCAGTTTGTCGTGTTTGTTCGTGGGTGGTTGGCTGGGTGACTCTAGCGTGTAGGGAGTCTTTTGGTGGCCTGAAGGAACATCTGGTGTGGCTGGGGAGTCGAGGTGAGACCAGGGGGAATCGACCGCGTCCAGACCTCCTTCCGCCGGGTGCCTCACGCAGATTCGGCCGTAAGTCTTTCCTTTCTGTTGCCGCTCAGTCTTCCTTTCCCTGTTTTGTAGTTAGCCAGTTTTTTTTTACCGGGTGATTATTGAGTATAGGTTTGGGTGTATCGGACGTTAGTGTCCCTTTTTTCCTCTCTCCGGATTCCGTCTGCCAGTTTGTTTGTTTGTTTGTTTTTTCCCGGCCAGCCCCACCGCACTGTTGCTCGTGCTGTGGAGCGCGGTGTTGCCAGAGGGGGGGCAGCCGGACATAGTTTTTTTTTTTCTTTTTTTCGGTGAGCCCCACCGCACTGTTGCTCGTGCTGTGGAGCGCGGTGTTGCCAGAGTGGGAGCAGCCGGAACTTGTCCGCACACACGCACACACACACATACACACATATACACACGCCCCTAAAATATTTGTTTTTCAAGTGGAATCGTCTTTCCCCCGTATTTGAAAACCGTAGGATATTGTTGTCATGGCAACGTCCGGTGCTGGTGGTGTGGCGACGCGTGCGTCGAAGAAGAAAGGTATTCAAAATGTAGTCCCTACTATTAGTACCAGTACTTCGACTACAGTGACTTCTACTTATTCCCGTGCTGTAGCCGATAGTCCAGTGAGTACTTTCACTACTTCTTCGCTAGGGATCTTCCTGCTGAGACCCCGACTGGCGCTCGGAAGCGCCAGAGTATAGTGAAGCAACTGTGGGCTTCTGTTGAGTCGCAGAAACCGAAACCTCTCTTCTCCATGCTTCCCCTCGTAAGGAGTACGCCCGGGGAGATTTCCTCATGGGAAAGTCGAGACCCAAGAGACGGGTCAGACGGGTCATCCTCCCGTGTCGGGAGTGGTGAATCCTTCCCAGGACATCACCTCTGTCCTTATGTTTCTGGAGCGCAGCATAGTGAAGAGGCTGCTAGGCAGGAAGCCCGCGGAGGGAAGAGGCTGCTAGGCAGGAAGCCCTGCGGAGGGAAGAGCTAGATAGGCAGGAAGCTCTGCGTGGGGAAGAGCGCAGAGAGGAAGCTGCCAGACAGGAGGCCCTCCGTAGGGAAGAGGCTGCTCTCCGTAGGAAGAGCTAGACAGGCAGGAAGCTCTGCGCAGAGAGGAGGCTGTCAGGCAGGAAGCCCTCCGTAGGGAAGAGCTGGATAGGATGGAGGCTCTACGTAGGGAAGAGATGGAACAACTTCTTTCGCGGGCTCCCGCATCTGTAAGTCAGGGGGTTGATCGACAGGCAAGCGATAGAGTTCGAGGCCCAAAATTAAAGCTTCCAGAGTTCAGACCTAGTGAGGACATTGATATGTTCTTAGAGCATTTTGACAAGGTTGCTAGTTTCATACCATTTGTCTGAGGAACAAAAGGCCATGCACCTTTTATCTGGATTATCTGGTGCTGCAAGGGAGTGTGTGCTCACTCTAAATGAAGGCGCGTCCTATGCACACATGCAGTTGGCTCTCGCGTAAGCGTTTCCACCTTACCCAGAGACGTACAGGAGGAAGTTCAGGTCCATGAAAAAGAATAACGACGAGACCTTCGTGCAGTTTGGAGATAGGCTGCGCAAAACGCTAGGGTACTGGCATCATTGGCTAAGCTGGAGCTGGAGGATCTGATTCTCATCGAACAGCTTACCAACACCGTGTCCCCAGAGTTGAGGATCCGTATAGGCGAGACAGCACCTCAGGATTTCGCGGCTGCGATTCATCCCGCTGAGGTGTTTGCTGAAGCTCGCAGAGCTTATGGGCACCGCCCAGATACGGACAGGAAGACCTCCACAGGATTTAGGGGCAATAAGGCGCCGACGACTGCTAGCGAGGTGAACAAGGCAGGCAGTTCATCGGGGATTTCAGCACCCCGGTTTTGTTTTCTTGTGGTCGCCCCGGCCACATTAGGAAAGATTGCCCTAAAGCCGCCGGTAGTCATGGGGCTAGTCCTTTCCAGCATCCTCGCGCCTCGGCTAACGTGGGGTCCATCCAAGCTTTAGTGGTACAGAGTGCCCGGTGTTCCTTTCTGTTGTTGGTTCTTCCTTGGTTGTCACCATCAGGGATTCGGGAGCATCAACGATCTTTGTGGATAAGGATTTGGTTTCTCCTGAGGCCCGCGGGGGCGCTAGTTATGATGTGTGCGGGTTGGAGGCTGGTTTTACCTCCACCCGTCCTTCTGTACTCATTTCTATCTCCACCCCCTACTTCTGTGGCGAAGTATGGGCCATCGCGGTGGAGCGACCTCTGTATTCCCTTATCATATGGAATACCATCACCTTTGCGACGGACGCAGTCAGTCCGTGTCTACGGATCTGCCTGTTTCAGGCGTGTGTGGGGGTTACCACACGCGCCAAAGCTAAGAAGCAGGAACAGGAGTTGCGTCCCATTCTTCAGCCGATCTCTGACGAGGTCCTTGCGAGTGCCGATCCTGCTTCCATTGTTCGTCTTCAGGCCAGGGACTCGGATGTCCAACGCCTACGACAACTGGTGGATCGTCCTGCTCAGTCTGCCCGACACGCCAAGGTGAGCTTTAAGCTCCACAAGGGGATCCTCTTTAGGGTTTTCACTCAGGCAGATCGTGTGGCCAAGCAGCTAGTCGTCCCCCAAAGCTTGAGAGAATCTGTTTCTCCGGCAGGCCCATGATTCACCTATGGCAGGTCATATGGGCTCAAAGCGGACTCTCGAGCGAGTTAGACAGGATTTCTTCTGGCCAGGGATGAACTCGCAGGTTAGGCAGTACTGCCGCAGTTGCGATACCTGCCAACGGACAACGCCTAAGGGGCGCTTGAAGCGTGTTCCCCTAGGGTCAGTGCCCCGGGTTGGGGAGCCATTCAGCAAGGTTGGGGTCGACCCGGTGGGACCCATTAATCCACCATCCAATCGCGGTCACTGCTACATTTCGGTAGCGGTAGACTATGCGACTCGATGCCCAGAGCTGCCCGCTTAGGACTATCGATACCCCTACTATTGCTGAAGCTCTCCGGCAGATTTGGACGCGCACAGGCGTGCCCAAGAAGAAATACGGCCGGAAGTTTGTACTGGAGAGCGATCATCATCCTCTCCAGTGCCTGGACCGGATCCGGCCAGTCAGTCGTCCCATTCATGAGTTAGGCAGTGGAACTGCAATGTCATTCTTTCATCTTCGCCATATCATGGTTCCAGCAATACGGATGCTGACTATCTTAGCCGAGCTCCGTAGTCAGCACATTGGAAAATCGGTCAGAGGGACACTTCCCCTCAACCAAGGTTGTATCCCCCTTTTTGGGCTCTGTATCAGGTGTAGTGACAGTTTTCACTTCAGTGATGTTAACGGTAGTGAATCGCCAATGGTTCGGATTGTTATTTTCATTGTTGGAAGGTTTGCTTAGTTGTTTGATAAATCTAGTATTATGTATCTCCCTGTGGAATTCTATCGTGGAATGTTTGTATTGGATTTGTCGTACTCTGTCGGTCACAGAGGGTTGGGTTCGGTCCCATTGTTGTGAATTTGCACATGCGTCAAGGTTCAAAGGAGCACTGTATCTCAGAGAAACAGATGCTTTTTAGAAGGGAGGTTTGTCACGAGTTTTGTTACGAGGCCTATGACGATTGGCCCACCTAGGGTAGTAGAATTATTCATTTATTTATTGTCGTTGCTGTTGTCGTGTATCCGTCCTTTAATGTGGCTTGTGGTGCGTCTGCACCTTAATGTCGTTCAGCTCAGGTTAGGTTTGCTTTCTCTCTCTCTCTCTCTAATTCCACTGCCGTGCAATTCATCCCGCAGGTTCACGTGGCTGGTACCTTTCTCTCGAACCTGCTGTCTATCGGCCTCTCACCTGTCTTTTCACCTGCCGCACGTGCAAGATTCCTCTTAGGCTTGAGGTATCCTCACTGTGACGTAGCGTGGCATGTTGGCCGCCATCGCTAGGGCAGGTTTTCTCTTCACTCGAGCGGAAGATGTCTCTGGGAGTGCCTGCTCCCGGGCCTGGTTCTTCACCATTTCGTCGAAGGTACAGTCGGTACCTTCACTTCCTACAGTCGGCCTGTAGGAGAGAGACATCACTTCATCTTTTTCCGCATCTGCGCTGCTGTCCTCTCGACTGGACAGAGGGCAGAGAGAGTCGTTTGACCTGCCTCTTTTGGGTCACCCACGGGTAGCTGGTAAGCATCAGTTTCGTGGGTTTTTTTGTTGTTGTGTTGTTTTTTTTTTATGTTAGCCGCTAATTCTTCTCTTTTGCGCAATTTGTTTTTGGTTTTCAAAATTATAAAGAAATATTGTTTGAGCCACTTTTTCTGGTTAATTCAATCTTTAACCTGGCCAGTCAAAATTATATCTTAAAAGTCTTTCTCCTTTTTATGCATTGGTGATGCGGTAGTCGGCGGGGATGGGAGAGAACCTGGTGATTCAGGGTTGGTACTTGCTTGGTCTCGCTCGTCCGCCCCTGTCACAATTGCCGGGCTCACATTCTTCGGCCACCGTCTGTTTGTGTGCAAAGGAGAACGAGTTTTATGTTCGCGAGCGTGCGTACGCATGATTTGTCGTTCGGATGCGTGGTTGGAGATTTGTGTTATTTTGAAATGTGGCTATAAAATGTGATAATTATGCCATTGAATTATTATTTGCAAATGGGGTGCAGTTATAAAGCGATGGTTGCTGTGTTGATTCATTTCCTAAGAAAGGAAAATGTTAAACGTGAGTGAGAGAAGGATGAAGATAATTCATATTTGTTTTATAGCCTGTTAATTTAATGCCGTCTCTTACCTGCTTCGTATGAGAAGACTTTAACGAACATTCCTGATTTGGTTGGTTTGCTGTGTTATGCTGAAGTCTGTGTTGAGCTTATGTTGGTGTATTTAGTAGACCTCCCCTCGCCCATCATGCGAGTGGCTGTTAAGGTTTAACAGCATGTGTCAGACAGTACTGACTGCGGGGTTCCAGTACCGTCTTTCTACTTTCCTCCCAGTTACCTTTTCCCTCCTCCCGGAGACTTCACCCGGAGCATGCACTGGTTGGGGCCACGCACTGGTTGGGACTGCCCACTGGTTGGTAACGCGCACTGGTTGGGACTGCCCACTGGTTGGTAACGCACGCTGGTTGGGACCGCGTACTGGTTGGTAACGCGCACTGGTTGGGGCCACGCACTGGTGGGGACCACGCACTGGTTGAGGCCACGTACTGGTGGAAAAGCCCGTGGACTTGGCTGGACGGTCCTGATCCCCGTCTAGGACCTCCAGCAACAACACCCCGTCCCCCGAGACGCGCTCTCCACCGTGTGTTTGTGCGTGTCAAGGGTGTCGGCCTTGAACGGCTCTCTTCAAGAACCGACCCGGTTTGGGGCACCTAGTGCGACAGGGTGCTCCAGTAGACTTTGGAGAGGCAGGGGTGTGTGAGGGCATTACATGACAGGGAAAGGGATGGGTGCTGGAATTATTTATTTATAATTGTGTATATGTCATATGTGTTGAAATGCTTGATGGTGATTGTGTATGTCGTGTATTGAAATGCTTGATTGTGATTGTGCATGTTGTGTGTGTTGGAATGCTTGATTGTGATTGTGCATGGTGCATGTGTTGAAATATTTATTTGTGATTGTGTGTGTTGATGTGAATAAATGGGGTGTTGTATCGTAATCTTTCTTGTGTGGGCTCTTGCGGGGCGTGCGAGGTCAGTCACTCCCTTCACTCCATCTAGACCGATCCTGTCAGGGCAGACCTCCAGGGGTCGGTCGTGACAACGGAACTTAGTGAGAGGGAGACACAGAGAGAGAGAGAGAGAGAGAGAGAGAGAGAGAGAGAGAGAGAGAGAGAGAGAGACAGACAGACAGACAGACAGACAGTCAGAGACAGACAGACAGAGACAGACAGACAGAGACAGAGGGAGTGAGACTGTTAATCTGTACGCTTGCTGTGAATCTCTCTCTCTCTCTCTCTCTCTCTCTCTCTCTCTCTCTCTCTCTCTCTCTCTCTCTCTCTCTCTCTCTCTCTCTCTTGTCAGGCTATCTTATCTTCGGACTCAGAAGGGAGGGGAAAGGGTGAGGAGAGGACAGCGAGCGAGTGAGAGAGAAAGACAGACAGGCAGACAGACAGGCAGACAGACAAAGACAGTCAGAGACAAGACAGACAGACAGACAGACGGACGGACGGACGGACGGACGGACGGACGGACGGACGGACAGACAGACAGACAGACAGACAGACAGACAGTCAGAGACAAGACAGACAGACAGACAGACAGACAGAGCAACAGGGTCGACTGACCAGCTTCAAGGGAGACGATCCTGTGCTGGGCCTCCTCCAGCTTGCTGGCCAGGGACAGCTGGGTCTCTTGCAGGTGGCGCTCCCGCTCGCCGAACACTTGCTGCAGCTCTCGCTCCTTCTCCTGACTGCCCGCCTGCACACCACCACACCCAAGGTCACCAATGAATAGGAATATAGCTTTCTGGATTCTGGAGTCACATCAGAAAAGTAGTTACAGATCAGAATCAAAAACCTTACTTGGAGAATGTTTCGACTGGCTCGCCCTGTCGACATCAGCTCACTGGTGCTGCCACAACAGCTACAAGATTTTTCTCTCGGAGTTAACATTGGTTCTGACTCCCATTTCCATACAGTCCTTCCAATGAGACTCTAAACCAAACTTCCGTGTGTGAATGCACGCATAACGTCTAGCACACACGTCAAATCCCATCACCAACTTTCGAAAGAGAAGGCCCGTTTGGCGTAGGTATGAATGACACGTTACACATAGCATGCACCTTCCCCGAAGATGGAGTATGGCTGCTTTAATGGCGGGATAAAAAAAAAAACGGTCATGGACAACAAAAATCCACTCCCCTTTGTTGGACAGATGGGGTTAATACTTGTCTGTCTATAGAGGGAGTGTCCGCAGAAGCAGCAGCAGCTACCCTCACTATCCCGCTACACAAGAAGATAACCCTTTTCTCCTGTTTGATTGTAAGGGGGGGGGGGGGGGGGGGGGGGGGGGGGTTGTTAGTTTCGAAGTGGGTGACTGCAGGCGAAAATTTGACCAAAATTTTAAAACAATTCTTAGGAGTCCGTTAACAACAGGGACAAAAAAATGACAAGACAAAGCACGCGGTTTCGCCTCTTAGCTCTGTCGTTTCGGGCAAGAATAACCGCCGTCAGGCGACGAAAAACGAAGATGAAGCAATCGTTGATCTTCGCCACTCGGCGAAGATGGGCGTTGAACGTTCACTCCGCCACCCCCTCCTCCTGACCCACACCACAACACAGAGGAGATGCTGCACTGCTGCCCAGGTCCCTTGCCCGGCGGCCCTTTAACGCTGTCTGTGGCCACCCGTCACGCTCTGAACACCCGCCACCTCGTCTCCTAGGCCCTCTACTGACAATCAAACGTCTGCTTCGATGCGGAGCCAGCCAACACGGGTGAGAGTTTCCGTCCGCAGGGGTCACCCACGTCCGTCTCATCAAGGTGGTGGTGGTCCCCGTGAATAGTCGACGTGGGACACTTCGGACAGGAAACTCACCATGATCCGGGATCCGTTCTCAGGGCCACTGGCGGGTTCCGGAGGGGTCCGGGGGGTTCCGGTGATGGTCCCAATGCAACAACACCCTATACTAATTCGTGAGCCACCGACTACACCAAACACGACTTCAACACGGATATCATATCTTAAAGCCACTGACCGTATAAACTACATCTTAAAACGGAAAGATTTCCAAAAAGTCTGGTCGCACACGGCAAAGTGAAGAAAGCGTTCCGCATAGCTCTCCTGAGGAGCCCTCATCAAACACACGACTGTTGTTGAGGCAAACTGAACAGCACGTCTCACTACTGTCCTGATCACTATCGGACAGAAAAACAAACCGGAGTTTCTAGTAGTGAGCGCTGAACGGAGTTTTGCTTGTTGTTTGTTTGTTTGTTTTTTTTCCACTCTGTGCGTATCAGTCCACCTACAGAGTACAAAAGCAAGACCCCTTCTGGACAACCTTCCTACCCCTCCCCTTCCACCTCCCCCCCCCCTCAAACCCCCCCTCCGTAAAATTTTAATACAATTCCAGCCAACCAATTTGAAAGATCTTACAGGGCAGACAGACAGACAGACAGACAGACAAGCCTGGGAAGACTAGGGGCTGCCTGTGTGTGACGATGCTTTCCCCCCACATTCCTTGTTCACGAGGCACGAGATGCAAGTACATCAACACTGAACATCAACGACCATGCTTGAAAAAGTGATGATAAATAATAAAAGAAAGGACAAGACGTGACTAATGCCATCGTCAGCATTAAGAAGACTGAGGACAAAGGAAAAAGAAAACCAAATACAGAGGGAAAGAGAGGGGGGGGGGAATAAAAGAGACAGTTGGGAAGACGAACAGAAAGGGACAACTGTGGTTCGATGTTCGCATGAATCACCGACATTATGTAAATAGCGTGGAATTTTATGAATTTTAAACATGTATGGGTGCCACCACCCATTGGTTATGCAAATCAATAGGCCGATAGACTGACACAGGGAGTGGAGAAAGAGGGGAGAGAGAGAAGGAGTGAGAGAGAGAGAGAGAGAAGAGAGATGGAGAGGAGAGAGAGAGAGAGAGAGGGAGAAAGAGAGAGAGACGGACAGACAGATAGCCAGATAGAGAGAGAGAAGAAAGAGAAGAGAGAGAGAGAGAGAGAGAGAGAGAGAGAGACGGAGACAGAGGCAGACAGACAGACAAGCAAACAGGAAGACAGACCGACAGATAGACCGAGACAGGGAGCAGTTCGACAGATAGACAGAGACAGGGAGACAGACAGTAAGACATAGACATACAGAGACAGGAAGACAGACAAACAGACAGACGAACAGAAGACAAAGAAAACAGAGACAGACAGTCGACAAGACATACGAGGGGAGAGACAGAAGACAGACAGACAAGACAGACAGAGAGAGAGAGAAAGAGAGAAGAGAAGAAGAGAGAGAGAGAGAGAAAGAGAGAGAGAGAGAGGAAGAGAAGAGAGAGAGAGAGAGAGAGGAGAGAGGAGAGAGAGGAGAGAATTTCTTTCCAATCTGTGTGTGTGTATGTTTGGAGGGGAGGGGGAGAGCAGTGAGGGGAGCGAGGGGGGGCGGGGAGGGGCGGGGAGCGGGTGGGTACTGATTTTCTTTTTCTTTTTTTCTTATCTCTTCCCAATCAGCAGTTGTAGATACAGACAGCATGGTGAGAAAGATTTGGGGGAAGGATATCTGAGAAAGTCTCGCTCCCTCCCTCCCCCCCCCCCCCCCCCCCCCCCCCATTTCCCATCTTCTCACCTCTCTTGTTCTACCCCAGCTCCCAAACCCCATCCTCAGCTGGTGGCCTTCTTGCAGTGCGTTTTGCTTTGCTGTGGTCCGACGTGGCTTTAACAGACTGAAACGTGCGTGCGTGCGTGCGTGGGTGCGTACGTGTGTGCGTGTGTGTGTGTGTGTGTGTGTGTGTGTGTGTGTGTGTGTGTGTGTGTGTGTGTGTGTGTGTCCTTGGTGTGCAATGCCTGTACGTCTGTGTGTAGGGCGTGGGGGGCAGCACATGATACAGAGAGAGAGATAGATAGACAGACAGACAGACAAGCAGACAGACAGACAGAGAAAGAGGGAGGGGAGGAGAGGGAGGGGGGGAGGGGAGACAGAGGGGGGCGGAGGGGCGGGGGGGGGGGGCGGGGGGAGGAGACGGCGACAGAGAGAGAGAGAGACAGAGACAGAGAGAGAGACCGACAGACAGTGGAGAGAGGAGAGAGAGAGGAGAACTTCCAATCTCCCCTTGCTAAGCTAAATTATAATGCAATGAGATTCAAAGACCAGAAAATGAAAAAGACATGCAAAATTAAAGAAAGGAAAGAAAAAAGAAAAAAAGAAAACAAATATACTGGCACACAGGATTATAGTGTACATGATTCACACACAACACACACACACACACACCACACACACACACACAGTACACACACACACACACACACACACACACACACTCCTCTCTCTCTCTCTCTTCTCTCTCTCTCTCTCTCTCTCTCTCTCTCTCTCAAAACACACACACACACACACACACACACACACACACACACACACACACACACACACACACCGTGTGTGTGTATGCCAAGGTTTGACAAAAGCATGCATTTGTCAGTCATCACAAGATGCAGACAAAAACAACAATATGGAGGTTGTGGGGAGGGGGGGGGGGGGGGGGGGGGGCATGAGACAGGGGGGGATGGGGGTGGGGGTGTAGTGTGGGGCAGCGGTTGGGAATGGAAGATGAAGATAAAAGGGTGGTTTGATTAAACGGCACAAAATGCCAATGTTTGCTGTGTGTTTGTAATTGTTGGTGGAGTTCGCGACCAGACGGCACTGACATGAAACAAAATACAGTATTCAAAGAGAAGCCGTTTTCCTCTCTGAAGGAGGACAGTTAGTGGTGCCATTTATTGAGGAAGGACAGTTAGTGGTATCATTTACTGACATAACTAACACGGCAACAACGCACACCTATGTAATTGTCGGTGTCGACACAAGTGATAGCTGCCGATCACTTCTATGGGACTGTGTAATCTACGTCAAAGAGTCTGTGAAATATTTTCGAAGGTCTTTTTGGAAGACAGACAGATGGACACACACACACACACACACACACACACACACGGGGAAGAGAGAGAGAGAGGAGGAGAGATGAGGAGGAGGAGAGAGGAGAGAGAGAGAGAGAGGAGAGAGAGAGAGACGGGGGCTCGGGGTGGGGGGTGGGGGGTGGAAGAGTCGCAAGCGGACAGACAGACAGACACACAGGGCATGGTGCATGCGTGCACATTTGCCAAGCCTACGCCTTCGTGTTCGCCGGTCTTTATTAGCAATTCCAAGTCCGTGGTGGAGAGGGCAGTGGCAAAGGCAAGGGTTGGGGGGGGGGGGGGGGGGGGGGGGGAACAAGGACTAAAAAACAAGGAGGGAAAAAAAAGGGGGGGGGGGGGGGGGCCCCCGGGGCCCGGAGGCGAGAGGGGGGGGGTGGGGTGGAGGAGGGGGGTGGCGGAAGAAGGGAGCAAAGGATTTAACATGTCAGGATCTTTCCCTGAACCCTCTTCCCCCCCCCCCCCCCCGTCCCAACCCCCCCCCCCCCCCCCCCCCCCCAACTCCCCGTCTTAGCCCATCTCACTACCCTCTCAATACCCCCACCCCCTCTCCCCTCACTTCAAACGGGTACATGAACGAGGAAAACCGAAAGGAGCCCCTAACCCCGTGGGGGGAGGGGGAGGGAGAGGGGGGGGGGGGAGGGAGAGGCGGGGGGGGGGGGGCCGGGGGGGGGGGGGGGAGTAGGTTGAGGCGGGACATGTTTGAAAAAAAAATGATGAGGGTTTTGGGAAGAGAGGCAAGAAGGCCAAAAGGAGAGGGGGAGTGAGGGGGAAAGGGGGGGGGAGAGAGGGGGGAGGGGAGAAGAGAGAGAGAGAGAGGGGGAGAGGGGAAAACACAAAATGATTTATTGAGGGTGAATTGGAAAGGTACATAAAGCTTTTTTAACCATGCCCTTTTCTTCTTTCTTTCTCTCTCTCTCTCTCTCTCTCTCTCCCCTCCTCTTCTTTTCTCTCCTCCTCTCTCTCTTCTCTCTAAGCCCAACGAAATAATTAGTGCGAAAATGTCCACCTTTATTGTCTAGGTTATGTAAGCCCTACATCACTTTGTTTTAAAAAGCTGAGAGAGAGAGAGAGAGAGGGAGAGAGGGGGAGAGAGAGAGGGAGGGAGGAGGAGAAGACGGAAGGACGGGACAGACAGACAGAAAAAGACAGATGACCGGAAGACGGGACAGACAGAGAAAGACAGACAGACAGCACTGAGAGACAGAGACAAAAAATCAGAAAAATCCCTAGACTTAGAGAGAGAGAGAGGAGGAGAGAGAGAGAGAGGGGGGGAAAGGGGGAGGAGAGAGAGAGAGAGAGGGGAAAGGGCATGAAAAGAACTACTGAAACGAAGAAAGAAAAGTTTAAAAACAAAAAAGGAAGGAAAGGCGGATGCCAAAGGTCCAGTCTGTTAAGTAAAAAACGGAGAGAGAGAAGGGGAGGAAAAGGGAGAGAGAAGAGAGGGGGAAGAGAGGGGGAGAGAGAGAGAGAGAGGACAAGAGGGGGGGGAGAGAGAAAGAGAGAGGCGCAGGGATACAAAGAAACACGGCCCCCCCCCACCCCCCCCCCGGGCGGGCGCCCCCCGAACAGAGCCTGAACGAGCCCCCGGGGGGGGGGCGCAAACCAACACTTGACGTGCAAAGCGCTGTATTGTTTCGTGTTATCTGTCCCCGCTGGGAGAGAGGCGTCGTAGGTACGTTCCCCCCACCCTCTCGTCATTTCAAATAAAGGGAAAAAAAAATGAGGGGAGAAAAAAAACTCTGAGAGAGAGAGGGGAGAGAGAGAGAGGGGGAGAGGGAGAGAGGGGGAAAAGGGGGAGAGAGAGAGGGGGAGAGAGGGGAAAATGAAACAATGACAAGAATACTGTTTAATGTCATCAGAAAAAACGCTATTTGAATGGGGGGAACACTGCTTGAACAAAAATTTTGAAAAATAAAATTAAAGGAATCAGAAAGCAAATGAAATTGTAAACACCTAAAAAGCAAGCGACCCGCAGGCCTAGTCAATCAGTTGAGAGGACA
>CM031619.1:30345152-30352652 GCA_018398815.1 Conus ventricosus | reverse complement strand
GTTATAACCAACACAATGTGTTTCAGGTTCACGCTGTGTTTATCAGAATCGCCCGCTACGGTCTCTGTAAGACCCATATGAGAAGACAAGATTCATATTAATGTCTTGACCAGAATCAATCAACTATCTCTCAAGATCCGAGAGCACCAGATTTGTATTGAAGTCTCAATCAGAATCATCAAAAGGTCTATGTAGGAACCACAATGCCAGGTCTCTTAAAGATCCGTCACACGTGTACAAGATTTCACATTCAACTCGTGTTTCAGAGTCACCCCCAAAGCCTGCGAGATCCACATTAAAGTCTGTATCAGATTTTTTTTTTTAAAATCTCAAAGTACCCACAGAAGTTCAATGTCCATTGTGAGATCGACTACGTCCATATACAATAACTTTCAAACTCTTCTCCAGAACCAGCAATGTCTGCTCATCCTGAGACGCCCACTGAATGCCTGTTGTATCTTTTTAAGATTCTTGACGTTTGTACGATTTCCATTCTATGTATTAGTTAAATCCACCCGAAGAAAGTAACGGACATTTTCGTCTCAGAGAGATCGACTGTATAAGCAGTATTTCCAAAACGTCATAAACATTCCCGATGTCTCCAAGTTATTTGACACTTCTGTAAAATTCCACATTGTTTTACGAAATGTCTCAAAAATTCCCGATGTCTCCAAGTTATTTGACACTTCTGTAAAATTCCACATTGTTTTAACGAGCTCCCATTAAATCCTTTGATGGTATCCAGTGCATTTTGCCTTCAGGTTCATAACCTCTGTGTAAGGTCTACAACATCCCTACAAGACCTAAAATGTGCCTGTATGATTTAAACCGTTTCTAACCCCTGCACAGTCTCTTGTGAAAGACCCATAACATGTCTGTGCAAACCACCCCGAAATGTTTCTGCATGATCCACTACATCATCCCACAAGATCCCCGAGGTCTGTATAACTTCTTCCCGCAGCGCGTGGTCCCATCCTGACATCAAAATCTCCATTATTGTCTCAGGAACCATCTCCAGCACATCTTTGTCAAATCTTCTGCACAAAAGTCAGCAATCTTCATCTTTAACCACCACAACAACCCCTGCCAACTTTGCAGATCTGATTTCATGGAAAGACCCAGCACACTCTTGAGTGACGACCCTGAACTGGGCCTCGCGATGACCTCGACTGCTATGAAAACACGAAAGATGCCGTTTGTGGCCAAAAACGGAACAAAACACGGTCCTTCAATAATGGCCTTGCCGTCCATCAGCAAACATGCTGTCCAGTGTGGAGACCCAGGTTTGAATTCACACCACAACCTGGACATGCGTTAAATGAAGGATGCTATCCTGGTAAGCTGCACGTCCAGGGGCAAAAAACTGCACAAGGAATTCTACAAGTCCCTGCAAAGTGTATCACGTTAGTGACCTTTAGCCTGTGTTGTCACTATCCTTGCAAAACGCCTATGAGAACCATACAGTCTGACACACAGGGTGCAAGCTGAGGCGTGTATCCAGCCAGGTTCGCGCTCAGTCAAAGACCTGTCCCGGTGAACGCAAGAGCTCCTCTGATGAACATCTTGCCCAGGAGACGGCGGGGGTGTCGGTGCTCCAACGAATGGCACAACTCCCGTGAAGTGTTGTTTTGGTGAGCCGATGCTCTACTGCACCTCGCAGACCTTTGGCTCCAGTCAGCGAGGGTCTTAGACAGATGAGGCTGCTTCAGTGGCGCTTTATTCTACTGGGAATGCGGAGTGCCCTGGTGCATGTTGAGGAGCAGAGAAGCGGTTTCTTTGTCACTCGCAGTTGTGCCCCAAGTGACATGTCCTGCATGCTCCAATGACACCTGTTCCGATCAATGTTCTGGAAGCCGTTTTTTTGTTTTTTGTTGGTTTTTTCTTTTCCCTGTGGGGCTGTTCAGCATTCATCGGAGGCTGTTGTTGTTGTTGTTGTTGTTGTTTTTTTCAAATTCCAGTGAGGCTCCTCCAGTGACACTAGAAGAACACTGAGGCCCGATATCTTCCCTCCACTTTGCCCCCGTCTGACGCTGAAGTCCGCGGTTCAATGAAACCCCAGGCAGACTCTAGTCCAACTGCTGTTTGTTTGTTTTTTCCCCTTATCCATTTCCATGTTGTTTTTATCCGCTCTCACGTCTTCTTCTTGAAGCTTCACGGGACACGCTCAGTCAATTCAAGCCACGACCCAAACCGTCTGTTGCTCGCGTTGCCTTCTAAAACCTCCTTTCACAGGAAGATTCTCCAAGGCAAGCCGTGCGAACAACGTCACGTCCCAGCTGCTTTGGGGCTGTCCCGCCGATCTCGCGGAGTCCATCCAGCAGGACGACCGCTTGCAGGGAGGGCAACGTCAAGGAAGAGTCGGACAGGAGGGCGAGCGAGGAGGAGGCCTACAGCAACTTGCACCGAATCGCCTGCACTCTCACCCACCACCACCTCGCTCCCCCCCTGGCTCCGTGAGGGCTGTGCCCGTGTCCTGGTGTTCACACGGGAGAAGACAAGGGGGGGTGTAAGACGCAGTCTATATATAAAGGAAGGGAGGTAATAGACGATCTGTCAGTGACTTGCTGACACGTGGAAGTCGTCGAGGAGGAGGAGGAGTAGGAGGCAGGTGGTGTGGCAGTGACACGCGGAGTTGTGTCTGTCGCAAACACTACGCCTTCTGTCAACCTCTCTCTCTCTCTCTCTCTCTCTCTGTGACCGAGTCTACCTTTTATCCCCTGCCTAACTTACATCCACAACCAACCCTCCCCCCTCCCCTGTCCCCTTCTCCCTCCCTCCCCCCCTCCTCCTCCCACCACTACTCAGCCCTGTCTTAGCGGTGTCTCTCTCAGTTCCGTGGCCAAGACGGTCAGTGTCCCTGTTGAATCTTTTCAATCCTCCCCTCCTCCCTCACTGGCCTCTCCTCCCCCCCCCCCCTCTCTCTCTCTCTTCTCTCTCTCTAACGCGCGCGCGCGCGCGCGCGCGCGCGCGTGTGTGTGTGTGTGTGTGTGTGTGTGTGTGTGTGTGTGTGTGTGTGTGTGTGTGTGTGTGTGTGTGTGTGCGTGCGTGCGTGCGTGCGCGTGTGTGAGAGAAAGAGAGAGAGAGAGAGAGAGAGAGAGAGAGTGTGTGAGTGTGTGTGTGTGTGTGTGTGTGTGTGTGTGTGTGCGTGCGAAAGAGAGAGACAGAGAGAGAGAGAGAGAGAGAGAGAGAGAGAGAGAGAGAGAGAGATGAGACAGAGAGAGAGACAGTGTGTCTGTGTGTGTGAGTGTTCGCAGATGAACCCCTCAAGAGACATTTTGTGTTCATGAAATTAATGTCTTATTGTAAAAAAATAAAAATAAAAAATAAAAAAGGGTGGGGTGGGGTGGGGGTGGAGTGAGCGGGGAGCTGGACGGGGAGGGGACAGGGAAGGAGGAAGAGGGCGGGTGGGGGGGTGGGGGGGGGGGGGGGGGGGGGGGGGAGGTGGAACACTTTCTCCGTCACGTGCAGAAAGTCGGATGCCCGCTGCTTGTTTGACTCACGGTTTCAAAACCCTGATCAGTGTTGAAAACAAACAGCGCAGGGTTCTTAAGGGCACAACGACGGGCGACAGACAGACTGAACGCAAAGCCATCATTCGCTGAAGCGTGAAGAGGGGGGGGGGGGGGGGGAGGAGGAGGAAGGGAAGGAGGAGGGATGGAAATGGGCAAGGCAGGCACAGGCCCAGGATCAGGGGGCAGCTGGGAGGGGTGGGGGGAGTGTGCGAACGTTCAGTTTATGAGTTCGCTTTGCTGGCCGTATAGTGATCGTGATTTGCACGCCACAGACGTAGAAGGTAGAAGAATGAATGATGGGGAACTAAACTCTCTCTCCTGTCTTTTCCGCCCTCACCCCCTCCTCATCCTCCTCTCCCGTTACACACACTCTCTCTCTTCTTCCCCCCCCCCGGGGGGGGGCGGGCGGGCGGACGGCAATAAAAGACGTCGGAGCACAGTTGCCGGCGGCGCGCCCGGTGCGGGTGCGGCTCGCGGTCTCTCTCTTCCTCCCTCCCCTTCCTCCCCTCTCTTACGCTCCCGCTGTGGTGGTGGGGGGGGGGGGGGGGAAGGGCGGGCGGGCCAGACGGCAATAAAAGACGTTGGAGCACAGCTGCCGGCCGCGCGCCTGGTGCGGCTCGCGGTCTCTCTCTTCCTCCCTCCCTTCCTCCCCTCTTCTTTCCGCTCCCGCTGTGGTGGGGAGTGGGGGGCGCGGGGGGCGCGGGCCGAACAGCAACAAGACACGTCGGGGCACAGCTACCGCCGCGCGCCCTTGCGGCTCGCGGTCTCCCCTCCCCCCCCCCCCCCCCCCCGGGGCCCCCTGGGGGGGGGGGGGCTCGCGGTCTCCCCCCTCCTCCCCCTCTCTTGCGCTCCGGCTGTGGTGGTGGTGGTGGGGGGGGGGGGGGGCGGGGGGCGGGCGGGCGGGCCGGGCCGGACAGTAACAAGAGATGTCGGAACACAGATGGCACATTTCCTTTCATACTGTTTTCTTTTGAAAAATCGAGAATTTGACGCTGCGAACTCCTTGTGTATAGACCTTTGGCCTCACAATAAATGGCGTGGCGTTAAACGCGCGTCAAGAGTCAAGAGTCAAGAGTCTCTTCCCCCCCCCCCCCCCCCCCCCCCCCATGAAAAATGGCTAACTAAGCGATTACTTTGACCGTTACAAAATAAAGAATCATTGTCATTGTCATTTCTTCTCTCTCTCTCTTCTCTCTCTCTCTCTCTCTCTCCTCTCTCTCTCTCTCTCTCTCTCTATGAAAAATGGCCAACCAAGCCAATACTTGTACTGTTACAAAATAAAGAATCATTGTCGTTGTCACTGTCATTGTCATTTCTCTCTCTCTCTCTCTCTCTCTCTCTCTCTCCATGAAAAATGGCCAACCAAGCCAATACTTGTACTGTTACAAAATAAAGAATCATTGTCATTGTCATTCTTTCTTTCTCTCTCTCTCTCTCTCTCTCTCTCTCTCTCTCTCTCTCTCTCTCTCCATGAAAAATGGCCAACCAAGCCAATACTTGTACCGTTACAAAATAAAGAATCACTGTCGTTGTCACTATCATTGTCATTTCTCTCTCTCTCTCTCTCTCTCCCTCTCTCTCCTCTCTCTCTCTCTCTCTCTCTCTCCATGAAATATGGCCAACCAAGCCAATACTTGTACTGTTACAAAATAAAGAATCATTGTCGTTGTCACTGTCACTGTCATCTCTCTCTCTCTCTCTCTCTCTCTCTCTCTCTCTCTCTCTCTCTCTCTCTCTCTCTCTCTCCATATCATGGCTCGCTCTTCGTTCGGCAGTTGACATCTGTAGTTACATTCTCAGCTGTGTGTACAAGAGTGTAATGCAGAGAGAGAGAGAGAGAGAGAGAGAGGAGAGAGAGAGAGAGAGAGAGAGAGAAGAGAGGACAGAGAGAGAGAGAGAGAGAGAAAGTACGCATGCGTGGGTGTGTGCATACTGCGTGAGGGTGTGCGCGCATGCGCGCGCGAGTGTGCGTGCGTGCGTGTGTGTGTGTGTGTGTGTGTGTGCGCGTGCGTGTGTATCAAAATGTTTCGTTTTACGTTACGTTTTCTTGTTAAGAATGTCGCAGTGACGGTGAGTACGATCATCTATTTATAATACACCATACGTCCAGACTGCAATTCAGATCAGCGCACTGGTTTTTAAAAAAAAGTCAAATATTCTCATGCAGAGCAAAAGTCTACAACTTGGTATATAACATATGAACAAATTCTCTTTCAACCTGAATTACAGTCCAAACTGCCTTAACCCCTGGGCGAGAGAAAATACGCGCGTGTGTGTTGTGTGGGGGGGGGGGGGGGGGGGGGGGGGGGGGGGGGGGGGGGGGGGGGGGAGGGAAAGGGGGAGGGGGCAGAGGAAGAAGAAGCGGTCTGGAGGGAAGGAGAGGGAACGGGGGAGGGGGGTGAATTTAACCGCGGACTATAATTAAAACAAGATGCAAAGCATATAAACGCACTCCCAGTGTATCTTGAATACAAGTACTTTCCGAGATATCATATTCCATACAGAAGAAAAACCGTTTTGGGCCGTTATAACCGTTAGTAACGGCTACTCTGGTAAAACAAAACATCGGGCATCATCCGTGACCCACAGTGAACATACCTACAAAGTTTCAGAAAGACCAGCCCAGAAGTTTTGTCTGGAGCGCGTGGAACACATTTTGACCACGGACAGACACACAGACAGACACACAGATAGACAGCATTTCTTCGTTCCCATTGTAAAGTTCTATAAGAACTGGGAGTACAAAAACTGAATCATCTGTCGTCGATGAATGAGAAAGCTGTGATGCTTGTTCGTCCTTCAAAGAAAATGTGTTGGAGGAGGGCAACAAACACCGCCGATCTGACAGTACATTTGACTACACTGACAATACTGCCGCTACGTAAATGCCACCAGATCTACCCCTCATACTAACTGCGCGACCAGATTTCCGGGGGATGGGGATGGACGGCGGGGGAGGGGGAGGGGGGGGGGTTACGCAACCGACAGTCTCTTGTTCTTCAAACCAAAACATCTGGCCGGAACACCTGACGCATGCTACTTTAGAATTCGTAAACGTCCGGCTTTCAAAACATTGCGGAGAGGTTGAAGACGTTCACCGCGAATGGTTTCACAGACTGGAATCAGGATCTGCAGTCTGTCAAAGCATGTTACCGTGTGTGAGTCCTCCAAGGTAACAGCTGAAGCATGCACAGACATGACGTATGGAGAGGAGACGGGCAAGCCCAACTTTCCCCAAACGCACACCAAAATACTGTCAGAGGACTTCGGAACAAAACTACAACTAGAAAGGCAGTTGGGAGAACGCAGACCCCAACCAAGGTCGAACGGATCCGGGATCCACCTTTTGATTGAAATCCGCACCAATGGTACAGGGGGAGGGGGATAGAGGGGAGGGGGGGGGGGGGGGGGGGGGGGGGGGGGGGGGGGGGGGGGGGGGGGGGGGGGGGGGGCGGGGAGTGTGTTTTAGGTGCGACACAAGGGGGAAGACTAAGGTAGGTTTGAATTTTCCTTTTTTTTTCTTTTCCTTTTTTTTTTTTTAAACTTCACCAAACAAGTCAGTTCATGAGGAAAAAAAAACAAAGAAATCACCCCAAGGGAGTAAAAGAGGTAAGGGTTGAAAGGGTTATGTCCCGCGTATTCCCACCCCCCCCACACCCCCCCCCCCCCTTACAGGATAAGAAAAAAAAAGAAAAAAAAAAAACACACATTAAGGTATACACCATCACGTAATTTTCTTAAATTCTCAATTTAAATCCCCATTTCCCCCTGGTAAAGGGGCTTCACAATTTGAATCAGCGACATTTTTTTTACGTCAGGACGGATCGCTCCCCCTTTGTCCACCACAACGGTCCCACCAAATCGCGCCACGTCAATCACTGTTCCTCTTTCACAAGTCACAATCCATACTCCGACAAAAGTTCTGGGGTTTCAACGTGAGTGACTCTTTCACAGACCAAGCCCCCACCGGCCAACCAACCACGCCCCC
>CM031619.1:30335146-30345052 GCA_018398815.1 Conus ventricosus | reverse complement strand
AATTGCTTTTGACTATTTAAAGCCCTCGTATCCTGAGTCCAAGTACTTTACAAGATACAACAGTTTTTTATAGATACCCTACTGAAGACACTATAAAACATGGAAAACCGAATGGCAAAGGGGGCATGCGGGAGGGTTATGACACGCCCGTTCCCCTAAAGATTCGCCTTTGCATTCAATTATAACAAAAGGTTTTAGGAAGATGAAGGATGAAATTATCTGGAAAGGTGATAAAGGGTTTTGGGGGGTTAAGGTCAAAAATGTACAGTATTTGGGCCAGGAGAAAATCATTAAGAAAGCAAAGGGAATATTCGCAGTGTGTGCGTCAAACATATCACATGACAACTAAAAAGAGCATTTTTTGGCAAAAAGCTTTTCATCATGACAACGAAAACTCGATCTAATCTACATGAGTCAACACAAACAGTTGAACAAAGAAGTCTTAATAGAAAAAAACACAAAAGAGTATTTGTTAATCCAAGTTTTATAGCAATCGGCCTGGAAAACCGAAAATTTAAATTTAAGGGGAACTGTCCCCGGGCGGGATTATCGCAGTTTTTTCCCTTCCAAAAGTTTTTGAGGGCTGGTTTTTTTGTTGTGTCATTTCTCGAAAATAATACCGGGGGGATTCTTTTTAAAATTTTTTTTTTTTTAAAAAGGTAAACCTCCAAAGGGATCAGTTGCCCTGATGGGGTGCCCCCCTTCTTCCCCCCGGTAAATAAAGGTCCCTTTACTTTCAATCCAAAGGGTAATAGTTTGCGGGGAAAAAGCCTCCTTAGAAACATTTATTTTTTTTCTTTTGTTTGTTTTTATGGTTTTACCCCTTTTAAAAATTCTTCATTATTCTTTGCGCGAAAAATGAGGGCAGTTTTTCTAACCCTTTCTTTTTGCGGGGAGTTGTCAAAAAGCTCTCTGGATACGGGTAGGAGAAAAGCTTTGGGCTAATTTTTGTTAAATTTTTAAAAACAAAAGCCTTGACTTGAACCCCTGGAATGCCTTTTTAAGGGTAATTATGTTTTAACAATAATTGATTCATTTGGCCCTTTTAAAATTCTTTCCATCATCGACTTAAATCATGCGAGGGAGTTGTGGCCCCTCTTTGGTTTAAATCAGTTGTTAGCGACAGAAACAGCAAAGCACTCTTTTGTGTTAAGGGTCCGCATCTTTTTCTTAAAGCCATGTCAATGACGTGAGTGCGTACTTAAATTTTTTGTCTAATCCTACAGGGGGGTAAAATAGAAGATCCATTTGATGAGTGTTTTTTTGGGTTGTATTGAAAAAGTGTGGTCTCTGTATTCGCTGGGGCAGGTAAAAAAATTTGCAAATGCTTTTTAGATAACCATTTTTTGCTTTTTTGTTCACGGGACACCGCGTTTGGGGCTTAGCTTTTTAATTGCCGGTTTCCCCTTTCCCAAATACCCTTTGGGGAATAAGATTTTGTTATTTTTTATTCACCCAAATTTTAGTGCAAAAAAAATACACAACGGTCTTCCAACGACAATAACCCGATTTCTTGCTTTTTTGTTTTCTGAGGGTTGAAAAAGTCACTGAATTTGGGGGGGGAAATGTCTGGACTGGTTTCCCCTGTTCAGAAATATTTTTTTAAATTGCTTGATCAAACTCTTTAAATGGGTAACCCGCATCCCCCTGTCTTTTCGTGTGTCATTAAAAAACTAATGCTCAAGCTCTGCCTTTTTCATAGGGGTCTTGTGCAGCTGCTAGTTCTCCCTAGCTTTGTTATGTCTTTTTCTCCGCCGTCTTCCCCGTTTACTAAAAACAAAAAACTGCCCCTAAAAACAAGCGATTCACCCCAGCGGCCTATCATTATTGCGAGTGAAGCCCTTTTTTTTTAAAAATATTTTTTTTTACTTTTTTTATTCTCTGGAATTATTCCTTGCTTAACTAAAAAATTTTTTTGGCAACCGAAGCTGAATGATAGCAATCACTTTCTGAACCCCCAAAATCTAGTTTGCCCAAGATTGTGGTTTAATTTTAAAAGGTTTTTACCAAGCATTGGTTCCCAACTTAGCCCTCCAATAAAGCAGAATGGTTTTACAAAGGTTAGCAACAGTTTTTTAGGCTCATTTTTTAAAAAAAAATAAATTTTAATTTAATAAAAAAAAATGAACAGTGTATCTCCCACAGCTACAAAGGCAGCCTAAAACCCTTCCCGAAACTTATGAATGACCAAGTTGAGATCAAGCAATTGCCCCAAAAAAGGGGGCTGTATTCTTTTGCAGCATGCGGAAAAAAAAAAACGTTTTCCCCGGAACTGAATTCAGCATTGAACGATTCAAAAAGTGCCCCCGAAGCTTTTAAAAGTACTACATTTGAAGGGAGTGGGGTTAGAATGGTGAAAAGTGTGGGGCAAAGGTTTTTGTTTGTACACAAATAGTCATGATTTGCCCCCATTGTTTTTGAAAAAAGATCTTTCGTATATTTCCGCAAGATCCAGTTTTTTAAAAAAGCATTAGAGTCTCTAGGGTATTTTACTATTTGATTTGGAACATTTTTATCGCCATTAATCATGGGATTAATAACTTTTTTCATAGATTTTATTTCCCTTCAAAATGAACGATTGGAAAATCGCAGAACCCGAAAAAACTGAACAGGGGGAGAAAGTAACCAAGCCAGAAAATCATCAGAAAACACTGAACCAGGGGGAGACCATTAAAATCCTGGGCGTGTTGAAGCAGGAAAAAAATTAGCAGAGTGGAACAGACAAAAAAATATTATTGTTACAGCATATGAAAAACATAAACCCGCAGGGCGCCAGAACAGTTGATTCATGCCAGCTTAAAAACTCCATGGTGATACAAGGCCCAAAGTCTTCATGGAATATTGAACTTAAACTGTTGCCATTTTTGCGCCTTTGCTTGCTGTGGGGGGCAGTTTTTATGGCTATAAAATATATAACACAATGCAACAGAAACGAAAGAATTAAAACGAACCTGAACCGTTAATACAGAAAAGACAACTGCACGCCAAAACCGCCAATAACAAAGCATTTCATTTTGATCCATTTTTATAATGTGAATAATATTTTAAATTTTTTTATAAAATAGATTTCATGGCGTATTATAAAATGATGAAAGTCAATAATCTAAAGACATGGAGTCTATAAAAGACATTACATAGACCGAATAGTATCAATGCGGTTGCTTCGGATGTAAAACCTTCCTTAGATTTATGCAAGAGAACGCTGAGCAAGACATCCTCAACGATGACGCGTTTTTGAGGCGTAGTGTGTAATATCTTAGACATTTACTATTTAAGATAAAAACATAGCTGTATTTTTTTGATAAATTAGATGATAACTTAATTTAAGAGCTTGGTTATACTTAGAGTATTACTTAGTTATGATCTTAAGGTTAAACTTAGGTAAGGAATCGTGAGGATGACTAGGGGTGGACTTAAAGATGACTTAAGTAAGATTGTAAATGACTTGAGATGACTTGTGAAATAATTGAGGATGACTTGTGAATGTCTTGGGATTGACTTAGTAAGATACTTGTGGAATAACTTAAGGATGATCTTTGTGAATGATTGAGGATAACTTGTAAATGACTTGAGCGGAGGACTTGTGAATGAACCTTGAAGGATCGACTTGTGGAATGACTTGTGGATGACTTAAGTGTGCTGTGCGTGGGTCGTGGGGGTGGGGAGACGTGCGTTGCGTGGGGTGGGGGTGGGGAAGGTCGTGCGTGCGTGGGGTGGGGTGGGGGAGACGTGCGTGGTTGGGGTGGGGGTGGGGAGGGACGTGCGGCGTGGGGTAGCGGGGTGCGCAGGAGTTACCTCCCTTAGTGTCCGCACATAACAAGTACAGGAGTAGACCGTAGCCCTATTGCTATATAATAGGCGTGCTCCGCATGAACGGTTATTTATAGCCAAACGGATTTTTCCGCAAGCCCTCTTGCTACTATAAATAGGCGTTTCAACGCATGAAGGTTATTTATAGCAAAACGGATTTTACCGCATGCAGGCGGCCTTACTTGCTACTATAAATAGGCGTTCTCCGCATGACGGTTATTTATAGTAGCTAGCAGTCGCAAGGCTTATTATTATTTTTTTCCTGCAGGTCATCTTGCCACGATAAATAAGGCGTTCACAGCATGAACGGCTCTACTATTTATAGTAGCAGTCAGCAAGGCTAACTTCACCGCAGGTTGCCTCCCACAACATAGAGTTTCATTCATCCTTTCCTTCTGCACAAAAAAAGTTTTATCCACACCCTCCTCTTTTTTTATCGGGCTTGGGACCGGCTCATGGGCAGAGTTAGTTGGGGTTTTTTTTTTAAAAAAATACTTGCTTTGCAGAGCTTTTTTTGTCGGCTTCTTAATTCACCAGTTGTACACCTGTCGCTGATACACTGGAGCTTTTTGTAAGAATAGTGGAGCTCACCTCTACCAACCCGTTCTGTTAAGTGTACTAAAGAGAACTTGGTCTAATTTTGCCAGAAGTTTCGAAACTCATTCATTTTGCTGCGAGTACTTTGCAATCAGACTTCGTTTAGCAACAAAATCATTAATGCCAATGATTAAGGGTATGAAATTTGGGCAATAATAAAATGTTTCTTTTGAAAGCGGCTCAGTTTTCTTGGCCTATGAGTCATCAATTTCATGTGCGTTCGTTAAAAATGAACGCATGTATCAGTTGGTTTTGATATTTGATGAAACAGTGTTTGCGCCTTTTCAAGCGCAGTGACCCTAATCAGAGCATGATGGATAGTTTTTTCTTTCGCCAAGAAGTTTTAGTATAAGATGCACACTTTGTAAAAATGGAATCATTCGTCAACAGTCGAAGATTATCAAAGCCATCAACATCTCTCTTTCAGTAATTGTGCCAATCTTTTTCTAAATCTTTTGTGAAAACCCAAAAAGCTTTCACAGGTAAGCTGTGTAGTTCTCTATGAGTTAGTTCTCGGTTTTTTTCACCCCACCTTCTAAAAACGCAATACTGCTCTTTGGTTACAAGGTTAAAAAACAGCGCTCACCTAATTGTCTTTTGTTTAGATACTCATCATAAGCTTGTAGTTGGCATATGTTCCTCATAACAAAAGTTGCTCCTCTGTAAACCAAAAGCACGTCCGTCTCATTAGGTGCCATGGCTAAAATGGCGGATCTTGCCAGCGTAGTAGTGTTGACGTGGAGTGTCACGGGGACAATCTAGAATATCGTGAACATTGCTGATGTAATAAATGGGCTAGTGGCCCGAGGCGCACTTGGCCAGGTAAGAGACAAACGCAGTAAGCTCGCGAGGCTGGTTTATTGATTTTTTTGGTCGTCGCTACTTAGGGAAGGACACACAGTGTGCAAAACGAGCCGCTCGGCTGCGCTGTGTTCTATGTGTGTGGTGTGCGTGCGTGCGTGCGTGCGTGCATGTGCGGCCGCGCGTGTGTGTATGTCTGTGTTTGGGATGTGCGTGTGCGCGCGGGTTTTTGTGAACGGCAGAACAGTATGTTATGGCTCCGTGTCTATCAGAAAAATTTCCACAGGCAACCTTCGCCAACAGTTTGGTGACTGTCTCTGCAAAAGGAGGTGTATTGGAAAAATGAATGTTCTGCGCGAAATGATGCTATTGATAATGATTCAGAAAAAACGCGGAAAAACTGAATTGAATGTGGCCTAGAGGCGGACTTTTCCCTGTTCTCTCATCCCCTCATCCGTACCGCGCGCTCTCGCGCGCTCGCTCTACTCTCTCTCTATCTCTCTCTCTTACACACACACACAAACACGCATACGCACACTCTATGTGTGAGCGCGCGCAAAGCGTACACGCACGTACGCAGTTAAAAGCCCATTCATCATCAGCTGATTGATTGAAGAGTGGAGCAACCGATCCCTCAATGTCCCTCCCTCCTATCACAACCCCCACCCCCACTCCCCCCCACCCCCCCCCCCCCACCAGCGCGCCTCTACCTACCCCAACCAGCTTTTTACCACCCTTAAAATCCCCTCTCCTCCCTCCCGCTTTCCCTCCTTTTACTCCGCTTCCCTTCTCAATCACCCATTTCCTTCTCCCTCTCTCTCTTCTCTCTCTCTCTCTCTCTCTCTCTCTGTGATGCTGTGTGTTTGGGGTAGCGCTGACGATGAAATATTGGCAGTCCCATCACCTCCCGTCCCGCCCCCCGTCTCTCGGCGCTCCCACCAATTTCGCCCTTTTCTCTTTGATAAAATTCCGAGGCACTACGTACCTAATGCGTGCAGTTCCCAGTGTTTTCACTTCCAATTTGTTTCTAGTCCGTTTTTGGGCTGATGACCCTTTTGCCTTCTTCGTGGTTTACAGGCATCGTGCTGTGCGTATGGGTGTGTGTGTGTGTGGGGGGGGGGGGGGGGGGGATGTTGGAGAGGTGGTGGGTGGGAGGAGGGAGGTCGAAGAGTAAGGAAAGGAAGGGGACGGGGGGGGGGGGGGGGGGGGGTTCGTATGGACTCATCTGGGCGCAGGGGATGGGAATGGGAGTGGGTGGGTGCATATGTGTATGAGCGCCTACGCACGCACGCACGCACACGCGCGCACACACACACACACACACACACACACACACATACACACACAACATATATATATACACACAAACACACACACACACACACACACGTTAAACTCCCTGAAAATCTGCAGTTAATTAGCTCTGATGAAGGAGGGAAAGGCCAAACCTAACCCACCCACCCACCCACCCCTCGCCTTCCAGTGCACACCCACCCACCCCTCGCCTTCCAGCGCACACCCACCCACCCTCGCCTTCCAGCGCACACCCACCCACCCCTCGCCTTCCAGCGCATACCCACCCACACCTCGCCTTCCAGCGCACACCCACCCACCCCTCGCCTTCCAACGCACACCCACCCACCCCTCGCCTTCAAACGCACCCCCACCCACCCCTCGCCTTCCAGTGCACACCCACCCACCCCTCGCCTTCAAACGCACACCCACCAGCCCCTCGCCTTCCAACGCACACCCACCCACCCCTCGCCTTCCAGTGCACACCCCTCGCCTTCCAGTGCACACCCACCCACCCCTCGCCTTCCAGTACACACCCACCCACACCTCGCCTTCCAGCGCACACCCACCCACTACTCGCCTTCCAGTGCACACCCACTAACCAACCCCTCGCCTTCCAGTGCACACACACCCACCCACCCCTCGCCTTCCAGTGCACACCCACCATCCCTCACCTTCCAGTGCACACCCACCCACCCCTCGCCTTCCAGTGCACACCCACCCACACCTCGCCTTCCAGCGCACACCCACCCACCCCTCGCCTTCCAGTGCACACCCACCCACCCACCCCTCGCCTTCCAGTGCACACCCCTCGCCTTCCAGTGCACACCCACCCACACCTCGCCTTCCAGTGCACACCCACCCACCCCTCGCCTTCCAGTGCACACCCACCCACCCCTCGCCTTCCAGCGCACACCCACCCACACCTCGCCTTCCAGCGCACACCCACCCACCCCTCACCTTCCAGCGCACACCCACCCCTCGCCTTCCAGCGCACACCCCTCGCCTTCCAGTGCACACCCCTCGCCTTCCAGTGCACACCCACCCACCCCTCGCCTTCCAGCGCACACCCACCCTCGCCTTCCAGTGCACACCCCTCGCCTTCCAGCACACACCCCTCGCCTTCCAGTGCACACCCACCCACCCTCGCCTTCCAGTGCACACCCACCCACCCCTCGCCTTCCAGTGCACACCCACCCACACCTCGCCTTCCAGCGCACACCCACCCACCCCTCGCCTTCCAGCGCACACCCACCCCTCGCCTTCCAGCGCACACCCCTCGCCTTCCAGTGCACACCCCTCGCCTTCCAGTGCACACCCACCCACCCTCGCCTTCCAGTGCACACCCACCCACCCCTCCCCTTCCAGTGCACACCCACCCAACCCTCGCCTTCCAGTGCACACCCACCCACCCTCGCCTTCCAGCGCACACCCACCCACAACCTCACCTTCCAGCGCACGCACACCCACTCCTCGCCTTCCAGCGCACACCCACCCCTCGCCTTCCAGCGCACACCCCTCGCCTTCCAGTGCACACCCCTCGCCTTCCAGTGCACACCCAAACACCCCTCGCCTTCCAGTGCACCCACCCACCCCTCGCCTTCCAGTGCACATCCACCCACCCCTCGCTTTCCAGTGCACACCCACCCACCCCTCGCCTTCCAGTGCACACCCACCCACCCCTCGCCTTTCAGTGCACACCCACCCACCCCTCGCCTTCCAGTGCACACCCACCCACCCCTCGCCTTCCAGTGCACCCCACCCACCCACCCCTCGTCTTCCAGTGACACACCCACCCACCCCTCGCCATCCAGTGCACACCCACCCACCCCTCGCCTTCCAGTGCACACCCACCCACCCCTCGCCTTCCAGTGCACACCCACCCACCCGTCGCCTTCCAGTGCACACCCACCCACCCCTCGCCATCCAGTGCACACCCACCCACCCACCCCTCGCCTTCCAGCGCACACCCACCCACCCCTCGCCTTCCAGTGCAGACCCACCCACCCACCCCTCGCCTTCCAGCGCACACCCACCCACCCCTCGCCTTCCAGTGCACACCCACCCACCCCTCGCCTTCCAGCGCACACCCACCCACCCCTCGCCTTCCAGCGAACACTCACCCCTCGCCTTCCAGCGCACACCCCTCGCCTTCCAGTGCACACCCACCCACCCCTCGCCTTCCAGTGCACACCCACCCACCCCTCGCCATCCAGTGCACACCCACCCACCCCTCGCCTTCCAGTGCACACCCACCCACCCCTCGCCTTCCAGTGCACACCCACCCACCCCTCGTCGTCCAGTGCACACCCACCCACCCCTCGCCGTCCAGTGCACACCCACCCACACCTCGCCTTCCAGTGCACACCCACCCTCACCTCGCCTTCCAGTGCACACCCACCCACCCCTGGCCATCCAGTGCACACCCACCCACCCCTCGCCTTCCAGTGCACACCCACTTACCCCTCGCCTTCCAGTGCACACCCACCCACCTCTCGCCTTCCAGTGCACACCCATCCACCCCTCGCAATCCAGTGCACACCCACCCACCCCTCGCCTTCCAGTGCACACCCACCCACCCCTCGCCTTCCAGTGCACACCCACCCACCCACCCCTCGCCTTCCAGTGCACACCCACCAACCCCTCGCCTTCCAGTGCACACCCACCCACCCCTCGCCTTCCAGCGCACACCCACTCACCCACCCCTCGCCTTCCAGCGCACACCCACCCACCCACCCCTCGCCTTCCAGTGCACACCCACCCACCCCTGGCCTTCCAGCGCACACCCACCCCCCCACCCTTCGCCTTCCAGTTCACACCCACCCACCCCTCGCCTTCCAGCGCACACCCACCCACCCACCCCTCGCCTTCAAGCGCACACCCACCCACCCACCCCTCCCCTTCCAGTGCACACCACCCACCCATGCCTCGCCTTCCAGTGCACACCCACTCACCCCTCGCCTTCCAGTGCACACCCACCCACCCACCCCTCGCCTTCCAATGCACACCCACCCTCCCCTCGCCTTCCAGTGCACACCCACCCACCCCTTGCCTTCCAGCGCACACCCACCCCACCCTCGTCTTCCAGTGCACACCCACCCACCAACGCCTCGCCTTCCAGTGCACACCCACCCACGCCTCGCCTTCCAGCGCACACCCACCCACCCCTCCCCTTCCAGCGCACACCCATCCACCCCTCACCTTCCAGCGCACACCCACCCACCCCTCGCCTTCCAGCGCACACCCACCCACCCCTCGCCTTCAAGCGCACACCCACCTACCCCTCGCCTTCCAGTCCACACCCACCTACCCACCCCTCGCCTTCCAGTGCACACCCACCACCCCTCGCCTTCCAGTGGACACCCACCCACCCAGTCCTCACCTTCAAGTGCACACCCACCCACC
>CM031619.1:30317646-30327646 GCA_018398815.1 Conus ventricosus | reverse complement strand
TGTAAGGCTATCACAACGTTTGGCAGCGACTGGTTCCACCACTGATCGGCGCCGAACGGGCCAACCTCGTGTTACCACACCAGCGCAAGATCGATACATTCGACAGCTTCATCTTCGTAATCGATTCCTTACAGCAGCAGAAACATGTCGCCAGGTGGTTGGTCGACGGGGTCCAGTGTCTGGACAAACCGTTCGACGTCGATTGCAAGAATCAGGGCTCAATGCAAGACGCCCTCATGTTGGCCCAGTCCTCACCCGTAGACACCGTCAGCAACGCCTGCAGTGGGCCAACCAGCATCTGCCATGGACACGACGTCAGTGGAGAGCTGTGCTGTTCTCTGACGAAAGTCGCTTCGCGTTATCTCATGCTGACGGGAGAATGAGAGTCTGGAGGCGTGTCGGGGAACGCTACGCCAACTGCTGCGTGTTTGAAGCCGATAGATGGGGAGGGGGCAGTCTGATGGTTTGGGGGGCATTCAGTCATGACTACCGGACACCTCTGTACTTTTTTGACAACCATGTGAATGCCAACACGTACCAGCAGGTGTGCAAACCACTGCCCACGGTTTGGCCAGCCCCCGGACTGCAGTTCTTCCAGCATGATAATGCACGCCCCCACACCAAAAAGGGCCACCGCTCCGTTTCCCCAGGGGAACACATTCCCGGTTCCCCGGCCATCTTGCCCCCCGACGGCCCCCTTGAACACTTGGGGATGGCTGGAGCGTCTTGGGGCCGGGAAGACCCCACAGACTCTGTTTTTTGGGGCGCCATGACCGAGGGTGTTCAGGGTCAAAATTCAACACAACCAAAGTGGGTCCTCCCCGCCCACTTCAATGGACATAAGCCAAAGCAGAATCTTGGCGCACAAAGAGGGCTCCAGCTTTCCCATCGGCCAATTTTAAGCACAGCAAGGAGACAGCAGACATTAGGGGCGGACCGACAGGCCCGGGTGGGTTTGGTCGACCCCGGACGCCGCCCAACTCATCGGGCCAATTTAGTGCCCAGTGCCACGGCAAGCCACACGGCGCCAGTTAAGTAGGAAAGGGGGGGAAGGTATGCGGGGTGGGGTAAAAAACTAGTAATAAATTTAAAGACCAATTGACCACCCAAGAGAAAAAGGCGTTAGCATGAGGGCATTTTTTTAACACCCCAAGGGAATTTAGAAATAACTTCGGATGGGGGTAAAAATATGCCAAGGGAAACCCCCTTTTTTTGGGACAATGGGGAAAACGGCATGGGAAAGGGATTTTGAGAGGAGGACGGGGGGAACGGGGGGGAAACGAACGAGAGACGAGAGAGAGGGGTTTGAGTGTAATCTCTGAGGAGAGAAAAGCAGAGAGATGAGGGAGGAGAGAAAGAACAAGTTGAAGATTAGCAGGATATCTGCAAGGAAGGACTGGGGAAAATGGGGAAGAGAGAGTGAAAACTAAGGGAAAAAAGGAAAAAAAAAAAAGAAAAGAAAAGCAACCATGCCCCATTTGAAAGAGCAGCAGAAAGAGAGAGAGAGAGGTGCAATGTTAACGGGAAAAGAAAAAAAAGAGAACAGATCGATTTTTGATATCACTTTTCTATCTGAACGGGGGTTCGACCTCATACTTGGCCGCGCCACTTCATGGGCATCCAACCTGCCAAACCCCAGCAGTCCAGCCGACCGGTTGCCGCAGTCCAGCTTGACCGTGCAAGCAGACCAACCAGTGCCAGCAGTTGTGTCGTTTTGGAAAGGACGTAAAAAAAAAAAAAAAAGGGAAAAGAAAAAGACAGGATTCGTAAATAGTTAAATCACCGGGCCCAGGTAAAAGTAAAATCAATTTATACTGGGTTATTAATGATGTTTGATAAATATTTTTGTGAATTCGGAAAAGGGAGAGAATTTTTATTTTGTTTTTCCCTTTGAAAGGGGGTTTTTTGTTCTATGCATGTGTATAAATTTAAATTTTACTAGGGGTTTAGTGAGAATGAAATAATAGAAGGGAATCGAAGCAAGTGTGATGGTTTGGGCTGTGCGCTAGTCCTTCCTCCACTGACATCCCCCGGGGTTTGCAATTTTTTGGGGGCCCTGCCAGGATATTGGGGCCCTTTTTATTATAATTTTTCAATTTCTCGAGAGGAAGGGGTGGGATTAAAGTATTTAATCCAAGAAAAGGGGTTTTTCGAAAATTTCCCAAAAATTTTTAAATCTAGGCTTGGCATTGCTTCCAAATATTAAACTGGGCTTGGCATTTCACCCCCAGAGTACTTTTTTCGCACAGATTCCCATAATTCCTCCATAGTTGGTAGGCGCGGGCGCTTTTAAAAACTAACTACGTTGTCCCAACAAAAATTTTCATTTAAATGTGCTAAACGCACTCTGTCGGAAAAACCCTTTTTCTGTCGTGTTTTAAAAACTTTTTCAAAAAAAAAAAAAAAAGGGAAATATAATGGCGGAAAAAAAGAAAAACCCCTTGAAAAAACCTTGTGAGCGCGCCCTGACTAGTTACTCAGGGAAAAGAGTTGCTGCAACGGAAAAAACCCAACAGAAAGGAAAAAAATGAGCGAGCAGAAAGACCCGGGGCGCAGTAAGAAAGAAGAAAAAGAAAGATTAAGGATTCAGGCTAATCAGGGGCGCAGGGAAAAAGAAAAAAATAAGGGAAACGCAGGAAAAAAAAAGATTAAAAAATAGGGGAAAAACCCGGAAAAAAGAAAAAAAAAGCAGGAACAGAAAGATTTAAAGGGTTTAATTAGGTTAAGAAAGTGAGGAACAAAGGGAACCCCCCCAGGTGGGGAATTTCCGTGACTCTGGCGCAGTTACGCCCCCCCGACCCAAGTTGCAAAATTTCTGAAGGAACCCATCGATTGATGAACATCACTTTCGAAACGTTTTGGACCCATCAGGGTTGGTTTGAAGATGGGGGTCTTTTTTTTAGCGTTACTGAGGGGAAGGGGAAAAGATTTTTTACTGCGTTACCCCAGAACAAAATTTTGATTTCGGGGGCTGTGAAGGAAAGTTGATAAAGGAAATTTACCCCACAGAGGAGGGGGTTTAGGAAAAATTTCGTTCGCTAGTTGCAACAGGGGGAAAATACACTCATTTTTGGGGCACGTTTAGACACTATTTTTATAATGGTTAGGTTTTAGTGGTACGAAAAAGGAGTTTGCTGAATGAAAGAGCTAGTTAGAAAGGGCAGATTTTGTCGGTTGCGGCCCCTGTTAAACCCAAAATTGAAAAGAGCAGCCAGAGAACAGGAGATTGTTGAAGTTCGCAAGGGGATAAGAGGACGTTTGGGGACTAAGGTGCAGGAAAACAGGTGAGGGACAGGTGAAAAGAGTGCAAGGGGATGGGGAGTTTTCGCAAATCGCAAACCCGTGGTGGGGGAGAAGGGAAGGGGAAAGGGGCATAGTGTTTCATTTGTCCAAAAAGGGACATGGGCGAGGGATTGTCGCGGGTTCCAGAAGGCAGACCCTTGCAAAAGGGGGATAAGGGCGTCGGGGAAAAGACCTCAGGGAAACCCAAAAGGGGTTCATCGAAGAGGGTGGGGTGGGCCTTTTGGCACACTGGGCAGCAGTCAGTGTCAGGGGTGGAGGGCACTAGGCTGAGTGGTTTTTACCATGGAAAAAGGGGGGATTTGGGCCCCAGGGTGAAAATGTTACAACATGGGTTTTTCATCGGTGTATTAACAAAACGCTGGTCGAGAAAGGGGATTGACAGGGCAAATCCACCTGTCCAAACGATGGGACTGTAGGGAGTTTCCATTTTTCTAAATAGAAGTACGTACCCCTTACTTTTCAGGCGAGTTGCTGCGTTGGGGGAGAAACCCCCTTTATGATTTGATCATTGAAAAAATTTCCCGGCAAGGACCAGGGGTCCGAGTTTTTGCTGCTACAGGGCAGCATTCAGACACGGGGCAAGAAGGGGGAAAAGGTGATAAAACCCTTAGTCTTCCCGCAAGGATCAGGGTAGAGGTCGCCTGATGAGTTTTGGGCAGCCGGAACAAGACCCCGCTCGGAAGTTTGGGGTTGGCAAAGGGGGAGAGAAACAGAGGTTAAGGAGGTGAGACAGAATTTCTTGTGAAGGGGGGGCTGTTGTACCGAGTGTTCACAAGGAAACGGAAGGGACCACTCAGTTGGAGGACCAGCATGTTATGTGACACTTTATGTCAGGGCATGAGTCGCTCATGGGGGGTCAACTCGGCACCAGCAAAACGGCTGACCCAAACTTTGATGACTTTCATGGCCAGGAGCAATGGCAGACAAAAAGCGTTTTCTGCATGTCATGTACGTGTGTCAAAGGTCAGCCACAAGGGGGGTGAAGAGGAAGGCGCCTCTTAAACATCCCCCTTTAATTGACACACCATTCAAGAGGGTGGCTATCGATCTGATTGGCCCAATCGCGCCCTGTTCCAAAGGTGGGCACAGGTTGAGACATGAAAGGGTTTGCAAGGGAAGGTTTGCAGGGGGTAGGGTCGGTCAGAAAAAGCAATATGACAGGAAGGTGAGGAAGCAATCCCTCACGGTGGAGAGTCAATTCCTGGTACTGCTTCCCAGGGGCACAACAAGCTGCTGATGCATTGGAAAGGACCATTCACCATCACTGAAGAGGTCGGCCCGGGATTTACCGAATTGATGTGAAAGGGAAACCAAAACTTTTCCATGCGAATTTCTCCGCAAATATATTCAGCGTGAGACTCAGCACATAGGCGCAGCACAATCATTGATGAGGTGAAGGAGACCCAGCAAAAGGGGGAATTTTGTTGCCAAGTTTCCAGAAGAGTCATACAGGGATGTGTCACTGTATGAAGGGCTAGACCGTAGGAGTTCCTAGGTTTTGTTGTGGGAGGCGACACAAAGCAGCCAAAAAGGGGGAAAGGTGGAGAAGATGAGAATTCAGAGAGACCAAAGACCAAAACAGAAGTCAGGAGTCTGCTAGTTTTATTGGTTCTAGGGGGAGTTTGTTCCAAACTTCGCAGCAATCACAGTCCTCTCAGTGATTTGGTCAAGGCAGGGAAACCGGGCAGTGTCGAGTGGTCAAAACGCTGCAAAAGCAAGCACTGCAGACGGTTTTGGGAAAGACTAGGTTCCCGTCCCATCCTGAAGCTACCAGAATGTCCAAACCATTTTTGTGCGGACAGATGCATCAGGCGGTGGGATAGGTGCAGTATTGTTGCGGAGCATGAAGGGGTCGAGTTCCCTGTGGGGTATGCTAGCAGGAAGTTGACAAAGTGTGAAGAAGGGTACGCAACGGTGGAGAAGGAGTTTTTTAGCTGTCGTGTGGGCCGTGCAGAAATTTCCACAAATACTTGTATGGGAAAGAGTTCGTGATAGAGACGATCATCAACCACTCAAATTCCTGCAGGAGGCGCAGTTAAAAAACAGCAGAGTGCTGCGTTGGGCAATGGCATTGCAGCCCTACAGGAAATCGAGTGCAGTACATCCCAGGTCGACAGAATGTCGGAGCTGACAATTTAAGGCCGTGTAGTCTAGCAAGCTCAACTCAGAGGAAGTCAGTCATATCCGGGGTGCTTTGTTGATAATATGTGTTGATTACATTATGTTGTTTGGATAGGGGTTTCTTTCCCCAGTTGGCTATGGTTCATAATTTTTGTGTGAGATTTGTTCGTGTAAATGTAGTTATGCTTGAGCATACAGCCCGCTTGTGTAGTGATGCATTATTTGCAATAAGTGAGGATGAAAATTCCTCAGTGAAGTGTCATGGATCGTGATCATATTATTTGTGCTTTTCATAAGAATTGTGAAGAGAAGATGTGCAAATCCGCAGGTAGGGGAATTGCATAAGTGCGCACAGAGGTCGTTATAAAAGAGTTGAAATAACGCAAGAGCGCACGTCAATGATAACTCATTGGGTGGTATCCACTAATGATATATTTATAATTTTTTAAACCGTTGGTTGTAAAGTATTTTTCAAACTTTGCACTGTAGCTGTGGTTCAGCAAATTCGGTTGTTGTCTTTTTTGTACCGTTGTTTTGAGACAATGCGGTGCATAGTCTTTTGCAAGGGGGGAAATGTCACGGTCAAATTCAACACAACCAAAGTGTGGTCCGTCGCCGGCCACTTCAACGGACATAAGTCCAAACGCAGACATCTTGGCGCCACGAAGACGGCTCCATGCGTCTCATCTGGCCAATTTAAGCACAGCAAGGAGACAGCAGACAGTCTGAGTGGCTGGACCGACAGGTCTCGTAGGTTTGGTCAGACGTCGTGACGCCTGCCCAGACTCATCTGGCCAATTTAGAGTGACCAGTGTCCACGAGCTAAGCCACACGGCGCCAGTTTAAATAGGAAAGGGGGGAAGGTAGTGCGTGGTGGGGTGAAATCTAGCTAATCAATTAAATGACCAATTGACCCCCACAGAGAGTAAGGCGTGTAGGCATGACTGGCTGATTTGAACATCCAATGGAATTAGAGGGAGATAACTTCGAGTATCAGGGGTAAAAATACTGACCAATGGTATCGCCCTTTTGGGCAGATCGGAACGGCATAGAAGGGTGTGAGAGTGAGAGAACGGGGAACGAGGGGGAGAACGAAAAGAGAGACAGAGAGAGAGAGGTCTGAGTGTAATCTCTGAGGAGAAAAGCAGAGAGATGAGGGGAGGAGAGAAGGAGAACCAAGTTGAGAGATTAGCAATGAGATAGTCTGCAAGAAGGACTGAGGGAGATTGAGATAGAGAGCTGCTAACTATGAGGAGGAAAGAAAGAAAAAAAAAAAAAAGAAAAGAAAAGCAACCATGCCATTGATAAGAGCAGACTAGAAGAAGAGAGAGAGAGAGTGCAATGCGTTAATGCAGGAGAAAGAAAAGAGAACAATCGATGTTGATAGTCACTGTTCTATCTGAACCGGGGTTTGACCTCATACTTTGGGCCCGCGCCACTCTCATCGGCAGTCCAACCTGACCAACGCCACAGTCCACCTGACCGTGCCAGCAGTCCCCGCTTGAACCGGCAAGCAACACACCAGTGCCACAGTTGTGTCGTGTTTGAAAGTGACAGTGAAAAGAAAAAAAAGGGAAAAGAAAAAGACAGTGAATTCGTGATAGTTTAAAAATCACCTGGCCAGGTAAAGTAGAAATCTATTTATACCCGGGTTTGTTAAGATGTTTTAGATAAATGATTTTTGTGAAGTTCCGGAAAGAGAGAATGTTTTATTTGTTTGGTTCCATATGCATTGATGTTTGGTTCTATGATCATGTGTAGTAAAGTTATAGACTTTACTAGTGTTTGATGTGACGAATGCATGATATATGAATGAGATCGAAAAGCAAGCTGTGAGTGGTTTGGGCTGTGCGCTAGTCCTTCCTCCACTGACATCACCCGAGGTTGACAAGTGGGGTGGACTGCCACAGGCGTTCTTGCACAACCTTGTCTACTCCATGAGGAGGGGCTGCCAAGCGTGCATCGGGCAAATGGCGGACACACTCGGTATAGAGCTCGCGGGCGGACATTTCTCGTCGTGGTGTACTTTTTTACAGGGACCCTAGTGAAGTCACCAGCTAATGTCAGATGAATTCGGCCATTAATGTCAAGAACAGACATTTTGTTTAATTGAAAAATGGATGCGTAATCAAATATGCTTACTTTCATTAAATAATTCTGTACTACCAACGTTGTCTGGGTCTTTTGGCAAGCGGTGCGTTTTTAATGTTGTTCAGTATATTTTCGTTTTTTGTTTATTTATTTACTTATCTCATTATTTATTACTTTATTGATTTGTGATATTTACTTACACGTTTATTTATTTACTCATTTATATATTCATTTATTCGTTCATTCATTCATTCATTTATCTTTCTATTCATTTTTCTACGCTTACCTTTCTTGACAGAACGCTAGCCGCGTCGTCAAGTCCTGTTCTCTCTCCAGAACACCGCCAGCCACGCAGCCCCCTCCCTCCCTCCCTGTCAGCACGCTGAACGGCAGGACCCGAGGACTAAACGACGCCCACCCCCATGACCGAGAAACACAAAAAGTCCCGAGACTAAAAAAAGACCAGTGTCAAAACAACCCCAGCCGATCACAATCCCCCGGTCCCATTCCGACGGATCAGACGGAAAACGTTGACCTCCTTCACAGTATATAAACACACACATCGACGGCTTCCATCACGTTCGGTGGGTGGAGGAAATGGCTTTTGTTGTTGTTGTTGTTGTTGTCGTACCCTCCTGGCTAAAACACTCCAGGGATCATCCAAACAGCCGAAGTACTTGAACACTTAGGTACAAACGCATCAGCTGGGGGGATGACAACATGACGTGTGTGACCGTTTTTGATTACCCCGCCACATGGGCAGCCACACTCCGACTTCGAGGGATTTTGGAGAGTGGTAATGTTATGCTTGGAGCTTGTCACATCTGAAGGCAATCCCCCGCAGAACTATGCAGAGCCTAACAACATTTGGATGTAGCCTTGGTGTTCTAGCCTGTCAACTGGCCTGACACAGCCTAAAGCCAAGGCAGAAACGACTTCTGAGAACCACCTCGTCAGCGGAATCAACTGCGCAATGCTAGGGTCGAGTATTTATTTCCCAGCATTGGTTGTGTTGCGCTTTTGGGTGATGATAATTATAAGCATGACGGCCAAGCAGGAAAGAGTGAGGTCAGAATTAGCAACACGAAACGTGTCGCCACCACGTCAGTGGGGGCAAGGCTCTCGCTTGGGGAAGGTGACTGGGACGGTGAATCACAAACACGACATAATATGTCAATGTGTGTGTGTGTGTGTGTGTGAGAGAGAGAGAGAGAGAGAGAGAGAGAGAGAGAGAGAGAGAGAGAGAGAGAGAGAGAGACAGACAGACAGACAGACAGACAGACAGACAGACAGACTGACAGAGACAGACAGACAGAGACAGACAGAGACAAAGACAGACAAACAAAAGGACAGACAGACAGACATAGACACAGACACAGCAAACAATGGGTTCAATCGTTGAAAAATTGTTGTTTTTTCCCGCAGTTACACACAATGAATAAAAACTTCCTACGAAGAATTTTTTGTTCTTTTTTCTTTCTTTCTTTTTAATACAAGGGCCAACATATCTCTCGCACAGGACTTCGCAATGATCACGCATGCGCTTCTCCCCCCCCCCCCCCCCCCCCCCCCCCCCCCCCCCCCCACCCCACTACTTCCGCTTCCCGTGTGCCCTCCACACAAATATACACACCAGGGGGAGCTTGGAGCCCTAAATCAAAGACCCGACTATTTGTTACGCTTCTTTTTCTTTTTCTTTTTTTCTTTTTTTTCCATTTCTTTTTAATTAAAGCCTCGATCGTGGAAAAGAAGTGTTGGCCTGGAAAATCGCAAAAGATCGTCTTACAAGAGCAATCTCAATTCTGCACAGTCGAAGACTGGTCTATTACTGGTAGATTATTGCCGGTTAGGCGGTGGCCCTGGGTTCGATTCCCATTTCCCAGTCGATGCAGTTACTTTTTTGTTTGCTTGCCTGCTTGCTTGCTTGCTTGCTTGCTTGCTTGCTTGCTTGCTTGCTTGCTTGCCTGGCTGCCTGCTCGGTTTTGATTAAAACTCTGGCAATCGGTTTGCATCTTGGTACACCCATGATGTGAATGTATGTTGTCAATGTGTGCAAAAGTGTGAGTGTGGTGAATAAGCACATGACTGTGTGAGTGTGGTGAAGGAGGAGGAAGGCATTCGTCAAGCACCGCAGAACGTGCAGGAAGCTACGGCGCTGTACTTTCTTCACAGAGAGAGAGGGGGGGGGGGGGGGGGGTCTCTTTGCTGTCTTCTGATCTCGCTGGTGTCCTTGACTTTCATACAAGGTAAGGGAGGAGCGGGGAAGGAGGGGGGGGGGGTTGCACCCAACCTGTCCAGACGGAGCCGACTTTCAAGGCTATGGTGAAGAAAGCATGAGGGTCTTTCTGGCTTTCTGGTGATGCCCAAGATACGACCTGTCCGGTGGAGAGATCCTGTAAGGTGATGACACCCAAGACATTTATTTTTCACATAGCGGCCCCTGCTTTGCAAAGGCAAAGAGAGAGCCTGGGAAGACAAGAGGCGA
>CM031619.1:30305146-30312646 GCA_018398815.1 Conus ventricosus | reverse complement strand
TGTCTACGTGGTTGTGATTGTCTTGTGATTCGTCTGTCTACGTGATTGTGATTGTCTTGTGATTCGTCTGTCTACGTGGTTGTGATTGTCTTGTGATTCGTCTGTCTACGTGGTTGTGATTGTCTTGTGATTCGTCTGTCTACGTGATTGTGATTGTCTTGTGATTCGTCTGCCTACGTGATTGTGATTGTCTTGTGATTCGTTTGTCTACTTTTTTGTTTACGGAGCATTATCAATGATTTTTCAAAGTTGTTTATATTTCCGCCAGCAATCGCCTCACTCTGCAACTAGAACTAACCCTATAAAAGGTGGTGGAGAGTCCAGCCCTGTCATGGCCCACATGGAAACTCCGTGACGTCATCTTCCACATCATCATAGATCATTATTTCATTTTTTTTTTCTACTTACCTAAGTCAATGGCCTTTCCTGCCCTGCTCTCACTGTGATCTCAGTTTCTCTCTACGTCCGAATCCCGGTCGAGTTTGTGTCCAAATCGTCGGCGCTGGCAAGGTCATGAAAGACTGTTGCCGGATGGACGTGATGTGACGGACGTGGACCTCCCAGAGGATGGGAGAGGCTCACTCACCGTGACCTCAGGACCAAGCAGCTGCTGTCGTCAGTGGAGAACTCGGCGCAAGCGGTGTCCTGCGTACGCCGGATCTGAACAGACCAGCCATCCCTGACCACCGTCGTTGAAGTGATTCCGCCGCGGCAGCGCAGTCTCCTCTGGCTGGTTACCTCGTAGCGACCAGAAGTTGACTGCCACTCCCAAAAGACTGCCGGATTTGGGGGCCCCGATAGGACGGACCCGGGTACGGCTGTGTAACGGAGGTGACACCGGGATTTTGCAGCGTGGAAGTAAATGCTGAAGGAGATATTAAAAAAAATAAATAAATAAATAAATACATAAATGAAAAATAAAGAGAAAGGGCCAAAGACAAACCATACCCTGCAGGTTACCCATGCACAACCTCATGGTGATAGTTTCCTGTATGTCAGATTTCACTCGATCGACATCGCGTCAGTTTGTTGTGATGTACTGCGTCGTATCCGTTGTGCCGTTTCTCATCCTGTTCCCTCCCTCCTAGTCTAATCATGCCTGGGTTCCTCCGTGCACACTCAATGTAGTTTTGTCTCCAGTTTTCTGTTGTCTTCTCATTCACGGGTTTTATCACTTCGCGACCAATTTGCCCACCCCTCATCCCAACCCCCTCCACCTCTGCCCTTACTCTCCCCTCTGCGCTTGTCCTTTCCCGTCTTCGTCTGTATCTTCTTTTTCCCTTTAAAACTGTCTTCAGGCTGGTGGTCGTTTTTCTTCTTTCACTGCCATTTCTTGCCTGCCTCCTGGCCTTGTTTGTGTTCTACTTCTTTTTCGTCGAGTCTTCTGCTTCTTCTTTTGGCTTTTCCTTCCCTCTTTCTTATTCTCCTCCTTTTCGTTCTCTTCCTCCCTCATCTGCTCATCTTCCTAATCCCCCTTCCTCTCCGTCTCTTGTTTCTTCTCCATCTCGTTTCCTTTTTTTTCTCTCCGCCTTTTCTTTATACTCTTCTGTTTTCTCCATCTCTTTCTCCTGCTCCTCCTCCTCCTCCGCCTCTTCAGTCTTCCCCAAGTCTTCTTCTTCCTGCTCCTTTCTCATCCTCCACCTCTTCCCTCTTCTCCGTCTCCACTTATTCTTCACCTTCTCCTTCTCCACCTCTTCTTCTTCCTGCACATCCTCCACATTTTCATTCTTCTCCGCCTCTTCTTCCTTCTCCTTCTCCACCTCTTCTTTGTCCTGCTCCTCCTCCATATTTTCATTCTTCTCCGCCTCTTCTTCCTTCTCCTTCTCCACCTCTTCTTTGTCCTGCTCCTCCTCCATATTTTCATTCTTCTCCGCCTCTTCTTCCATTTCCTTATCCATCTCTTCCTTTCTCTCCACCTGGTTTTTTTTTTCCTTCCTGCCTCTTCTCCTCCTCCATCTCTTCCTTCTCCTCTATCTCTTCCTTCTCCTCCATCTCTTCTCGCTCCTCCACCTTTTCTTGCATCTGTTCCTCCTTCTCTCCACTCCACCTCTTCCTTCTTTTCCATTTCTTCTTCTTCCTGCTCCTTCTTCTTCTCCACCTCTTCCTTCTTTCCATTTCTTCTTCTTCCTGCTCCTTCTTCTTCTCCACCTCTTCCTTCTTTTCCATTTCTTCTTCTTCCTGCTCCTTCTTCTTCTCCACCTCTTCCTTCTTTTCCATTTCTTCTTCTTCCTGCTCCTCCTTTTTCTCCACCTCTTCCTTCTTTTCCATTTCTTTTTTCCTATTCCTCTTTCTCCTCCACCTCTTCCTTCTTTTCCATTTCATTTTCTTCCTGCTCCTCTTTCTCCTCCACCTCTTCCTTCTTTTCCATTTCTTCTTCTTCTACTCCTCTCTTCTCTACCCCTTCCTTCTTCATCTTTTCTTCCTTTTGCTCCCTCGCCTACACCTCTTCCTTCTCCTCCGCCTCTTCCTTCTCCTCCTCCTTTCCAACCTCTTCTTCCCTCTGCTCCTCCATCTCCACTTCTTCTGTTTTTTCTCCCCACCTCTTCTTCCCATCTACTTCTTCCTCATTCTTCTCCACCTCTTTCTTCTATCCACTTTTCTTATTTCTGCTCCTCTGTCTTCTCCATCTCTTCCTTCCCCACCTCCTCTTCTTTCTGCTTCTCCTTTCCCTCCTCCAACATCGCCATCGTCGTCGTCTCCTACTCCTCCTCCTATTCCTTCCTCTCCCCTTTCTTCTCCTCCTCTTTCCGTCTTAAACTTCTCCCTTTTTTTCCCCTTCTCTTTCTCTTCTCTTCTAAGGTCCTTCCTTCCTTCTTCTTTCCCTCCATTCTCCTCGTCCTTCTGCTCCCCATCCTCCTCTTCCCATCGTCTTTTTGGTTCTCTTCCTCTTCTTTCTCCTCCTTCCTTGTCCACCTCTTCCTTCTCCCCTTTCTTTTCCTTCTTCTCCCCTTTCCCTTCCTTCTTCTCCTCTTTCCCTTCCTTCTTCTCCCCTTTCCCTTCCTTCTTCCCCCTTCTCTTCCTTCTCCCCCCTTTCTCTTCCTTCTCCCCTTTCTCTTCCTTCTCCACTTTCCCTTCCCTCTTCTCCCCTTTCTCTTCCTTCTCCCACTTTCCCTTCCCTCTCTCCCCTTTCCCTTCCTTCTTCCCCCTTTCTCTTCCTTCTTCCCCCCTTTCTCTTCCTTCTTCCCCCCTTTCTCTTCCTTCTCCCCGTGCTCTTCCTTCTTCTCCCCGTTCTCTTCCTTCTTCTGCCCGTTCCTTCCTTCTTCTCCCGTTCTCTTCCTTCTTCTCCCCGTTTTCTTCCTTCTTCTCCCCATTCCCTTCCTTCTTCTGCCGTTCTCTTCCTTCTTCTCCCCTGTCTCTTCCTTCTTCTCCCCGTTTTCTTCCTTCTTCTCCACGTTTTCTTCCTTCTCCCCTTTCTTCTCCCCATTCTCTTCCTTCTTCTCCCCGTTCTCTTCCTTCATCTCCCCGTTTTCTTCCTCATCTCCCCTTCCCTTCCTTCTTCTCCCCGTTCTCTTCCTTCTTCTCCCCTGTCTCTTCCTTCTTCTCCCCAGTCTCTCCTTCTTCTCCCCGTTCTCTTCCTTCTTCTCCCCATTCTCTTCCTTCTTCTCCCCTGTCTCTTCCTTCTTCTCCCTGTCTCTTCCTTCTTCCTCCCCGTTTCTCTTCCTTCTTCTCCCCTGTCTCTCCTTCTCTCCCGTTCTCTTCCTTCTTCTTCCCTGTCTCTTCCTTCTTCTGCCCGTTCTCTTCCTTCTTCTCCTCTGTCTCTTCCTTCTTCCCCGTTCTTCCTTCTTCTCTTCCTTCTCTCCCCGTCTCTTCCTTCTTCTCCCCCGTCTCTACCTTCTTCTCCCCGTTCTCTTCCTTCTTCTCCCCGTTCTCTTCCTTCTTCTCCCCGTTCTCTTCCTTCTTCTCGCCTGTCTCTTCCTTCTCTTCTCCCCAGTCTCTTCCTTCTTCTCCCCGTTTCTCTTCCTTCTTCTGCCCGTTCTCTTCCTTCTTCTCCCCATTCTCTTCCTTCTTCTCCCCGTTCTCTCCTTCTTTTGCCCGTTCTCTTCCTTCTTCTCCCCGTCTCTTCCTTCTTCTGCCCGTTCTCTTCCTTCTTCTCCCCGTTCTCTTCCTTTCTTCCCCCCCGTTTCTTCCTTCTTCTCCCCTGTCCTTCCTTCTTCTCCCTTCTCTTCCTTCTTCTCTCCGTTCTCTTCCTTCTTCCCCTCCCGTTCTCTTCCCTTCTCTTCCTCTTCCCTTCTCTTCTTTCCCCTGTCTCTTCCTTCTTCTCCCCGTCTCTCCTTCTCCCTCTCTCCTTCTCCCCGTTCTCTTCCTTCTTCTCCCATTCTCTTCCTTCTTCTCCCCTTCTCTTCCTTCTTTCCCCTTCTCTTCCTTCTTTCCCCGTTCTCTTCCTCTTCTCCCCAGTCTCTTCCTTCTTCTCCCTGTCTCTTTCTTCTTCTCCCCTTCTCTTCCTTCTTCTCCCCTTCTCTTCCTTCTTCTTCCCGTTCTCTTCCTTCTTCTCCCCTGTCTCTTCCTTCTCTCCCGTTCTCTTCCTTCTTCTTCCTGTCTTTCTTCTTCTGCCCGTTCTTCCTTCCTCTTCCTTCTTCCTTTCTCTCCCGTTCTCTTCCTTCTTCCTTCCTTCTTCTCCCCGTTCCTTCCTTCTTCTCCCGTTCTCTTCCTTCTTCTCCCATTCTCTTTCCTTCTTCTCCCCATTCTCTTCCTTCTCCCTTTCTCTTCCTTCTCTCCCCGTTCTCTTCCTTCTTCTCCCCCTGTCTCTTCTTCTTCTCCCTCTCTTCTTCTTCTCCCCGTCTCTTCCTTCTTCTCTCCCCGTTCTCTTCCTTCTTCTCCCCCGTTCTCTTCCTTCTTCTCGCCTGTCTCTTCCTTCTTCTCCCCTGTCTCTTCCTTCTTCTCCCCCTGTCTCTTCCTTCTTCTCCCTGTCTCTTCCTTCTTCTCTCCCCGTTCTCTTCCTTCTTCTGCCATTCTCTTCCTTCTTCTCCCCGTTCTCTTCCTTCTTTTGCCCATTCTCTTCCTTCTTTTGCCCGTTTCCTTCCTTCTTCTCCCCTGTCTCTTCCTTCTTCTGCCCGTTCTCTTCCTTCTTCTGCCCGTTCTCTTCCTTCTTCTCCCCGTATCTTCCTTCTTCTCCCCTGTCTCTTCCTTCTTCTCGCCTGTCTCTTCCTTCTCTCCGTTCTCTTCCTTCTTTCTCCGTTCTCTTCCTCTTCTCCCCGTTCTCTTCCTTCTTCTCTCCCGTTCTCTTCCTTCTTCTCCCCGTTCTCTTCCTTCTCTCCCCTGTCTCTTTCCTTCTTCTCCCCTTCTCTTCTCTTCTTCTCCCCTGTCTCTTATTCTTCTCCCCTGTCTCTTCCTTCTTCTCCCCGTTCTCTTCCTTCTTCTTCCCAGTCTCTTCCTTCTTCTTCCTGGTCTCTTCCTTCTTCTCCCCTGTCTCTTCCTTCTTCTCCCCTGTCTCTTCCTTCTTCTCCCCGTTCTCTTCCTTCTTCTCCCTGTCTCTTCCTTCTTCTCCCCGTTCTCTTCCTTCTTCTTCACTGTCTCTTCCTTCTTCTGCCCGTTCTCTTCCTTCTTCTCCTCTGTCTCTTCCTTCTTCTCCCGTTCTCTTCCTTCTTCTTCTCTTCCTTCTTCTCCCCGTTCTCTTCCTTTTTCTCCCTGTCTCTTCCTTCTTCTCCCCTGTCTCTTCCTTCTTCTCCCCGTTCTCTTCCTTCTTCTCCCCTGTCTCTTCCTTCTTCTCCCCTGTCTCTTCCTTCTTCTCCCCGTTCTCTTCCTTCTTCTCCCCGTTCTCTTCCTTCTTCTCCCCTGTCTCTTCCTTCTTCTCCCCTGTCTCTTCCTTCTTCTCCCTGTTCTCTTCCTTCTTCTCCCCGTTCTCTTCCTTCTTCTCCCCGTTCTCTTCCTTCTTCTCCCCTGTCTCTTCCTTCTTCTCCCCTGTCTCTTCCTTCTTCTCCCCGTTCTCTTCCTTCTTCTCCCCAGTCTCTTCCTTCTTCTCCCCTGTCTCTTCCTTCTTCTCCCCGTTCTCTTCCTTCTTCTCCCCTGTCTCTTCCTTCTTCTCCCCTGTCTCTTCCTTCTTCCCCCCATCTCTTCCTTCTCCCCTGTCTCTTCCTTCTTCTCCCCAGTCTCTTCCTTCTTCTCCCCAGTCTCTTCCTTCTTCTCCCCTCTCTCTTCCTTCTTCTCCCCGTTCTCTTCCTTCTTCTCCCCTGTCTCTTCCTTCTCCCCTGTCTCTTCCTTCTCTGCCCCTTCTTTTCCTCTTCTCCCTTCTCGTTTCTTCTTCTTTATTTTTTTCCCATTCTCGCTGATTGCCCATTATTACCAGCTTTTCACCGAATCTTTTCTTCTTCTTTTTTTTTCTGTTTGCTTCCTCTAGCTCCAATCCCCATGTTCCCCATCATTATGATTGGCATACTTCGGCACACACTTTTTGGCCCTCAACTTTGGAAACTCAGGAAATCATTGACAGTTGTCTTTGCCTACTCTCTCTCTCTCTCTCTCTCTCTCCTCTCTCTCTCTCTCTCTCTCTCTCTCTCTCTCTCTCTCTCTCGCACACGCGCGCGGGCGTGCACACACACACACACACACACACATAGACAGAGACACACATTCTCTCTCTCTCTCTCTCTCTCTCTTCTCTCTCTCTCTCTCTCTCTCTCTCTCTCTCTCTCTCCCCCCTTCCCTCCCTCCCTCCCTCTCCCCCCCCCCCCTCCCGCATCTCCCTGGGTATCTCATCTCCGATTCTTCTACCCCCCACCCCACCCCCAGCCCCCACCCACCCACCCCCAAATCCCGTGAACTAAACTTCCCGCTCAATTTCTCTCAGCCATAAAAGAAGGTGTAGTAAGATTACGCTTCCATCCTAGAAAAAAAAAAAATATATTTTCTGTTGCGATGTCTGACGTACGCCACTGCCCAGTGACCCTACCTATAGACCGACATCAACACTCAACATGGCACAAAGCCTTACGGAAGAAAGATCTTTTTAACAACATTTCCAGTGTGTGTGTGTGTTTTTATTTTTAGAAAGGGGTATTTTAAAGTCTTGTACATTTTTCGTTTGTTTGGTTTTTCCTTTGTTTTTTTCTTTAAATGATTTGTGAGTTGACTTCAACGCATGTGACAGCCCTGACAAGGCCTTTCGCGGTCGACTGGGTTATAAAAACCATTACCTTACCCTTTCAGACAGAGACATTGACTGAGTGTCAATACCAGCACAGACTGGGTTATAAACACCATAACCTTACCCTTACAGACAGAGACATTGACTGAGTGTCAATACCAGCACAGACTGGGTTATAAACACCATAACCTTACCCTTACAGACAGAGACATTGACTGAGTGTCAATACCAGCACAGACTGGGTTATAAACACCATAACCTTACCCTTACAGACAGAGACATTGACTGAGTGTCAATACCAGCACAGACTGGTTTATAAACACCATAACCTTACCCTTACAGGCAGAGACACTGACTAAGTGTCAATACCAGCACAGACTGGGTTGTAAATACCATTACCTTACCCTTACAGACAGAGC
>CM031619.1:30282646-30297646 GCA_018398815.1 Conus ventricosus | reverse complement strand
AGCATGTGTGGGCATGGCCCAGTATGAACGAGATGTTAAACATCTCAATACAAGTGATCAGGTGGTGGGCGATTTCGGCCGGTCTGAATGTGTGGAGGCAATTCTCAAACCGACCGGAGTGAATGCACGAGAGATTTTGTAGCAACAAGTCTCTCTCTCTCTCTCTCTCTCTCTCTCTCTCTCTCTCTCTCTCTCTCTCTAATTACATGCCCCATCGTTCTTCCGTTCTGTATCCCCACCCCCTTTCCACATCCACTATCTTCCCAAAACTCTCTCTCTCTCTCTCTCTCTCTCTCTCTCTCTCTCTCTCTCTCTCTCTCTCTCTCTCTCTCTCCCTCTCTCTCTCTCTCTCTCTCTCTCTCTCTCTTGGTGGGCGATTTCGGCCGGTCTGAATGTGTGGAGGCAATTCTCAAACCGACCGGAGTGAATGCACGAGAGGTTTTGTAGCAACAAGTCTCTCTCTCTCTCTCTCTCTCTCTCTCTCTCTCTCTCTCTCTCTCTCTCTCTCTCTCTCTCTCTCTAATTACATGCCCCATCGTTCTTCCGTTCTGTATCCCCACCCCCTTTCCACATCCACTATCTTCCCAAAACTAACTCTCTCTCTCTCTCTCTCTCTCTCTCTCTCTCTCTCTCTCTCTCTTTCCACCCTGCCCCCTTTTTTTCCAATCCTACTCTGCACTCCTTCCCATCCACGCTCAGCCCCTTAACATGACACTAGGTTCCCCCCCCCTCCCCTCCCCTCCCCACTCCCACCCCCTACATTATCCACGCACTCTTCCCCCCACTACACCCTCTTCCCATCAGTTTGTCTCCTCTCCTACTAACTCGTTCCCTCCCTTCAACACCCTACCCCCACCCCACCCCAGTCCCCTTTCCACCCAGCCGACGGGTACCCTCCACAGACTTAGATCGCTCCGTGGGTACCCTCTCATACCGCAGACCTGCGGGGAGTGGGGAGGGGGAACGAACAAAGACAGGTGCGGTCCTGAAACCACTGGTCAAGGCCGCCCCCCTCCCCCCCTTACCCACCCACCCACCCCTCACCCCACATTCCCTCACATCCCCTTCCTCCATACAGTCTCGTTCTCCTCACCCCTTCCCCCCACCCCCGAAAACTCATCCTTCATCCTTTCTGAAGGGCCTGTATTTTTCTCCTTCATGGTGTGTGTGTGTGTGTGTGTGTGTGTGTGTGTGTGTGTGTGTGTGTGTGTGTGTGTGTGTGTGTCTGCGTGTTTGCGTGCGTGCGTGCGTGTGTGTGCGCGCGCGCGCGCGTGATGGGGAAGGTTGGCCGACACCTTTCGCGGTTTCCCGTTTCTACATTCACCATTTCACCGAAAGAAAACCGAATACCTAACAACCGAATACCTAACAATTTTTTCCCGTTTCGACGTATCAAATCAACTACGGACTACATATATTATACAAATCTCCCCAAATTTATTGTCGGTAAAAACTTATATTTAATAGAAGAGAGAGAGAGAGAGAGAGAGGAGAGAGAGGAGAGAGAGAGAGAGAGAATACGCGTTTCTCGAGTCTGAGGATGAAATCGGTACGTGCTTACACACTTCCATTTTCTTTTCGTTTCCTCCCCTCCCCCTCTCCCTCCTCTCCCCTCCCCAACCCCGAGTTTAGTCCCTTTAACCTCCCCGAGTCCCTCCCTCTCCGACGACTCATCCCCCCCCCCCCCGGCCCCCACCCCCACCCCCACACACACACCACCCCCCTCTTTGTCTCCAAGACCGTCCATGTTGGCGTCAACACAGGCTGACTGACTGACAGTGGCACGTGCTAATCGGAAAAGTCGATCAACAAATCTGGACACACACCTCGTGGATCGACGGTTTGACAGTCTGAAGGAAGGGGAAACAAATCCACAAGAAATTCCCCAATGGGGGGGGGGGGGGGGGGGGGAACAATCGTGTTATTGTGGGGGCCGGAATATCTAAGTTGGTAAAGCGCCGGGCTCGTAATCCAAGGGTTACGGGTTCGAATCTCCGCCGGGCCGTTTCGTTACAAGGGGATTTTTTGCTCGGAATTAACATAAGTTCTGACTCCATTTCCCATACAGTCCTTTGAATGAGACTATAAACCCGAGGTTCCGTGTGTGAACGCACGCATAACATCTTGCACACACGTCAAATCCCATCACCAACTTTCGAAAGAGAAAGCCAGTTTGGCCGTTGGTATGGATGACAGGTTACACGTAGCATACACCTTCCCCGAAGATGGAGTATGGCTGCCTTAATGGCAGGATTTTTAAAAAATGGTCATATACACAAAACTCCACTCCCTTTGTTGGGTAGATGGGATTAATACTTGTCTGTCCATATAGATCTAGGGAGTGTCCGCAGGAGTATCAGCCTTCGTACGCAGAAGAAGAAGAAGAAGAAGAAGAAGACAAGAAATTGGACGGGGGGGGGGGGGGGGGGGGGGGGCAATCGTAGTGTTGTTCAATCCTACTAGTAAGTCAGACGCCGGAACACTCGGAAACATATGAAAGGCGTACGTGTCATACGGCGAATCGACATCAGGCGCGTTATTTTCAAATCCCACGTGACGTGACACGCATTCGATCTATCGCAACAAATACGACAGAAAGTGAAACGAGGGAACAAGGTACCTCACCTCCATGTGTGTGACAGTGCGTGTACGAGTGTGTGCGCTAAAGTACTGTTGCTTCTAGCCCAGCCGACCGCAATGGCCATTTCAAGCCTGTCACCCCGTTGAAGTCAACTCACATGTCATTGGGGAAAAAAAAAAGAAAAAAAAAACTTCATTCACACAACCCTTTAAGAGAGAGAGAGAGAGAGAGAGAGAGAGAGTGTGTGTGTGTGTGTGTGTGTGTGTGTGTGTGTGTGGTTGTGTGTGGTGTGTGGAGAGAGAGATAGAGAGAGCGTGCGCGCACGCGCATGTGTGTGTGTGTGTGGGGGGGGGGGGTGCTTTTCCTTCCCCCCTCGCCTTCTTTTTTTTATATTTCCCCAGTTCCACCCACAGAATGGCGAAAACGCTTTTATTGTAATATTATCGTCCCTCTCCAACTCCACAGCCCTGATAATGCGCTTTGCAGTCGGCTGGGCTATAAGCAACATTCTCTCTCTCTCTCTCTCTCTCTCTCTCTCTCTCTCTCTCTCTCTCTCTCTCTCTCTCTCTCCCCCCCCAACCCTCCCTCTCTTTCTCACCCTTTCTCACCTGCACCCCTTCTCTCTCTCTCTCCCTCCGTCCCCCCCCCCTCTCTCTCTCTCTCTCTCTTCTCTCTCTCTCTCTCTCTCTCGTGATGTGTTTCAATGTGTGCGTGCTTGTGTGTGTCATGTGTGTGTGCGTGCATGTGTCGTGTGTGTGTTTTGTGTGTGTGTGTGTGTGTGTGTGTGTGTGTGTGTGTGTGCGTGCGTGTAAGATAGGTGTGAGTGTGCGTGACTGTGCGTGCGTGCGTTCGTGTGTGTGTGAGCGCGCACGCGCGGTGTGTGTGTGTATGTGTGTGCGCTGCGCGCGCGCACGCGCGAGATGTTGTGTGGTGTGTATGTGCGCAGCACGTGTGTGGGTGTGGGTGTGTGTGCGTGTGTGATGTGTGGTGTGTGTACACGCGCATGATATCCAAATCACCACCCTAAATCACTCTGTCAGTACACGCAAGGCCCCGAACGGTGGCCGAGATGACAAACAAGCACACAATTAACATTCCCAAAACATTGAAAGCAGTCGGGAGGCACAGTCAGAGAGGCAATTGCGAGAGGGAGAGGAGGGAGGGGGGGGGGAGTCAGTTGGAAAGGGAGTAAGTGGAAGGTGATTGTTTGTGGGAGGGAAGCGGGGTGAGGGCCAGAGAGGGAGGGGGCGGGGATGGGTGGGGGGGCGGGAGGGGGGATGGGCGGGAAGGGGTCTAGGCAGCGTTTAGGGACAGAAAGCACCAAGCTGTTCCATAAATAGCCCTGGATGGGTGGAAGACAGAAATCGGTTGCTAAATCCCTGAACAGAATGGCCGTTAATGCGCTCAGCCCGCCTGGAGAGATGGATGAGACGGGGACGGGTGGGGACGTGGGGGGGGGGGGGGCTGATGGGGAAGACCAGAAAGAGAGGAGAGAGAGAGAGAGAGAGAAGAGAGAGAGACGAGGAGAGAGTGAGAGAGAGGAAAAAGGGAGTTGGAGGTGGCAGAGCAAGAAGTGGGAGGGTATGTTGTGTGCGGGGGGGCGGGGGGGGGGGGGGGAGGGAGGTTGGTGACACTCGTGGCATTCAAATTAGATGGAGAGTGGAGGCCAGCGGCGCCTTACTCTATATCTCTACAAACAAACACACAACACACTCCCCACACTCCCCCCCCCCCCCCCCCCCCCTCCTGAGCGCCACGCGCGCGCGTAAACACCACACACACACACACACACACCACCACACACACACTCACATCCACACACACACACACACAGATAAACAGGGCAATGAGGAATCGCTGAAGAGCAGCAAGAAGGGACGCCAGACGCTCCCCAAAAAGGAACACCCTATTACGGTCAAACCATTCGGAAAGAAAAACAAACAAACCAAACAAAATCGTCTGTTCTTCTAACTTTTTTTTTCGTTACAAAATATGCGTAAAGTGTGATGTTCTGAAATGAATCACAAGGTAACGAAACTTCTAAATGGTTATCATTTTGCCATGGCATAGTTGACCAACTTTCCACACTCAAATGTAACGCCCGTTTAAATAAGGAGTTGATCTGACGGAGAGACAGAGAGAGAGAGAGAATGAGAGAGAGAGAAGGAGAGAGAGAGAGACGGGGGTGGGGGGGAGCCGGACAGACAAGACAAAACTACAGAGGAGAGAGATAGAGAGACAGAGACAGAGAGATGGGAGGGGGAGGGCAACAGTATGCAGAATTCATGGGAAGAAAAGCTTTCAATCCACGCGTATTATAACATAACATTAGGTTTGCATATTTGTAATAGAACAGCCATACTTACAGGTATTCTTTTGGGTTTGTGCTGCTTCCTTAATCGGTGTCGTGGTGGTTGCTACAGGGTTTCTCTCTCTCTCCTCTCTCTCTCTTCTCTCTCTCTCTCTCTCTCTCTCTCTCTCTCTCTCTCTTCCCATCCCCCAACACACACACACACACATACTCACATCAATCTCACTCACTTATATTCACTCACAGACAGAGAGAGAGAGAGAGAGAAGAGAGAGAGCAGAGTGGTGAGGAGTTGAGACGAGCGTGAGAGAGAGAGCAATGAAGGAGGTTGGAGGAGAGAGACAGACTGACAGACAGACAGAGATAAAGGAAGAGTGTGGAAAGAGGGAGGAGGAGGGGGGCAGACAACAGACAATTAGAGAGGTGGGGCGCGGGGGGGGGGTGGCAGAGAAATACAGAGAGACAGAGGACAAAACAGATGAGAGCTACAAGTCAATATCACACACACACACACACACACACACACACACACACACACACACAACTTGCTGCGCGGGCACACACATGCGCGCGACACACATGCGCACGCACACCACACTTATACATTTCCAAAGCAGTAATGATTTTAATGCTCAAGTTGGTGAGGTGCGGGGCCTGGGAGTGATTCACGTAATCATGATCCAATACAGAGTCCTGTCTTCCCCTACACCCCAACTCCCTCTCCGCAAATGTTTTCATTCAACAAACGGACCTGGACAGAAACACCATTCCCCAGCAGCTGTTAGTGCAGAGGGAGTTTTCTCCTGGCGGGGAAACTCGAAAGGCCTCCCGATTCAGTGCTGCTAAAAAAGGGGTGGGTTCACAATTCTCAGACATCACAAAATGATTCTCCTTACCTGGGTTTCAAATTGTATAAAGGGTTACGTATGGAGATGGGGGACGATTCTTCTGGTGTTTGCTCATTTCTCCAGTTCGTTGCAGTGTCCGTGTGTCATGCGGCGGGAGGCATGCAGCGGACAGGCAAGCTTGAGCATCTTTTTTTTTTAATTAAGCTGACATGTCCCTCGTTTGCTTGCTTTTGCCCTTGTGCCAGACGATTTTTGGGTGTCGAAAGCAGCCTGGCCCCCACACCACGTGGAGTCATGGGCGTGTAGTTCTCTCTTAAGTAGGGAGCCAGGTGCGTTTTCCCTGCTTGTTGTTTCTTTCATTGCTTACTTTCCCTTGCCTTTCCTCTACATCGATCAGAGGTCACCGTGTTTGGTTTCTGCTCGTGTATGCTGTCTGTTTGAATGTAATCAGATCATCAATGATGTTCATTGCCTTTATTCATTTTCCATCTCCTGCTGTGCACATATTATGTTCGAGGGCATGGACAAATGAGCAAGCATTTTTTTTTATTTTGAGGGGGGGGTTGGGAGAGAAGAAGTGAGTGGAAGGGGCGTAATGGTTAATGTCTCCTATATTGTTTCATGTGCGTTTGCGTTAGCCTACATTTTGTGCTTGACGATTCGTTGATCGAAGCGGCTTTGCTTTGGAGGTATGGGCGTGTGTATTGAATGATCTATTATGAGGGCAAGATTTACCCTGCTTTGTTTTTTTATTTGCTGTTTTGTTTTTGCTGTTGCCGACGGGTAGTGTGATGATCTCAGCTGTAGGGAGTGAGGATGGTTGAGTGGGGGCTGAGGTAGGTTGGAGGGGGAGGGGAGGGGAGAGCGTGGTGATGATAGGACGCTGTGGTTGACAGAAAAACTGGCGTTCTTGTGTTGACGTACGCAACCAGGAATGGACTAGGACAGACGCAAAAACCCGCCCCGGACAGTATGATGGTAGGACCACTGTGGTGATAGTGGCGATTCTAGTATGGACGTATGCAACCAGACTGACAGACAGACAAACACCCCGCCCCTGGACAGTATTGATTGTAGGACTCTGTGGTGATAGGGGACGATTCTAGTGTTGACGTATGCCAGCCCAGACTGACAGACAAGACAAACCCGCCACTGGACAGCATGATGGTAGTGGGACACTGTGGTGATAGTGGCGATTCTCGTGTGGACGTTGCGCCAGACTGACAGACAGACAAACACCCCCGCCACCTGGACAGCATGATGGTAGGACACTGTGGTGATAGTGGCGATTCTAGTGTTGGACGTATGCAACCCAGATGACAGGACCGACCCCGAACCGCCCCGTGGACAATATGAATTCCTCTTCCATTACACCCACTGATGGCGGAGGAAGGAGCGCCAACCACCTGGGGTCTGGGTGGGGTGGCGAGGGCGAGATGGAAAAGCCGGCCGATCACCCCCCCCCGAGGATGGGACAGGGCAGGGAGGGGGGGGGGGGGGGGTGATGGGCGAGCAGGGGAAGCATGTCGTGTCCCTCCCCCCCCCCCCCCCCCTTCCCAACCTTAGGGTCTTGGGAAACGACAGGAATACCCTACGGATTGCCTCCGTCCATCATGCACCATACCTTCCCCCGCCGCCGCCACCACTTTCCCCACCCCTCCCTCCCACCCCTTACCCACCCCCTACCATCTCTACCCACTCCAACGCCGTCAGCCTTTTCTAACCCCTTCCAGAACTCTTGCTCGGTGACTCGTTCCTTCGCCAGTGGCACGAAGAAATTGTGGTCTCCCCCGCCCCCCCCCCCCCCCCCCCCCCCCCCCCCCCCTCCCCCCCCCCCCTCACCCACCCACCCACCCACCCAGCTTTAGTATTCATCAAAGGGACTCGGGGTTCTATCTAACCGTCCACCCCACCATGGTTGGATGGTACGAAAGGTCACACTCCTCATTGCGATTTTAGCACGAAAAAACACTGTATAAGCCATGTAAGAGTTTTTGGACTTTCTACAGATGAGTTTTGAAGCCAGCGTTTAATGTTAAACGGATAAAATGATCAAAAGAACAAACTCCCCACCGATTGTCTCCCTTGAATTTGGGGATTTCACCAGTATGAAAATACAACTGCATGACTGTCCCCATCGTTGACGTCGTTCACATTTCTGGGCCTTTGCACTCGCCCGTTTCCTTTTGCGCAGTGGAAGCCGCCCAAATAGTCCCATTCTGTTGGTTTTAATTGTCTGCTCAGAACCACCGGCTTATACCTTGATGGCCGTATGAAAGAAAAATGAGGGGAGATTCAAAATCTTTCAGACACGACAAACAATATTCTCAAAACTCAATCTAATAGCGCCAGTCGATAATTTCTCGACTCTTCAGCAAAGCCTTGGCGCATTCTTCTTTTATGTGCAGCCATCAGACAGGGTAACCATCCCAGAACGGTGGGCATAGGGGACGATCGTATTAACACTACTATGCGCCACCAGAACGACAAACGCTAAACTGGGCTAAATAAAAATAAATAAAGACATCCGTTGTTTGGCCGCCTGCAGGGTTCAACTCGCAACATCTCAAGCTAGCTTGGTGCTGTCTACATACGCCACTAGACTCTCACTCTCGGTAGCCTCTGGGATCCAATCCTCGTTTCTACTGCAGTGGGAAAAGGGGGGGGGGGTCTGGGTGATGGGGTGTCCTTGAATGAGACTCTAGTTGTGACAATGGTTGTTGAAGACGCTCAGAGTAGGTTGTTTGACTTCCCTGACTGTGACAACAAATTGCTCTGTGTGCGGTTCAGGCTTCTCTTCGTGTATAGGAGAGTGGGTCGCGCAGCGTAGCCATACCTCCTCCCCCCCCCCTCCCCCCCCTCCCCCCCCCCCCCCCCTTTTTTTCCCCCCCCCCTCCCCCCCCCTCCCCCCCCCCCCCCCCCCCCCCTCTCTCTACTCTCTTATGTTACGATTCAACTTGGACAACTTGCTTCCATCAATGTTTAGTCTGGCGTGAGCGAATGTGCTGTTAGCATCGACAAAAATCAGGCACAAACGATTTTATTTTCTGATGGGAATTTCTTTGGATCTACGAGCGGACTAATTGTTTGGAAGTTGTGCTTTTTTTTTTTTTGTTGTTGCTTTTTTTTGTTTTGATGAGGAGTGTTTTATGTGCTGCCGACTGTGCTGAGGTCACCGTTTTTCGCCCTTTATCATTTTGCCCTGCCAGGGCGAACTGGGACTTCACAACACGATCCTGGCAGTGTCATTTCGCCACCTGTCTACCAATGTCATCTCGCCATTTTTCCATGTTCAGGGTTACTTCCCATTTGGTCTACTCCCATTTCGCCTACTCAGAATTGTGTGAGCACGTTGGCCTAACGGCCTTCGTTCATTCGTCCTTCGTCTCTTCGGGCTTCGCCATACTCTAATCTAAAGACCATTGATTCTGCTTTGGAGTAGGACGGGACACTGGTTTCGCCAGGGGGGGAGCCGTGCGGTAGGTACGTTTGGGCGTAATTAGGAAAGGGCGAAAGGGACAGACGAAATGGGATAGGGCGACTCGAAATGATAAAAGGGACCGAACGGTGATGGTCACCGTACAGTTTTCGTTCGTGACCCACTGGATGGGAATGGTTGCGACCCACTGTTTACTGGCCGTCATTCGGAAACCGAGTTTTGAACAGTGCTCATAATCTGTATTTGAGTGAAGTTCGGTTGTCACCCTGCGCCAGTCCTACGACGTTCTGAGTATTGGACACATTTATCCAGTGTGCAGTGTTGTGTGTAGGAACTGCACACGGTTTAAACAAGTGATCTGTGGATTCAGGTATTACAAAACAGGCTGACTGTGCCTTTGTGCACTGGGTCAGAACGGGTCTTTTCAGGTGGAACTGATTTGGCTGCTGATGAGAAAAAGCGGCAAGTGTCGCCAGGCGTTGGAACTGTAGAGGTTGGTTTTGCAGGTAAAATAATCAGTGACATATAGGCTCTTGCAACCTTGACAGGGACTCTGGTTTACTGGGCGGTGATGTAAAAATCTGACGCTTGTTCTTTTTGGACACCCTTCCCAGTTGATGGCCCAACATTTCTACACAACAGCCAAGGTCATGGGAGAAGAAGCATGGACAGAATTTTGGAGGATGAAAGATGAGCTTTGAGCATGTTTTCAGATTTTGGGGCACAACCTTGCAATGTGCTGGGTGAGCACCTCTTTCAACAGCTACGGGGCATGGAGGGTCCATCAGACACAAAACTGAACACCATGAAAATGCAGCATACAACTGAAGACAGACTCAATAATGTCAGGAAGCTTAATATGTTGAGATGCTGTGAGCAGTTGGACTGGCGTTCCAATCTTCATGTTTTTGGTACTGAATTGATGCTGCTTGAAGGAAGCTAGCTCCTGCCACCCTCAGTGGTTGCAGCTACTCAACGGTGCTTCACACAAAAGACCTGGTGCCATCAAAGAGGGGAAACATGTCCAATCGGTTTGGGAAGCAGACTGCTCCAGCACACTCCGACCAGTGTTTGTCAGGTCAGCAACAGTCCAGATTGCTTGTGCTGGTTCATGCGTGACAAGGAAGGAAGAATCGACGCCAGACAGGGTGTCGGTGTTTGCAGCTAAACCTTCAAAGAACCAGAGCGGACACTATAGCAAGCCACAAGTCGAAGGAAAAGCTGCTTTCTTTTTCAATGGCAGTCTGACTGTGGACGGGATTTGTGTTCCTGGTATGCCATCATCGTCGCCCTGTGCACATCAGGGATAGAGGCCAACGTTGTTCATGAGGACGGCAATGGTCAGTGCAGAGGATTGTGGCCGTGTTGAGGGCTTACGTCAATAAGTGTGGTGAGGTAACAGAGAATCAGCCACACCACTGTTCAACAGCCAACAGTGTCATATTGCATAATGGTTATTGCTCTGACGTGATATTTCATCAAGTTTATGTGCTCTGACGTTCGGTATTTCAACAAGTTATGTGCTCTGACGTTATATTTCATCAAGGTATGTGCTCTGACTCTGACGTCATTTTTCATCAGGTTGTGCTCTGAGTTATATTCATCAGTTATGTGCTCTGACGTTATATTCATCAAGGTATGTGCTTGACGTTAATTTCATACTAGGTATGTGCTCTGACGCCCTCTATATTTCATCAAGGTATGTGCTCTGCGTTATATTTCATCAAGGTAGTGCTTCTCGTCATATTTCATCACGGTATGTGCTCTGAGCAGACTGAAGCAGTTTAAGGAAAGCCTTGATTTGACTGAGATTGAGATTAATCTTGCGCTCGCAAAATTCAAATGAATGTTTCAAAGCTGCTGGGAATGTATGATGGAAAGCATGTGGGGTTGGAAAAAGAAGAAATTGGTGTGACTTTAGAGTCGTAAACAAAGCCGAACAATTTAAGGACAACATAAGAGAAGGGTTCATCATGCCAGTATCAACTCGTGAATCCCCCTGGACACCACCACTTCTCAACCCTTTTGGCACGTTGCGGTCTCTCCACCCATCTCCGAAACCGCGACTTCTCGGGTCCGTGTCCACGGTTACAATCAGATCGGCCAGTACCAAAACATTGTTCATCGCACAGTCAGCCCTTGACCCACACCCGACCTGACTCTGAGGACGATTCTTCATGTCCGTTTCAGTTTTTCTATGTATGCACGATCCACATGACCCTTCATTTCCTGTCGTCTGCTACACTTTTCATCACAAATCCAAGTGCCCTCAATGCGTTAGAAACACAAGGAGTCCACGAGGTATGCTCCTTAGCTATTTTGGTGACATATGGCACGAACTAATTTATGATCCCAAATTTCAGGATTAAAATCATTTATCCATACTTAAACATTTTCTTTCCTTTTTCAGAGCCAGAGCAATTTTCAACTGTTCAACTTTGTTGTACCCTCTAGACTTTGCATGTGACCCCGAACCCTGACCTGCATTCTCAGCGAACAAGGCGAAACTCTCTTTCACAGGGTTACCGCCGACTACACCCTGCCAAGCACTCTGGGGGGGGGGGGGGGGGGGGGGGGGGGGGAGAGAAAAAAGCCCAAAGACATGATCTCAGGGAGGGAACGACAGTGCTAAGTGGAATGAACGGGAGGGGTGCGTGTGAAGGGGATGAGGGGGAGGGGATATACTAGACTCCGGCACAACCATCAGAATGATAGTTTTAATGAGAGGGAGGGAGGGTGGGTGAGTGGTGATTGGGGAGGGGGAGGGGAGGTAAGGGGGAGGGGGGGGGCGAAAAGGGCTGGAGAGCAGAGGGTGGGGAACGGGTAGGACGGAGACAGGCGCTTTGAGGGATGCAAGTTATCGCGGCAGGCACTCGTATCTCGCATAACATACCTCTCTCTCTCTCTCCCCTCTCCTCTCTCTCTCTCTCTCTCTCTCTCGCTGCAAATCGAACTCACTATACATCTCATCTTATCACCAACTGAAAAACGCATACGCCCCCCCCCCCCCCTCTCCGCGCGCGCGCACGCACGCACGCACGCACACAACACACACACACAAAACACACACACACACACACACACACACCAGTGTTTTCCTGCCCTTTTGCTGCTGCCCAACACGAATGTCACAGACAGACGGTGTAAAAGAACCTTAAGTACTACCCATTTCAGTTTCTAACCAGGCGAAAAAGAAAAAGAAAAAAAAACCTTCTACATAACAAACCAATATTCCACTTCTCTGTCTGTAAACACACTACCCAAAAAGAAGGGGGAAAAACCTGCTACATAACAAACCATATATTCCACTCTCTGTCTGTACACACTACCCATGTCTCTCATCCAGAAAGATACATGCCCAACAGGTACTTGTTGAAGACTGTACAGTACGTCCTATACTGCTGAACCTGGGGGAAGAGGGGTGGGTTGATGTGGGGGAGGGGGGGGGGGGGGGGCAGTCCTGTCAAACTGGCACTGTGGCGAGAATCAAACCGCTGCCCTTAGGCTGGAACACCAAGGCTACATCAAAATGTTGTTACACTGTGTCAGACCAATTGACATAGGCTAGAGCACCAAGGCTACATCAAAATGTTGTTACGCTGTGTCAGACCAATTGACATAGGCTGGAACACCAAGGCTACAGCAAAATGTTGTTATGCTCTGCATGGTTATGCGGGGTTGTCTTCAGTTGTGACAAGCTCCTAGCATAACACAATCAGTCTCCAAAATCCCTCGAGTCGGGTGTGTGGCTGCCCATGTGGCAGGGTAATCAAAAACGGTCACACACGTAATGTTCTCATCCCCAGCTGATGCATTTGTACCATGGTGTTCGAGTACTTCAGCTGTTCGGATGATCCCTGGAGTCTCTTAGCCAGGGTACAACGACAACAACAACAACAAACCGCTTCCCTCAACCACCTAGCCCAAAAGATGCCAAGAGTATATATAGATATAGGTGGGTCGATCGTCATGCTGATGAGAGAACAACAGACACAGTTTGTGCTGGAACTTAAATCCTTGACCGATCAAGATGAAGAGACTGGTCAGACTTCGCATCACGGCGTTCCTGTCAGTCGTGTGACTTTGTTGTTGTTGTTGTTGTTGTTGTTGCTGTTGCTGCTGCTGTTGTTGCTGTTGTTGTTGTTCTTATTGTTGTTGTATCTCTTTTTTTTCTTTCTTTTTTTTTTAAATCAAGTGACATTTTCTATTTTTTCACTAGGAGAAACTGGTTCAATGCAAAGGACTGTTCATATTTGTCCCCCCCCCCCCCCCTCCCCCCCCCCCCCCCCCCTCCCCCCCCCGGCTTCTTCGTTAAGTTCAGCTGATGCTATCCGTCACCATGGGATTAAGATAGTCTATATGTCATTATTTCCGAGTGAATTTCAGTCACGAGGATTCTTTTCAAATGGCACCACGAAGGAAGCCATATCCCGTCTTCGGGTGTAATGCTAAACACAGCATAAGCGTGCGTGGGGGGAATGTGGGGGATAGGGAGGAGAGGGGAGCTTCATTTTATGTATTATTTTAGGGGAGGGAGAGGGCGTGAGTAAATGAGAGACAGACAGACAGACAAAGACAGAGACAGAAAGACCAAGAGAGAGAAATAAAGACAGACAGACAGAAACAGAGTATATGTGCGCGTGGTGTGTGTGTGTGTGTGTGTGTGTGTATGGGGGGGGAGGGGGGTGCGTGCGTGCGTGTGTGTGTGTGCGCGTGCGTGCGTGCGCGCAAACGCGTCCACGCATTGCTTATGTGTCTTTCATCCCACTGGCACACAATGGCCTTCTTTATCTATGAAAAATGGGACGTGCATGTGAGGTTATTTCTTGTTTCTGCGGGTTCTGTACGTCTGTTTGTTTTGAGGTGGTTGAGTTTCTTCTTCGTTTTGTTTTGCCTGCTTTGTTTTCTGGAGGGGTGGGTGGGCGTGGAGGGGGGGGGGGGGGTGTTATGCAAGCATTCACACACACACGGGGCCAGTTTTAAAGTTCTGCAACAGGGACCTGAATAGAGGAGACGGGAGTATTAACATATCTTGCCCCCCCCCCCCCCCTCCCCCCCCCCCCCCCCCCCAAAGAGAAATTCCTCCACGGGGAAAAAAAGCGAAATTATGTTCAAGACTGTCACCAGCACCCTGAAGCTGTGTGCCATCTTTAAATTAACCTCCATCCAGCGGTCTATAGTCCTCCCCCATCTTCACCGCTGTGTTTGTCTGTCCCCAAAGTAACGCAAAAAAAAAAAACCCTACTAAACCAGCAAGCAAATCATGCGGCCTTCTGCAGTAGCCCCCGAATTCGTTCATCAGGGAAGAAAAAAGAAAAAAAGAAAAAAAAAAGAAAAAAAGAAAAAAAAATGTCTTCAGACAAATCGGGCTGCCATAAGTGCGCGGTGTTTTGGCAGGGGTGGAGGAGGGGGGGGGGGGGGGAGGGGGGAGGGAGGATGGAGTAGAGTATGGACGCAATGTCACCCACATCATCAAGGAACGTGGAACGAACCTTGCGCTACATTCCTTGCACGCATGCACTCGCCCTGTAGATACTAAGCCTGGGCCAGTGGTTTGCGTACGCTTGCTCACATTCACTTGGGATGTGGGGACGTGTCAGATCAGACTAACGCTGATTCTCTCCAGACTCTGTTTTCATCAGTTGATTTTATCTAATGGTCATACACATACAACCCACTGCCTTGTCTCTACAGGCACTGTCCGCAGGAGTATCAGCCTGCGTACGCAGAAAGAAAGAAAGAAAGAAATTTCATTTGACCTCTTCTTTTTCTGAGCGAGTGTGAGTACGACCAGTTGGTACGACTCGCTTCCTCTTCTGCA
>CM031619.1:30270146-30277646 GCA_018398815.1 Conus ventricosus | reverse complement strand
AAAAAGATAGAAAGAAAGACAACAGTAAAGAGAGAAAAACAGACACACAAACAAACAGACGGGCAGAGCAAAGAAATTTCTTTTAAAAGAGGAAGAACGGCAGACAGAGAGAAAGACTGAAAGAACATGACAGACAAAATAAAACAAAGGAAGAACAAGAGCAAGAAAGGCAGACAGGCAGCCAAACAGGTCGACTGTAAGGCACATCAACATTCAGAAACAAAGACCAAAGCAAAGATTGAAAAAAAAAAAAAAAAGAAACACTGTAAAGAAGAAAGAAAGAAAAGAGAGATTGGAAAAAGAAGAAAAAAAAGACAGACATTAGGCAGACAGAAAAAAAAAGGACAGATAGCAAAAGAGAAAAAAAGAAACAAAAACAAAAACAAAACGAAAAAAAAAAAAAAAAAACCAAAGGACTAATGTGCTAAGTAAACCTACAGATGAAAATCATGTCACATTTGAGAGAGAGAGAGAGAGTTGCTTATAGCCCAGCCGACCGCAAAGGGCCACATCAGGGCTATCACCACACTGAAGTCAACTCACAAGTCATTAAAAAAAAAAAAATTTAAAAAAAACATTCACACAACCCTTCAATTAAACACACCTTTCTAAAACACACCAGAAATTTTGTTTAAAAACTTCCTTCCATACAATCTTAAATCAGATGAAAAACCTCCTTGATCTCTTTCACAAATTCAAAGATCACATCTGGTGGGACATCTCTGACCAAGGTTTTCATGGAGTCTGCTGTAAAGCGTTTATGTCTCGCATCACGCGAGTCCCAACACTCTGAAAGTACATGTCTCACTGGGAGTGGTACATGACATGGAGCATATATGTCAACAGCGGACTACATGAAAACTACAAGTTCTCCTATGTCACTGTCAAACGGACAGGCTAAAACGACCCTTTTGAGAGAGATCAGTCAGCGACGTCTGGGGCAATGTAAAACGGAGCAGGACAGTTTCTGAACCTGACCACTGTCTGGCTAGCTCAGATTTCATTCCCATGAACCCCCATGGAGTGTGAAAGGAACACATTATGTGCATTATGCATGTGCAAAAAAAAACAAATTACTTAGGGTTTGTTTGTTTTTTCTTTGAGAAAAGTGCCCAGTCAGAAATAATCATTTTCATCAAGCATGTGTATGATTGTGTGTGGGTGAATGTGAGAGAGACACTGAAGAGAGAGAGAGAGAGAGAGGCGAGAGAGAGAGAGAGAGAGAGAGAGACAGACAGACAGACAGACAGACAGACAGACAGAGAGAGAAAGAGAGTGCGTGTGTGTGTGTTTGGGGGGGGGGGGGGGGATGTTTGGCACTGAGTGAGAGAGAGAGATACATATAATGTGTGCACTTTTGCATGCCTGCGTTCGTCCGCAAAAGCAATCCTTGCACATGAAATATCGGGAATTGTTTCTAAAATCAGCACTAACTTTACAAGCAAATTTATCCTGTATATTACAACATGACAAACAGTTGAATCATACGGGGTTCTTGTGCTTGTAGTTTTTCTCATTGTAAAATAGAAACCAAACCCTAAGACAATTTCTTTAATTTGGTACTGTTGTGCACTTTTGTGCAGTCAGTCGCTCCCCCCCCCCCCCCCCCCCATTCCCCTTTGTATTTTGCCACACATATAATTAAGCATGTTGTTAACTATATCAGAAACAGAAACACATTCATACTTGGACATGAAAAACAAAACATTCTAAATAATGCACTGAACTATACATCAGTTTACACCCCTATCTACACTGATAAATCTTTTTCGTGGTTGTAAAAATTTTGTTTGTAAAAAAATATTTGTTGTTTATAACAAAAACTTTGTTCAATTTCTGCAGCGATCACTATAATATTAGTAAGAAATACATCTCTATATTGTACGAGAACGTAAACAACAACAAAACTGAGTATAACAGCTCTAGAGGCAAATTACTCTACAGGCAAATGTACAGACATAACTTTCTTTGGGAAAAAAAAGTAAGTGATTTTCAAGTTGATCAACAAACACAAAAATGATACTGATTGAACTCAATGTGTCCTAGATGAAAGCAGACTGGAGGTGGCTGGCATCAACAGGACTGAGAACAATGCCAGTCTAGCCAGCAACTCGAGGGAACCTAGCTTCAAACCCAAAATCCTCACAAAGGAGGTTCGAGTAAGGGGGAGTTGTGGGCTCTCCCTCAGTATCCAGTAAGATGTCTAGAGCCCTAGAGCAAGAGCACAGACAGCTAAGGCAAGGTAAGTCATGTTGCTTACAGCCCTAGAGCAACAGCACAGACAGCTAAGGCAAGGTAAGGTCATGTCGCTTACAGCCCTAGAGCAACAGCTCAGACAGCTAAGGCAAGGTAAGGTCATGTCACAAACAGCCCTAGAGCAACAGCTCAGACAGCAAAGGCAAGGTAAGGTCATGTCGCTTACAGCCCTAGAGCAACAGCTCAGACAGCTAAGGCAAGGTAAGGTCATGTCGCGTACAGCCCTAGAGCAACAGCACAGACAGCTAAGGCAAGGTAAGGTCATGTCGCGTACAGCCCTAGAGCAACAGCACAGACAGCTAAGGCAAGGTAAGGTCATGTCGCGTACAGCCCTAGAGCAACAGCTCAGACAGCTAAGGCAAGGTAAGGTCATGTCGCGTACAGCCCTAGAGCAACAGCTCAGACAAGGTAAGGTCATGTCGCGTACAGCCCTAGAGCAACAGCTCAGATAGCTAAGGCAAGGTAAGGTCATGTCGCGTACAGCCCTAGAGCAACAGATCAGACAGCTAAGGCAAGGTAAGGTCATGTCGCGTACAGCCCTAGAGCAACAGCTCAGTCAGCTAAGGCAAGGTAAGGTCATGTCGCGTACAGCCCTAGAGCAACAGCTCAGACAGCTAAGGCAAGGTAAGGTCATGTCGCTTACAGCCCTAGAGCAACAGCTCAGACAGCTAAGGCAAGGTAAGGTCATGTCGCATACAGCCCTAGAGCAACAGCTCAGACAGCTAAGGCAAGGTAAGGTCATGTCGCGTACAGCCCTAGAGCAACAGCTCAGACAGCTAAGGCAAGGTAAGGTCATGTCGCGTATAGCCCTAGAGCAACAGCTCAGACAGCTAAGGCAAGGTAAGGTCATGTCGCGTACAGCCCTAGAGCAACAGCTCAGACAGCTAAGGCAAGGTAAGGTCATGTCGCTTACAGCCCTAGAGCAACAGCTCAGACAGCTAAGGCAAGGTAAGGTCATGTCGCTTACAGCCCTAGAGCAACAGCACAGATAGCTAAGGCAAGGTAAGGTCATGTCGCGTACAGCCCTAGAGCAACAGATCAGACAGCTAAGGCAAGGTAAGGTCATGTCGCGTACAGCCCTAGAGCAACAGCTCAGTCAGCTAAGGCAAGGTAAGGTCATGTCGCGTACAGCCCTAGAGCAACAGCTCAGACAGCTAAGGCAAGGTAAGGTCATGTCGCTTACAGCCCTAGAGCAACAGCTCAGACAGCTAAGGCAAGGTAAGGTCATGTCGCGTACAGCCCTAGAGCAACAGCTCAGACAGCTAAGGCAAGGTAAGGTCATGTCGCGTACAGCCCTAGAGCAACAGCTCAGACAGCTAAGGCAAGGTAAGGTCATGTCGCGTATAGCCCTAGAGCAACAGCTCAGACAGCTAAGGCAAGGTAAGGTCATGTCGCGTACAGCCCTAGAGCAACAGCTCAGACAGCTAAGGCAAGGTAAGGTCATGTCGCTTACAGCCCTAGAGCAACAGCTCAGACAGCTAAGGCAAGGTAAGGTCATGTCGCTTACAGCCCTAGAGCAACAGCACAGACAGCTAAGGCAAGGTAAGGTCATGTCGCTTACAGCCCTAGAGCAACAGCACAGACAGCTAATGGTATTGTGAATAGAATATTCTGATCTAGTTGGTGAGCGTTATTACATATACACAACACTTGGCACTTCTGGGGATGAAATTCCATTTTCCAAGTTCTTTCCCACTCTTGTAAAGCGTTTATATCTTCTTGTAGAATGCGTATATCATTCTTGCTTCTGATTGTTCTATATACTAAGCTGTCATCTGCAAAAAGCCTTATAGTAGTTCCAGGAGAGAGATTTCTACTTATGTCTTTATATAAATTTTTAAAAAACAAGGGCCCCAGAACAGTTCCCTGTGGTACACCTGACAAGACTGGTTTACAATGGGATGACGACCCTTCCACAACAACTTTCTGCGTTCTCCAACATGGAATGATCTAGACTATTTTAGCAAAGAACCGCCAATGCCAATGTGTTCTAATTTAAGCAGTAGGCCCTCATGGTCAACCTTATCAAAGGCTTTAGAAAGTCTAATAAAATTGCATCTATTTGCTGTCTGTTAAGACAGTTATTAAAATCATTGAGAGTTGTTATAAGCTGAGTCTCACAACTCCTTCGCTGTCTAAAACCATGTTGGGCGTTATTTAAAAGTCATATTTGTCAAGATGGTCCATTATGCTACTATATAATTATTATGTGTTCAAGTAATTTTGCTGATATGGATGTAAGAGATACAGGTCTATAGTTCTCAGCTTTTGTTTTGTCACCCTTTTTGAATAAAGGGACAATGCTAGCATCTCGCCACTCATCAGGTATTACTCCCTGGTCCAGTGAAGCTTGAAAAAGTAGTTGGTATACCTCAGTCAGTTCATTGGCACATAATTTTAAGAGCTTGCAGGAATGCCATCAGGACCAGTAGCTTTGTATTAACTTACCGCCATAATGGCTGATGAGGGCTCCTTCATACATCAATCCTATATCGAAGTTTTTTTTTTCTGTATGCTGCACAGTACGCAGACTGCTTGTTGCGAGCATTTTTCCGCAGCCATCGTTTATAACACAGATTTTTTTTTAGCCAAAGCTCGCTGAAAACACATTGGCCCGGCATTTTGATTTCTCGGAGAGACGCGGATATTCCAAGGGAAGTAACTTGCGTTACGCTAGAAATCGAAGTTCGTTTCTGCTCAATTCCCTGCGGTTCATCCGATCGCATATATTTTATTTCATAGTTATTTCTCTTATATGTTGAAATTCCATGGTCCCCGTTTTCTTTTCTAAATGGATTTCTTATATTGGTGACAAAAATCCAAATTCACAAACTTTCACAAACCATATTCATGTTTTCTTATTTTTCAAAGACTTTCCAGGGCCTGGAAAACAACTTCTTTTTTCCCCAAACCTTCCCAAACTTTCCCAAACGCTATGAACCCTGCTAGAGCAACAGCACAGACAGCCAAGGCAAGGTAAGGTCATGTCGCTTACAGCCCTAGAGCAACAGCACAGACGGCCAAGGCAAGGTAAGGTCATGTCGCTTACAGCCCTAGAGCAACAGCACAGACGGCCAAGGCAAGGTAAGGTCATGTCGCGTACAGCCCTAGAGCAACAGCACAGACAGCTAAGGCAAGGTAAGGTCATGTCGCGTACAGCCCTAGAGCAACAGCACAGACGGCCAAGGCAAGGTAAGGTCATGTCGCGTACAGCCCTAGAGCAACAGCACAGACGGCCAAGGCAAGGTAAGGTCATGTCGCGTACAGCCCTAGAGCAACAGCACAGACGGCCAAGGCAAGGTAAGGTCATGTCGCGTACAGCCCTAGAGCAACAGCACAGACGGCTAAGGCAAGGTAAGGTCATGTCGCGTACAGCCCTAGAGCAACAGCACAGACGGCTAAGGCAAGGTAAGGTCATGTCGCGTACAGCCCTAGAGCAACAGCACAGACGGCTAAGGCAAGGTAAGGTCATGTCGCGTACAGCCCTAGAGCAACAGCACAGACGGCTAAGGCAAGGTAAGGTCATGTCGCGTACAGCCCTAGAGCAACAGCACAGACGGCTAAGGCAAGGTAAGGTCATGTTGCTTACAGCCCTAGAGCAACAGCACAGACAGCTAAGGCAAGATAAGGTCATGTCGCTTACAGCGCTAGAGCAACAGCACAGACAGCTAAGTGAAGATAAGGTCATGTTGCTTCCAGCCCTAGAACAACAGCTCAGACAGCTAAGTGAAGATAAGGTCATGTTGCTTACAGCCCTAGAGCAACAGCTCAGACAGATAAGTTAAGGTAGTCATGTTGCTTACAGCCCTAGAGCAACAGCTCAGACAGATAAGTTAAGGTAGTCATGTTGCTTACAGCCCTAGAACAAGAGCACAGACAGCTAAGGCAAGGTAAGGTCATGTTGCTTACAGCCCTAGAACAAGAGCACAGACAGCTAAGGCAAGGTAAGGTCATGCTGCTTACAGCCCTAAAACAAGAGCACAGACAGCTAAGGCAAGGTAAGGTCATGCTGCTTACAGCCCTAGAGCAACAGCACAGACAGCTAAGGCAAGGTAAGGTCATGTTGCTTACAGCCCTAGAGCACCAGCACAGACAGCTAAGGCAAGGTAAGGTCATTGCTTACAGCCCTAGAGCAAGCACAGACAGCTAAGGCAAGGTAAGGTCATGTCGCTTACAGCCCTAGAGCAACAGCACAGACAGCTAAGGCAAGGTAAGGTCATGTCTGCTTACAGCCCTAGAGCAACAGCGCAGACAGCAAGGCAAGGTAAGGTCATGTGCTTACAGCCCTAGAGCAACAGCACAGACAGCCAAGGCAAGGTAAGGTCATGTCGCTTACAGCCCTAGAGCAACAGCACAGACAGCTAAGCAAGGTAAGGTCATGTGCTTACAGCCCTAGAGCAATCAGCACAGACAGCTAAGGGAAGTAAGGTCATGTTGCTTACAGCCCTAGAGCAACAGCCAGACAGCTAAGGCAAGTAAGGTCATGTTGCTTACAGCCCTAGAGCAACAGCTCAGACAGCTAAGGCAAGGTAAGGTCATGTTGCTTACAGCCCTAGAGCAACAGCACAGACAGCTAAGGCAAGGTAAGGTCATGTTGCTTACAGCCCTAGAGCAACAGCACAGACAGCTAAGGCAAGATAAGGGCATGTGCTTACAGCCCTAGAGCAACAGCACAGACAGCTAAGGCAAGGTAAGGCATGTTGCTTACAGCCCTAGAGCAACAGCACAGACAGCTAAGGCAAGGTAAGGTCATGTTGCTACAGCCCTAGAGCAACAGCACAAACACCTAAGTGAAGTAAGGTCATGTTGCTTACAGCCCTAGAGCAACAGCACAACAGCTAAGGCAAGATAAGGTCATGTTGCTTACAGCCCTAGAGCAACAGCTCAGACAGCTAAGTGAAGATAAGGTCATGTACTTACAGCCTAGAGCAAAGCCAGACAGCTAAGTTAAGTAGTCATGTTGCTTACAGCCCTAGAAAAAGCCAAGACAGCTAAGGCAAGGTAAGGTCATGTTGCTTACAGCCCTAGAGCAAGAACACAGACAGCTAAGCAAGCTAAGGTCATGTGCTTACAGCCTAAACAGAGCACAGACAGCTAAGGCAAGGTAAGGTCATGTTGCTTACAGCCCTAGAGCAACAGCACAGACAGCTAAGGCAAGGTAAGGTCATGTCGCTTACAGCCCTAGAGCAACAGCACAGACAGCTAAGGCAAGGTAAGGTCATGTTGCTTACAGCCCTAGAGCAA
>CM031619.1:30180146-30265146 GCA_018398815.1 Conus ventricosus | reverse complement strand
TTTATGTTCACATCATGCAAGTCCAAACACTGAGGACAAGTTTTTACAGTGAGTCACACATCACATGGAATGCAAAACGGAGCTTCTACATTTTATTTTGAAAAGATATGAAATGGGTGTAAAAGAAATGGTCATAGTCCAATCGGTACAAAACTTTTTTCTTCAGGGCCACCTAATGTCTGCATAGAAAACCCACACGGCTGATGAAAAGCCTTTCCAAAATAAAGACTTACCCTTTCCCTTTTTAAATTTTCATTTTTTTTTTGTTTGTTTGTTTTTGTTTTGTTTTTTTTTGTTTGTTTTTTCAAACAAAAATATTTTGTGTCTGCTTTAGATCACAGATTTAACTAACACTACACGACTCACCTCCTTGATCAAAGACCAAATTTGAATTTAGATATCTTAGGGCCATTTTACACCGTTTCCACTGTAATCAGGTGCTAAAGGAAAAAAAAAAAAAACTACGGAACTGTATAATGGTCTCAAAAGAAGATCCTATTAAACCCCCATCAATATACCAAAAACATGGGGGTGTCAGGTTCGCTAAGACCTAAACTAATCACTATAGAATGACAGACAGAATTTACAGCCAAACATTCGCTTCCAAACAGATCTAAGACTGCTGAACACAGATTAACACTCCACAACATTTATTGACCGTTACTGACATGAACATTTTCCTCGACCATAACAAACGACAACCTTCCACCTCTAATCAATCCCTTTCAAAACCAAAACACATGCCACCACCAAAACCACTCCCCTCATTTACACTCAATCACACTGCATCCACACCTGACACCACTCCATCCCCGGGCAGCCGGCAGTACCTACAACACTACCTAGGCATGGGGCACAGGACACATATCATCAATCCAATGTAAATAACACAGTGCCAAAAGTAAACCCCGAAAGGAACTTCAATGAACCCCAGACACTACCTAGGCTATGGGGCACATGACACTATCATCAACACAATGAATACAGCACGGTGCCAACTCAACCCCTGAAGGAACTTCAATGGCCTCCAGCACCTGGAGACACCACTTGGGTCATAGGGCACATGACACGTATCACCAATACAATGAATACCACGCCGTGTAAACGACCACTCTGCCAAACTACTTAATTATTTCATGAGAAACATATTAGGGCACTTGACACATATCATCAGCACAATGCATACAGCACATGCCAAACTCAACCCCTGAAAGGAACTTCAATGGCCTCCGCACCTGGAAACACCACATGGGTCATAGGGCACATGACACACACCATCAATAAAAATGAATATCATACAGTGTCAACGTCAACCCTTGCAAAGAACTTAAATGACCCCAGCAGCATGGAACATACCCCAGGCCAACAACCACGCTGACCAAACTATTAATTATTTCATGAGAAACATTTTACACAGTACACAGTTTTCACACGACTCACCACCGTCCACGACTCCCAACACTATCACCTGAGCGTCTCGTTCGTGCTTTTCCTCACTACTTTTCAGTGAGCCCGAAGCACTTGCACGCGCACGTCTGTCCAATCACATCACCAGACACTGGACCCTCACCGTCGGCCTCGCGATGCTCCCTGCCATACCAACCACTGGCCACACAAGTCCACTGGCCACACAAGTCCACTGGCCACACAATCCCCCTGGCCACCAAGTCCACTGGCCACACAAGTCCACTGGCCACACAACACAGCGTCCAGGACGCCCTCCCACCCAAACACTAGTACCTCCCCGCATTCCCCTGGCGAAGCCCCCAAAGGGTCAAGCCACGTGCTCTCCCAGTCCTGTCCGGATCGCCACCAGGTGCAGGCGAGTAGTTGCCCCCCAGCTGCCCACAGTGGCCAGCATACGCTCAAGCTGCAGCGGCGCAGGCGGAGGACAAGGACAGGGACAAGGGAGGGGGAAGTTGATGGGTCAATTGGACATTCGGTCTGGAGTGGACCAAGGACGAACCGGTTACAGTTTGACAGGGTAAAGGGGCATCGGAATGGGAGCGGGAAAGGGTCGAAGAGACGCAGACGAGTCACCACCTGACGGATGACCCGGGGTAATCCGCCTGACCCCGAGAGGACACGTGACCTCGGGACGACGGGTGACAGCAGTCACTCGATGAAGCCCACAGGGCTTCCGCAAGGATGTGCAGCAGCCCGACACAGGATCCCGTCGTAACACCAGGGGGGTCACTCAAACCAGCAACCAGTCAGACGTAACGCCACGCCCGACAACAGCCATTTTCGCAGCGCGCACCAGACGAGACACACCGCAAACAGGATCTGTCAGCCGCTCACGCGCTGAGGCCCCGTGAGGTTTACTTAAAAACTATACTCGACTCACTTCATTCTGACACAAAAAACAGTACAACTCCGGTATCGCAGGCACCTCTTCCCGCCTAACACAGTAGAACGGGATACACGGATTACTTAAACTACTAGGCAATACCCACAAGACACTATCTAATCTTCTGGTGAACAAACCCACCCGTAAGAAAAGCTATCTGGCCTCAGACCCACACCTCCTGCAGTCTTCCCAGCCAACCCGAAAAAAACTCACGATGACGCCGATTCGTGCGCAGACGTACTCTAATCCGGCCACCTTTGGGGAAAACCTGAGTGACCACCCCTTGACAAACGGAACCCACACAAAACACCCCACACGGCCAGTGTCAAAACCGGCTGACTCGCTTCCTCCTGGTCTAAAAATAGACTAAAGGCGTTGAGTGGGCCCAACCACAAACTAGTTTATCCCTCCCGGGTTTAAAAAAATAACCTTCTTTTGAACTACCTGGGTCGCGCTGTAAAAACCCCAAAACTGTCACCAACACAGACTGACTGCTGATGACAGAGTGCGAACCGAATGCGCGTAGCTCGTGACCGTGGGGACCATGGTAACGATGACAGACAGGAAGGCTCAGATCTGACAACACCCCTCCCCCCAAAAGATTCAACTCTACGTTTAATTCTGACACACCTAGAACGCAGGCAGGGGAGTGTCAACCGAAAGTTCAAGCCTACTCAGGAAATCGGGCTGCCTCATTCCTGCTTCCGGGAATAGCTTCCCCCCGAAACTGGTATGGCTGAAGCTGGAGTGCCCACCTAGTGACTCTTCCACTTGCTGTCTGACTCGCTCTAGGTACTGCAACGTGAGTGGTCTACCTGAACCACGAACGCGTACCATACAGGTAGTGACGGAACTTTCAACACCCCAGACAAAAAGCAAGACTCTCTTTCTCGATGACAGGGTAATTCCGTTCGCGGGAAAAGCAGCTTCTTGCTCGCAAAAGGGCTACAGGATGCACTCCTCCATGCGGCTCCTGCAGGAGAATAGCCCCAATTCCTGTGTCCGAGCGTCAGTCTGTAGGATGAAGCCACCCCGGGAATAGGAACCTGCATACTGGAGGGGTACAAAACTTTGCTTTGAGCATAGTGAATGCTCCTCGCACTCAGGCGCCCCAACGCACCCTTCGGGGCTCGCCACCCTTTGTCAGGTTGGTCAATGGCAAGCAATCTCAGCAAAACGAGCACAAAACGGCGATAGTAGCCCCCCAACCCCAGAAACTTCGCACCCCCTTCTTCGTCCAGGCCTTGGTGCATCCCGGATCCTGGCCATCTTGTCCTCCAGGGGAAAATACAGCCTTGCCCCACCTTGTGACCCAGTACTCGACCTCCTGGCACCCCAATTCGCATTTGGGATGGTTTTGCCGCAAATCGAGCACTCTCTGAGTCTCCTAAACAGATGTCGCAGCACCTCCAGATGCTCCTCCTGGGTCTCAGTCGCTACGAGGATGTCGTAAAATAAAGTTGTCAACCTGGTCAGATCCCAACGGTAACAACAGCTTCCTCATCATCCTTGAAAAAACTGCCCCGGACGTGCACAACCGAACGGCATGACCTTCCACTGGTAGCAACCCTGCGGTGTAACAAACGCTGTCTTGGGGCGGTCCTCCTCAGCCACAGGTATCTGCCAATAACCCTTGGCTAAATCTATCTTGCTGAGTACTTGCTTCTCACCAAAACTTAGCAAACAGAAACTCGATGTCCGGCATGGGTTTTCCGAGTCGAACTCAACCACCTTATTGAGCTTGCGGTAATCCACGCAAACCTTATTTTCCCTCCTTTTTTTTGACCAGAAAAATTTGGGTGAGGCGTAGGGCGACGTGGATGGTTCGATCACCCCCACCTCAACATGGCCTCAATTTCCGCCTTGATCGTGTCCCTCTGCGCGTAAGGAACGGGGTAAGCCCTAGACCTAATGGGTCGACCATCCGTGAGCTTGTTGTGGCCACCTCCAAACTGGTACGCTTCGTAGGTCAGTGAGAACGTCCGCAAACTCCTCTGCCAGTGACCTCAGTCGCGTCGCAAACGCGGGGTTTCACGAGTTCCCAAACTTCACCTCAGCAGCACCCTCGGTCGCTTCCAACGGGCACAGGTGTCCTTACTGGTCACCATCGTGACATCCTCCTCCTCCACTTCCTGGATAACCACTGCTCTCACAGAACCCTCGCCTCCTTGGTAGCATCTCTCTCCCCTCCCACAAACTTTTTCAGGAGGTTGGCGTGAAATAACTTAGTCTCCCCGCTCGAGCTGTACCTTGTAGTCTACTTCCCCACTCTTTCGAGCACGGAGTAAGGTCCCTTCCACATGAGTTCCAGCTTGTTCTGCTTGGTAGGTCTGAGCACCAAGACTCGGTCTCCGGGCATGAAACTCGCGCTTCCTAGCCTTGGCATCATACGCTCTTCTGCTGTTTGCTCGCTTGACTCAGGCTTCCTTCGCCACCACAAAAGAGTCAGCAATACGGTTCCGCAAGTCAACCACATACTCGGCAGCGGTGCGCACCTCTGGCTGATCTGGCCGCTCCATATCTCCTTCAGCAATCTCAGGGGCCCCCGAACCTTCTCCCGTACAGGAGCTCAAAACGGCGAGAAGCCTGTGCTTGCCTGGGTACCTCCCGGTAGGCAAACAACGCCGCAGGGATCCAGCGATCCCACTCTCTGGGCTGTTCCATAGCCAAACGCTTGATCATCTTCTTAAGGGTGCCGTTAAACCTTTCCACGAGGCCATTGCATTGAGCGTGGTAAGGCGTAGTGTGCAGTCCCTTGACTGCGAGAAGTCGATGCACCTCCCCCATCATGGCGCTGGTGAACTGTGTCCCCCTGTCTGACAGCACCTCTCGGGGAATACCTGTCCCGCGTCCACATTGTAAACAGTGCCTCAGCCACAGTGACAGTGTCAATATTTCGGAGGGCAACGGCCTCAGGTATCTGGTCGCGTAGTCAACCATTACCAGCACAAACCGGGTTTCCCTGACTTAAACATCGGCATTATGGGCCCCCACGAGGTCCAAAACCCCCTTCTCGAACGGCTCCTCTGCACTTCCGTCCTGACCACGGCACTGGCATCACCCTCCCTTTGTCGGTCGTCTTCTGGCATCGCACACCTGACCTACAATAAGGGGCAATATCTTGGCACATTCCGGGCCAGTAGAAATGCTGGAGAGCTTTTTGGGCTTGGTCTTCTGGGTACCCAGATGACCCGCTAGAGCACATCATGACTAGCTCAAGCACCACCTTGCGCAGATCCTGAGGGACACACACTTGCGACAAAGTTTTCATCCTGGGTCTGGAACCCCTCATGAGAACCCCTCCCCTGACGAGGCAGGACACCACAAACCCCTACCTACAAGAAAACGTTCCCCAGTCTCAGCACACGTCGAGCCGCAGCAACGTGGGATCCCCCTTTTTGCAACTCACGCATCCTCGCTGGCGTCACATCGAGAACCTGTTCTCTTATCGGTAGCCTGGACGGCGGTTCGGCAGCGCGCTTTGCCTGGGCCCTAGTTTTTACTGCAGCCACACAGGTCGATTGGCATAGACCGGCACCTTGGTAGCCCTCCTGATAGATCCCGGGCCCTGGCCACGTTTCCGATGAGCAAAAACCTCTACCGGTTTTTTCATCACAAGAACCACACCTTGACCCACGAGGAAGGGAGATTCTAAATTTCAAACCTTTTCCACTGGCAGTCTATGCCCACCACCGGGACTCGGCCAAAACTACCGGCACGCTCTCTCCGGTGTAGGCGTCAGGCGAGACTAGATATTCGGGCCCCAATGGTGTAATATGCACCCGTGTCTCTCAGCCCTCCACCTGTGCATTCACTCTGACCCTACACCTAGGAGTGAAATCTTTTTCCGTGCGCAAGTCACGCACAAAGCCGGAGTTTGGGAGACCCCCTCGTCGCTCTGAGCTTCCACCTTGACCCGAGCACCACGGGTGTACCCTTGCAGTTCTTTGCAAATTGGCCTGGCTCACCACACTGTAACATTTCCGATCATGCAACCCGGCCTCCTGGATAAGGGGCCCCGCCTTCTGGCTTCTGCGACAAAGGGTCCCGACTCCTTGTCCATCGGCTTGTCCGCTTTCCCCCTTCTTCTCATAGCTCATCTCCAAGAAAGACCCTTCTTCTCGTTGCGGGCCTCCCTTCCCGAACGCCTTGCCTCTGCTACAGTGGTGCCTCAGCAGCAACCTCATCCGCAGTCTTAGTTTCATTTTTTTTTACCTCAACATGGAGGTCTGGTGAAGCCCTGATACAACTGTTCCTGCAACAGCATTTCGACAACATCTTCCACCTTCCCCCCATCCTTCCCCGGGCCCCTATGCACCACACGGAAAATCGAACGCATTCCGGCCAACAACTGACAGAAAGTTTCCGAAGTCTCCTTTCTCCACATTCCGGAACTTCCGCCTATATGCATCTGCGTCTAACCGGAAAAACTGCAGCAGGGTCAGCTTGACCTTCTGATAATTCCCCATCTCGGCCACGGGCATCCGCAACACTGCTTCACGAGCCTTCCCCTGCAGTAAAGCGACCAACTGGCAGGGCCCATACGTCCCTCTTTTCCCAAATTTCACAGCTCGGCCACCCTCTCAAAGTGACGGATGTAAGCATCAACTCGTCGTCATCCTTGAGCGGGTCAATCCCTTTTTGTGCTTCCGCTCAGCTCGCTGTGCCTTCTGCTCTCTCTCTTTCTTCTCTGGGCCCCCGCTCTGTCAAACTCAAACCCCCTGCCTCTCCGCAGCATCCTCATTTTCCCCATCCTCTCTCGCAATCTTTGCACGCCTATCCTTCTCTTCCTGCGCTCTTTTGGCTAGGCGGTCCGCTTCCGCAGCTTCTTCCCTCTCCTTTCGGTCTTTCTCTGCTTTATCTTACCTTCACCAAATGTAATTCCAAAGCCTCCTTCTCCTTCCGGATCCTACTTTCCGCTCCCCTTTCCTTCTTCCGCTCCTGCTCTTCCTTTTCCTCCTTAGTCTTCCGTTCCTGTCTCTCATGGAACTCCTTGAACCCCCCGGAGCATATACGCCACCAGGGCCTGACCTGTGAAGCCTACTTGTCTCCTTCAGCCTTAAGCCTATCTTTCACCTGCTCCTTCCGTTTCCTCCCCTTTAGCTGCCATAGCCTTTTTTCCTATGCTCTAACGGTCTTTGACTCCTCAACCGTTCGCACACCAGCTGTCCCAGCTCTCCGCCTACACTCCGTAAGATCTGCGTCGGACATACAATAACGGCGAAAGAACTACACTGCCCAAATACACTACGCTCTATCGCCAGCACGCCCCGGCCTAAATACTCACAACCTGATCCCTGACTGGTCATGCGCTCAAGAACTCAACTACTTGATATTGCAACCCCTATCACACCAGTCCCACATCAAAGTGCATCAAAATCCCAATGCAACAAAAAAAACACAAAAAAAAAACCACATCACTAAACTCATCAATACGACTGGCATAAATCACAATCAATGAAAACACCGAAATTGTTCTTAAGCAACCTCCGTCCCCACGACACCTGGAAATTGCATAACCCCTAAGACAAATAAAATTCTCATCCCATCACTTACATGAAACCATTCAACCCAACAAGCACCAACACTTGCACCCACACACAGACCAACAACCCCCATACGCTTCACGGTCAATTTACATTAAAGGCACCACATCAACCCCAACACACAATTACATCGCTTCCGATCAAACAGCGGCCGCAAAGGTCTTACCCCCTTGATGCACGACTGTCTTATGTGCCGCCACCCAACTGGGCACGCACCCACCAACCACCCACAGTCTTATCCTGCAACCACTATGTTTGAAGCGAAATCCTACAATCCCCATAACCAACCCGGACCTAACCTATCCCAAATTACCCGCTAATCTGTCCTCTACTAACTCTACTAAACCCGTTGTGTACCCCGCATCTCCACCATATGTCAGGTTCGCTAAGACCTGAACTAATCACTATAGAATGACAGACAGAATTTACAGCCTAACTATTCGCTTCCAACAGATCTAGACTGCTGAACCAGATTAACACTCACACAACATTTATTGACCGTTACTATGACATGAACATTTCCTCGACCATAACAAACGACAACCTTCCACCTCTAAACAATCCTTTCACACCAATAACACATGCCACCCCCCAAACCACTCGCTCATTTACACTCAAACACACTGCATCCACACCTGACACCAGCTCCATCCCCTGCAGCCGGCAGTACCTAGCAACACTACCTAGGGCATGGGGCACATGACACTATCTCAATCCAATGTAAATAACACAGTGCCAAAGTACAACCCCCGAAAGGAACTTCAATGAACCCCAGACACTACCAAAGGGTATGGGCACATGACACGTATCATCAACACAATGAATACAGCACGGTGCCAACGCAACCCCTGAAAGGAACTTCAATGCCTCCAGACCTGGAGACAACCAATGGGTCATAGGGCACATGACACGTATCACCAAAACAATGAATACCACGCCGTGTCAACGACCACTCTGGCCAAACTACAATTATTTCATGAGAAACATATTACGGCACTTGACACATTATCATCAGCACAATGCATACAGCACAGTGCCAAAAATCAAACCCCTGAAAGGAACTTTAATGGCCTCCGCACCTGGAAACACCACAAAGGGTCATAGGGGGCATGACACACACAATTTTAATACAAGAAATAAACATACAGTGTCAACGTCAACCCTTGCAAAGAACTTCAATAGACCCCAGCGCATGGAACATACCCCAGGGCCCAAAAACCACGCTGACCAAACTATTAAATTATTTCATGAGAAACATTTTACACAGTACAAAAGGTTTTCCACACGACTCACCACCGTCCACGACTCCCAACACTATTTACCTAGCGTCTCGTTCGTGCTGTTTCCCCACACTTTCAGTGAGCCGAAGCACTTGCCACGCGCACGTCTGTCCAATCACATCACCAGAAAACTGGACCCTCACCGTCGGCCTCGCGATGCTCCCTGCCATACCAGAACCACTGGCCACACAAGTCCACGGCCACACAAGTCCACTGGCCACACAAGTCCACTGGGCCCCACAAGTCCACTGGCCACAAAAAGTCCACTGGCCACACAACACAGCGTCCAGGACGCCCTCCCACCGCAACACTAGTAAACCTCCCCGCAGTTCTCCTGGGGAAGTCCCCAAGGGTCAAGCCACGTCTCAGTCCCAGTCCTGTCCGGTCCCCCACCAGGTGCAGGCGAGTAGTTGCCCCCCAGCTGCCCACAGTGGCCAGCATACGCTCAAGCTGCAGCGGCGCAGGGGGGAGGACAAGGACAGGGACAAGGGAGGGGGAAGTTGATGGGTCAATTGGGCATTCGGTCTGGAGTGGACCAAGGACGAACCGGTTACAGCTTGACAGGGTCCCAAAGGGGATCGGGAATGGGAGCGGGAATAGGGTCGAAGAGACGCAGACGAGTCACCACCGACGGATGACCCGGGTAAATCCGCCTGACCCCGAGAGGACACGTGACCTCGGGACGACAGGTGACAGCAGGGCACTCGATGAGCCACAGGGGCTTCCGCAAGGATGTGCAGCAGCCCGACACAGGATCCGTCGTACACCAGGGGGGGTCACTCAACCCGCAACCAGTCAGACGTAACGCCACGCGCCGACAACAGCCACTTCGCAGCGCACCAACGAGACAACACCGCAACAGGATCTGTCAGCCGCTCACGCAGCTGGGCCCCGTGAGGTTTTACTTAACAACTATACTCGACTCACTTCATTCTGACACTAAAACAGTACAACTACCGGTATCGCAGGCACCTCTTCCCCCTAACACAGTAGAACGTGGATACACGATTACTTAGACTAGCTAGGCAATACGCCACAAGACACTAGTCTAATCTTCTTGGGAACAAATCACCCGTAAGAAAAGCATCTGGCCTCAGACCCACACCTCCTGCAGTCTTGCCAGCCAACCCGAAAAAACTCATGATGACGCCGATTCGTGCGCAAAACGTACTCAATCCTGCCACCTGTTAGAAAACCTGAGTGAAACCCCCCCTTGACAACGGAACCCACACACACACCCCCCACGGCCAGTGTCAAAAACCGGCTGACTGCTTCTCCTGGTCTAAAAATAAAACTAAAGGCGTTGAGTAGGCCAACCACAAACTAGTTTATCCCTACCGGTTTAAAAAAATAACCTTCTAAATTGAACTACCTCGGTCGCGCTGTAAAAAACCCCAAAACTGTCACCAACACAACGACTGCTGAGAAAAGAGTGCGAACCGAATGCGCGTAGCTCGTGCCCCTTTTACCATGGTAACGATACAGGACAGGAAGGCTCAGATCTGACAGTGGTATATATGCCTTTTCCCGAGAGAACAAAAGCACAGGGAAAACACAGAGAATATGTTCACTCTCACTCTCTCTCTCTCTCTCTCACACACACACACACACACACCATGACAACACACACACACACACACACACACACACACACCCACACACACACACACAACCGCACACACACACAACGCACACACACTAATTCAATCCTCTAACCCCTTGTAAGACTTGAAGGATAACAAACTCACTGACGACACAAATACCAACATGAAACACCCCAGATCCCAAAAGTCCATGAATGTAAATGATTTGGAAATAAAAGTAAAACCAAATTACATAAGAACGTAATCAGAATTTTTGCATGATTCGTATACCTAGCTAATCTTAAAGTTAAAAGAACAGACTTGTTTGCATTCAAAATTTACAACTGAAAATACTGGATTTACAGCAAAAAATGTGTGTGTTTGCCGCCAGGGATAAAGGGGGAGGAGGGGTGAGGAGAATGAGGAGGAAGGCAAGACTTTGGACATTCAAAATAGATGGGGAAAAAATAACTAACACATTCATATTTCAAGATTTTCCCTGTTTCTTTTGACTACCCTTACTTCACCCTATTCAATTTCAAGTTTTCAAGCACATAATGTAAAAAACACACACACACACACCACACACACACACACACACACACACACACATGCAAGCACGCGGGGGCGCGCACACCACACACACACACACACACACACACACACACAACACAAACACAACACACACCACACACACACTCATTTCAATTAAACCATCTAAACAAAAAGTTGGGGTTTTTTTTAATTACAAAAAAGATTATCAGCCACATTCCCTTTATATTTTATATTTCGAAATGTATGGAAACCTAGAAGTAATAACTGTTCTGAAAAAATCATATCAAACATTCACAAAGAAACAAAAGTGAACAGTTTCTTGATGTTTATTGTGCAATGACAGTTTTAAAATATCAAAACCTGAGAAAAATTTAGTATTTTCCATGCATCTGCAGTTGTGGTGTGTGTGTGTGTGTGTGTGTGTGTGTGTGTGTGTGTGTGTGTGTGTGTGTGGCCGCGCGCGCGTGTGCACGTGCAAGCATGCACATGGCCCCACGCGCGTGTGCATGTGTGTGTGTGGTGTGCGTGCGTGTGTGTGCATGCGAGCGTGCGTGTGCAGCACGCGCGCAGGTGCATGCACATGTGTGTGTGTTTACTTGCGCACAGTTTTCTATGAGATTAAATGGTTTTCAATGTTTTTCTTCGAAAAAGTACACATTCAAAGTTAAAAAACAAAATCACTGAACAGTGTTAGGTACATTATAATGATTATCTTATTAATATTAGAGTTATTTTTCTGGAATTAATGCATGCAGTTTAAAGTTTATAATTATCAATAACACCTGATTGCCAACTCTTCAACTCCTTCCACATCCTTACTCTGTCACTTCGTCTCTTTTCTCTTGTTTGACAATCTACCCCATTCCACAGTCCTTCTTCCAGTGTTCTATAAATGCCATTCTCATACATGTCTCAAAAGTAAAATCATAAAAAATAACTAACCATCCCCTTATTAGTCCCCCTCCTACCCCATTCTCCCTAACACCCCCCCCCCCCCCCCCCCCCTTCCCCTTTCTCAATCTCCTCTCCCCCTTCCCCTAAAATCCCATTCCATCCTCCTCCCACTCCCTCTCCTTTCACCCCCCCCCCCAATCTTCCTCCTCCTCCTCTCCATCTCCCCCCCCCCCTTCCCTTCTCCCCTACCAGCTTTCTCAACCCACTGTCCCCCCCTTTTTTTCCTCCTTCCTCCTAATTCACCTGTACCCACCTCCCTCACCACCTGCCCAACACCTTTACCCTAGACATGCTTTTAATCCCCTTTGGGGGTTATAAACAAAATGGGAGGGGGAAGAGTAGGGGGATGTGTCTGAAACCCTTCTTCTAATTTCTTCTTCTTTTTTTAGTGTTCACAATCACCATGCTGACTATTCTGACACTTTTGTGTGTATGACCATTTTTTTCCCACCATTAAGGCAGCTATACTCCAACTTTGGGGAAGGTACATCCTATACATGTGTAACACGTCATCCATACCCCGGTCACACTGGCCTTCTCTTCCGAAAGTTGGTGACATTTACCCTGTGTGCAAGATGTTGTGCGTGCGTTCACACACGGAACCTCCATTTATAGTCTATTTGAAAGGGTTGTATGGGGAATGGGTCAGAACCAATGTTAAACTCCAGGGAAAATCCCCTGTACTGAAAAGGCCCCGGGGGAGATGCGAAGCCGCAACCTCAAGATTATGAGTCCGGCGCTCTACCCAAAAAAAACATCCCAGCCCCTAGACTGAGCCAGGGACATTTAGATTTTCAGTCTGCAACACTCTACAAACTGAGATTGGTTGAAAGTGAGTATGTACAATGTTTCTAGTTTATATCAATGCCTGGGGAGAGGCGTGTCTGATCACTCTCTTGGAATCCCCCCACTGCTTTGCTTTACCATACAGTCGCATTAAAATGCAACCACAGTAACTCGCACCAACACAAGAGTTCTTCACTCTGAATCTGCCCAGTGTGCTGAGTTACCATGCCAGATCTGGAGAACATCAGACAAAAACTGGGGGGGGGGGGGGGGGGGGGGGGAGGTAACCAGTAACAAAGACAGCAGACAGCAAAGGCAGAAGGAGCAGGGTTGGGGGGTTAGAGTGGAGGGCGCATGCACGCGCACGCACGCACGCATGCACACACATGCACGCACACTCACACATATAGATACTCACACACACACACACACCACCACCACACACACACAAACACACACACACAAACAAACACACACTCATACATACCTGCAGACAAATACAGAGAGACAGAGACAGAGAGAGAGAGAGGCAGAGACAGAGACAGAAACAGACAGATGGAACACGCTTTGATTGAATAGGATCAAACTTTGAGCTCCAGCTCCTGCTTTTAGCTTTGCCTTGCCACCTCCTCTTTTTTTTCCCCAAAAAATATAAACTGTAAAGAAAACTCTAAAATATTTCATCTGACAAAAAGATAGTTCAGCAACTCCCTTTTTTCAATTTTCTGTAGCTTCAATTGCAGCACTTCCAATTCATAATATAAAATGAACTGCTGAATTATTATTGTGAGATCAAACTTAACAGCACACATGTATGCAGACATGATGATTTGTGTCTCAAACACTACTGACTTCTAGTTATGGGCAACATTCCCAGTGCAAGGATCTTAGTGTTTTCTATGTTTTCAATTATCACATGTTGACTGTACTCAATTTTAGCCTCACAACCACCACCACCCATCCCCCTTCTCTCTCTCTCTCTCTCTCTCTCTCTCTCTCTCTTTGAGATTGTGTTTGTATCAGTGTATGTGCTGGCTCTTCATACATGTGTGCATTATTTAAAATCTAACAAAGAAAAAAACTGTGATCAACGAATCAAACTACAGCTTCCTACGGCGATAAACTGCAACATGAAAATAGCGATCAAATGAAGAACTGTAACAGACCAACACACACAAACACACACACACACACACACTGGTCCGTAGCATCAGAACTGGGGAGCCAGACAGAGGGGGGGGGGGGGGTAAGGTGAGAGGAGCATAGCCCCTCACTCTCTCTCAAAAAACAACAAAACAAACAAAATAATGCTAGCGCACACACACACACACACACACACACACACACACACACACACACAACAACAACAACAACAACAACAACAACAACAAAACAAACAAAATAATGCTAGCACACACACAAAACACCCCACACACAAAACAACAAAACAAACAAAAAAAATAATTCTAACACACACACACACACACACACACACACACACACTTTTCACTCCTGAGTACACACCGATGAGCGACTCAGCTTCCTACAGCGGCACTACTTCAGCAGTGAACGACTGAAATCTCTGCTGCAGCTCGTTTTCAGTCATCACAAAAGCTGCGGATTTCTCCCCCTTCTCTCTGCCTGCAACCTCAATGACGGGTTGTCTCGTCCAGTCAGTCACACATTCACGTCACTGATACAACAGTGATGGTGATACCAACGGACAGACAATGCCCATCATCGATGCTCGATGCGAGGACCAACACGAAACGCCCCGAAAGTTTTTAAAACTTTTAGCCTTGTTCCCGAAGTTTCTCTTCGCCGTTTTTGTATCATCACCACAGCACAAAATTCAACACCAACAACATCCGCATCTCGGCGGCTGATGCGGACGCAGACAAAGAGCTCTGATCCAGATAGCCATATTGATTATCAGGTTCTACTGACGGCGTTACGTCCACTGATATTCTATCAATAGCATCACAGCGTTTGAAAACGTGCGAGACACTGATACTCGTGGCGCTATGAACGCATGTATCAGAGAATGCATTTACATTTCGGACTTGATTTTGTTTGAAAAACAAACATTTTCCACTTACCTGTAACTCTTGGAGGTTAAAGTTTTTCCAAAAGTTAACACATCGACTGCACACTAGCAGCCATCTTGTGAACGGATTAAAAGCTCGATCGATTGGTCACGTGGTTATCTGGCAATCGAATATGTATCCTCAGAGCTATAACATTTTTGTCCTGACGTCACTTAAAACGCAAAACGTCAATCTAAAACACAAGTAATAGATGGAAATAATGAAAGGATTTGAACGAAAGAGCACATTACGATTTAAAAACATGTCGTTGGTTGCATCCCAACGTTTGCTACACAGCAAACTAGCACAGCCGTGGTGGATATGAAAGAAAGATGGCGGCGCCCTAAGAAACTGGCATGGGCACTGAAAACGAAAGTTCAATGCTCTCTCTCTCTCTCTCTCTCTCTCTCTCTCTCTCTCTCTCTCTCTCTCTCTCTCTCTCTCTCTCTCTTCTGTATGTGGCAAAATATACTATGGGGCCAGTGAGGCTGCATTTTGGAAAATGTCGCAAAATCATGCTCGTCCTAGCACTTACGGTGCCATGTGTTTGCATGGGTCAGTGCGATCATCCCCATCGCACAGTCTATGCGCGCGTACTGTCTCGTCTTGTCTAATCTCGCGGCCTGATCGTCGGGCATGTTTCGTTCTCTAGGCCTGTTAGGGCCTAGTCTTCCCTGTATGTTTCAACGGTTTGTGCATCCGTTCAGCGGTGGTTTCCTTTAAGATGCGCGCTGGTGACCTACTCGTTTTTAAGTGAACCAGTATTTTAGGAAGAAGAAGAAGAAGAGTTATGTTTGTCAATGGTACCCTGACTGCGAAAGGCGAAAACACTGTATGCACTATCTTAAAACTAAAACCTTTTTAGTGTGTTTGGATTAGCAACAACAATAAAAATAAACTTTTTACCCGTGTGTGGTGTGTGTGTGTTGTGTGTGTGTGTGTGTGTGTGTGTGTGTGTGTGTGTGTGTGTGTTGTACGTGTGTGTGTGTGTGGTGTGTGTGTGTGTGTGTGTGTGTGTGTGTGAGTGTGTGTGTGTGTGTGTGTGTGTGTGTGTGTGTGTGTGTTGTGAAAAATTGATTTTTTTTTTATGTCACAAATCACGTATTTAGAAGGTCTAGATTGAAAATGAATATTTGTGATGATAAAAGTATGACAGGATCTATGAGGGGAAAAAAGACCAGCTTCTGAAAAAAAATGCGATTAAGGAAAAACAACAAGAAAAACAAAAGAAAAACCATTTGTGGGTGTTTAGCGACAATTTATGAACCTTATTTGTCCTTTATGCAAGCATATAAACAAACTCTCCCCCCCCTCTCTCTCTCTCTCTCTCTCTCTCTCTCTCTCTCTCTCTCTCTCTCTCTCTCTCTCTCTCTCTCTTTCCACACACACACACACACACACACACACACACACACACACACCACACACACACACACACACACACACACACACACGCACACACACACACACACACGCACGCACACACACACACACCACACACACACACACACACACACACACATACATACACATACGCACGCACGTGCTCGCGTGCGCAGACACGTGCACGCACACACACACACACACACACACACACACACACACACACACACACACACACACACACATACACACACACACACACACACACACACACACACACACACACACACCACACACACACACACACACACACATGCACGCACGCGCGGACACGTGCACACACACACATACGCACGCGCACGCGCACGCAGACACGTGCACACACACACACACACACACACACAACACACACACACACACACACCACACACACACACACCACACACAGTGGACAGCTGCGAGTGGGTTGACTCACTGTTTCAGTCGATGGGCTCTTGGTTGATTGATTAGTTGACTGGATGACGACTTTGATGGACTGACTGATTTGCTGGGTAGCTATAACTTGGTTGGTTGACTGGATAACTACCTGATTAGCTGGTTGACTGAGTGGCTACTCGGTTGACTGACTGCTTGACTTAATAACTGCTTGGTGGCTGGCTGTTTAACTAGATCGGTTGACTGGTAAACTGGTTGACCGAATGGAACATGGTTGACTGATGGTTGAATCGATGGCTAGGCTACTTGGTGGAGCCGGATAGCTTCGTGGATGACTGACTAGTTGTTGGATGGCTACTTTACCGTCCTCACTTTTGACTGGATAGCCAGTTCGCTGAATGACTGACTGGATGGCTATCACTGTCTGATTGACAAGCTACCTGGGACTAGATGGCTGACGACTGAATAGCTTTGTGGGTTGACTCTTTGGTTGTTTGATATGTTGCTTCTCGGTTGACTCCTCGGTTGATTTGGTCGCTTTTGGGTTAGGAATAATTGCTTGGTTGACTTGTGATTGGTTGATTGCTACTTGAATCGGTTACTCCTGGAAATTTGGATAGTTTCTTCTTTACTGGTTGACTGGGACGTTAATTTTGACTTTTTTGGGGGTTTCTGCTTGGTTGGCTGACTTCATCATTTGAATATTTTAATTGGTGAACTTATGATTAAACCCACTATTGGGTTGACTCTCGGGAAAGGGACTTTGGAGGGCAGCCTGATTGAGATTGATGGTGTTTGGTTTGACTGACTGGATGACTGAATGGCTGACAAACTGGATGACTAAGGGCTACTTACTGGATGGCTGATTGGTTTACTGAGGAGGGCTGTTGGTTGATGACTGAATGGCGATTGTTGATGATGGATGGCTGTTGGTTGACGACTGGATGGTGTTGGTGACTGAGTGAATGGTGATTGGGTTTAATGACTTGATGCAGCTTGATGATTTTCTGAATGGGGTGATTGTTTGACGACGTGCTTTGGCCATTTATGGTTCTTGGGATGAAGATGGTTGAAAAATTAAAAGGGAGAAATATGTATATTTATTTGGGGATATGCAAAATAAAAAAGTGAACGTCGATCGCAAAATGTCGGATTTGCTAGTAAAAAAAGAGCTTGAGGAGTTTACATTTTTTGGAGAAAGGGGGGTGTGGACTTTTATTGTAAACAGAGGAGAGAGGGGAGGGGGGAGTGAGAGGAAGAGGGGAAGGGGAGAGATGGAGAGAGGAGAAGGAGAAGAGGAGGAGAGAGGGGGAGGGGGAGGAGAGAGAGAGAGAGGAGAGGAGGAGAGAGAGGAGAAGAGAGATGATCAAACAGATTAAAAAAAGAACTTTGGTTGTATATAGTCCTGAGACAGACAGACATACAGACAGAAAAGAGACAGGGAGAGACGGCTGACAAAAACAGAGAGAGAGGAGAGAGAGAAGAGAGGAGAGAGAGAGGGGAGAAGAGAGGAGGAGAGGGAGAGAGAGAGGGGAAGAGAGAGAAACAACCAAGCAACCACAACAAAAACCACAACAAAACCCAACAATTACAAAATAACGACAACAACATTTAGTTTACAAGGATATACCATAAAAAAAAAACAGTCATCCATGCACGGGCAACGACAAACGCTACGTTCATCTACATCAATAAAAGCTTTAAAAGCCAGCCAAGCTCAGCAGCCGATGCTGGCAAGCAGTCACGCGAGGCTCGCTCAACACGAAGAGAGGAAGCAGAGCGGGCCCAGCTCTTATCAATCGATTCAGTCAGTGCCGTCTGATCGATACCCACCTGGGTATATATATATATATATCGCCTTCCTTCCCACCCAGCCGGGGTCGATACCAGCTGTGTATACAAGCGACTTCCACTTCATCCTGGTCAATAGGCTACCAGGCACGTACATCGTCCGGGGGTGGACTCGCTCACTCCTTCTGCTACATATACATGATCCTTAGGGGCTGTACATAATAATAATGATGATACAGAGCCTAGCTAGCATGCGATGGGGCCAGTGAGAACGAAGCTCAATGTTCAGAGCTGACTCGATTCGTCTCAACTTTGGATGACGTTGGTGCGAGTTGCTTTGTTCCTGGTTCGATGAACTCTGTCTGTCTGTCTGTCTCTCTTTTTCTTTGTCAGTCTATTTCCCCCCCCCCCTCTCTCTCTGTCTTCTCTCTCTCTCTCTCTCTCTTCTCTCTCTCCTCTCTCTCTGATCTCTCTCTCTCTCTCTCCTCTCTCTCTCTCTCTCTCTCTCTCTCTCTCTCTCTCTCTCTCTTCTCTGCCCTCCTACCGCCTTCATTCCTCTTTCCATTCCCTCCTCTCAATCTTCCCTCCCTCCCTCCCCCTCCCTCTCTGTCGTCTGCCCCCACCACCCACCCCCGCCTCCTCCCTGTCACTCTGTGTTTCTGCCCCTCCCTCCTTCCGTCTCTCTCTCTCTCTCTCTCTCTCTCTCTCTCTCTCTCTCTCTCTCTCTCTCTCTCTCTCTCTCTCTCTCAATATGTAAACTGAGAAGGAGACGTGATGGTGATGATGATGATGATTATGATGATTGATGACGACGACGACGACGACGACGACGACGACGATGATGATGATGATGGTGATGATGGTGGTGGTAGTGATGATGATGATTGTGACGAGAGGTGGATGAGTGGTAGGTGGGTCCTTTTAGGGAAGAACTTGGAATAATTTCTCGATGAGAATTATCTTAACATTTCACCAACACCCTCTCTCTTACTAGTGGTGGAAGGAGCAACTTTCCGGTACTAGTCATCGAAAAAAAGTTTTATTTGTTCGGGTATTGTTAACATACTTTAAAATGGCTCTGAGATAATTTTCCTTAGGCCTGTACTCTTAGAAGTACTTGTAGCTCTGAGGGACAGAATTGAAGAGAGAAGTCCAAACATTCACATTTGATTGAACAACAGAGAAATGAACAAGTTAAGTGCAATTTCACACATCAACTTCACTTGCTTACACACAGTAAGTATTTACATGTCACTTCAATACTTCAACAGGCAAGGTTTTAGTTCTCATTGAACCACAACAATGATGGGGCCTTTCCTCACTCCTACTTTACTTGCTTACACTCCGTGCAGCCGCTTAAGTTGGAATACAGTGGGCCTGTCAAGTTACTCTGAATGCGTATTTTAGGCCAGCAGTTCAACTGTACAGAAAATAAAAAGGTCATGCTGAGCATCCGCACATCCATAAAGTAATTTCGTCATACAATGCGTGGAATGAAGTGAACAGTGCTATCATTAGATGAAATTGCGGGACGGGGGCTGGGGGGAGGGGAGAGGAGCGTAATAACTTTTACAGGCGAATATCAAGCCGGATTTGATAAACACTTATGTTGATTATCGTTGATGACATTCAATAAAAAAAATATATTCTTGTTCAGATCGTTAATCATATCGATGTTGCATTTTCGTGGCGACAGACTATGGAAATCGCCATGACACTGGTGAAGGGTTTCGGGCGAGAAGAAAACGCATCACAAAGTATGAGTAAGCTTAGATCTCCGCTGATAAACACGACGGAAAGTGGCTATGGAAAATGTTCAAGTACTGAGCGGCCAAACGTACGAAACAAACACCAACAGAACAAAACTCCACCAACTGGTCTTCTTCAGACAGGACAAGAATAAAGAAACAAACAACGGAAATGAATAAATAAGTAAAGAAACAGTTAAATAAATAAGTAAATTAAAAATCAACAAACAAATAATATAAATGAATAAATAAATAAGTAAATAGATAACGGGTGGAGGGGGTATGTGCAGGTGAACAAGTCCTCAGTCACTATAACTATATTTTTTTAAAATGAATGAACGGGGATTTCAAAAGGACAGGGGGGGGGGGGGGGGGGGGGGGGGAGTAGAGAAAGAAGGGGGGGGGGGGGGAGGGGGGAAGGGGAAGGAGAGAAAGAAGGGTGGAGTGGGGGGGTGGAGAAGAAGGTAAACTTGATGAAGAGAACGACCTTAGAGTATACACATTAAAACTTCCCACTGACAACTATGGGAACCATCGTGTTCTTGAATTTTTAACAGAACAACAATTTGCTTACGCCCATTGAGAATCGACGTTGGTGTGCAAAGTGGGTGCAGGGTCAGAGGTGGACTGCGGTCGGGAGAAGGGACAAGCCGGGTGCAGGTAATCGCCCGGGTTGCTATTAAACTCATCAAACGGTTCTGATTGTACGTTTCCTATAGAAACCATGTTGACAAGCCACAGACTACGTCTGGTTGTACGTTTCCTACAGAAACCATGTTGACAAACCACAGACTATATCTGGTTGTACGTTTCCTACAGAAACCATGTTGACAAGCCACAGACTATATCTGGTTGTACGTTTCCTACAGAAACCATGTTGATAAGCCACAGACTACGTCTGATTGTACGTTTCCTACAGAAACATGTTGATAAGCCACAGACTACGTCTGATTGTACGTTTCCTACAGAAACCATGTTGACAAGCCACAGACTACGTCTGATTGTACGTTTCCTACAGAAACCATGTTGACAAGCCACAGACTACGTCTGGTTGTACGTTTCCTACAGAAACCATGTTGACAAGCCACAGACTACGTCTGGTTGTACGTTTCCTACAGAAACCATGTTGACAAGCCACAGACTACGTCTGGTTGTACGTTTCCTACAGAAACCATGTTGACAAGCCACAGACTACGTCTGGTTGTACGTTTCCTACAGAAACCATGTTGACAAGCCACAGACTACGTCTGGTTGTACGTTTCCTACAGAAACCATGTTGACAAGCCACAGACTACGTCTGGTTGTACGTTTCCTACAGAAACATGTTGATAAGCCACAGACTATAATCTGGTTGTACGTTTCCTACAGAAACCATGTTGATAAGCCACAGACTATATCTGGTTGTACATTTCCTACAGAAACCATGTTGATAAGCCACAGACTATAATCTGGTTGTACGTTTCCTACAGAAACGATGTTGATAAGCCACAGACTATAATCTGGTTGTACGTTTACTACAGAAACCATGTTGATAAGCCTACGTCTGGTTGTACGTTTCCTACAGAAACCATGTTTATAAGCCACAGACTTCATCTGGTTGTAGGGCCTACGTTTCTTACAGAAACCAACATGGTTTCTGTAGCTTATCAACATGATAAGCTACAGACTATGACGTCAATATGGTACTAGTCATTCCATTAAAGTGTCTTAATTTTCCTCACCTTTTCCAGTTTATCTTGTCAGTGTCATCTTCAAGTGAAAATAGTGTTATTAAACAGTTGCCTATTGATTTCAGTACATTACTTAAAAGAGATTTGTTTATGTAACATGATGAAGACCAGTGTCGATGTGCGATTCGCATCGTAAGGCATATCCCTGTTTTAAGGGTTTATGGCCTTTATGAATTGAACGTAAATCCTTAGCTCTCTCTCTCTCTCTCTCTCTCTCTCTCTCTCTCTCTCTCTCTCTCTCTCTCTCTCTCTCTCTCTCTCTGTCTGTGTCTCTAAACTTATCCAACCAACGTATTTTACCGACCCATGTCATTTCAAGTTAGTATTACTGTTGTCGACAAGAAAAGAACATGTCCTCTCCAATTTGGCTGTATATGTATATGAAGCACAGAAAAGATTGCGTGCTGCTACCTAATATCTCATTTAATGATGCATTTGAATTATTCTCATGAATTTCTTTACATTGTTTTTCTATGTGTACCTTAATTTGATTTATTGTGTTCGATTGTATGCCCCTCAAAATGGGGCCTTGGCCTTAAACTGATTAAAACATTCGTATTCGTATTCGTATTCGTATTCTCTCTGTCTGTCTGTCTATCTGTCTCTCTCTGTCTCTCTCTGTCTCTCTCTGTCTCTGTCTCTCTCTGTCTCTCTCTCTCTGTCTCCCCTCTCCCCTAGACTCTCTCTCTCTCTCTCTCTCTCTCTCTCTCTCTCTTCTCTCTCTCTCTCTCTCTCTCTCTGATCCTTAGCCAGCCGGGGGCAGGATCTATATGGATACATAGATTTTCGCACGAAGAGAACAAGCCACCAGTTTCAGTGACCAACGTGGCACGCCCATACGCCGATCGATATTCGTGTCATTAAGGTTGCATGTGTTGCTGACTGCAAGGCACACGGGTGTGTGTGTGTGTGTGTGTGTGTGTGTGTGTGTGTGTGTGTGTGTGTGTGTGTGTGTGTGTGTGTGTGTGTGTGTGTGTGTGTGTGCATGTGTGTGTGTAAGGGGGAAGGGGGTGGGGGTGGGTGGGTGCGTGCGTGCGTGTGTGGTGTGTGTGTGTGGATGTATGCGTGTATGCGTGCATGCGTGTGTGCGTGCATGTGTGTGTGTGTGTGTGTGTGTGTGTGTGTGTGTGTGTGTGTGTTTTCTTTTTCTTTCTTTCTCTCTATTTCACGTTTTTGGTTCGACATTGTCCGTCACGCTTTGACTGATCGAGCTATGAAACTAGGAGTTCGATTTCATCAAGAGCTGGCCAACAGCTGGCAACACGTGGCCAACTCTGTTCGGGTCGATGACACACCGATGGTTGAGCGGTGAATTCTCCCTTCGCTTAACGATTTCTTATCAAATAACAAAAAAAAAAAAAAAAAAGTAAAAGAAAAAAAAGGACAAAAAGGAGGGGGGGGGGGGGTGGAGAATGAAAGAAAACGACTTTTTAAAAAAAAAGGGGGGGGGGGGGGAGAAAGAAAGAAAAGGCGCCGCACGCGTACGTGCGCGGTGTGTGTGTGTGTGTGTGTGTGTGTGTGTGTGTGTGTGTGTGTGTGTGTGCGGGAAGAAGACGAAACGGGAGGGGGGAGGGGGGTCTTCAAGGTGTGTGTGTGTGTGTGTGTGTGTGTGCGTGTGTGTGCGTGCGTGCGTGCGTGCGTGCGTGTGTGTGTGCGTGTGTGTGTGTGTGTGTGTGTGGTGTGTGTGTGTGTGTGTGTGTGGTGTGTGTGTGTGTGTGTGTGCATGCACAGCTAACACGTGCTTGGTCGCGGATCGCGCAGTGTGTATAGGATTCACGATGCTATAGGATTCACTATGCTATAGGATTCACGATGCTATAGGATTCACGATGCTATAGGATTCACGATGCTAGAGGATTCACAATACTAGAGGATTCACGATGCTATCAGACCGAAAGCATGGTCCTTTCCACCATTCAAGACAATGAACACGAAGAACGAAAAAACTTCATAGTGCACGTGTACTTGTGAACGCTGCAAGCCACTTCTCATTTCTCATTCGCCGAATATGAGAAGATAAGTGGTTTCTTGTTCTTCGTTTTCACTGTCCTAAATGTTAATTGTTTTCGCCTGAAGAAGACCCAAGAGGTCCAAATGCATTGTGTCTTGTCCTGTACTTTGTGTATGTCCTTAGCGGTAACTAACCCTCTCTTTCTAGATTTAACTGCTAGCTAGTTAAGTGTCGAGGAGCTTGCATCTGAGATAGGTGTGGGTTATGGTCACTCCCATTGAGCATCAAAAGTTTTGTTTTGTTTTTTTAATTTAAATAAAACATCCGTTTGCTTTGTGGAATATGATTTTCTCCCAGAAAACAGCGACAACGAGAAAGGAACGAGGGAGAGTGCAGAGTGCGAATCTTGGATCTGTCCTACGGCGTCATGTCACGCGAAGCAAAATTTTGTAAGGGGAAGTAACTGTCCGTGTGGACTGAAAGATTTACTTCCCATGTAGCAATTTTATACGACTTTCGAAAATCTGACAAATCAACGTGGCTTTCCTTAATCTGACAAAATCCTTAATCTTTCGAAAATCTGACAAATCAACGTGGCTTTCCTTGTCATGTGCTTTGTTTGTAAATGTCATTGGCGGTAAGTAACAAACTCCATTTCTAAATTTTCCTTAGAAAGTTTTCAACATTCTATAAAAATGCATTGCTTCGTAGATGGTTTCCAGTTCGTGCAGTAGTTTCACAATATTCATATTCAGTGAAAAATGTATGAATATTTTATCAATATTTTGCCTGAAAAGTTCCTGAATCTGCAGCCTCATCTGGATCAACTTATGTATTTATGGTGAAAAGTAAATATTATGGTTGATTTATAGCGAATATATGAGACAGGCCTACCGGCCATAGTACGTTAAAAACACCGGTTCTTGTCCAAAATAATAATAGCTTCGTCCTGATATTCTTCCACTCGGTGTCGTAGTTTTTGCGTACTAAGGCTTAAAATAATGATGAACCGCATTCTATTGTGGATGCAGGGACGATGGCGATTTAAAACTTTCTTATTGAGGACGTTACGAAGATATGCAATAGGAAACAAACAATAACAGAAGTCGTCGACGTTTCGGTCGTAGATTTTTGGGACTGATGCCATTAAACCCGTTTTGATTGTTTTTGTTACTTCATTGTGATTCAAGTTGTTGCCAGGGTGTTTGACTCTTGACTTAGTCCTCTGAACTCCCTGGGGAACATAGGGCCGCAACCACACTCTTCCAGCGGACACGGTTTTGGGAGATCTTCTTCAGCTTGGCCCATGTCATTCCGGCGGCCTTCACTTCCGCGTCGGTACTCCTTCGCCATGTCTGTCTTGGTCTTCCCACTCTTCTTTTGCCCTGAGGGTTCCATTCAAGGGCTTGTCTTGTGATGTTGGATGGAGACTTTCTGAGGGTGTGGCCAATCCATCCCCACTTCCGTTTTCTGATTTCTATTTCTATTGGAACTTGCTGGGTCTTGTTCCACAGTTCTGCGTTGGCAATAACATCTGGCCATCTGATGTTCACAATGTTTCGCAGACATCTGTTGATAAATGTTTGGAGTTTGTGGGTGTTTGTCTTTGTTGTTCGCCACGTTTCAGAACCATACAGAAGGACAGATTTCACATTTGAGTTGAAGATTCTGATCTTGTTATGGAGTGAGAGAGCAGAGGAATTCCAGATAGGCCGTAGTGCAGTAAAGGTGTGCCTGGCTTTATTGATGCGACTTTTGATATCCTCATCTGTACCTCCATCTTTGCTGACCACACTGCCGAGGTAGACAAACTTGTCAACTTCAGTGATGTCTTCCTGTTGTAGTCGTAGTGGGTCTCGTTGCTGGTTGTTGACTCTCATGGCTTCTGTTTTCTTTATGTTGATTTGGAGGCCTGTCTTTCCTGCTTCTTCTGCTACCCGGCACAGCTTCTCTTGTGCGTCTTGCTGTTTGTGGGACAGAAGGCTGATGTCGTCGGCGAAGTCCAGGTCTTCCAGTTGCTTGGTGAAAGTCCACTGGATTCCTGTCCTCTTGCCGTCGGTAGACTGCCGCATTATCCAGTCAACGACCATCAGGAAAATTGTTGGCGATAGTAGACACCCCGCCAGGGTGTTTACCTTTAAGATATTTAAGAAGTTCCACACCAGTCTGAAGCAATATATGATCTGTCGATGAAACCTCTGTTCGTGTGTGCGACTTACTTTAAGAAGTCCTACACCAATCTGAAACAATGTATATTCAGTCACTGGAACCTCTGTTCGTGCAGTTCGTTGTGTGCAAATGGTCAGTGTGCCGTCAGCAAGTGTATGAAGACCCCAACCCCCTCCTGCTCTCTCTCTCTCTCTCTCTCTCTCTCTCTCTCTCTCTCTCTCTCTCTCTCTCTCTCTCTCTCTCTCTCTCTCCTGAACAGGTTTCAAACGCTTGTTCAGAGACTTATCCACTTTCTTGGCCGATCTTATTTTCCTTCCTGCGTCCACGCAGTAACATGTACAGATCAGATCGACAGAAGCATTACAGACGCAGTAACATGTACAGATAGATCAGATGTACAGAAGCGTTACAGACGCAGTAACATGCACAGATCAGATCAACAGAAGCGTTACAGACGCAGTAACATGTACAGATCAGCAGATCGACAGAAGCGTTACAGACGCAGTAACATGTACAGATCAGCAGATCGACAGAAACATTACAGGCGCAGTAACATGTACAGATCAGCAGATCGACAGAAGCGTTACAGACGCAGCAACATGCACAGATCAGATCGACAGAAGCGTTACAGATGTAGTAACATGTACAGATCAGCAGATCGACAGAAGCGTTACAGACGCAGTAACATGCACAGATCAGATCGACAGAAGCGTTACAGACGCAGTAACATGTACAGATCAGCAGATCGACAGAAGCGTTACAGACGCAGTAACATGTACAGATCAGCAGATCGACAGAAGCGTTACAGACGCAGTAACATGCATAGATCAGATCGACAGAAGAGTTACAGACGCAGTAACATGTACAGATCAGCAGATCGACAGAAGCGTTACAGACGCAGTAATATGTACAGATCAGCAGATCGACAGAAGCGTTACAGATGCAGTAACATGTACAGATCAGCAGATCGACAGAAGCGTTACAGACGCAGCAACATGCACAGATCAGATCGACAGAAGCGTTACAGACGCAGTAACATGTACAGATCAGCAGATCGACAGAAGCGTTACAGACGCAGTAACATGTACAGATCAGATCGACAGAAGCGTTACAGATGCAGCAACATGTACAGATCAGCAGATCGACAGAAGCGTTACAGATGCAGTAACATGTACAGATCAGATCGACAGAAGCGTTACAGACGCAGCAACATGTACAGATCAGATCGACAGAAGCATTACAGACGCAGTAACATGTACAGATCAGATCGACAGAAGCGTTACAGACGCAGTAACATGTACAGATCAGCAGATCGACAGAAGCGTTACAGACGCAGCAACATGTACAGATCAGATCGACAGACGCGTTACAGACGCCCAACAAAGCACAGTCTGAACAACAGTTAGAGTGCGAGTTATGAACAATGATTTATTCTCGTTAACTCTTTTGAGTTATATAGAAATTTAAAACATTAAAAAAAAATCGAACATCATGAGATGGCGGTTACACAGAGGAAGAGCAAGGAAAGTGAAATAACATAAACGAATCAGAGTATATCAGATCCACATAAAAGCATGAAAGCACACAATATAGGGCTGAAGAGGTTAGAATGAAAGTAAGCGTCCATAGTTTTGTAAATGTACGTCATTCCAGTGAATGCAAAGTAAAGGTAGTTTACAATGAGATTCATCAGAGAGAGAGAGAGAGAGAGAGAGAGAGAGAGAGAAGAGAGAGAGGAGAGAGAGAGAGAGAGAGAGAGAGAGAGATTAATAAGTATTGTATCAATTACACACATGCAGCATGCAAAATATAGCACTGTCAGGCTACAATTTACAATGCCCGGATGAAATTGACTATACCAAATGTAATGCTGTGAATATATGTTGCAGAAACACTGCAACTTTGTAATTGTAATTGTATGAGAGAGAAATGAAAAGTAGGAGAGAGAGAGAGAGAGAGAGAGAGAGAGAGAGAGAGAGAGAGAGAGAGAGAGAGAGAGAGAGAGAGAGAGAGAGGAGAGAAATCAATAAGGCATATTTCGACATGAATTTACCTGGGGTGTAATTAGGCTATATGTATTCATACACACGCAATAAACAAAAGATCAGGATAACAAATGAAAGGTATGAGAAGATATTCCGTATAAAAATGATTCATTAATTACATAAAGGGAAGCATGTAGTAAGAATTAAAGATCTTGATAGATACTGTGATATCTGCTCATACATACATAGTTACATTCTTTTTTTCTAGGCAGAGGTTACATTTGGGTGTTCAATGGGACAACCCAGATTAAGAAAACAATAGGAGCCCTTGGTTGATAAACTTAGCAAAATTAAGTAATCTTCTCCTGTTATTTGTTGTCATTAACGATGCATATTTATCTATAACACACACACACACACACACACACACACACACACACACACACACACACACACACACACACAAAATTGGTCGTGATCTGTGGTATCGAGGTAAAAATTGATCACAGATACTTTTTAATCCTGGACATTCCACGGCAAAGGGATATTCATCGCCTATTTGATTCATGCTACAGAGCGGGCATAATCTATCCTCATGGAGTAGATTGATATGTCTCCCTTTTTCTAATGGTAATTTGTGATTGCTTTAACGTTGGCAGCCTGTAACACGGTGATAAAACATCTGAGTATTGTTCAAAGCAAATCCGACTTTTGTACAGGATATAGTTGCTGGTTCGGAAGCGACCGCGGCCGCTTTCTGTCCATTCTGCGAGAAACTATCTTTCAGTCGCCGGGTCAGGCTGTTTCCCAGCCAAGCTGTGGGGACAGCCTCAGGTATAGTGCCACACGAACGATAACCCATTCTATCTAAAATCTGCTTCACTTTGCTTAATCGCTCATTTCTATGTATTTGGAAGTTTAGGCATATAGTTAAAGTATGCAGCATACAGGACGAGTATTTCACACATGAGTCTGTTGATAATTTGTGCCAAAATTTAGCTATGCGTGTGTGTATGTGTATAAACAATGGGAAGGGGACCGTTTCACCATTTACAAAACAATTGGGTGTATATGTTTTCAGTCTCAAAATATATTTACAATACTCGAAATGTAGAGATTCAATTATATTGACACATATGTTACTTCACAGCCATATGTTAATATTGGCCTGACAAGTGAGTGGAATGCCCTGATGTGGCCCTCTGCGGTCGGCTGGGCTATAAGCAACATTATCTTATCTAAGTGAGTGAACAGATCTGACAAGATTATTGGGAGGTGGAGTTGTGTGCTTTTACGCAGCAAAGCCATCATTGCACGTCTGTCTTTATCTTTTAAACTCTTTCACCGTTAAATTAAAATGTCCATTAAACCAAACGTAATTCCAAGGTATTTGAAACATGTACCATGCTCTAAAGTATTTTCATTAACTACAATTGTCGATTAGGAAAGAGAAAAGGGAAATAACTTCTGTAAGCGCAAGTTATTCATCGAGACTTTAACAAGAGTCTGTTCCCCTAGCTTTAGTCTTTCTCTGGACGTACTGAATCATTGGTTTTATTTCTTACGTTGTTTTTGCTTTATTCAAACACTTTTCCATACAAAAGAGGACATTATCTGTCAAGCTGAGGTTACAAAAGTTTATACATAATCTGATTTAATATTAACCCTTTATTGTCCATTGTGTAAGGATTTTTTGTTTTTTGTTTTTGTTTGTTTGTTTGTTTCCTGCCCAACGAGAACCCACCATCACCACCACCACCACCCCTCCACCGCGCTCCTCCCCCTTCTTCCCCCCACCCCTTCATCTTTCATTTTCCCTTTTTGTTCAAAATCAACCTTCACTGCTTTGGGTAAATGATATTCGACATTGGCAGACTTTCTTGCATGTTTACATCAACCATTCGAAGAGCCGTTACGAACATCACATCTTCTCGAACTCCGAAGAGCCGTTATGATTGAGAAACTTTTTGTCAATCAAGAAGATAGAAAGGGAACTAACTTCTGTGACTCTGTGCTCATAATGTTTCCTAAGAGTTTGCTCCCTTGGCTTCACCTTTTTCCCCCTACAATAACAATTTCAAAAACATTGTCTAATGCTTCTGCAACCTGTATTCACAGCAGTCCATTTAGTCTAGTCAATTCCATCCGGGCATTGTAAATTGTAGTCTGTCAGTGTCATATACAGTATGCTGCATGTGTGTAATCAATACAATAACCCCCCCCCCCCCCTCTCTTCCCCATAAAGTTGTCTTCCCCCCCCCCCCCCCATCTCTCTCTCCTCCCTTGTATGTACAATGTACCTCATTGTAAACTAACTTTTTTTTTTGCATTGACTGGAATCGACTACACATATTTACATAACTACGGACGCTCACTTTCATTCTAATCTAGTCAACCCTCTATTGTGTGCTTTCATGTTTTTACATGGATTTGATGTACTCTGATTCTTTTATGTAATTTCACTTTCTTTGTTCTTCCCCTGTGTACCCGCCATCTTATGTTTGTTACATATTTCTGTATTTCTCAATGACTCAAACCAGTTAACGAGAATAAACCATTGTTCATTGTTGTTCATTTCTGGACTGCTTTCTCTATTAATTTCAATTCGTTTTTATTTTATCCCCCCCCCCCCCCCCCCACCCGCGCCCCCCTTTTTCTGACAGTTCATTCATTAGTGGCAAATACATAGCAAACTTAAGCAGGCCTCTATCAGAAACGGTTCTATGTGCACGTACGAATCAGCCATTACTAACACCGCAAAACGGCGGCAACTAGAGCAAATGCTTGACCCGAATATAAGCATGACATGACAAGGAAATACGCCAACAATAAATCAAGTCGACATTGACCTGCACCATTGATAACCGGGTCCTGGTTCCAAACTACATTGGGGAACGGATCACGGATTTCAAGATCGTAAAACGGATAGTGACAGTCTTTTCAAACCTGTGTATAGATGTCTGTTACTGACAGGCCAGAATGTACGGGTACCCCTAGACAATGTCTTTTTTTTTCCAGTTCCTTTTCCTCTGCTCCTTGTGTGTGTCTCAATAACAGGTTCTCGTTTCTCGTCTTTTGAAGGGGGTGAGAGATTTACAACCTTTGTTCCCCGATAGCAGGTCTTCAGAGCACCCCACAGTCATAATACTTCAGCAGACGTGCTTCCAGTCTCTGCTGTTCTGTTTTATAGACACACACACACACACACACACACACACACACACGCACGCACGCACGCACGCACGCACGCACGCACACACACACACACACATCTGATGAAAAATCGTATGTTCTATACACATTGCCCGTCTGCCCACTCGACCAAGCTCTGTAAGAGTTTAAGCAGAATTACTGGGCTGACAAACGAAAGGAACGAACTAATCACAAAACAAGACACAACGCGTTTCGACCTACTGACGTTGTTTGTCCTGCTGGAAGAGGACCTATAAGTCGAAACGCGTCGTGTCTGTTTTGAAATGTGTTTGTTCCATTGGTTTGGCGGTCCAGTAATTCCACTTTCGCTTTGTTATGTTTCAGCTTCCGCCTGAAGTCACCCCACCTTAAATCCAAGCTATCGGCCTAACACACAAAGTTAGGGTTGAACACACGCAACACACATAATGGATGTTATGTGTCGCGAAGGGAGTCACTTCTGTTGGTGCATTACTTGTTATCAAACTGTGTTTTGTGTGAATACGACCTTTTGTTGATGAGAAGAGTCTTTTTCATCTTCATCTTCATCCGTATAGTGTCCTCAGTCAACAGGCTGATTATTCTGACACTTGTAACGGAGGGGTAAGCGCAGAAAAACAAACAAACAAACAAACAAAACAAACAAACAAACAAACAAAACCAGCTTGTGATTACTGGTGGAGTTTACGAGCTCCCGACGTGAACACGCCGAGAGACGCCGCTCCAACCACAGCCTCTGTCAGTGAATCGTTCCACTCAGGGATGGTTCGCGGGAGGAACGAATAACTCCGGTAGTCCCCGTTGACACTGAAGTCTAGCAAGCTGCCCTGAGTGTGCTCTTCTGTCCCTCTCCTTAGGTGCTCTCAGCTTTGGCTCCTGAGATTTACGAAGTTTGCCCAAATCCACCTACCCATGTTGTTAATGATTTTGTACATCATGGTGAGCCTTGTGATCTTACGTCGACTTTGTAGGGATGTCCATCCGAGGTGATATAACATGTTGGAGACGCTAGCCAAAACGCCAAAAATGAAAGCAATCTCTTTTGTGACTCATGCAATAATGATGTACAATTGTTAATACTTAAAGTGCTCAGACTGCACTGAAAAATGGACGCACACACATACACACGCACACATACAGGTACGTCTGCTCACACACGCACACCCATGCGCACGTACGCGCACTCTCTCTCTCACACACACGCACACACACACACACAACCTGTCTCCCGTTGTCAGCCCATCCATTTTACTCTCTTCAAGACATGCGCGTTTGTATTCTTACACACACACACACACACACACACACACACACACACACACACACACATGTTCTTTTAGGCAGTTCAGGGAGCATGCAAGCGTGTTTATAGCCCAATGAAAATATTCGTCACAGCATTTTGATGGCCAATGGGGTAAATCTCAACGGAGCCCATTTCCTCTCATGGCCTCTTTGTGCATGTTGGGCATTTCACGTTCCCATGATGCACTGAACCCATCGTCTTGGGACACAGGACCTCAGTGTGATATCATATCTTGCCAGGTGTACACACAAACAAAAGGTTTTTTGTACAGGTGTACACACACCAAGAGGTTTTTTGTACAGGTGTACGCACATCAAGGGGGTTCTTGTACAGGTGTGCACACATCAAGAGCTTCTTGTACAGGTGTACATTTCACTAAGAGGTTCTTGTACGGGTGGACACACCACCAAGAGGGTTTTTGTACAGGGTGTACACACACCAGAGGTTCTTGTACAGGTGTACACATACCAAAAGGTTCTTGTACAGGTGTACCACACTAAGAGGTTCTTGTACAGATGTACACAACAAGAGGTTCTTGTACAGATGTACACACACCAACAAGTTCTTGTACAGGGGGTACATATACCAAGAGGTTCTTGCACAGGTGTACATACACCAACAGGTTCTTGTACAGATGTACACAAACCAAGAGGTTCTTGTACAGGTGTACACACAATCAAGGGTTCTTGTACCGGTGTATGCACCAAAAGGTTCTTGTACAGGTGTACACACACCAAAAGGTTCTTGTTACAGATGTACACACACAAGAGGTACTTGTACAGGTGTACACACACCAAGAGGTTCTTGTACAGGTGTACACACACCAAGGTTTCTTGTTGAGCTGTACCTAACGCAAAGAGGGTCTTGTACAGGTGTACGCACACCAAGAGGTTCTTGTACAGGTGTTACACACACCAGAAGGTTCTTGTACAGGTGTATACATACCAAAAGGTTACTGTACAGATGTACACACACCAAGAGGTTCTTGTACAGGTGTACTACCACCGAGGTTCTTGTACAGGTGTACACACACAAGAGGTTCTGTAAGGTGTACACACACCAAGAGGTTTTTGTACAGGTGTACACACACCAAGAGGTTTTTGTCAGGTGTACACACACCAACAGGTTCTTGTACAGGTGTACACACACCAACAACAGGTTCTTGTGGAGCGGTACACACACCAAGAGGTTCTTGTACAGGTGTACGCACACAACAGGCTCTTGTACAGATGTACACACATCAGAAGGTTCTTGTACAGGTGTATACATACCAAAAGGTTATTGTGCAGATGTACACACACCAAGAGGGTTCTTGTACAGGTGTACCCACACCAAGAGGTTCTTGTACATGTGTACACACACCAAGAGGTTCTTGTAAGGTGTACACACACCAAGAGGTTCTGTACAGGTGTACAGACTACACACACCATGAGGTTTTTGTGCAGGTGTACACACACCAACAGGTTATTGTACAGGTGTACACACACCAACAGGTTCTTGTACAGGTGTACTCACACCAAGAGGTTCTTGTACAGGTGTACACACACCAAGAGGTTCTTTACAGGTGTACACACACCAGAAGGTTCTTGTACAGGTGCACATGCACACCAAGAGGTTCTTGTACAGGTGTACACACCCAAGAGGTTCTTGTACAGGTGCACACGCACACCAAGAGGTTCTTGTACAGGTGTATACACACCAAAAGGTTCTTGTACAGGTGCACACACACCAGGAGGTTTTTATACAGGTGTTTACACACCAGGAGGTTCTTGTACAGGTGTTCACACACCATGAGGTTCTTGTACAGGTGTACACACACCAGGAGGTTCTTGTACAGGTGTACACACACCATGAGGATCTGTAAGGTGTACACACACCATGAGGATCTTGTAAGGTGTACACACACAAGAAGGTTCTTGTAAGGTGTACACACACCAGGAGGTTCTTGTGCAGGTGTACACACACCAGGAGTTCTTGTAAGGTGTACACACACCAAGAGGTTCTTGTAAGGTGTACACACACCAAGAGGTTCTTGTGCAGGTGTACACACACCAAGAGGTTCTTGTAAGGTGTACACACACCAAGAGGTTGTCACTCCACAGGTTAGTCTGTTCATAGGCCGGCGGAAAACCCTTCTCACCTCGGTCATCATTTGATTCAACTGTGGCTTGAGGCAATTAGGCTATGTTAGTTGGTAGGTCTGTGACATGATTTACTCTAAAACTGAGGTGTTCAACGAGTCCGTCAGTATATGCCACTGCATGGATGATAATCCATTGCTTGTTATGTGTGTGCACTGTGTGCAGCCTAACGTGTGTGTGTGTGTGTGTGTGTGTGTGTGTGTGTGTGTGTGTGTGTGTGTGTGTGTGTGTGTGAGCGAGAGTGTGTGCACGCACATGAGAGAGAGAGAGAGAGAGGAGAGAGAGAGAGAGAGAGAGAGAGAGAGAGAAAGAGACAGACAGACAGAGACAGAGAGAGACAAACAGAGACAGACAGCCAGAGAAAGAGAGAGACTACATCTATGAGCATATATGAAAGCTTTTAACAAATCTAAACAAGATCACCAAAACACCTAACAGATCAAAACACCAAACAGATCAATATTTGATGTATTTTCAATCAATCTTGCCAATCAACCGTGCACTCTTTGCCAAGAACCAGAGACTGATTCTCACACATACAAAAGCTCAAGGGTCCTATCGTCCTCTGACATGCCAAGATACAAAAATAACAAAAGACTGTTTTCTTTTAGGCTAATACTTTGCATACTAAGAAACTAAAACAAACAAAGAAAAAATCTATACGACAATTCATTCAACATTAATAGCACACACAAAAAACATGCAGACAAACTGCATGGAATAAATTGACAAATCCATTTCTGCAAATTCACATGCCCCTTCTTTGATATAAACTCAGACTATCAATATACATACATACATCATGTACATAATTATATAATATGAATATGTACATTTATATGTAAAAGAATTGTAGAGTATCTGGGACAAACCTAGACTTCACAGGCACCTTGTTTTAGACACCCACTGGCCATCAAACAAGTCTTGGTTCTTTTGACAGCAACATGAATTTTGGATTACAAAGGATCCTCACTGTTCTATAAGCGCAAACATAAAAGCATGATCTGGTGTAAATCTCCACAAATTCAGCCCTGATGTCTGAAGGAAAGAAAACTCTTTCAAAGGGACATAACCAGAGGGACTTGAACAGGGTGCCGGCCCCTTGCCCTGCCCTGTCCCCCACCCTCCATAAAAACAAACAATCAAACAACAAATCGCTTTGGAAGATATTTTCTTTACATCTAAAACAAGTACAAAGCCTGCCCAGTTCGAAATACACCAGCTAGCATGGAAGCAGAACATTTGTTGCCAGGGAGACATGACAAACCCTGTAGCTCATTGAAACATCAACCGAGTGGAGCACACAAAAATGTTCCCTCACATTGAGATAGCAGGGAGAAAAACGCAGTGACCCATCAAAGGGTTCAGTTGTTTTGGCTCTCTCTCTCTCTCTCTCACTGTCTCTCTCTCACTGTCTCTCTCTCACTCACTGTCTCTCTCTCTCACTGTCTCTCTCTCTCTCTCACTCTCTCTCTCTCCCACTGTCTGTCTCTAGATTCTCTTTCTCTCTCTCTCTCTCCACCGCAACAGCCCTGATGTGGCCCTTTGCGGTCGGCTGGGCTATAAGCAACATTATCTTATCTTATCTTATCTCTCCACCGCAAGCATCAGTCTCTTTTTTCTGTCTCATTTTTTTTTTTACATAATCTCATGCCATGGACTTTCATTTTGGTCTTAGACTATATGCCATGGCTGTACTGTTACAGATGTATGTGTTCACATTAACCCCAAATCTATTCACATTCTCTTGCTATCACTGGGGGGGGGGGGGGGGTCCTTCTCACAGAACCCCCAAATACAACAGAAGGAGAAGGATTTGGAGGGCGGAGAGCTACTATAATTTTTCTTCCCATTGCAGCAAATGTTACATTTCCATGTAAAGCAGCCTATCTCAACATCATAACCACTAAATTAATACTTCTGTCTACGTCATAGACCTGTTTACATCAACATCATCACCACTGAAATGACAGTGTGATTTACACTGTAGACCCGTTATGTCAGGATCATTGGCAATCACTCAGGTTGCATGCATCATACATCACACCAAATATCCTGGCAATTTTCAATCACCATCAATCAGACATGCCAAATATGAAGAGGGTATTGCAAAGGGTTTTCACATTCAAATATACAAAGCAAGTACAAAATTGCAAAAAACGAATTTCACATTCAAATGCACAGAGCAAGAACAAAGGTATCTGTATCACTTTTTTTAAAAAGCAACATAAATGAGAAGGAAAAACACACACACGCACGCACACATGGACGCACAAACGCACACACACATAAAAAATTATACACAAATATTACCCTCCCTCCCCAAACAAACAAACAAAACCATTCAATATCACATTCTGGAATCTGTATATATATGGGAAAATGAAGCGAATGTAATGTGGTTATAAGCATTCATAAATACACAACTCCACACACTCATGCAATAAAGAGTTAATCATTTTGGAACAAGCTCACCACACATCTGATCATCTCGGAGTACCCGTAAACTCCAAGCACAAGTTAGACACCTGCTAAGGTTAATGTTTTGTCGCACATGAACCTTGACCTGCTGTGACTGCCAGTACAAATTAGACACAGTCAAAGGATAATGTTTTGTCACACGAGAAACTCGATGTGCTATGAGTGCCAGCACAAATTAGACACCTGCTAAGGTTAATGTTTTGTCGCACATGAACCTCGACCTGCTGTGACTGCCAGTACAAATTAGACACAGTCAAAGGATAATGTTTTGTCACACGAGAAACTCAACGTGCCATGTCAACAAAATCAGACATCGTCAAAGGATAATGCACAAATTAGACACCTGCTAAAGATAATATTTTGTCACATGTGAAACTTGACATGCTGTCGAGTGCCAGCACAAATTAGACACCTGCTAAAGATAATATTTTGTCACACATGAAAGTTGACATGCTGCGAGCGCCTGGCTTACTCCAGGGGCCGCAGACATGCTGTAATGGCCCTGTTGGCCCGGTGGGCGGGTAACGCTTTGTTCTCTTGGTCCAAACCTCTTGGGTTCAATCCCCATGGGACGGCCAGGGAAGACGACATTTTCTCTTCAGAGTCTAAATCAGTGCATACTCTACACACACACACCCCCCCCTCAAAGTCCTTCTGATGTGACCGCAAACCCTTGTCCTGTGTGTAAACATAAAGAGAAAAAATACTGCGCCCTTGTAAATCCCCTATTCCATGCTTTGTGGAAGAATAAACCGCTGTGTATTGGTGGGACTGGTACATCTCTCTCTCTCTCTCTCTCTCTCCCTCTCTCTCTCACACACACACACACACTCAGCACTCTAGCACCCTCCACAAAGACGGAATGTGTTTAGCTGATGGTGAACACTGGAGTTTAAGCAAAAGAAAGAAGCAGTCTAAAACGTAGCAGTGTAAACTGTCTGTCCAGAGAGTGACCGAAAGGCAGGAAGGGGACAGGACCAAACAAACAAACACTACCCCCCCCCCCCTCCCCCAAACAAAAAAACAGCAACTACAAGAACAACCAAACTTTAAACAAACAGAAAAGGGAGCCTCTATTACCCACACTGAAACATTCAGTTAACCTTGGCTGCTACCTTTTGTCAAAGAACGCCTTTTTTTTTTTTTTTTGGCAAGTTAGTTCCCGAGTCTTCTGTATTCAATCGTTTAACGGTGTCGCCCAGTCAGCCATACACAGCTTCTGATGGCAGGTAAAAAAATAGATGGCAGGTAAAAAAATAAAGTCACATCTTGAAAATGTAACATGCAACAAAGTCATATGTCATCAACAAATGATTAAAACAAAGAATGGTGTAGTAGCCGAACTACTCGAGGTGGATACGGCTGTTCTGAGAGTGCCTAGCATTCCTGTGTACTTCTCACTCCCTGGTTGGAGGGGGGGAAAAAAACAAAGAAAATCAGGGGGAAAAAAAACAAAGAAAATCAGAGAGAAAAAAAAAACACCAACCTTATTCATACGAAAGAACAACAACAACAAAATCCACATAGCCGACTAACACAGCAGCATATGCAGCTATTGTTGACCCTTGAAGACACGTTTCATAACCTAGGCACCAGACTACAAAATTAAAAAAACTAACATGTTATAAACTATTATCAGGTTAAAAAAAAAAGGGGGTTTTAAATTGTTCCCAGAATCAAGACATGAATTGCCAACAAAGGCAGCACACAAAAAAAACATTTGATGACTGTCAAGAAAAAAGAAAAAGAAAGTAAAATAAAGCGTGCTCAGAGAGTCATACCTGTCAAGTCTTACGTTTTTTCCGTAATTCTTACGGATTTTCGACATTTTTCAAGTCTTACGGCGTACGGCAAAAACCTTACGTATTTTCCACAAAAAAAAAATCTGTTGCGATGGTTCGTCTGGAGCTTTTGTTTAATCGCGCGGTAACTGCATTGTGCAATCAGTGGAAGTTATAGTCTAGACGCATGCGCAAAGCATTCTACCAACACTTCCTTCACTTACGTGTGTCAAAGTTGTACTCGAGCTATAACGTTCGACAGCATGGCTTCGAAACCTCCGGCTAAAAAACCGAAGCTCTACTTCGGTCGCTACCAAACTGAGTGGGAGACAGAAAAGGAGTTTCAAAAGTTAATCACAAGTTCCGAGGAGGGGAAGGAATATGCATATGTCACAGTGTGTTTGTATGTGTGTGTGTGTTACAGTGTATGCATGTTTGGCATGGTTTGTTTTTCTTAATGTTACAATTTTCTATATTCATGGGTTTCTTATGGTTTTTGGTTAAAACTTATGGTCAGACGATAAAAATCTTATGACAAGAGCCTAGAATAGCTTGACAGGTATGGAGAGTGCGAAAAGAGGAAATAACTAGCACAGAACTTTGGGAAGGCTGGGGAGCTCTTTGCTCTGAAAAAGCCTCCGGTTTTGCCTTGGGGGATCCCACCACAACATGCTCCAAAGCCCACACAGTCAACATCTTGATGATAATTCTACTACAACTGTCAATGCTAGCCCCTTGACATCTGTAAGAATGTGCTCTTGAAGCGAGGGATGGTACTAAGTTGCAGCCAGGAGAAAACATTTCAAATGGAATTTCAAGAAATTCTAAGTTGTGAGGTACATGCAACAGAGAACAGGAAAAGTGTTGAGGAATAACAAGTCTACAACAGAAGTCTTTTCTCTGTAGGATCCTAATCGGAAGACTTTCATATACAAAACAGACCTTTCAACTGTATTATGCATATTAACCCTCTGCTGATTAAGTATGCTTAAATAATGGAAATATCAAAGAAATGCTTTTTACCTTAGTAAGTATTCACTGAAATAAAGCCCCAGTAATTCAAGCTGGCATTCAGTGGGTTACAGAAACACAAAAGTACGCAGCACCAGCGGGCTGCTTCGAGAGAAAGATGCTAGGCTCCCTCAGGCAGGTCTCTCATTGCCCACTGAAACACCAAAACCAATATGAAGGTTTGTGTCACACGACCGTTTCCAGGTGAAACACTTTCCAAAACATCATGGCGCTTCATCACCATTCAAGTTTTGGCAAACAGCCTACAAACCACGACGTCTCAAAGTAACAGTTGTGGCAGAACGTGCAATTACATTTTTGAAGCACGTATGAGCTTCTCTCCCAGGGGAATCTGCATGGCCAATCAACATGACCACTGAACTCTCTCTCCCAGGGAATCTGCATGGCCTATCAACATGACCACTGAACTCTCTCTCCCAGGGAATCTGCATGGCCAATCAACATGACCACTGAGCTCTCTCACCCAGGGAATCTGCATGGCCTATCAACATGACCACTGAACTCTACGAGGTTCTTCCCTGTATGCCTAAACGAGGTGTGGTTTTCTCACTGACGGTGCTGTTTTGAGACAGGTCAAAGGTCACTCCATCCTCGCACAAGATGGTATAATGAAGGCACTTCTCATTTTGAGAGGTGATGGAACTAATAATATGTGAAGGTTCTGGCACTAAATGTGTTTATATGATGAAGGGAACATCACTCTGATGGGAAAAAAAATTATCTCATTCCTTCTAGTGATTGGCAGTAGAAACACCTTAGGTAAGTACACGTAACTCTTCACATCTAGTTTCTTTTCAAAATGTGACATCATTTACACACAAAAAACAAACATGCAAATTTGCAACCAGCACTCGTGAAAAATCTGTTTTGATATTGTACATGTAAACGTAACAATCTTTTTAAAAAGTAATACATGTATAGATCGAATCCTGCCATCAGTTAGTGTTACATCGGTTGAATGCGTTAAAATGGGAGTCAGAATGACACTTCATGAGATGATAATGAGCGTACTTTTTAGTGTCACCGTTGAGTTAAAGCCTGAGTGTACTTTTTAGTGTCACCGTTGAGTTAAACCCTTTGTTACATGTGACCGTGTTCCCAGATCGAACACGTTCTCCTGTGCATTTGGCCACGCTACAGCATCTCACAAAACAACGTACCAACCAAGCTTCGAAACCTTGTACCTACAAAAATAGGTCAGATGGGTATGAAACAAGCTCCGAAACTTTCTACCTACAAAAATACGTCAGATAGGCAACTCCTTACTTCATGCTTATTTCAACACAAACCACTCGTTCAGTAAAATCCAGTGTGGGACAAGCCTGAATACCAACAACCCCAGTTCATACAAACTATGAGTATGGCATTTATCCCAGCCTCCAGTGGTCAAACTGGCCACTGAATGATACAACATGAACAGCCTGACGTCGGTTGCATTTTTGATTTGTAAACAGCTAAAGCTAAGCACATCCAGGAATGCATCAAAGTTTCACAATCACATTAGAGGAAAAGTCACCGATCTTTAAAAAACCCACACCAATGAACATAGACAATAGCAAGAACAATGAGTGAATAATACTAATGTTAATCATGATCATGATTACAATAATGATGGATATATATAGTGCTTTATCGATTTAATAATAGCCCTATGAGCATACTGAAATCTACACACACACACACACACACACACACACACACACACACACACACACACACACACACACACACAAAGTGCAGGGATGCACACACAATTATATAAATGACCACACATGCACACTCTACATTGTAAGGGAAGATGGAATAAGGTTAAGGGTCAATCAATAAAAATTAAAAAAAGTGGGTGGGGGGGGGGGGGGGGGGGGGGGGGGAGTTGGGGGATGGTACTGACCGATGATTTGAAGGAAAAACGGAAGACAATTTGAGTGACGGAGGAAGATCGAGAGAGAAACACAATTCGACCCATGCACGGGACACTTAAAAAAATCACCCTCCAAAGGTCTTGGTATGAAAATGAGGGATACAGGAAGGAGATGCGTTATCGGCTGATCACGAACACATGGGCCAGGCAGGAGTGTAGAGCCAGAGAAGATCAGAAAGATGTAAAAAAAATGGAGCTTGATCACTCAGGCATGAAGCAGGCATACAATTTCATATATTATAATCACTGAACTAACGATACCCTCTCAATGAAAATGAAACTTATCATGCTGAGCTAGCCAGCCATTTTTCCTCATTAAAATTCATCAAACCAAAGATATCAAAACGTTTTTTAAATTGATCAAAAAAAAAACATCAATTCTCAACAACAACAAAACAAAAAACAAACAAACATAAAGAATTCAAAGGTCACACACAGGCCACACACACACTGTAAAATGCACACCTAGCCCTACGCTAGGCAGCGTGTATAAATCTCATCACATATAGTCCCTGGATTACAGTAGAAAACCCACTATGCTGTCAACTGTAACAGGAAACAAACAAACAAAAAAATTAAAAAACGTTCTGCAACAGACATTAATTGGACAAAAAAAAAAGGCAAAAAATCAATGGATCCTGTAAAGAAAAGAAAAAAAAAAAGTACTATCAAAGAGGAGGGGGGGGGGGGGGGAAGCTGGAGGAGGGGGGGGGGGGGGGGGGATTTCTAGCACAGAATTTCCTGGCAGTGGGGAAACAAATGATGCTGATAGAGCTCCTAGCATCCCTCACCAACCAGCTGCCCTCTGGATGTGACCAGGGGGAGATGAAGAACATGCAATTTTTTTTTAAAGCAAAAAGATGAGCCTACTGCCAACCCCCCCCCCCCCCCCCCCCCCCATCTTATTATCACATAGTACCTACAACATGTTAAGTTTACCTGTGTACCATAACAAAGTCTGACAGTACAACTCTTCACTGTACTGTCAAACACAGTACCAACAACATGGGTAAGTTTACCTGTGTACATTACAGTCTGACTGTACAACTCTTTGCTGTGCTGTCAAACAGACTTTACCTCCAACATGGTAAGTTTACCTGTGTGCATAACAGTCTGACAGTACAACTCTTCACTGTACTGTCAAACAGAGTACCAACAACATGGTAAGTTTACCTGTTCATATAACAGTCTGACCGTACAACTCGTTGGTGTGCTGTCAGAGTATCTACAACATGGTAAGTTTACCTGTGTACATTACAACCTGACAGTACAAACTCTTCACTGTACTGTCAAACACAGTACCTACAACATGGTTAAGTTTACCTGTACTGTGTACATCAAAGTCTGACATAACAACGTTTTGCTGCCCTGTCAAACAGAATACCTACACCAAGGTCAGTTGATCTGTGTACATTACAATCTGACCGTTAAAACTCGTTGCTTTACTGTCAGACACCTGAGGCAAACCTACAGGCAAGAGAGTCGCCCATTTCCTGTATCACACACACAGTCCAATCCACCACGAGATGTTTCGAAACCTAACTCTCACAAACAGTGCATTTGGCATTTCACCCTTCACTGTCTTGTAAGGGGTGTGAACACATTGGTGCTGTTGAGAAGGCACAGGCAATGACTCTTTTTTTTTTTCCTTTTTTTTTTTTTGCATTGTTTGAGAATGCACCAGAAACGACTCTTTTTTTCCTTTTTTTTTGGCATTGTTTGAGAATGCACCAGCAATGACTTTTTTTTTGCCTTTTTTTGTTGTTGTTTGTTTGTTTTGAGTTGGTGGAAATTTCGGCATGAGTAACTTTCCTTTGAGCAATCGCTCTTGGCCATTGTGCTGAAAAGAAAAAAAAAAAAACAGAAGAGAAAGAAGAAACATCAGCAGCCAGCTTCCTGGCACAGTGCTTCTCATTGGTTGCTAAGGTCAACGCTACAGATGACTGTCCACTAGACTTGTGTTTTGAACGATGTGGTGATTTGATGGCATTGGCAAATCGTCTGATTCACCAGTGACATTTCTTTTGACTTTGCAGACACTGGAGGCGTGTTCCTGTACCAGACAATGATGTGACCTAAAAACTGTACACAACTCTATCCTGCAAAAAAAATATTACAGTGAAAGCACAAGGACTGGCATCTCTGAGACCGCATCTTTCATCGTTAATTAACTTGATACGAGGCCTTCCCACATTTTACTTTGAGTCAGACATACCTCACACCAACTCCTTCCTAAATCCCACTGCATCCCCCCCTCCCCCACCACCTCCAACCTCAAACCAACACCCCTCCCCTGCAACCATCCACCATTCACCTCCACCCCCACCCCTTTCACTGATCCCACCTTCACAACCACTTCCCACCTACCACATAGAGTTTTCAACACACCTCGGGGGAGTGCTGGCCAGAACAGACATGTTTCAGCCTTTTGGGGAAGGATGAGGTGGGGTGGGGGGAGGAGGGGGGTGGGGGGGATTTGGGCAGGAACAAAATATTGCACACAGCTTGGACAGCACAAAGCCTCAAACATGCAGTGCAGAAAAACGAAGCTGCTTTCGTTTGACGGTCATCTTCATTTTGCCTGGAGAAAGTCACCGAGCTTCTCATCACTGACTTGATGAACTGAATGGAAAGAACAGTATGTGCCAAGCAATTACAACTGTTTGTATGGGGGCTTTAGTATGTGGATAGCATATGCTGACACATAGCCGGCATGACCAGACACTTCTGAAGTGACTTTAACAGCAGTGCTGGGTTTCCTCTGACGGGTTATCTCATGGTGACCTGCTGTTCATGGATTCCTGTGGACGACTGCTGTTGAGGTGGTGACAGACAAGACAAGCCTGAGTGTGACCGTGTCATGGGAAGCCTAGAGGAACACCACTGGAGACACCCTCACTGAAAAGGTACCAAAGTCTGAGAGCCACAAAAAAAGAAAAAAAGAAAAAGAAAAGTTATGTGCTAAGACAGACATACATGTCGGAAGCAACTTCTGAAAATGGCAGTGCTTGAAAACTATGGTTCCATGCTGGCACCAATGTGACATTAATTACTGAAAGAATCAATGTCTGACGACAGCAACTCGTTAACTGGAAGGTGAAGTCCAATTTTTCTCTTTTAAAAACAATATGATTTTCTCTTTTAAAAACAATATGAATACTATATTTCTCTTTCGATAAAAAATGAATACCATACACAATTCCATTTTATGTCACATATATATATATTATACACTATGAATATAATCATAAACAGACATGTACAACATGTTAGAAAAAGTCTTACAGCATACATATCACACGGAAATCATTGAAAAATCACAGTCTATTCATACATCCAGCTGATCTCATACAGTATGTTATTGCTGCAAAAAAGGTTCTTAGGAAAGAAAAAATAAAACAATGTCTAAATCACTGCCTGCAAATATAACTGCCATAAGTCTGAACATCAAATTTCACAGGAGACATAAAAAATATTATTATTATCCCCACAAGACATACTGCGAGCTGAGTTACGGTCCAAGTATTTTGAATACATGATGTTTGTTTTTAGGACGTGATTGGTACTTGGCTACCATGCCCCTTGGCCCGCTCTTAGAGTGTACCAAAAATCTCAAAAATACACACACAAAATCGAGTTACGGCAGTTGTACTCCGGGCGGTGATATCATATACATAAAATCATATACAAAGATAAGTCCAAAACACACATGCACTTAAAAAAAAAAAAAGTCTGTGTGCATCACTCACTGTTCTGGCTGTTAAAACTTTTGAAAAAAATTGGGAGGTATTTTGTTTCCTTTTTTCTATCACACTCCCCCTTTGGCTTACCACGCTTGCCGTGTTACATTCTCGCAAGCTACGAAAAGTTGGCTAGCTCTGTTTGGTCAAATGTTGGTGGTCAACGCACAACTGATATGCACTGCAAGAGCAACCCAGAGTCTTTACCCCCCTCCCCCAGTGCAAAGATACAACCAAACCGCATTCTCCTCTTATACTGTGGCCAACACAAGGAAAGGGGCGCAAGTGGAACTCTCAAAGTTGAATTGTGGCCATCTCGGAATCGAACCGTGGTAATCTTAGCAATGCTGAAAATGAACATGAAACAAGACACACCCCTGAAACTACTTTCTACAAACCATGTTACTTGAGCTCAGCTAAATATGCTTTAAAAGCTCATAAACTGGAATCCATGTGTGTACCTGCAATGACTGATAAACAGGGGGGAAAAGCTAACATGATTTTCGATCCCATTTCTGACATACAATGACACACAAAAAATATGATATTGTGACTGCTCAAATAAAATAAACTTGACAAAGACTGTAAAGAATCTTAAGCCGCAAACAAAATAAAAAGAAAAGGGAAAAAAGAAAAAAAGAATCATGCTTAACAACCTCTATCTCCATGATCTGGTCGCTCTTTGTTTTGTACTGGTGGAGGTTGTGATGGTGGTCCCTCATTCATCATGTCTGCAGCTGGATGTTACACACTGGACATCATACACTATACCAAGGAAATGTCTGACAGAATTAAAAAAAAAAAAAACCTCAAAAAAAAAAAAAAAAAAGGAAATTGATAACTGTGTTAGCAACAAAGACAGAAATGATCTCAGAATGTTCAGGACCCAGTCATGAGAAGTCCCTGCCTCAATGGTAAACGTCGCGACTTCCAAATAGCCAGAAGGCTGTCTGCTAGTCCTGCAAAGGAGCCTCCAAATGCTGAAACACCGCCATGCTGGCAATGACCCTGATCTTATGAACTCCTGGAGTCAGAGCAACATGTCTGGGAGAAGACCAGACACAGCTAGCATTTCACAGGGTGGAGTAAATATCAGGTCTTCCTGGGGCTACCCACTAGAGGAGAGGCTCAGAACGCTAAAACACCGCCATGCTGGCAATGACCCTAATCTTATGAACTCCTGGAGTCAGAGCAACATGTCTGGGAGAAGACCAGACACAGCTAGCATTTCACAGGGTGGAATAAATACCAAGTCTTCCTGGGGCTACCCACCGGAGGAGACACTGCACTGCTGCACGTCACATTGCTGTCACTGTCCTCATCCAACCTATGTAGGATATCAGCTGCTAAGCCCCTCTTAATGGCACCGATTGTTTAATCATGGGACCAGCAGAGATTGACACTTGCGAGTCGGGCTAGCCAATCACGAAAGTGCAGATAAACCCAACATACGGATGCTACGCCATCATCACCTGAAGATGGAAGGATACTGACGTCGACATGGGTGAATAAACTCCTCGGGGGGAGGGCACTCTATCCATCCAAAGAAGGCATCTGCAGCTTGCCGATACCCATGACTTATACACAAACTCACCATGGGCACGGCAAGGGAAGACAATCCACACAGACGGCATCCCAACAGCAAGTCAATTAAGGCCCACAGAATCCGACTGAAAAGAATTTTTTTTAGATCATGATCAAAGATGATGATGATGATGATGATGATGATGATGTAGACGATGTACACACAAGGAGTCATCTTGTGATCTGAGACGATATGACAGGGCTGTTCTAGATGTTTCCTGTCGTACTGTGTGTTACGGTCAACCAGAGTGACAAGACAGAAGCAGTGTTGGTCTAGAAATTTTAGTCACACATTCATAAACACATCCATCATGTGGATGAAACTTTATCGAGCTTTTCCTCAAGTTTTCCCGGTTTGTACCCATAGCACACCCAAATCAGGGCAAGAGCCAGCTGGGACAGAGCAATGCCATTAACTCTTAACAGTTCTGTCCTTGATTTTCCATCACTGGTGACCGAAGGGTATTTTTGTGTGGAAATTATCACATCAACTTTTTGTTATCAATTGAATAGTTTACTAACACAAATCAAAACAAACACATTCACCATGAAAAAACAGGTATATGGGGGATTTTCATGTTCTTGCATAATTATTGCAAAAAAAAGAAGAAAAAAGAAAAATACTCAAAAACTACTGAGTTTCTCATTTGATCAGAAAAATAACCACAAAATCTTAATTTAAAAAAAACTAATGTTAATAACCCTGTAAGAACACAAAACACTTTTTTGTGGAACCTTTGCTTCCTTTCTCAATCAACTCCATGCTGAAAACTCTACATTATATATCTGGCCAGCAAAAACCTCAACAGATTTTGGATAACCAGTCAGCAGAAATCTTAAAATTTTTGTCGACCTATCAGCAGAAATTCAAAAATATTCTAAAATTTTGATTAACTTGTCAGCAGAAAATTCTTTGGAGAGGAAAAACAAAAGGTTTTGAAACCTAATTGGTAACTATTGCATTCTGTCATATTAAAAAAAAAGAAGAGGAAGGGAGGTTGGTGGGGGGAAGGGGGGGGGGGGGAGGGGAGCTTTTGAAATGGGAATGGCATGTAGAAGTACAGTAGCAATAAATCTGTAAATGAAAAATTAAACTGAAGGAAAACAAAAAATTTCTAATGAAAAAAAAGGGGACCCTAAAGCTTTAGACACAGTTCGACACTGAGGAAGTCTGATCCAAACAGCGACTACAGAGGCTATCAACCCACCTGCCAACACACAAACAGCAACTACAGAGGCTATCAACCCACCTGCCAACACACAAACAGCAACTACAGAGGCTATCAACCCACCTGCCAACACACAAACAGCAACTACAGAGGCTATCAACCCACCTGCCAACACACAAACAGCGACTACAGAGGCTATCAACCCACCTGCCAACACACAAACAGCAACTACAGAGGCTATCAACCCACCTGCCAACACACAAACAGCAACTACAGAGGCTATCAACCCACCTGCCAACACACAAACAGCAACTACAGAGGCTATCAACCCACCTGCAAACAATCCACCTGCAAACATACAAACGGCAACTACAGAGGCTTATCAATACACCTGAAAAGGCACAAGCACATCTGCACAAATACACATACATATACACATACGGAAAGACATATTTCTGATTAATCAACTCCGCCATTTAGATGATCAGTTATGTATGCCCATCTATGCATTTACAATATCCAAACACAAAGTTTCAAATTCACATACACCTGGAAAACCTTGTTTGAAAAAGAAATTCTGCTCTCAAAATGCTGCACACACACACACACACACACATACACATACAGAGGCACACACAATTCCTGAGGTTTGAGATACCACAACACTGAATGAATGAATAACTGCTCACTATCACACTTCGCCAGTTCCTAAGATGTTTATTTCACACACATCACATGCTTCCCACCATCTTATCTCTCATGCCACACGCCACATACTTCCCACCATCTCATCTCTCATGCCCACTTCAGTACAACATCAACAACGTTTTCATGACAGATTTTGTGTTTAAAGCTGTTAAAAAAAAAAAAAAGGCCATGTGACATACCACAAGAGGTTTTGTAAGTAAAATAACAAATAGAGATAAACTTTCAGTTATATCATAATTCATGTTTCATATTAAACCATGTCTTCCTTAACAAAAAAAACAACACACACACACACACACACACACACCTACAAATCACCCAAATGCATCATCATACTTATAATAACAAAAATGCATTTTCAAAACTTCTTCAAACTCAAAATCCTTACATGCTTCAATTTTCTACGAACAATGCATTTTTTTGTTCAAATTCACAAAAGTAGGTAAGTCATTTAAAAAATATCATCCCACTTTCTTGAAGTCTGAGAATTTGAAAAAACCACATGATTATAACACTTATCCAAAAAAAAAAAATGATTATAACACTTTATCGACAAAAAAAAAGTAGGAGCAAAAGAGGCATGAAGATGTGACAACATCGATTTGGCAAACACAGTACAACAGGTTAGAACATGGATTAAACTTCGCGCAGGAAACTTGTCTTGTGGTAAATTCTCCTGTGGCGATGATGACAATTGAGCAGAAAAGACATCACAGACGGCAGGGTCATATAGGACAAACTTCAACCACGAACAAAAACGTCCACAGAAGGGCCAGAGACAAGGCCTTTACAACTCCCATGTCTAATGTACTGAATTCATCTCTGGAGGCCGGTGGAGTGAGCAGGACGGCATTGATGCAGACACTTGCCATACAACCTATGTAGAACCTATTCAGAACAGAATCCTGTTGATGATCGATCAACCTTTGACCTGATATCGGCTTTACATTAGGACTCATCATGTTTTAAGCCTCAAGCAAAGTCAAGTCATATCGGACCAAATTATTTCGGGAGGAAAAACAGTCACAATATGAAGACTGGGATGAAGGAGGGGTGAAGGGGGGTGGGGGTGGGGTGAAGGGGGGTGGGGGTGGGGTGAAGGGGGGTGGGGTGAAGGGGGGTGGGGGTGGAGTTGTTGGGGTGGCAAAAGAAACACGATCCCACCAAACAAATCCAAGTTCTCAGCATAAACAATCGAGGGACAGAAGTGTTTTTTTTTAACGAAGCTTGGAGTGTAGAGTTCCAAGGTCCGTCATCCTTCTCATATCTACTATGCTTCGTTCTGACCTCGATTCTGAACGTGAGTCGATGACCTTCCTGGCCAACCACCGTGTCCTGTTTGACTAACAGTGACATCATCAACACCCTCACAAGCTCTCTTGCTCACCCCCGTTTTTTATTTTCTTTCCTTTTTTTTTTTGAATCATATCATGAAGTGACCTCGACTCTGATGTGCAACTACACATTCACAGAGACAGGTGGAAAAGAAAACGGTCTATCCACATCACCCTTTCTGCCATACTTGATTGTCCTACTGCTTGTTAACTGCTGACAGCCCTGATGTGGCCCTTTGTGGTCGGCTGGGCTATAAGCAACATTATCTTATCTTTGTTAACTGCTGAGAAAATGCCAGAATACAGGTTACCACACACACATATATACACACGCACACATTCACACACAGGCATCCCTCCTCCCTCCCATCCCCCCACACAGAAACAAGCGACCTTTGATTATGCAAACTCTCTTTGTTTACAAACAAACGGAAAAAAAAAACCCACCTTTTTCTTTTTTTTTGGACACACACACAAAATAGAATACAACTCCATCAGGCACATGTCACAAGGCGAATCTTGCACTCTGCGATTATCAAAGGTATATCAACACACAGACAGGACTCAAGGTGGAAGATCGACAAGGCCGCACTTTGCACACCATGAAGTCTGAGGGACAAAACAGCACAGGACTGTGTCACCGCATAGGCACAAGTGTGTGTGTCTGTGTGTGTGTGTGTGTGTGTGTGTGTGTGTGTGTGTGTGTGCGTGCGTGCGTGCGTGCGTGCGTGCGTGCGTGCGTGCGTGAGATACAGTATCTCAGGAAATAAGGCTAAAAGCATGACCCAACTCAAGATAATTACCACATTCATGAGCAAAAACAGAAACAAAACGAATCAGTTTTGTTTCCCTTGGGAATCGCACACCATTTTCAAGCTGCCACAATAATGATCCCTAATTCATTTCCTTCCCAGGGCTTCTGCTGGGGTGAAAATCTTTCCCGTCCCAGGGACCCCATCATCAGATTTTTAAGGGGTCCCAGGCTAACATTAAGGGGTCCCTACACCACAATAAAAACAACAAAATATACGTTAAAAAAATTGCATCCCTGCACGCGCACTGCAATTGTCACAGACACATCGTCACAATAAAAACAACAAAATAAACATCAAAAGTTGTATCCGTTCTCGATCTTGCTCCTCCGCTACGCTTTTTCGCTTTTGCGACGATGATTTTGTTAACCACGCTTCAAGAGACATGTTGGAAACAAAGGCTTCGCGGAAATGCCTCTCTCCTGCCGGGAAAATGAGAAGCGTCATCGTGACATCACATGGCTCAAAGTAGGAAAATTAAGTCAACTTAAAACGAGGCTGTGGCCTAGCGTTAAGCTTAGTCAGTCAGCCTCAGCAGACGACAAAAGTGACCAACGTATGTTGTTAGGAGGCTGCCCTACTCGCTTTGTTACTGTTCAAACTTGAAAAGGGATGGGTTCGGTCCTAAGTGTAGCAGACCTACGATGTTACGGCACCCAACTTACGATGTGGAAGGCAGTCTTTTCTCACTTTATGTCTGACTTCACCAAAATTTGAAGGGGTCCCTGGGGACCCCTTACACGGACACCCAGCGCGTCCCGTAGAGTTTTAATGCGTACTGTACGCAATTTTTTGCGTTTTCAGAAGCCCTGCTTCATTTATATTTCTTCAACTATTTACATCCCATGAACCTATATTTACATCCCATGAACCGACATGTCCACCGCACTACACCCTGGTGTTGTGTTTTGTATCCCCTTTTTCTGGACGGGCTCATGCAAGTATTCCTACCACTAGTACCTTCACATTTTCTCTCATGCCCTGTTTTATCTTGCATTCATGTGTGTTCCTGTGTGTGTGTGTGTGTGTGTGTGTGTGTGTGTGTGTGTGTGTGTGTGTGTGTGTGTGTGTGTGTGTATGACTATGAGCATTGGGAGAAGCAGAGGAGAGATGTGACGGAGGTGGGGGAGGGGGGGAGGGGGAGAAATGGACTGACAGCACATAGGTTATTGTCTTCGCTCATCTGAATGTAGGTGCTGGCATGCACGCTGAAAGTCTGGACTGTTATAATGTATGAATTGACAGTCCCGGCAAAATCTTTGTCACATGAAATAGCATTCATCCTTTTAAACTTCACAAAGTGGCTGTGAATGATGAATGTTGTTGAGTCTCTCTCTCCGAGTCTATTTACCTATCTATCTATCTGTATATATATACCTATCTATCTATCTATCTATATATACATTTACATATACAGATACTGAGATAAAAAGATAAAATGAGAGAGAGAGAGAGAGAGAGAGAGAGAGAGAGAGAGAGAGAGAGAGAGAGAGAGAGAGATGAACACACACTTTGCTTGCCTGTCTATATTTCTTACACCTCCCTGGATCTGCCTAGCTCCCATAATTCTTATACACAAGTTGTCTGAAACTTTTTAATGTGTTTATCTGGTTTTCCCTTCAGAGCAGCTCACACCACCTGCACTCACCATCAGTGACAGAGAATCAAAAACAGAGTTCACCGAGAGCCAAAACAACTAGAGGCAGCTGACACTGATGTGGACACACCGACCGACCGACAGACAGACCGACCAAATCAGGCTGAAAGCTCGTGAACAGTACCGCTGATACAAATATATGTCACCGATGTCAAAACACGTCATACCTGACACTGCCAAACAGGATGAGACGAGGTCTGATTGGCCGTTCCTCAAGAAGTTCTTGTGGCATCACCTCAACGAGGAGAGTTCACAACGTCATCTGTTCCATTTGTACCAGTATTGCTAGTCTTCAACACAATTAAATTTTTAAAAAATGAAAATAAAAAAAAAAGCATTCAAGCCTGCACAGAAAAGCAATCTTCAATTTACTGGGAATATCTTTTAACTTCCTTCAGTTTTTTCCCTTGAATTTCGATTACTGGTGATCGACGGTTTTCTTCCCGGAATTATGGTATTTGAGACAACATTTTTGTTATCTGAAGCGATATATCACCTAAAAAAAACCCAAATAGACACATTCATTACAAAAATATTATTATTTTAGAAATAATGTGCAGAATGTTACGAAAAAAAAAAGAACATCTGTCATGCAAAAATCTCAGAAACTGTTGAGAGTTAAAGTCAATCTTTTGGATGGCAAACACGCAATGTTCTAATTAATAGCAATCTTAGGATACAACATAAAATATATTTTCTCAAACTCAAGATACACACTGTGCGCTCCATTCGAAAGGAAATTCAGGGACAAGTACGATTTTCTTTTTCTTTTTGGTTTCAGACATTCAAATATCATGTGACCTGTATATGTAGGCACAAAAATAAGTACATCACTTCCAAATTTCGGATATGCCACAACATATTGATCAACAGAGGCCAATTTAGGATAAATCTGTATAGATATAGACATGCAATGTGGAGACACCAATGTAAGACATATCACATCACATGTAGAGTAAACAGCCGCATTGTGACATGCTGTCAATAGCATTAGTTTTCTTGGAAAGGGCCCACAACTCTTCTTACCTGTCCCGACCTGGGAACACAAAACCAATCCGAATCGTTTGACTACAAGCATGAATATCAACGCCTATTCTCCCGTCTGTTCTGCCCCAGTCGAATGAGAGCAGTGCGGAGAGAAATCACAGTGTGATCATGACAGAAGTCAACCCGTACCATTCTACATGTCAATCCGTACCTTTCAACATGTCAATCCGTACCTTTCAACATGTCAATCCATACCATTCAACATGTCAATCCATACCATTCAACATGTCAATCCATACCTTTCAACATGTCAATCCATACCTTTCAACATGTCAATCTATACCTTTCAACATGACAATCTATACCTTTTCAACATGTCAATCCATACCATTCAACATGTCAATCCATACCTTTCAACATGTCAATCCATACCTTTCAACACGTCAATCCATACCTTTCAACATGTCAATCCATACCTTTCAACACGTCAATCCATACCTTTCAACACGTCAATCCATACCTGTCAACATGTCAATCCATACCTTTCAACATGTCAATCCATACCATTCAACATGTCAATCCATACCTTTCAACATGTCAATCCATACCTTTCAACACGTCAATCCATACCTTTCAACACGTCAATCCATACCATTCAACACGTCAATCCATACCTTTCAACATGTCAATCCGTACCTTTCAACATGTCAATCCGTACCTTTCAACATGTCAATCCGTACCTTTCAACACGTCAATCCATACCTTTCAACACGTCAATCCATACCTTTCAACACGTCAATCCATACCTTTCAACACGTCAATCCATACCTTTCAACACGTCAATCCATACCTTTCAACACGTCAATCCATACCTTTCAACATGTCAATCCATACCTTTCAACATGTCAATCCATACCTTTCAACACGTCAATCCATACCTTTCAACATGTCAATCCATACCATTCAACACGTCAATCCATACCTGTCAACATGTCAATCCATACCTTTCAACATGTCAATCCGTACCTTTCAACATGTCAATCCATACCATTCAACACGTCAATCCATACCATTCAACACGTCAATCCATACCTTTCAACATGTCAATCCATACCTTTCAACATGTCAATCCGTACCTTTCAACATGTCAATCCGTACCTTTCAACACGTCAATCCATACCTTTCAACATGTCAATCCGTACCTTTCAACATGTCAATCCGTACCTTTCAACATGTCAATCCGTACCTTTCAACATGTCAATCCATACCTTTCAACATGTCAATCCATACCTTTCAACATGTCAATCCATACCTTTCAACATGTCAATCCATACCTTTCAACACGTCAATCCATACCTGTCAACATGTCAATCCATACCTTTCAACATGTCAATCCATACCTTTCAACATGTCAATCCGTATCTTTCAACACATCAATCCATACCTTTCAACATGTCAATCCATACCATTCAACAAGTCAATCCATACCTGTCAACATGTCAATCCATACCTGTCAACATGTCAATCCATACCTTTCAACATGTCAATCCATACCTGTCAACATGTCAATCCATACCTGTCAACATGTCAATCCATACCTTTCAACATGTCAATCCATACCTTTCAACACGTCAATCCATACCTTTCAACACGTCACTCCATACCTTTCAACATCTGGCCACCTCTAGCCTGTTGCGCGTGACAGTGAGTACAGAAGACTGTGGAAGCCCCCACAGTCCAAGTAGCCATCGCAGTCCCCCCCCCCCCCCCCCCCCCCACCACCACCACCCCCACTGCCCAGTATGGGAGAACAATTAAACAACGAACCTCAACATCCGCTCTCAGCCCCAGATCCTACCAATGACAAGGAACCATCCCCTACCATCCCATAACCAGAGCTGCCAACCTGCTCATGCGGCTTACAGTAGCATTTCACAATTTTCACAGTAGCATTTCCAATTTGACAGTAGCAACTTAATTTTGCGCGCGTTCTAAAAAGAAATCAGGCCTATAACCAGTTTTACGGACCACATTAAAGCTACAGTACTCTTAGTATATCTATAAATGTTATTATACAGAGATGAAGCAGAGGAAGAGGGCAAATTGTAAAAAAAAAAAATCTACGTGCTAAAGTAAAACCGAAAGTGGAAATGCAGTTCCGACAGACTGATAGAGACGTTACTTAGCGCTGTCCAAACAAAACGAAAGTATCTTCGAATTTTTTTGTTTCGCCGTAGCAATTTAATGATCGTAGTAGCGTCGTAGCAAGCATTCTCTTGGCGTAGCAAACTACGGCGATCTCGTAGCAGTTGGCAGCTATGCATAACCCAAGCCACAGCGTCGACATCGATATCCCCACTCCCGCCCAATGTCCCAGGGCTACTCCTTTTTGGACACGCAGTCCTTGTCTTTCCTGCTGAAGAAGTCTCTGCGCAGGATGCGGTAGAAGAGCACGATGTTCATGAGCGTCAGGACTGCCAGGCCCATGCTGCCCAGGGAGTAGAAAAAGAGCGGCACAAAGTCCTTGTTGATCACGATCCAGCGCGTCATCCAGGACAGCAGGGAGATGCGGAACACCGTGAAGGTCGCTGTCCACACAACACAGATGTGTTAAGAAATGGCGAGCAATCTGACTCTCAAACATGATTCCAGTCTAAACTCGATTTAAAAAACAAAAAACACAAAAAAATTCAAAGAGTTTTGAGACGTATATTCAACACCTGCAGACTTTCTTCCTTAATCTGATATTTGAATGAATGAGCTAGGTCCAAAAAAAAAAACAATTGAAACGTTATGGCCATTTAGGGGGGGGGGGGGGGGGGGGGGGGGGAGGGGGTTACTGCACCGACAGCCATTTTGAGGTAACAGCTTGTACAGGCTTTTGCAAGACCCTCCTGCCCATTTTCCTTCGTGTATATAACTTTGACTTTCCAACTAATTTAGGAAACAGTTTCAAGTAAATGAATACTGCCACATGAAATTCTGGGGTTTTAGAAATGCACTTTTGTCAAAACGTCAAAACGCCAAAGGCTGACCCCAACTGCCCTTTTGGTCTCTGATAGCAAAGCAGCTCGCGCATGTTAATGTTCATGCTGGTTGACCAAGTAGCACATGCACACACACCATTCATGCAGACATCTATTAACCCTTTCAGTTCTGTTTACAGCCTGGGCGGCCTCTCCTGCCAGGCCAGTTTGTGCCGACCTGCATGAAAAGAAAAGGGATACTACATTTAAACTACAATATTTCAGAATCTCTTCTGCCCAGAGGCAAACAAATTCAAATGGTAACTGCCGAGTGATCGCGTAGCAAATCTTACAGCTTCATGTGCCATGAGACGTCAGTTCAGGCTTTTGATGCTCAGACTAACTCAAACATTGTGTCATTTTCTGAGTTTCTGGAAAACTGTTTGTCAGAATGTGCAAACTCCACACTGTTATAACAAAACTGTTAGGCAACAAATTAACATTTCCTAAAACAGATTTTATTTCGTATCTTTGGACTTACCATGCAAACATTCTATATCTTGCTATGTCTTTGGACTTGTGATGTTTTGATCAAACATTATTTCACTAATACATAACTCTTTGTTTGAAGAAAGCTCACTTCTGGACCAAAGTCTTCCAAACTTGAACATGTTATTAAACAACTTTCTTATTTTCAGCTTTGCCAAATTTGTTAACTGTTACTTTGGAGCTAAACTGGTTTGACTATACCTGGTCTGCTGTCTGAGCATTGCTCGGGCACAGGTTTGAATGAGTTAATGCCAAAACACATACACATACAGTACATGAACACACTTATCAAGGTGGTCTTTGCGGCTACCAAATCAAAATTCAACTTAATATAAGAACTGCAGCAGGCAATGCATTCTAACAACATAAAAACGAAAAGTAGTAGCGATCCGGCAGCTCCACACCTACCTAGTCTTTAAGAGAAAAGAGAAGGAAATAGAAATGAAGAAGGGAAAAAGAGTTTTTTTGGGGTTTTTTTTTTTTGCGCTCTCCCTGTTTTCCGTCGCAATATAATCAAGTTGGTTTCAGTGACGTATGCATCCAGATCCAGATTCAGATCCAGAACTAAAGTGCTCTTCTTTTGATAAAAAATTCCTATAATCATTCTCATAATTTAGTGGATTTGGATGACTGGTTCTTCGTGACGTGAACCTTTAGAGCACTTGGCACTTACATAGGTTATTTCCAGAAGCGAGAGCAAAAGTCAGGATGTGAGCCATATGCTGATGCCATGCAGCTCTGATGGACTGGAACCCAAAGAAGCGATCTTCATTACACTAAAGGTGGTGTAAACTAACATGGCAGAATACAGCTGGGATGAACAAAAGAGTTTTTCTCTTCCAAAACCTGTTTACTACCCTTGTTTGCTACCAGCTGCTAGAACCATGAAACAACACTACTCTTGACTGTTATGTCTTTGAGGAGGAGCGAACTCCTGACCACGACCACTATCTTGGAATGGGGCAGGTTGACGCGATGGGTAAGAAGACATTGTTGTCTTGATCCCAGGGTCCTGGGTTTAATCCCTGCTTTGAAAACATTGCTGAGATCATTACATGTAGAATTACAGCGTTCACCGTCGGATGACATCTTTATACAGGGGATGGCTGGGAAGGTCTCATCAACATTTAGCATTCCACAAAGACTGGTTCTACGAACGCTCGTTTAAATGACAAGATTCAACACTACGACACACTCACACACACAAACATACACACAGATCTACACACGGATAGAACCTAAACAGGGTGATGACACTGGTCTACACACGTTGTTACACCTGCAAGTCAAAAAACAAGCATCCAGCAGGACCATGAGAATGAACAGACATCAAGCCACTGACCCAGGTTCAGCAAGCTGTTGAGGCGGTAGAAGAGACTTCTGCGCGCAACATTGCAGATCTGCATCAACTGCCGGAGGTGAAGGAAGATGGAGTTGACCTCCACCAGCAGACCCACCACCGCATAGCCCACGTACAGTTGTGTCATCACGGAAACCATGTAACAGGAGATGATCTGTCCACACATACACACATATATATACAAGCTATACATTTGTCAGTCTGCTGGCTCTTTATGATCATCAACCAGCTATTCTGACTTTTAACCCCATTTTTGACGTTTTCATGCTTTGTGGAAAAATGTTGTTCAGTACCAGCATAAAAGTACTGTCACAGACGAACATCATTTCTTTTGGCCAAACGGAATTTTCCTTTTTTTTCCCTGGGCTGCATGTCAGTTCTGCAAGCTGGCTGGGACACAAAAGCACGTGTCGTCCATGACTTTTTCTTCATAGGTTTAATTTTCAAAGCCGTCTCATGCAGACCCACTGGGTGTATTTTGCACGTGGTGCAGCGGCTAATGTGATATGTCACCTTTCAATGGGTGAGCTGGGACTGGAAAAGAGGAGACAAGAGTCACTCGAACCTTGACTGCCGAGTGGGGAGAGCTCCTTTTTCCTCCAGCCGGTACATTTTTGAGGTCATCCCAGACCTGGTCTTCACTTCACTGTGGGACGTTCGAGTCTTGGGTCGTGGGCATTCACCCTTCGTCGGGCCAGGATGGCGACCTTGTTTTATTCCCAGTCCACAAGCCGTTACGGTTTCTTTTTGCATCCTGTATCCAGGAACAGCCTGCGGTGGGTCAGCACCAACGAGCTGCTGCAGTAAGCAGCCACCACCACCACCACCAGCATCTGGTGCAGTCTGTGAAGAACCTTCAGCCCTGCCTTGAGTCCACAGTTCAAGAGCATCACCCTGAGTCGGATCTCCTGGACCACCCCTGGAGTCAGTCCCCCACCAGGTCCAGTGTGATGATCCTTTAAAGGAACTGTTGGTTGTGTGGGGTGGAAGTGGCCTAGGCACTGGAAAGTCTGGGATGCCTTTATCTTTAAAAAAAAAATTTTTTTCTGGTAATTTTGAATTTTCTTTTTCTTTTGATTTTTTTTCTTTTGTCAAGACTGGAAATACTAATTCTATGTTGTGTAGGCCCTGTTATTCTATGTTATTGTGTTTCTTCTCCTATCTCTCTTCTGTGGGGGGGGGGGGGGGGGGGGGGTATTTTGAATAGTGGGCTAGGTTGGGACTTAGTGGTTTTCCTGGCATATATATATATTTCAAATCATGGCGATCACACCAGCCATAGACGAAATGAAACCCTTTGAAGATCAAATGAAAAGAATGATAACCAATATTGAATTCAAAAAATCTAACAACGGTTTCCAAACAACACTAAAAAAACAAATAAAACAAGTACAAAATGACAAAAAAATATTTGTGAAGGCTGATAAAACTAGCAATTACTACAAAATGGAACCAAAAGAATACTCTCAACCCCTTGACAAAAACATCCAGAAAAACTACAAAAAAGCCGACAAAAATATACATGACAAGATAAGATAAGATAATGTTGCTTATAGCCCAGCCGACCGCAAAGGGCCACATCAGGGCTGTCACCACGTTAAAATCAACTCACCAGTCATATATACATGACAGTATCCGCACTAAAGAAAAAGAACTTGCAGAGCGCATAGACCTAAGTGACAGGATAGAAGCGACAGCAACAAAAGAAGTTTTCATAACACTCAAAGACCACAAGCACAATTTTCATAACAATCCAACATGTAGACTAATAAACCCCTCCAAATCTGAATTAGGCAAAATAAGCAAGAAAATTCTGGAAAAAATAATAAAGAACGTAAATCAAACTCTGAATACAACCTCTGGAAGAACACATACGAAGTTATCCAATGGTTCAAAAAACTCAATAAACAAAGTAATACAGTATTCATCACATTTGACATAGTAGACTTTTACCCATCTATAGATGAGGAACTACTCACCAAAGCCTGAAGTTTGCCAGTAACCACACAGACATAACAGGGTCAGAAATGGAAATCATTCTCCACACCAAGAAAACATTACTACACAGCAAAAATAAAACCTGGATCAGGAAAACCAACAGAAACTCAACATTCGACGTAACCATGGGATCATTGATGGTGCAGAAACATGTGAACTGGTCGGACTTATTCATGCTGTCAACATCAAGAAAAAACTCGGAAAACAAGTCGGACTATACAGAGAAGATGGCCTTGCTGCACTAACCAACAATCAAGAACCATCGAAAACAAGAAGAAAGAACTATGCAACATCTTCCAAAACCACAAAATTAAAGATTACCCTTGAAGCAAACAAAAAGGTAGTGAACTACTTAGACATAACACTGGATCTCAACAATCACATATATAAACCATACAAGAACCCAACGATACACCTTTTTATGTACACACCAAAAGTAACCATCCACCATCTGTATTAAAGATAAGATAAGATAAGATAATGTTGCTTATAGCCCAGCCGACCGCAAAGGGCCACATCAGGGCTGTCACCACGTTAAAATCAACTCACCAGTCATTTAAAAAAATTAAAAAAAAACCAACTTTCACACATCTCGTTAAATGACATCGTCTACAAAGCACCAGAAACTTTGTTAAAATCTTTCTGCCGTAAAATCTTAAATCAGATGAAAATGTTATCTCTCTCAAAAACTCAAGGATCACGTCAGGCGGGACATCCTGAACAGGATCTTCATGGACTCCGCTGTAAAATGTTTGTGTCTCACATCGTGCAAGTCCCAACACTCTAAAAGAACATGTTTCATTGTGAGTGGCGCATGACATGGAATGCACCACGGAGCTTCTTCACTCTTTAAAAGGTAACAATGGGTAAAATACGAATGGCCGGTGTGCAGCCGGCACAGAACCGTTTCCTCTTTACGACCACCCGACGTAGATGGGAGGAAGTCCTTAAGGTTTGGACGGATCTGAAAGAGTTTGTTATTCGTCTGTGTGTTCCAATCCTCCTGCCAGAGGTCTCTCACATAATCGTTAATTTTGGGTTTTACATCTGAGCAGGGGATATAAGTGTTGGACAGTTTCTCTCTTGTGGCGTTCTTGGCTAAACGATCAACCATTTCGTTCCCGCCGATGCCAACATGACCAGGAACCCAAGCAAGAGTAATGTTGTAACCGTCCGCCTTCAACTTGCTAAAAAGTTTAAAAAAAAGTAAAAGTTCTGGATGCTGAAGGTTGCGGCCAGCTATAGCTCCAAAGCTGACAGCGAATCCGACAGAACCAGAAAGTCCCTCTTTGAAGAATGTGAGATTATCTTCAAAGCCAGTACCAGAGCAGTAAGTTCAGCAGAATAGACAGAAGCATCTGAATGTATATGTTCCAACAGTATCTGAGAAGGAGCCCCAGGGCAGTAGGCTGCACAGGCCACTCCATCCTCAGACTTGGAACCATCAGTGAAAACTTTTTGATAGGATGGGAATTTGGAACAGAGCTCAGCATACAATGCCTTGTACGCCAGAGAGCTGGTAGACTCTTTGCGAAAAGCTGCAAGATCGAAACGAATCTCTGGTGTGAAAAAGGTCCACGGAGGTTGATCCGGAAACTTGGAAAAATCGGAAACTACTCCCAGGTCTAGACCTGCATTCCGCACGTGAGGCTGCATACGAAGACCAAACGGCGGAATACATTTAGGGTTGTTTTCAAACTTACTTTGGAACGGAGGGTCAAAGACACAGTCAAAGGCAGGGTTTTCTGGTTCTGAGAACAGTCGGATATAATAATTCAAAGACAGTTTCAGCCTGCGGTTGGACAATGAAGGTTCACCCGCCTCTGCGTACAGGCTGTACACAGGGGTGGTGCGGAACGCTCCAAGACAGAGACGAAGCCCTTGATGGTGGATAGGGTCCAAGAGTTTGAGGTAAGACGATCTTGCGGAGCCGTAGACAGCACAACCGTAGTCCAGTTTGGAACGGACCAAGGCTCTGTAGAGGTGCAGCAAAGTTTTCTTATCAGCGCCCCAGTCGGTTGTGCGCTACGACCCGCAGAATATTCAGTGCTTTCTGGCAAGCAGTTTTGAGGTGTTTGATGTGGCTGAGAAAGTTAAGTTTCTGGTCAAAATGACTCCCAAAAATTTGGCCTCTTTAACAGCTGGAATGGGAGATTTCCCTACTTGAAGTTCAGGATCTGGGAAAAACTGACGGAAATTAATGAAGTGAATACACTGCGTCTTTGTTGGAGAAAAGGTGAAACCGTTTTCATCCGCCCACCGATGGATTTTATCTACGCAAAGCTGGAGCCTGCGCTGGACACTCGGGTACAGGCTTCCAGTTGCGTAGACAGCAAAATCATCCACAAACAATGAGCAGTCTGAACCCTGCTGAACTGATTTCACAATGTTGTTGATTCTTAATACTAAAGAGGGCAGGAGACAGTATGCTCCCCTGTGGAACACCTAACTCCTGCTCGTGGACATCAGAGAGAGTGGTGCCAACCCGGACCTGAAACTGTCGTTCTGCCAAAAATTTTGAATAAAAAGCGGAAGATGACCTCGAAAACCCAGATCATGGAGATCATGAAGTATCCCCGACTTCCAGGTAGTATCGTAGGTCTTCTCCAAGTCAAAGAAAATTGCCACTGCATGCTGTTGTTCAGAAAGGCGTTCCGAAGTGTAGATTCCAGACGAATCAAATGGTCAACTGTAGACCGATGTTTGCGGAAACCACACTGTTCTTTCGCCAAAAGGCCATCGGTTTCGAGTTTCCACATGAGCCTAGCATTGACCATTTTCTCCATCAATTTACAGATACAGCTGGTCAAAGCTATGGGACGGTAGTTTGATGGGTTAGAAAGATCTTTTCCAGGTTTGGGAATTGGAATAATGAGGGCTTTCCGTCAAGAAGGTGGAAAGAAACCAGTAGTCCCACATGGTTGTATACCTGTAGCAGGATGTTCAGACCTATTTGCGGAAGATGTTTCAAGAGTTGATAATGGATTTCATCTAGACCTGGAGAGGAATCGCTGCAAGAGAGTAAGGCAGATTTCAGCTCGTTTAACGTGAAAGGAAGATTGTAGTCTTCCATGTTGTCTGACGAAAAGTTGCAGGGTGATTTTTCTTTAAGGGCTTTGTTTTTGACAAAAGTGGCTGATTTGTTAGAAGAGGAGGAATTCTTTTCAATGGTTGAAGCAAGCAGATTAGCAACTGCTTTCTTCTCTGTTATTAAAGAATCCGAAAACTTGAGATGGTTCACAGTGGGACAGGTGTTCTTCCCTTTGATTTTCTTAATGATGTTCCACACTTTGGCATAAACAAGAGACTATCAAACCTGTCATGCAGTGAGAGAGTGTTCAACAATGCAGCAGTAGAATACCAGGAGGCACTACAAACAAGTGGATACAATTACAAATTACAATACAACCCAGACAACAACACAAATAAAAGCAAGAAAAATAGGAAAAGAAAAATCATATGGTATAACCCCCCATACGACGGGAAACTCAAAACAAACATAGGGAAAGAATTCTTCAAAATCCTAACAACTTCATTTCCAAAAGAACACAAACTGTCCAAAATATTCAACAAAAACACTGTCAAACTACTGTACTCATGTATGCCCAACCTCAAAAACCTAACTGACGCATCCAACAAAATGAAAATCAACACAGCAAAGAAGGGTGAAGAAAGGAAATCTTGCAATTGCACCAGAAAGGAGCAGTGCCCACTAAACAATAAATTTCTTCACAACAACATTGTATACCAGGCTACTGTGACATCAGAAAATGAAAAAGAAACATACATAGGGATCACTGAAAACCACTTCAAAACCAGATATGCAAACCACAAACAGTCATTTAATAAAGAAAAATATAAAAACCAAACAGAACTGAGCAAATATATCTGGAAACTTAAAGACGCAAAAACAAGCTACAATATATCCTGGAAAATCATAAAAAGAGCATCACCATACAGCAATGTTTCAAAAAGGTGCAACCTATGTTTAACTGAAAAATGGTTAATACTATGCAAACCACACTTAGCAACTTTAAACACCAAAACAGAAATAGTAAACAACTGCAGGCATAAATGGAAATCGTTGTTAGTGAACACACCCAAAACAAAAACCTGAAAGCCCCCAAAAAACACGTCCAGCCAACCCGCACGTGCAAACAACCGCAAACGGGAGCCCACACGCTATATAACATCGGCGGTGGGCAAACCAAAAACCATCCTGATGACAGCGCAACACGCTCGAAACAAATTTGTAGATAGTTTTAAGATTCCTCTTTTAACTTGTTTTAACTATATATATATATATATATATATATATATTATATTTTTTTTTTTTTTTTTTTTTTTTTTTTGTCCATTAGGATAGTTAGTTTTGGATAAACCTATCTTCTTTGTCCCCTCTTACCTTCTATGCTCTCAGTCCATACTCACTCCTCTGACTTTGGGCCTTCCCCACCAGGTCGTGTCAATGAGTTTATGTACATTTGTGTAGTAAAGTTGTGTGTTGTCACTCTTGCCTGGTGTGGTTTGGTGGCGTGAACATTGAAGTGTTTGCTTTACCAAGCACACACTACAGAACGCCTGTCAGGATAGTTCCCCCCTGACAAGTACCAGTGACCATCTTATAGTTAGTTTCCTTGAAAACCTAAGTCACACTGTCTTTGGTAAGCAAATGTTTCATGACCAAATGAGCTTGCAAAAAGGTGTTGTTTCCTGTGTGACAAATCTTTATCCACACTGGTTTTCACAGTTGATTCTGATGTGCTCTCCTTTAGTTAACTGCGCTACCTCAACAACAACAAAAGTTTAATGAAATTAGAATTATTAGCCAATGAATGTGTGACAAATGATCCCATCAACCCTAAAAAAAAAAAAAACATGACAAGAAGACAGCCCTGCTTCAGAATGCTAGCACATGTGGTGTTAAACTTAAAGCCTTTATGTCTGACTGACTGCCATGTAGAAGATGGAAGGAAACGGAGAAAAAAATCAGGCAGCCGGGTCTGACTGAGGGCTGCATTTGTGCACCAACAGAGTGCGCAGGGTAGCTTGTTTGGGCCTGGTGTGAACACAAAACTTGTTGACACGGGAAACGATTGAACGAAGCGCCGGCTGGCTGCTCTTCAGTCGGCACTACCCGGGTAGGTAACCCGTTGTGTAAATGAGTGCAGATTGTAAAGTGCTCAGAGCTTGGTCTGTTGCCAAGAATAGGCACCATATAAGTATTCATATAATAATATAATATATAGTAATGGTGCACAACTTTAGGTAAACTTTGTTATGCTCCATTTTTTGCTAAATTCGTTTTGGCTTGGGCATTTCACTGCATGATATGACCTGCTATAGAACTTCGTTATAGGCAGTGTTTGAAACTTGTGCCCCCTCCCCCTTTCACCTCCCTCTTTCCTGCAAGATAACCCCAAATGTTCCTGCTGATTTCCGTCTTTATGCATGGTTGATATCTACTGACGATCAGTCAGGTCCTTTGGGGCAAAACTGATAATGCTTCAACAGAAAAAACAACAACAACACAAGCGACTGAAAACAGTCCAAAGACAGTTGTGCATGGGATGATTGACTATGGCTGTACAGCCCTGATAAAGATGTACCTAAATATCCACTTCAAAAATTCACTGCTCATTTAACTGTTTAACTTAACACTATATATATAATAACAGATGTTGCGACATATGTCTTTGTGTAAAACTTTTCTCTTTATGTCTTTGTGTAGTACTTTTCTTTTATTCCATTCACCAAAACATGTGCAAAGTTGGGTATGACTTACAAAAGTCATAATCTGTGTCTCTGTCAACAATCTTTCCCCCTTATTTCATTCATCCAAAGAGGACAAACTGGATGGAATGGGTTAACTGTTTTCCCACACCGTTTTGTTTCCACTCATTCTCATTGGAATGAACACTAGCCACATATCACTTACAACCTATACCTTCCAGACATATCAGACACAAGGAAGACTATACAGAAGTGGCGCTGACACACCCAACTTGTAAAACCTATTGCCAACCAACCTGTCCATAACATTCTGTCAGACAAACTAAAAAACAAAAAAGCTTCCGCTCAAGGTAACAAAATCTAGGACATGACAAGACCTTCCTTTAGTCTATCCCCTCCCACCCCTACCCCAACTGGTTTCAAACGTGAAACCACTACCAGTTTGCCAGGACCACCTAATAAGAGCACCCCCTTCCTACTATGAGCGTGCCTGGGTCCCTTCCTCTAGCTGCCAGGCCTTCTGGTTGTCACAGCTGCAAAAATTGACTTGTTTACTGACAGTCCCACATCCTGTCATGGTGCCACTGGCTAACTTTGTTTGGTCGTTTCACCCCCCCCCCCTCCCCCTGCCTGCCCCCCTCCCTTCCATAATTACTCGCCCGTCCCTTTACCAGTCCATACATATTCCAAACCTCCCCTATTTACAGCTTTTTCAACATGACCGACTCTTTGGTTGTAAACACTGTTGCCATGATCTTCTTTTATCCCGAGCCCCTCCCTTTTCCCCTGGTCCCCCCTCCCCCCACCCCCCCTCATACATGCTTCCTTCTCCCACACCTCCCTTCTCCCTAACCAGTCTTATTCACAGTGCAACAGCCCCACAGCACAGCAAAGCTCGATGGAGCTCTTCAGTCATTCATTCATTCTATTGCTATTTTTGCCACACCCACCCTCTGCCTTAACTTGCCCAAGCACTCCCTGTATCTTTAAAAAAAAAAAAAAAAGAAAGCTGGTAGCTCAATACCCTACCTCCATAAAGAATCATAACCAAAAAGCGTGACTCAATTCCTATGCTTTGTGAAGGTGAGAACTAACTTGATGTCATATGTGATTTTCTATCGCAGCTAACTTGATATCATATGTGATTTTCTATCCCAGCTAACTTGATGTCATATGTGATTTTCTATCGCAGCTAACTTGATATCACATGCGACTTTCTATTGCAGCTAACTTGATGTCATATGTGATTTTCTATCGCAGCTAACTTGATATCATATGTGATTTTCTATCGCAGCTTACTTGATATCATATGTGATTTTCTATCGCAGCTAACTTGATATCACATGCGACTTTCTATCGCAGCTAACTTGATGTCATATGTGATTTTCTATCGCAGCTAACTTGATATCATATGTGATTTTCTATCGCAGCTAACTTGATATCATATGTGATTTTCTATCGCAGCTAACTTGATATGATATGTGATTTTCTATCGCAGCTAACTTGATATCATATGTGATTTTCTATCGCAGCTTACTTGATATCATATGTGATTTTCTATCGCAGCTTACTTGATATCATATGTGATTTTCTATCGCAGCTTACTTGATATCATATGTGATTTTCTATCGCAGCTTACTTGATATCATATGTGATTTTCTATCGCAGCTAACTTGATATCATATGTGATTTTCTATCGCAGCTTACTTGATATCATATGTGATTTTCTATCGCAGCTTACTTGATATCATATGTGATTTTCTATCGCAGCTTACTTGATATCATATGTGATTTTCTATCGCAGCTTACTTGATATCATATGTGATTTTCTATCGCAGCAGTATTGTGAATGACACAGACAACAACTGTCATGTTTCGTTTGTTTGGCTGGGGTTTTTTTGTTGTTGTTTTTTCAATCTCATACACAGTCACTTGATCTCAACATTCACAACACACATTCATAACACACTCACACAGATAAAAAGTTGATAAAGGAAGACTGAAATATCATGGTACATGCCTATCAATGTTGAAATAAAACAGTCTACTAACACCTGTGCTGGTTCTGACACACAGGCACTAAAAGAATTATTAATTAACACTCTTTATAGTAACAATGATAACTACATTAATAATAATAATAATAATAGTTATAATGAGACGAAGAAGAAAAAGAAAAAAAGAAGAAATATAATTATTATAATATTGCTGATCTCCTAAACAATTTCTGAGCCAAAGGCGTTGACACAAGAGGGAATACACAGAGTGACAATAAACAAAACCTGACCTACCAAAGAAGCAATCAAGGGCAGACAACCCACATCTTGGGCACATTGATACATATAATCTGGATGATAACCAGATATGCTTGAGCTTTAGGAAACACAGTAAAAAGCATCATATCTACCCAGTAGACATATTATTAAGCTTTGTTTTCATCTTCATCAGACGCATAGTGCTCCTAACATTTTTGTTTTCAGGAGGTACTTTACCCCTAAAAAGATTATTCAAAGGGTACATTGTGCCTTAGCTTAAACCCTCTTATACTCGCAACGGGAGAATCCGGGACTGAACGTCGGGCGCCTGTTCTTCCCGTACCGGTACGTACCGGGACCTCTCTGTGGGAATTTTCCATCACGCAGTGATCACGTGTGTAGACACACACAGTCGCAGACAGTAACTAGGAAGACTCAGGCATGGCCCAATCATGTGTTGGCACTATTTTTGGGTGATGGAACCGTGTGTGTTCATTGAGAAATAGGCACAGAACGCAGCGAGTAACTTTGTGAATGGAAACTGACCGACTTTCACAATGGCGGCTTTCGCGTCTGCTACGAACGACAAGATGGTCGACCACTCGCAAGGAGTTAGATGAAATTATTGTAGAAGTGGAGACATTTGAAAGAAAAATGGAGAATGAAAGTGATATAGAAGTAGGTAGTAGTGTTGGAGAAGACGGTGAAGTGCAAAGCGACCCGGAATACAATGTTCGACTGGCGGCGCTTCAGACAAAATGGAGGCCCGCGACACACGGCACGGCAGGGAAGCATCCGTTTCAGGAACCCACTGGGCTGGCTCACTCGTTACCTGACACTGCTACACCACTTTTTTTTTTCGTTTTGTTTGTTCCTCTTTGTTTTTTAAGACTGCTACTGATGAAAGAAACAGGTATACAAGACAAAAACAAGCTTCAAAGGGCGCACCTGACCCTCTTTTATAGTATTGTGTGTGACATGTGACAAGTTTTGTATGACATTGGTGGGACAACCAGTGGGACCTGTACTGCAGGCAGCAGATGGTTTACGTCAGGTAGGCCTCAGGTTTCATCTTACACTAACAGCCTGCATCAGCATGGTGACTGCGCATGCTTGCATGCTGTAAACTTGATTGTCATCATAAAATTTCACGTGTCTGGTGACAATTTGGTGACAGTGACACGACCTATATCTCTAAGACAGACAAAATAGAGTTCAAAGTGAAGTGCATGCTCTTCTGAAACTGTCTGCCAATTTTCTTCTCCTAGCGGTTCACATACATTCCCATAAGTTAATAATCACACATACCCATTTTTAGGCTGAAACCTGTAAAAGAATCTGAAATCTAGGGGAAGTTTGCAGTCAGAGAAACGGAGTACAAGAGGGTTAAAGCTCTTAGAGGATGTGAAGGTAATCATGGCATGTCATTGCTGAAAGTCCGATGACCCTGTGATGACAGCATGGAGTCCTTTGGACCCGAGAGTTTACTTAACACAGTCAACATAAACCAGTAAGCCCCCCCCCCCCCCTCCCCCCAAAGCGTTTACTTTGTGCTTTGGAGTGTTTGCCTATATACTTAACAACTCTCATGCCTTCACACACATGCAGTCTACTTTATCGGGACAGTCTAGGCACTGGCTTTGGGAGGTTTGTCAGGATTTTTTGCCAAGCCTTCTGCAGAACTACCTACCAAGTTCAAGTCTGGATTATCTGTCTCCAGTCTCACTGAGTCCATCTAGTATTGGAGTAGGTCCTGGTCGTCAATGCTGCCTTAACCCTCCTAACGGCTGTCCTTTTTGGGGGGCGGAGATAATGTTGCTTATAGCCCAGTTTTTGGGGGGCAGCAACAGAACATTTAGCTGAGTTTTCACATATCATACAGAGTAATTCTTAAGATTCATCTTCTTCCAGCTCAAAGTCGCCCAACACATCTCATTCACGGTGTGTCCAGGCTGGTTTGTCATCTGCAGCAGTAGCGCTCACAATGTGCCGTGAAGCAGTGAGCTGCCTGTTGTTGTGAGCACAGCTGTGAGAGGTGCTGAAAAAGTTACATATTTCAACAAATCCACATACTTCTCTTTTTTTTTCCCCCCTTTTTTTTCAGCCTAACAAATCTGTTCTGCAAAGTTCTTTTGAAATATTCTTCATCAGATATTTTTTTCAACTTGGTTGCCATGGTAAATACTGCATTAAGATGGTGATGTTGTCACTGTCTGACGATGGGAGCTTCTGGTTTCATGGCATTTGAAAGTCCCTGCGAGCTAAGTGTTTGCTATTTTTTTAACCCCTTATTTGTGTCTTTATAAGTGAAGTATTTTTTTTTTAACCCCTAGTTTATGTACGTCTTTATAAGTAAAGTCCCCTGAAATAAGTCAGTCAATATTGAAGGCAAATGCTGAAGAAAACTTTCAACAAAATGCAGGATGTTGTACTCCATTTCAAACAGATCACTGACTGGGCCACATTTCCAACAGATCACTGACTGGGCCACATTTCCAACAGACCACTGACTGGCCACATTTCCAACAGATCACTGACTGGGCCACATTTCCAACAGACCACTGACTGGGCCACATTTCCAACAGATCACTGACTGGGCCACATTTCCAACAGATCACTGACTGGGCCACATTTCCAACAGATCACTGACTGGGCCACATTTCCAACAGACCACTGACTGGGCCACATTTCCAACAGATCACTCCAGGTTTTGGTCAGGTGTCAAGGTCTCCCATCACCTGTCAGAAGGGATGTGTGCAATGCTGATGTAATGTGTAGACATACACATAGGCGAATATTTTGCTGCATATTTCTCCCCATATTTCTACGGCATATTTCAGTCTGAAATCCTGAAAACCTGCTTTTGGGCAATTTTGTTGTATATGAAACTCATGCACACTGAATCGGGAAGACCTGATGTTGTCTTAGGTTTCTTTCTGCTTATCAAGATTTGAAGACGTACAAATGTGGAGTGCGCTATGAATGTGCACATGCATGTACATGAAATGAACACTTGAGTGGGAAAAAAAAAATTTTCTTTTGATCCCAGAAGCCTCAAAGACTTTCTGTTAAAAACATCATGTGTGTATTTTCACAATACTTTCATAATATATGGTGACATTATAAAAACAAACAAACAACAAACAATTCAACATGAATTCCAAAGTCAGAATGTTGTTTCATTTCGCCAGTTGACAGTTGATGGCCGACATTCAGGTGGACAGGATCAAAGTAAAGGTCAACAGATCGGTTACACGTTGATACAGAAACAGGCACAGAGCAGGCCGAAACAGATAGTGAGTCGGAAAGCGGCGAAGATTACGTTTTCATGAATAAGACCCCACGACAGAAATCGTCATACCCATGGATACCGGTCAACGTGGGAGGCGTGGAAATAGACATAGTCGTGGACTCTGGGAGTGATGTCAACATCATTGATGAGACCTTATGGAAAAGCCTCAAGATAAGGAAAATCCAGTGCATCGACCAGACGAGCTACTCGGAGAAGAAAAAGCTGTACCCATACGGATGTGAGGAATCCCTGTCAGTGATCGGTGGATTCACAGCAATAATCAAAGCTGGGAGGCATAGCACCAAGGCGAAATTCATCGTGATTAAACAGAGTGGTGAACCCTTGCTCAGCAGAGACACAGCCAGAGCCCTGGAAGTTTTAAAGATAGGACTCGACGTGAATTCAGGAGAAGACGTCAGAGCGGTGTCGGTAGAAGAGGAAGGAGAAGAAATATTCGCAAAGTTCAAGCCGTTGTTCTCAGGATTCGGAAAGCTGAAAGACCGACAAGTGAAGCTCACTGTGGATCCCAAGATCAAGCCCGTTGCACAGCCAGTACGACGAACACCGTTTGGTCTGCGAGAGAAGGTCGAAGCGAAGATCAAGGAGCTGGAGGAAAAGGACATCATCGAGGCTGTTGAGAAACCGACTCCATGGGTTAGCCCGATTGTCATAGTCCCCAAACCCAACAATGACATTCGCGTGACAGTCGACATGCGCCGGGTGAATGAGGCAGTCGTTCGAGAGCGCCACCCGATTCCTACGGTTGATGAGCTGCTACAGGACATGTCAGAAAGCAGGCTGTTCTCAAAACTGGACTTGAAGTTGGGATACCACCAGATAGAACTGCATCCAGATTCCAGGGACATCACCACGTTCGTGACGCATTGTGGGCTGTTCAGATACAAGCGTCTTGTGATGGGGATCAATGCAGCGCCTGAAATCTACCAGCACGAGATTCAGCGAGTGCTGCAGGGCATCCCGGGTGTCGCCAATCTCTCGGATGACATCATCGTGCATGGGCGGGACAAGAAACAGCATGATGAGAGGCTCCTCCAGGTGCTGAAACGCCTCCAGGATGCAGGCCTGACGCTGAACGAAGAAAAGTGCCAGATGAGGAAAACAGAAATCGAGTTCATGGGGCACCGACTGACAACCAACGGCATCAACCCAACTGACTCAAAGGTGGAGGCGGTGAAGGAAGCACGTGAACCTGAGACGGTCAGTGAGGTCAGGAGCTTCCTGGGATTGGTGAATTTCTGCGCACGCTTCATACCCAACTTCGCAACATTGACAGAGCCACTGCGACGACTGACACGAAAGAATCAACCATTCGTGTTTGGCCAGGAACAGAAGGCGTCATTCCAGTCACTGAAAGACGCGTTGGCCAGTGCCCACACCCTGGGGTACTACGACCTGAAGGCGAAGACGCAGATCATCACTGACGCATCGCCAGTTGGAGTGGCTGGCATCCTCGTGCAGAAGCATGCAGATGGGCCCCGTGTGATCAGCTATGCCAGTCGGAGCCTGACCGATGTGGAGAGACGATACTCACAGACTGAGAAAGAGGCCCTCGCCATCGTGTGGGCGTGTGAGAAATTTCATCCATATATCTACGGACTGAAGTTCGACATTCTCACTGACCACAAACCACTCCAGACCATCTACGGACCTCGCTCGAAGCCCAGTGCGCGCATTGAGCGGTGGGTCCTCCGACTACAGGCCTACTCATTCAACGTGGTCTACATTCCGGGGAAAGAAAATATCGCAGACTCTCTCTCCAGACTGCTGCAGACTACCGCATCACATGTGAGCTCAGAGCTGGCTGAAGAAGCAGAGACACATGTGCGCTTTGTTGCTGCTAACGCCACGCCAAATGCAGTGACAGCTGAAGAGATGGAGCAGGCAGCGAGCGAAGACGACGAACTGAAAATGGTGAGACAGTGCATTGAGTCGGGACAATGGCAGAATTGTGACAAGCTGTATGTTGCTGTGAGCCCCGAGATGTGTACCATGGGGAAACTTGTGCTGAGAGGATCCCGTATTGTCGTCCCGAAGAGGCTGAGACCAAGAGTGATGGCCTTGGCACATGAAGGTCATCTGGGAATTGTGGGAACGAAGCAGAACCTGAGGACAAAGGTGTGGTGGCCCGGGATGGAGAAAGAAACTGAAAAGTACTGCAAATCCTGCCATGGGTGCCAGCTGGTCAGCCGACCCAACCCACCAGAGCCAGTGAGAAGCAGCAAACTCCCATCAGGACCGTGGGAGGACATTGCGATAGACTTTCTGGGACCACTGCCTTCAGGACACTCAGTTTTAGTAGTCATTGACTACTACAGTCGGTACTATGAAGTAGCCATCATGATGTCCACAACAGCTGAGAAAACAGTGGAGGTGCTGAAGACCATATTTGCCAGACACGGCCTACCCCTCACGATCCATTCTGACAATGGGCCACAGTTCATTTCAGAGACGTTTGCAGGGTACATGAAGGATATTGGGGCTGAACATATCAAGGTGACACCAAGATGGCCCCAGGCAAACGGAGAAGTGGAACGCCAGAACCAGTCACTCCTGAAGAGAATGAGGATCGCCCAGGCAGCAAAAAAGAGCTGGCAAGATGAAGTGCTGACGTACATCGCTGCCTACCGTGCAACACCACATCCATCGACAGGCCGCAGTCCTGCAGAGTTGCTGTTCAATCGACAGATCCGAACAAAGCTGCCACAGCTGAAGCTGTTCTCCAACTGGGACCAAGAAGTGAGAGACCGGGACGCTGAGAAGAAAGGACTCTCGAAGCTGTACGCAGACGCCAAGAGAGGAGCAAAGGAGAGTGACATTCTTCCGGGCGACACAGTGTTGTTGCGACGGGAGACATCAGGGAAGCTGGACACACCATTTCATCCAGAACCAGGCGAGGTGATCGCGAGAGCAGGGAGCAAGATCACGGTGCAGACCCCGAATGGTGCAGTCTACAGCCGAAATTCATCGCACGTGAAGAAATACCTGGGGAGGAAAACAGCATCACGGAAGACCAACCCTCTCCGGCAGATGTGACGTCTCCTACTCCAGATGCCACGACCCCTGCCCAGACCCTCCAGATGGGGCTGTACGACGGTCAGGAATGATCACGCAAGCCGCCTGACCATCTTCAAGACTATGTATGCGGTGGTTCCTGAACCAAAGACCACCAGAAGAGCTGTACTTTGAGCGCAGGAAGTGCTTTTGATTTTTTTTTCTTTAAAGAAAAGTGTATTTTCTCAGAGTGTGAGTTGCCCGTGTCTGGTTAGCACTCTGCAGTTTTTTTTTTGTGTGTGTGTGTGTGTTCTTTCCAGTATGCATACAAATGTGTAAAGAAAGTCGGTGAGTCACAAGAAATTTTGTTTCTCACAGTGTTTCCGTTTGAAGTACCTAGTCTGAATAACACTGGGTGCGGTTCTCTGTTACATTTTGTGCTAAGTCAAGAGCTAATTTTTTTTTTCGTTTCTCTGCATAATGTGGGTGCTTCCAAACCAAGTTCAACTTCAAGGAGTCATTGCAGAAAATCTGCCACTGCATTTTATGGATTAACCTCAATGATAATTGATATTTTTATAGTTCATGTGTCATTTCATAAGCGATATGCTCTCAGTGGGCTACAAGCCATTTTATTTTTGATGCTGTTCTAGAACGAAAATTTCCTACCATCACCAGTTGTCAGGCGTCAGATCTCTGGATGGCTGCTGAGAGTTTTCTGGGAAGCTCATATTCAGACTATATAGACTTGCCGGGCCGGGGAACCTCAGATGCCAGATAGTGATATGATGTTTGTTAACAGGTGCATTTCTGTGTTTTTCTGTGTATTCTGATTTTAACCGAATGGGTGTCATGATAATGTTATGTTGATTATTTGAAGTAGGTTGTTAGAAATGTTTTTGTGTTGCCTACATCTATGCGATGTGATGAGACAATACATGCAAGTGAACTGTTTTATGTTAGGTTGCAAAGTGGTTTTGAAAAAAAAAAAAAGAAAAAAAGAAAAGGGACACAGAAACAAAAGAAAAGTATTTTAGTGCACAGTATTAGTAGACCTGTATATACAGTTAAACTAAAGGTTATAAATGGAAAAAGTATACAGAAGTAATGTTAAAAGAACACCATTGTTTGAATGTAGAAGTTTGAGTATTTAGTCAGGTTTCAAGTGTTGTAGTTAATGTTGAGAGCATATTTTCAACAAGGGGAGAGATGTCATATCCATGATTGTGCATGATTTCGGTAAGAATGAATGTTGTAGAAGATTCCGGTATTGGGACTTCCGGTAAGCAAGATGGCGATATACATGCTGAATAAAGTACCACAGGTATGGAACAAATCCGTGTGATTATGCTGTAGTCGGGTGTCATCCAAGCTAGATAAAGATACATAACACAGACCACTTCCGCATGCAATAACACAGGACAAGAAATGAGCGGACCATGGTTATGATGTTAATAACTGCAATAAACAATTACAGAGACTTCATGTTTCCTCAAGCTCCAAACAGTCACACCTACATCTAAGACTACAAGTGTTATAACTATTAGAATTAGTGACATTACACAGAACATGAGAGTAAACAACCAGGGACAGAAACAAGTAAATGGGTGTCACACACACACACACACACACACACACACACACACACACACACACACACACACACACACACACACATACAACACAGAAATACGGACGCTACACAGCTTTACAAATATATGCCAACACTCAACAGCTTGGTGCAGATCGACAAACATGCGCATGAGTACACACATGCACACACTCACACATGCAAGCTTGCACACAAACACTTGACAAGCACCAAACAGCAACAGATGGAACCAATTTAGAACATGAGGTTGAGAAACATTTGAAAAATATGTTTGAAACATGCGAGCATTATCAACTGAGACAACTAAAAAACACAGTAATTTTACTGACCACAACATAGAAAAATGTGTTCGAAACATGCAAGCATTATCAACTGAGACGACTAAAAACACAGTACTTTTACTGACCACAACATAGAAAAAATGTGTTCGAAACATGCAAGCATTATCAACTGAGACGACTAAAAACACAGTACTTTTACTGACCACAACATAGAAAAATGTGTTCGAAACATGCAAGCATTATCAACTGAGACGACTAAAAACACAGCACTGACCACGACACCGAAAAATGTATTTGAAACAAGCAAGCATCACAGACTGAGACGACCAAAAACACAGCACTGACCACGACACAGAAAAATGTGTTTGAAACATGCAAGCATCACAAAATGAGACGACCAAAAACAAAGTACTGACCACGACATGGTGACCCACTAACTCCAAGGACTGTCGGGTTCGCTGACACACCACCATGTCCAGCATGTCGTACACAAAGTAGCCTGCCGAAACCAACGCACCCACATGAATGTGTACATCAACAACGAGAGTTTTCTTCTCATTCCCTTTTCTGGTCTTACGGCCCAGAAGGCCACAGAGGAACAAAACACCTTAACTCTAAATCAACGAGTCATTGAACTGCATCAACACCTCAAACAAAGAACAAAGACAAAAACAAAAAAAAATCCAGAAGCACACATCCTGCAAAAAACAAAGCAGGAGAGCAACCAGGGAAGAGTGCATTCCCTTGCAAGGGGGGAGCAGACACTTCCCTTGGCACCGCCACCAAAAGACAATGGTTCAGTCCTTCGACCACACCAACTTCTCTTAGTATAATAAGTTAAATAGTTTTCTGCTTAAATTTGCTGAAAGACAAGTTCAGCTGAAAAGAAAACACAACCGCCTAGATGAAAGGAAAGTAACACTACCACAAAACAACGCCCTCTATCCCGCTCCCAACACCAAAAAGCACACACACACATGCAAGCACACACATGCATGCGCGGATGCACGCACATGAACACATACACACACACACACAGAAACACACCACAGACACACAGAAACACACACACACGGAGAAACACACACACATAAACTCTCTCTCTCTCACTCACTCACACACACACACACACACACAGAGTAACACACACACACATATAAACTCTCTCTTTCCCCACACACACACACACACACACAGAGTAACACACACATATAAACTCTCTCTCTCTCTCTCTCTCTCACACACACACACACACCACATCCACACACACATACACACACGCACACTTGCACCCCCCCCCCCCCCCACACACGCACACACACACACACTTACACACACACATACACACACACACATACACCCACACACATACACCCACACACATACACCAACACCCACAAACACACACACAAACACACACACACACACACACACCAGCCCTGATGTGGCCCTTTGCGGTCAGCTGGGCTATAAGCAACATTATCTTATCTTACACACACACACACACACACACACACACACACACACACACACACACACACACACAACCCCAAAAGGGGGGTCTTGCACCCTCCCCCATCTGATGGCTGAAACATGTTGGATAGCTCTGCAGGGAACACACTTCTCAGGTGGGCAGTTACAAATCATCTGGAAACAACACATGCTGTGTACCTCTGTCAGTTTGATCTTGAGCGACATCACCACTGATTCTGCAAATGGGATGGTCTGAGTTCAGCCCCATTAGTATGTGCCAGTGAAACGGTTCAATCCCATCAATATCTGGTTCTACCATTTAAGTTATACAATATCACAACAATTTCAAAATATACATGAGGGAAACTGAAATGTAAGAAATAGAGCAATATGAACATGATGCTCATTGGAAAGAAAACCTGAAATGATTTATTCAGAATACAGTTGTCACGTATGCAAGTTACGCAACTTAACTAATAATGATGAAAAAAGCAATATAATTCAACAACAGGTCTTATGTGTGTTGGATTTTTGTCATCTCCCGATTAAGAGATTCTACTTACTATATCTTCTCATATAAGCACAAATGCTGCATATGCATGTGCGTGTGTGTCTATGTGTATGCCTGTGTATACATATATGTCATGTATGTGGATGACTGTGCATACTATTTTATGTGAATGTGTGTGTTTTTGTATGTGTGCATGAATGTGTGTGTAATTGTTTTTCTATTGTGCAAAAGTCAGGATGAATTAACAACTTAGACAAAATTACACCCAGCGTTTCAGCAGAAGGACTGTCTCTGACTTCGTAACTAATTTGATAAGGATTTAAAACAAACAAAAAACAAATTAAAAAAAAAACAATAACAAAAAAAAAAAAACACACACACTCTCATAACGCTGCATACAACATATTGACAAAAACATTCAGTTTTATCTGAGAACATAATCCTGAATGAGAATAGGATTATGTAAAGGTAAGGTAAGGTAATGTTGCTTACTTATAGCCCAGCCGACCACAAGCGGCCATATCAGGGCTGTCTCCATGTTAAAATCAACTCGCAAGTTATTCATTCACACAACTCTTTAAAATATATCTTCTAAAAACGCACCCAAACTTTTGTTCAAAAACTTTCCACTGTAAAATCTCAGATCCGATGAAAAATGTTAATCCCTTTCAAGAATTCAAAGATCGCATCAGGCAGAACATCTCTGAACAAGGTTTTCATGGAATCTGCTGTAAAATGTTTGTGTCTCACATCATGCAAGTCCTAACGCTCTAAAAGAATATGTTTCATTGTGAGTGGCGCATGACATGGAATGCACCACGGAGCTTCTTCACTCTTTAAAAGGTAAGAATGAGTAAAATACGAATGGCAGGTGTGCAGCCGGCATAGAACCGTTTCTTCTTTGCGACCACCCGAGGTGGATAAGAGGAACTCTTTTAGGTTTGGACGGATCTGAAAGAGTTTGTTATCTGTCTGTGTATTCCAATCCTCCTGCCAGAGGTCTCTGACATAATCATTCAGGATTATGTTCTCAGATAAAACTGAATGTTTTTGTCAATATGTTTATGCAGCGTTATGAAATGTGTGTAGGTTTTTTTTATTGTTTTTTTTTTATTTGTTATATAATAGGATTATATAAGAGTTGACAGATGAGGCACTTGAAAAACACTTGTAATGGCAGAGACTAAAACTCTATAAATAGAGAGCATCATAATCCTTGATACCATCGACAAACAAAATAAATCAAAGGTATCAGTGTTTCATGTTTTCCGAAAATCTGGACTATTAAACCCTCCAATGAAACTGATTACACAAGCTGTTGTGTTAGATTGCACTGTTGCTTGTTGTCTTGTTGGTTTCATATGTTATTTTTGGTCACAAATATGAACATTGTGATCTTATGACTATCATTATGACTTTAGTTAATAATATCAATGAGATAATACTGCAAGTGTCAAACTGGTATTACATTTTAAGAATACTGTGTGTGTGTGTGTGTGTGTGTGTGTGTGTGTGTGTGTGTGTGTGTGTGTGTGTGTGTGTGTGTGTGCATTTGTGTGTGCGCGAGTGAGAGACAAAAAAAGAGAAACTGAGAAACAGAGAGAGAGAGAGAGAGAGAGAGAGAGAGACACAGACAGAGAGAGAGACACAGACAGACAGACAGAGAGAGACACACAGAGAGAAAGAGAGAGAGAGAGAGAGGGAGGGAGAGAAAGAAAGTACATGTGCTCGTCTGTGTGTGTGCATCTCTGCGCGTGTGTGTTGTTGTTTTGTTTTACGTCTTTCCACATTACGTGATATTAGACGGTGTGTGTGTGTGTGTGTGTGTGTGTGTGTGTGTGTGTGTGTGTGTGTGTGTGTGTGTGTGTTGTATTATATGCGTGTGTGTGTGTGTGTGTGTGTGTGTGTGTGTGTGTGTGTGTGTGTGTGTTGTATTATATATGTGTGTGTGTGTGTGTGTGTGTGTGTGTGTGTGTGTGTGTGTGTGTGTATGTGTGTGTGTGTGTGTGTGTGTGTGTGTGTGTGTGTGTGTGTGTGTGTGAGAGAGAGAGAGAGAGAGAGAGAGAGAGAGAGAGAGAGAGAGAGAGAGAGAGAGAGTGTGAAAGAGTGAGCGAGAGAGAGAGAGAGACAGAGAGAGAGACAGAGACATAGACAGATGGACAGAAAGAGAAGGGGGGGGGGGGGGGGATCTTGGAGGAGTTGGGGAGTGTGTGTGTGTGAGGGGGGGGGGGGGGGACAACTGCAGATAAAGCACATAAAATTTATATTCACTTATTCATAGATCTACATAACAATGAAGTGTACTGCATAGAGAGCATTAAACACTCTCTCTCTCTCTCTCTCTCTCTCTCTCACACACACACACACACACACACACACACACACACACACACACACACACACACACACACACACACAACCTCTTTACACAGACAGTCTGCTCCTTTCGATTTGCTATTTCTGATATTTGTCTAATCTTTCATGATTACATTACACCACCTTGTCATTCCACTGATACGCCAGAGTGACCGATTGCTAGCAGCTTGTATCATCAGTATCACAGGGTTCCATCTGTACTGATTTTTCCCCCCTCCATTTTGCATCTGGTCTCATGTGCCTTGATCAGTGGCTTCCTAAGGACTCTTTCTTTTGCACTGTCTAACTGTTTGTTTGTTTTGTACTCCCAGTTCTTAGAGAACAGGGAGTACTTTAGAATGGAAACGAAGAAATGCTGTGTGTGTGTGTGTGTGTGTGTGTGTGTGTGTGTGTGTGTGTGTGTGTGTGTGTGTGTGTGTCTCCATCCGTGGTCAAAATGTGTTCCACTCGCTCCAGACACAACTGCTGGGCCGATCTTTCTGAAAATTTGTAGGTATGTTCATTATGGGTCACGGATGATGCCTGATGTTTTAGTTCACCGTTATAGCCATTACTAACACCTATAACTCATTAACTGCCAATAACGGTTTTTCTTCTTTATGGAATATTTCATATAAGTACTAGCCCGATATTTGTGAAAATTAGCAGGTATGTTCATTATGGGTCACGGATGATGCCCAGTGTTTTAATTTACTGTTAGATCCGTTACTAATGGCTATAACGGCCCATAACAGTTTTTCTTCTTTATGGAATATCTCAGAAAGGACTTGGCCGATCTTTATGAAAGTTTGTAAGTATGTTCATTATGGGTCACAGATCATGCCCCATGTTTACCAGAACAGCCATTACTAACGGAGCTATAATGGCCCCAAACGGTTTTTCCTCTTTATGGAATATCTCACGCATATTCAAGATAAACTGGGAGTACGTTTATATGGTTTGCATCTTGTTCTGTGTTCAGATTACTTTGTAATAATCATCAAAAGAAATAAACATAAGCAAACATATGACAGGGAAAATGGTTAGGCATCCATACCCAAGGCTTACTCAACATCGGTGAAAACAGAATTATTGGATGGTGTAATCATCAGTCATGTGATTGACCTTTCAATGACCAGAACGACAATGTGTAGTTTACACAATGCTTCAGCACCAGAGACTGTTTTGCTCCGAGACATGGATACAGTACTACAACCAACAACTTGGTACAAGTTCGTTTTTTTTTTACCTGGTTATTTTAACTGCAACCTAGGAAATGTAATGAAGTTAGAATGTTACTGGCTGGGCTGATCAAACTCCAAGTAAGTGTGTGTGTGTGTGTGTGTGTGTGTGTGTGTGTGTGTGTGTGTGTGTGTGTGTGTGCGTGCACATGTGCGCGTGTGTGTTTGTGTGCATCTTATACAACAGCCAACCCTAATCATAATGGCCACCACTTCCTTGCATTGATAGCAGCATGACATCATCATTTGTTCCCTAACATGGAAAACCAAATCATTACGTGTTTCTGGGCGATTCGTGTACATGGTCATCATGAGTAGTGCTTTTTGCTTCATGATCATCTTTATCTACAGAATCAAAATCACATTTTCCTCTTTTTTTTTCTGTATATTTTTAACTCTATTCCAAGATGTTGCATAATCTTGCTGTGGAAAATATTGTTTTTTTTCCTTTTATTTTTCTTTCTTCAAATTGTTGATGGTATATTGTGAAGGAAAAAGGAGTTCCAATCTTGGTCTAAAAAAATGAGAGAGAGAGAGAGAGAGAGAGGAGAGAGAGAGAGAGAGAGAGAGAGAGAGAGAGAGAATTACACAATCTTGCTGTGGAAAAATAGTTTTTCTGTTATAAGTTGTTGTGGGTTTGAACTATATGTAGTGAAGAAACAAAGTGTATGTTGTGAAGGAAAGTGACTTCCAATATTGTGCTAAAAAAAATGAGAGAGAGAGAGAGAGAGAGAGAGAGAGAGAGAGAGAGAGAGAGAGATTATAAAATCTTTCAGGTCAAGCTGTAGTTTTTTTTTCCTTTCTTACTTTATTTCACTGACTTACCTATTTTATTTTCTTTCTTTATTACTATTATTTCATCTTATTTATTTATTCATTATTTTATTTTATTTTATTTATTTATTTATTTATTTATTTTTTTTTTGGGGGGGGGGGCTGTTTGTTTTGTGTCTTTACATGAGAATTTTCAGTATGGTCCAGTATCTTTTCTTCTCACTTATCTCAGTCTGCCACACACAATCCCTTTCCATCATCTTTAAGGCAGATAATCCACTTCCAACAAGATCAAGAGATATTTACTGCATACATTTGAGCACAGTCAGTTTTGGACCCTCTAATTGTTACTAAGAATTGATTAAAAAATAAAAATAAAAAAACACCTAGAAATGCAGTGTTGTTGAATATTTCAATTAAATTTAAGGTATTGCATGCTATTTATATAATCTAATGAATTTCAATAGAATAGACAGGTCTCACACTCACAGTTACTTCAAATTTTCACAATGACTTTAATTCAAGTTGTTGTTACTGTAGTTGCTGTTTTAACTTAAAATCAGGCAAGTCATTTGAGCTGGACAAGTCATTACAATAAACTATCGGATACCAGTGAACTCGTCACACGGTGAAGTCGTCACAGCTGAAAAATGTGTGGCGAGTTCACCGTTGTTTTTTCTTTGCAATTAACAGTGAACTCGTCACACGGTGAAGTCGTCACAGTGAGGGGATATCAAATTTTTAGCATGCCTGTTTTGCAAAACTGTCAGAAGAGTCATGGAAGTTGCTATCTGCATCGTTTGCCAGCATGAAGTCAGACCACGACAAGAGGCCGTGTTGTGTGATGGGACATGTAGAAGATGGCAGCATCGTATTTGTGGCACTGGCATTGACAGAAGAATTTACAGACAAGCTGTCAGAGGAGAGACAGAGTTGGAGTGGAAATGCCAAGACTGTGAGGCCACTGCCCTGGCAGAAGCGTTTGTGGAGAGGAACCCTACGATTGCAGAAGAAACCGCCTCTATGGACGTCAGTGTAGAGGAAGAACTAGTTAATGCCAGCATGAGCAGTGCCAGTTTCCAGGTCCCCGCTGACGTGCAGGAGATTTCACTTGCTGATGATCCTGTAACAACAGAGCCGATCATGGAGGACGAGCCATTGACGTTTGAAATCATCCCCAGAGGCACACAACGAGGCCACCCCTTGCTGGTTGATTCTGAGGGCTTCACCTATGGTATCCACAGGCAATCCAAGGATGGTGCAACATACTGGAGATGCACCAGGCGTCGGGCTGCCTGTAAGTGCCAGGTGATGGTCCATCAAGAAGAAGACATCTTCACCAGAGGCACACAGGACATCTACATGCAGCAGAATCTGGAGCAGCGGTGAAAGCGAAGCTGGTCCGAAACGTCA
>CM031619.1:30165146-30175146 GCA_018398815.1 Conus ventricosus | reverse complement strand
ACCCCAGTTCTGTCCGGCTGTGGAAAAACTCACTGGGGGTGCCATCAAATTGCCCCCAAATGAAATTCTTTTTTTTAAAAAAAAAAATTGATACAACAGTTTTGAGATTGCATATTGATTTTTTTCCATTTTTTACTTCCCCAGATATTTTACTGTTAACTGGGGCTGAATTTGGCCATTGCTTTTAACTTCTTGAATATCGAGTGCGGGCCCCTTGTTGCCAAAATTTCTCCGGGGCCAAAAGCTGAGTCGCACTATTTTTTTGTTATTTTTTTTACTTTTTAACATGCGCGCTGGTGACCTATCGTTTTTTGAGTGCCCCGTATTTTAGGAAAAAGAAGAAGAAGGGGAGAAGGCAGGGAGTGGTCAGCGGTTGCGGGGGCCCATGTTGACGTTGTTCCAGTCTCCCTCAGTGTCTGCTCTAGCTGACGGGTGGGGTTTGGGCCCCCGGCCCCTGAACAGCATTCGCCCCCCGTTTGAGATGGTCCGAAGTGTTTGTGGGGTTCAAATCAGGATCGTGAGGGACTGCGGGCTCTGATCCCCTGTTGCTGCAGGAAGCTGTGGGGGGTTTGGGCAGTGTGTGGACGGCATTGCCTGCTGGAGTGAGGTGCCGTGCGCTGGAGTGGGGCACAACCGGGCCTCAACACCGGTCAATGTCGCTGCGCAGTAAGCCTTCCGCAGCATGGCCAATGTCTAGGAAAACAATGGGCCCCAACAAGCTGGTTGAGGCTGATTCCCCCCCATACCATGATGCTCGCACCTCCCCAAGCGTTGACTCGTGGACGTTGTTGTTGGCATACCTCTGGCTGCGCCTCCTCCTCCACACCCGGATTCGGGCCATCAGCATGATGAACACGTATTGGCTCCATCCGTGAAGAGGATGCCCCTCCATTGCCCCCAGTTCCAGTTCCAGTGCTGCTGGGCCCATTGCAGTCGTTGTTGTAATGTATAGTGAATGTCTTAATTCATACACAAATCATACGGGACAAAACACAAGGCTTGACACGATGCTTCGTTGCGTTTCCATGAAGTAAAACAGTTATAAACAAAAGGATTATGGGTAAGACGCCATGCCCCGTCGTTAAAGCGGCGGACGTCGTCTGCTGTCTGTACTGCAACACTGCTACATCTCCCCTCTTATAAAAAACAAACAAACAAAATTTCAATTATTGTTTTTTTGTCCACAGAGGAGCAGGTCTTTCACCGAGCTCTGAATAAACACACGTTGGACCATCATAATATTATTATATCCACAGAGGAGCGGGGTCTTTCACCCGAGTCTCTGAACTAACACACTGTTTGGGTAGGAGCGGGGTTTTTTTTTTGTCGAAGTCTTTTGATTATAGTTACAAGTCAAGCTTTTTGGATGTCGCACAAACACGGCCACTTCTAGTGGTATATATTTCCTTTATGATCCAAATACCGCTCTTGAGTTTCATTGCTCAGTCCCAGGGCAATGATGGCGGTGAGCCTATGGAGTGGGTATTTGGGTGGCCGATTGCTCTGGTTCTTGCATTTCTTCTTGGGCAGGTGCATTTTGAGGAATCTGCCCTAGATGTACCGATTTCTTCTCAGCATTGTCCTGTGGGGTTTTCGACTACATACGATCTTGGTTCCTTGCATCTCATGACGACCGGGTTTCCCTTTCCCTTTCCCCTTCCCATTATTGTCCTGAACACGAATTTGTTGTCCAGGAGTGAGCAGCGGCAGGGGAGTGGCTGATTTGTCAAACTGTTTCTTTTGCAGTCTTGACGATGCTGGAGTTCTTCACGGATCCTCTGATAGCTTGGTACTGAGTTGGTATGAGGAACATTGGTGGGGAAAGGGTTTTCTTTTTTCTTTCCTGCCAGGGCATGATTTCAAAAGGGGTTGGCAGGTTTGCTGATATGGGGGTTGTCCTGGAGGCAAAGCAGTGCAAGGTCAGGGTCAGTTTTGGCTTCAAGAGTTTAGTCAGTGTGGCTTTCACTGTCCTGACATGACTCTCGATGACACCATTGGATCTTGGGGTATCGGGGGCGTGATGAACGTGACAAATTTCCCACTGTTTTGCGAAATGGGCAATGTCCAGCACGAATTGGGCCATTGTCACTTACGATTTTTGATGGAACCCCATGTCCGAAAAAGACTTGCTTCATAGATTCACTACGCATGCCCCCCATGTCACGTCCAAGTTTGCGGACTATAAAGTTTTGCTGAAGTAATCTGGGGGATCAAAAGTTTCTTCCCCAAAAGTGAAAGAGATCGTCCCTAAGTTTCCCGGGTTTTGGGGGACTTCATGTGGGCATTTTTCCTTTTTTTTTGGGGGACCATTTAAAATTTTAAATTTTTTTTTTCATTTTTTAAAGGGGGGCTTTTTGGGGCCCCTTTTCCCTGGGGCGCATAGTACTTAAGTTACCTTTTTTCCCTTAAAAATTCCTTTTGGGGTAAGTTTCCTGGCAGATTGACATCTCTTGATGAGGGACACTCAATGTCTTTGTTCATGTTGAGCCAATGAAACGAATCTTTGGCGCGAGGATGGTCTTTTCTATGCCCTGGCGCATTGTGTGAGCTGATCATGATATTACCTTTTTCTGATCACTTGGGATGAACTACTCTTGTTCCTTTCAGAATGGATTCCGCATCTTCAGTGGAGAGTCATTCCTAAAGTTCCAGTATGTTGGATGTTTTGAGGGACATCTTTGATGTTTTATGGCCATCCGTTGATGATCATCTCTATAAGAGTATGAGAGTGGGATCTACTTTGGTTTCTTCCTGGATTAATTTTGAGTTGCGTTTTCTCCAGAAAATCGTAACAGGTCAACTCGCACATCCAGGTCTATTGTTTCTCAGCGTGTTTTTGTTTGGCAATTCGATAGAGTCGCAAGCGGCCATGCTTGCCTTGTCTGTATTCTAGCTCAAACTGGTATCCTTTGCTGCTTGAGCATCATCCGTTGAAGTCGTGGTGGTGATTGAGTTAATGGTTTTGCAGGATACATCCACAAGTGGTTTTTTAGTGATCAGGTCAATATTTTGATACTCCGTTCCATAGAGATATGTATGGAAATCTATGTACTCGAAGAACACATGGCTAGCAGCTCTCTTTCTATGCAGGCATAACGGGTGTCGTGTCAGATAGTGACTTTGATGCATAAGCCAAGGGCAGTCCATTTGTGCTTATGCTTGCTCCAAGTCCATGAATGCTTGCGTTATGAAACTTGAAGAAATGGGGGATTGTTTGATTGTTCAAAATATTGTAGCGTCGACCTTTTCTGATATTGTTTCATTTCAGTTTTGCAAAAAACATTCTTCATGGTGGGCCTCCATATGTTTGCCGAGGTCTTCTTTGAGGGTGCCGCTGCATTGAGGATTTTTCAGCTAGGTTCTCAATGAATTGGTGAGAGAGGTACGTGTTGAAGCCCAAGCATTCTTGTACTTCTTTCTTGGATGAGGGTGTCGGCATGTTTTTCAAGTCATTGATTTGTCTGTCTGGTTGCACCCCCATCAGCTGTGTACTTCATGCCAAAGAATGTGATGAGTTGGTTTTTTATGTTACATTCTCAAGAAATTGAACATGAGTCCATTTTTCTGCAACCTCCATTCAAGTTTCCTAAGTATCTGTTCATGTTCTTCATCTGTTTTGGATAAACAACTATTGTCATCCGTGATGCCAACAGGCTCCCTCAACTTGATCTAGGATCTGATCCCTTTTTTGGGGAGTTGGAAAAATGTCTTGTGATACAGATAAGGACAAAAGGAAGCCTCTGGAAGCAATACCGCCCAAATGGGTGATTGGTTAGGTTGTTAATAGCTGTGATCCTGGCTCAAGTGAACAGCCCTGTAGCCTGATTTGGCATCAAGCTTGGAGAATACTTTTGCACCTCTGAACAGGTGCAGTCAGTTCTTCTGTATGTAGGAATTTTGTGATGGGGTCTTTTCAGGGCTTTTGTTTTAGACGTCTTGGATAAAGACAGTTTACGTATTTCTCCACTTTTCTTGTCGGTGAATTTTGCCAAAACCTGAAACCAGTCAGTTGGTTTTCTGTCACTTTTCTGATAATGCTATCTTGTTCCATTTTGTCTATTCTTGTGTCTTGATCGCCTCTTTGAGATGCATTTGGAGTTTTACGTGGAGCGACTATATGTGGGCTGAACATCTGGGTTATGTGAGGGAGTTGACTCTTCTCCAGAAAATTTTCCTATCTTGTCAAAAACTGTACTGGTTATTTTGTATCAGTTTTTTCACTTTAATGATGTGTTGAGGCTTGTCAATTTTTGCTGCTCATGAACAGGTACGGTGGCATTGACATTGCAGTGCATTGTCACTACTGCAAGGCTTTCACATGATGGAAGTCCTATGATTGCTGGACTGGGCCATCAACATCTACATTATAATACTGTGGTTTGTTCCCATGCGGATTTTGAATCTGCAGGGGTATTGAGGTGATACACTGCATGGTTATTTGGTCCCTTGTAGGGGGCCTTTGGTTAGATTCACATGGATGCTGATTTGCAATTGCTTGTAAGGTTGGTCATCCGTTGTTGGTGCAATCAGGAACATATTCCGAAAGGTTCTCAGTGGTAGGGTATTTCCTTGAAGCACCAGTGTTACTTTTAGGAGAAGGTTGTGACGCCAGGGCGAGTTGTCAACCCGTACGTTGGAGCGTGACAAAGCTTCATTCTGGAGTTATAGAGGAAATCTGAATGTTATCAAATGCTAATACACAAATTTTCTTCCAGCTCAGCACTGTTCTGCATATTATGAATTTGTTTTTATGCATTTTTCTTGTCGTCCTTAATCTGTGCTGCCCTTCGTACGTTTCTTTGTATTCAAATGTTCTTGGATCTGCACACTTTTGCCAGTGGTTGTATTTTCCCACATTTTGCTAACATTTTGTTCCAAATGTGGACATGCTTTCGGTTTTGTGTCTGCCTCCACAGTTGCTGCATGTGGTTGTGGCTTTTGTATTCCATCAATTGCCATTGTCTTTTGTTTGCATGTCTTTTTAATTGTTTGACATGGGCTGCGTGGCTTCATATGTCCTGCTAATGCAAGAGCATCACTTAGTTTGAATTTCTCTCTTTGATAGAGTGTTTTTAAATTCATCATCAGGTGGTTCAGCTATATTAGTTCAAGGATGCGCTCATCCTTCTTCTCCTCCTCTGAAGGTCTCCATTTCTTTGGCTTGTAGTTTTGATCTGTTAACAAAATCATCCAGGATGTTTCTTGCTTGATCTGAATCCCATGAGTTTTCAATCTGCTTACACGGAAGTTTTCCGCTGGTTCAAGTTGCTCTTTGAATTTTGGAGAAATTAATTTCTGATCTTCTTTCAGCATCAGTTAGAGTACCAGGCATTATAGCGTCTTTTCCTTCCTCTCCCACTTGGAAGCAGTATGTAGGTTACTTTTTCTTATTATCTTTTATTTTCTTAGCTTTCAATGTACATTTGATTCGCTGTTTCAAAAGCCTTGAACGCCATCAGACAGATTGTCTGATGTCCAGTCCATACGTGGTATAGACATGATCCATTGTTGAAAGGTTGAAGCAGTCTGCTTAATCTGAACGTTCGATGAACGAGTAAGTAATGGCTCGTATGTGGGTTTCGGCGTAAAGGTTCTTTTAACTTACAGTTATCTCGTTCGCTGCCACCATGGTAATGCTTATAGTGATGTCTTATTCATACAAAATCATTACAGACATATCACAGGCTTGACACGAATGCTTCGTTGCGTTTCCATGAACTTGATGAAGTTAAAACAGTTATAACAAAAGGAATATGGGTAAGACGCATGCGCAGTCTTTCAGCGGCGGACGTAGTCTGCTAGTCTGTACGCAACACTGCTACAGTTGTTGCCTATGTCTTTGGAGTAAGAACAGGTGCCTTTACGGACGGCAGCAGTTCAGGTGATGTTCTGTTAATTCGTACCGCACTGTTTCCCCAGAAATTGGTGCACCATGCCTGCCAATGGTGTTTCTGGCCGTTTCCGTTGGCCAAAGTGAATGGGCTCACGCAGGAACGGGGTTGAATCGCCGATCTTATCGGCAGTCTTTACACGGGACGTCTGCCGCTTCGTGGGTTGATCCGAGCGTCGCCATTTGCCTGGAACCAGTGCAACTCGGTTTCGGCTCTTGGTGTCGCCTATGGCTCTTCTCTGGCGACGGCGCTCAGTCCTTGGCATCTCTGGTCATGTGGTAGTGATTGTTTTGAGGGCGTAACAGCTGGGTTTTTATTTCCTAGTGAGGTGTGAAATACTGTTCAGCGAAACAAGATTGACATGATGTTTGCATTCGCTTGCACATGCAAAAACGCGCTTCCACGGTCATGGCGCCGGTGTGAGCTCCATTTATAGTGACACTGACCTGATTTGCACGTGCTGCACACTAGTTCTATTTTGGGCTCATGAACCGATTGGAATATAGGGTCACAGCGCACCTACAGTGGCCATTAATTATATTCACCACTACTAAACCTCCATTTGCGTTTCTTTTGTGGCTCGTATTTTATTTATTTATATATTTATATATATATATATCTAGTGTGGCTAAAATTACCCAAAATGATTTGATAGTGCTCGACCCTGGGGGAGCAACATTTGTTTAAGTAGGTTTTTAAAATTGAATCTACAAATGACCTTCATGACATTCTGAAGAAAGGCGAACGTGCTCGAAAACAAATTTGTAGATCTATTTTAAAAACCCTATTTTACATTATATTATATATTTTAATGCTGAACAATTAAGTAGTGGGGGCAACCACGTGCAGGTTACAATTCTTCCAGTGTTCTAGTAATGACCTGGCAAAGATTTAATAAAAAAAAAAAAAAAAAAAAAATTGGAAGATTGAGAAATGGGGGGAATTATTATAACTATGAGATGCCCTTCGCTAGCTGCCTGAGGGAAAACCATCATAATCTCTCTCGAAGCACATTTATTTGTATTGCCTGTCCTATGGGCCTTTCGTCCGTGGATCGGACTCATCAGGAGACCACGGGCTGATTGTGTTGTTGCTCTTGGAGTCAAATAGAGACACTCCACAGTCCATAATTCTGTGTGTTCTCACCGCCAAGGGTTCAAAAAAGAAATCCAACAGCACCCCAAAGCTGCCAGTGAAGGGTAGTAAATGGAACAAAACAAAAGTGTGGGAGAGGAAAAAAGTTGCTGAAAAAACTATAAAGCATTATTCAACAGTTATAAATTGTAAGGACAATCTTTGAGCTATGGTTGAGGATCCATTCAAGGATTTGCAAGGGAGGTCAAAAGATATGAAAGTCTGTGTGGTCAGCTCTGCTGTTCAATAACCCAAGCATTGTGAGTGGCTAAGAATTGTACAGAACAACCTTACTTGGATCGCTTAGGAGATGCAATCTCCACTGATTGACCAACAATAGAATGATGATCAATATATATTTATTGATTTTTAAAAACAAAGCTTGCTTCTTATGTCTTAGATTGAAGGAAATAGGGGGAGATAAGCATTCATATCTGCAGGTGGTAGATGATTCCTGCCTAACTAACAGTATGTGCTGAGAGGGTGAATGGGGAAAAATTAAAATAATATGCTTCTCAAAAATAAAGCCTTCAGCAAAGCTTTATTCTCCAAGGGGAAGACATCCCTCAATAGGGAGGGAAACTCACAAACATATAACTCTTGTATATCCGTCATCTAACCGAAACTGGTGGTTTCACCTCAGTGACCGCGAAAGTGGTAATTTGAACTCCCTCTGCCTTTTCAGTTTAAGAGAATGCAAAATTTAAATTCAATATTTCTTGCAGTCATTGCAACACCAAGCTGCTCTGTAAGTTGCTGGAACGGTGCGGTACTTATCCTTGGAATTTTTTAGTTTGTTGTATTATATATATATATATATATATATATATTATATATATATAATTTATATATATATATATTAATAAGTATTAAAAAGGGAAATATTAAGTTACTCTACAAATTTGTTTCAAGCTGGGTGGCTATCTTCAGGATCCTGAAAATAGCCACCCAGCTTGAAACAAATTTGTTGGTATTTTAAAATTCCTTTTTAATACTTATTTTAAAAAATGTTGCTCCCCAAGGGGTTTAGCGCTTTTAGAATCGTTTTAGGCTGTGCAGCTACATTGATATATTTATATATATATATATATATATATATTTATATTTATATAATATATATATATATATATATTATATATATGCATGTATGTATATGTAGAGAGAGAGAGGAAAAGAGAGAGAGTGGAGAGGAGAGAGAGAGAGAGAGAGCGAACAAACACACACCAACACACACACACACAACACACCACACACACACACACACACACACACACACACTCACACACACCACAGAGTCAGAGTCAGAGACAGAGAGAAAGACAGAGACGAGACAAGTGCTTTTGACCCTTCATGACCTGCTCTCGTGGTGACCTGACCTCATTGGGATTTCTCTGCACGTCCACGCCGTTATGTAGATACACGTGTCAAAGGGGTCGGCGTCAGCACGTTTCACGCAGGCTGCCCCCGGATGGCTGTAGTCCCCACCACCCTCCCGAGGGGAAAACGCTGGCTCACACGCTGGCTTTGCGGACCCAGCAGTTATTGTCATCACCGGGGAGGGGGGGGGGGGGGGGGGAGGGTGCTTAGTAGGTGGTGTCCTGTGTATTTGGACAGGCACACAGACCACTGCGCAGGTCGCAGTGGAGGCGGCACCTGTGCAGGGTCATCCCTTGTGAGTTTCCTCATGGCGACCTAAGTGAATATGAAATGAGGCAGGGAACAGTAAACAATGAACATATAAACAAGTAGGGTAACTCTTGCTCCAACAAGAAAACATAACTCCAAGGAATGCTGCTACGATACCGAATCGCCTAGCAGATATGACAGCACAGAGCACACAGAGGTAAACATGTTTCCTGTTTTGTTTGTTTGTTTGTTTTTGTAACTCCCCGTGGATTGTGGAGTTCGGGCTGTGACTGGGTGAACCTGGGTGTAGTTGTGCATGAGGAGCTTCTATGAAAGACATGAGTACTACTGCAATTAAGGGATTCGGAATAACACCGTAAGGAGAGAGAGAGAGAGAGGAGAGAGAGAGTGAAGAGAGAGAGAGAGATGGAGAGAGGAGAGAGAGCAACAATGATGAAGGCCAGTACACTGTCATAAAGACGAAGCTGATTCTACTATTGTCCTGACAGCATTGGTTTCCTAGTGGCTGCACACCAAAAATGAATGCTCCAAGGCCTAGCTTAAAGGACTCGAGTATTTATAGACTGGCGCAATCAGATTGTTTTGAGAATGTCTGTTGTGTCTGAAAGTGGATTCTCCTCAGTTTCTTTCATGTGGCCATCAAGGTGGTGTCAAGCAGACAATTTTAAAATCCAAGGAATGGGATTAGTTGGGGACATCCAGCTGGCGCAAAGATGGGGTCACGGATGAGTGCAAAGGCCTGAAATGTGACGTCAGCTAAGTAGAAGGTAAATGTATTGTTTGCATGCGACGTCATGGAAATCACTCAAACAAGGGAAATATTGGTGGGGAGTTGTTCTTTTGATCAATTATCAGTTTAACATTAAAGGCTGGCTCAAATTTACGGCAGGCTCAAACGCTTCCATGGGTTAAATGGTGATTAGTGCAAATCCTAATTGGGCGTGTGGCCGTCAGCCCATTGACAAGATCCATCACAGAGGGAGGCTCTGTTCTCCCAGGAACTATCAGGCAGCACTGATTCTCGATTACCCCCCGAGGACGTACATCGTGGAGGCTACAACTTTCGTTGTACTTACATGCCGCCGCCTATTGGGTAATTTCCCTGGTAGATGTGTTCAGTACGGTAGTGTTTGCACCGTGTTACCGGTCGGGATTTGGCCCGCTGAGCCGTCATGCAAGCAAGACTGCCTGGGTTAGAGTAAGCTTGGAGCTGAAGGGAACTAACAAATTTGGGTTACTTTTAAACCTGTGGGGGAAAAAAAATTTTGCAAGGGGCCGCTACTCCTGTTGATTTTATTTGTCGCCCTTTTCTTCCCGAACTGTCCTTT
>CM031619.1:30152554-30162554 GCA_018398815.1 Conus ventricosus | reverse complement strand
TTTCAACTCAAATGTCGGCGGAAAGAGAAAAAAAAAATCAGGGAATAGTGGAGACGTCCACACGATTTCCCGGCAGCAAACAAAAAATAACAAGAGAGAGAGAGAGAGAAGAGAGAGAGAGAAGAGAGAGAACAGAGAGAGAGAGAGAGAGAGACAAAAACCAGAGACAAAGAAGAGAGAGAGAGAGAGAGAGAGAGAGAGAAGAGAAGAGGACAAAGTAGACAGGGAGAGAGAGACAGAGACAAGAGACAGAGAACAAAGAGAGCCAGAAGCGAGAGAGAGATAGAGAGAGAAAGGAAAGGGAAAAAGGAAGAGAGAGAGAGAAGAGAGAGAGAGTGAAAGAAGAGAGAGAGAGAGAGAGAGAGAGATCGCTAAAGGACGACAAATGACATGTTGGTTTAAATCCTTTTTTCGCCATACGTAAAAGAATATAATTCCATCATACACAATTGGATTTCTCTATCTCTCTCTCCTCCTCTCTCTCTCTCTCACTCTCTCTCTCCTTCTTCTCTCTTCTCTGCTCTCTCTCCTCCCCAAGGTATTTGCCAACCCCCAAAGCACTATAACAGGTTGGGAGAGAAAAAAAGAAAAAAAAAAACAAAAAAAAATGCCGTGACTTCACCCACCACACCAACAACGACTTTACTACTCACACCACTACTCACACAACGCCGATCCGCGTCAACTTTCTCGATTCTCTCCTTCTTCTTCTTCCACTACTCTAGCCTTCAAACAAGTCTTCGCTTCCTTCACCGGTAACGCAGGCACAAAAAAAAAACAGAAAACACCAAGAAATCACAGGCACACAATATACTTCGTCTTCGGGTATCGATTGTCCTCGCTCGCTCGCCTCCTACTCACCCCTCTCGCTGACGATAATGATGATGATCCCTGCCGACCTCATATTCTCAGATTGCGTCGCCCGCCCATCACTAAATACACAACACTATGCTATCACTCTGTTGGCTGCCGTCCTTGTATTCACTCCCCCCCCCCCCCCCCTGCCCCCCTCCAATTCAACCCTCTTCCGCCACCTCTGTTCGTTCGATGACTTCGCCCACCGTCACTGCTTGCTGCCGCAGCGTCTATCCTAACCGTCACCAATGCCTACTTCTCTTTGTGTGTTTTTTGTAGCTTTTCTCCCTCCCCTATCCAATCGTTGACGGGTTGCAGGTTTGTTTCCTTGCTTATCGTGGGGGGCGGGGAAGGAAGGGGATAGGGAGTGGGGGTGGGGGGGTGGGGGTGAGATTGAAAAGTGGACTTCCGATTCAATCGTGTCCGGGCTACGCCGTGCAATGACCTTCCTTTCATTTGCATTTTCTCTCCCCCCCCCCCCCCCACCCCCCCCCCCACCAACCCTCATCCCTCCCATCATTTCCGATCTTTCCTCTCATTGAGCATTACTCCCCACCACCCCTTCCCCGATCCCCCTCAACTCCACCCCACCTTCTCTCCTTCCTTCGTTTCTCTCTCTCATCTCTCTCTCTTCTCTCTCTCTCTCCTCATCTCTCTCTCTCTCCCCCCCCCCCCCAATCCTCTCCCTCCCAGTCTTTTCCGATCTTTCCGCACTCATTGAGGCACTACTCCCCACCCCTTCCGCCTACCCCGCAACATCCCACCCACCTTCTCTCCTCCTTCGTTTCTCTCTCTTCCTCTCGCCCTCTCTCTCTCTCTCTCTCTCTCCTCTCTCTCTCTCTCTCTCTCTCCTCTCTCTCCACCACCCCCCCCCCAGTCTTTCGAACTTTCGCTCTCATTGAGCATTACCCCCCCCCCCTTCCCCTACTCCCGCAACACCCTACCCCACCTTCCTTCCCTCTCACTCTGCATCTCTCTCTCTCTCTCTCTCTCTCTCTCGTCTCGCTCTCTCTCTCTTTCTCCCTCACATCATCATCACGCTCTCTCTCTTTCTCTCTCTCTCTCTCCCACACACTCACTCTCTCCTCGCTCCTCTCTCTCCTCTCTCTCTCCCGTCTCTCTTCACTCTCTCTCTCTCTCTCAGAATAGACAGGAAAGGGAAAGGTCACCGCCCTGAAAAACCATTTCAAATTGAATGATGCACTTTTCCCTGCGCGTTTATTCCTGTCTCTCCTCTCTTCTCTCTCTCTCTCTCTCTCGCTCTCAAGTCCTCGTCTCTCTCTCTCTCTCCCTCTTCTCCTCTCCACACACACACACACACACACACACATTCTCTCATCGAGCCCGTTAAGAACAACGAACCTTATTTAATCGTTAAGTCGCTTCTGTTTCTCTCTCAAACGATCGCTCGCATCACACTATCTCCAACCTAGGATTGGATCCTCTATCTATCTAACCTAGCTACCTAGCTCACTCTCATCTCCTGACGTCTACACGGGACCAAACACGCCGCTGTCTGTATGGATGTTTCACCAGGGCAATGGTGCCCCGGTGTCGTATATAATACTGTCTGCCGTGGAATTGTTATCGCAGCGATAGCATATCACGTGAAATATTGTTGCAGCGACAAAATTGCTAGAAAACAATGTCGCGCAACAACTTTCACAAAGTCCCTTAGAATATTGTAGCTGTCATAAAATGCAGTAATTTCCCGGGAAATACTATCGCTGCGACACGATTTAATAGCGACAGTATTATATACGAACCGGCAACCCGTGTTCCCCTCACTCCTCCCGCAGGAAGGGTAAACGAGGCGGCTGCCAGCACAGCAGCATCAGCAGCTCCTTGCAATGAACTATCAATCTATATCTATGTAATATACTAAGGTGACCACTTTGCGGCGACACGACTATCGTCGTTTCTTCTCATCGCCATTGGAGTGATCATTCCGTTCTGAGAGCTTGTCGATAGGGAGGGAGTGAAGGGTGGGCGGGGTGGGGGGTGGGGGTGGGGTGAAGTGGAGAAGGCCGGGAGGGAGGGGAGAGAGAGAGAGAGAGAGAGAGAGAGAGAGAGAGAGAGAGAGAGAGAGAGAGAGAGAGAGAGAGAGAGAGAGAGAGAGAGAGGAGAGCGACAGACACAAAACAGACACAGAGAGAGAGAGAGGGGGGAGAGAGAGAGAGAGAGAGAGAGAGAGAGAGAGAGAGAGAGAGAGAGAGCGACAGACACACATACACAGAGAGAGAGAGAGGGGGGAGAAGGAGAGAGAGAGAGAAGAGAGAGAGAGAGAGAGAGAGAAGAGAGAGATGTTAGAAGAAGGAAGGAATGTGGGCAGAAGGGAGGAGAGAGGGGGAGAGGAGAGAAAGAACAGAGGGGAATTGCGCTAGAGAAGAGAAGAGAGTAGAGAGAGAGAGATAGGAGAGAGAGAGAGAGAGAGAGGGAGGGAGGAGGAGGGGGACAGACAAGAAAAACGATCGAGAGAGAGAGAGAAAGAGAGAGAGAGAGAGAGAGAGGAGAGAGAGAGAGTAGAGAGAGAGAAGAGAGAGAGAGAGACAAACAGACGACGGACGGACGGACGGACAGACTAAAATATTTTCTGTTATCTGGCTGGTGTTTATACTCATTTACTATCCTTTCAAATCTGTTTACAATTCAGAGCCCTTATTAGCTCATACCAATTTCCCCCTGACCCCCAACACCACGACAACGTCACCAATCTAACAAACACAAATACGCACGCACGAACACACAGGCACGCATGCGCGCGCGCACACTACACACACACAACACACACACACACACACGACATTTTGATGTTAATGACAGTTCATTTCTTTAGCGGTGTCCTGTTTTGTTCATGGTATTTTTGGTCACACCCCCGGCCATCTTTATGTTTTGACTCACCTCTCTCTCTCCATCTCTTCTCTCTTCCGTCTCTCTCTCTCTCATTCGCTCTCGTCTCTCTCACCCTCTCTCACTCTCTTTCCTCTTCACCCCTCTTCTCTCCCCCCCTCTCTCGTCCTCTCCTCCCCCCTCACTCTTTCCCTCTCCGTCTCTCCCCACCCTTGTTCTGTCTGTCTGTCTTTCTGTCTTCCTCGCTGTGTAGTGTGTGTGTGTGTGTGTGTTGTGTGTGTGTGTGTGTGTGTGTGTAAGTGTGTGTTAGTGTAAGTGTGTGTGGTGTCACTACCTTTTACTACCACTACCACACCACTATTACTACTACTTCTACCACCATTACCAAAAGATCAGATCCTATAATGAGCTAAATCTCGTTATTCACTAATGTTTTTGGTGTTTTTGTTTTGTTTTTTTTAACCAATATTGCAACCCCCACTCCAACCCCCTTGGTCCACCCCACTAGTGGGTCCTTTGCAGTCATTCGTCTTTGGACATTTGTTCATGCTAATGTTGTTGTTGTTAGCTACTGCTTACTAACACTATTGACAATAATAACAACAATAATTACAAATAATGATGATAAGAAATAATAAATAACAACAACAATATTAATAATAACAATAATAATGATGAAGATCTTACTAACAATAAAACAATAACAAATGTCTAATTACTACTACTACTACTGCCGCTACTACTACTACTACTATGACTACTACTGCTACGACCAACACCACCACCACCTGTAACACAATCATCATTCCTATCATTGTCATGTTTCCCACAATCATCATCACCATCATCAATTAACGCTTTACAGACCGCGACACAAAAATGCAGAGAGACCCCTCCGCCTTCCCTCCTCCTCCTCCCCTCCTCTCCCCCCCCCCCCCCCCCCCCACTTCTCCCCTACCCCACCCACTCCTCCAGATCCTCACGACGGAATATTATTCTTTCAGGTAAGCCAGGAAGGAAGGCAGGAGGACCCCCTACATGTCGGGCGTAACCAGCTGCGGGCTCCACTTTGGCTTTATCACAGTCCTGAAGAATAACGAATTAAGTAAATCCTTGTCTCGTCGTCCGTCCGTCGTCGTCGCAGTCGTCCGTCGTCGTCGTCCCGTCTTTCCACGGCTTCAGCGATAAGAGCGCGGATGCAAACTGTTGACACAGGTTGGCTGAGGACAAGCAAACAATGGAGGTGAGGATGACCCCGTAACAAAGTGCCCACGCAATCGCATGCAAAGTTTTTCTGGTGTTCGGAAATATAAACAAAACCAAAACAGCCGCCCCCCCCCTCCCTCCCTAAAATACCCGATCTATCTTGCAGATGTGAAAATGCCCGTGCCGTGTGTAAAATTTATATATTGTGTTACCTTGTTGCATATTTGCGCCGTGCATTTCTCACACATGCAATCGGTCCACAATTTCATCCAAGCATTCTTGAGGTCAACAAAACTTCTTCTTGTGCTGCATATTACATTTTTTTCTTCTTCAACATCCCGCATGGCCCTCATCACGTAACCTTAATCTGTTTACTTAGAAATCTGAATCGTTACATAAACACTCATAAGTAGTTCACTTCAAACGTTCTACAAACCAGTTCACCTGTCCGACGAATTCTGTTTTCAATTTGATACACAGAGTGTTGCGGCGCACTCTCTACCTGGTGCCGACTGGACGAGACCAAATCAAAACAATGGCTCCTCTCTAACCGCCATGACGTCTCTACCTCAACTTGAATCAGTCCCCGTCCCCGATGCACACAGAGCAAATATAATAATAATAATGATGAAAACATTATAATATCCGCCTATCCTCGGCTAGATACCAAGCTTCGTAAGCGCTTACAATCCACACTTCGTTACACAACGGGCTGCCTACCTGGAGTGCCGACTGAAGAGCTGCAGCTGGCGCTTCATTAGTCGTTTCCCCGTGTCATCCAGTCAATAACTTCAATATCGTATTCACTCCAATATCCCTACTCCCTTCATTCTTTCATCTACTCACCAGGTGCATGCTATGTGTGACGTTCATCCATACCAAAACGCAACTGGCCTTACTCTTCCGAAAGTTGGTGATTGGATTTGAACGTGTGTGCCAGATGTTATGCGTGCGATTCACACACGGAACCTCGGTTTATAATCTTAGTTCGAAGTGTCTGTCTGGGAATGGATCAGAACCAATGATAACTCCGAGGAAAAATCCCCCTGTAACCGAAAACGCCCGCGGAGATTCCGAACCCGCGACCCCATATCACGAGTCCCGGCGGCTCTACTACCAACTGAGCATTCACGGCCCCAAAAAGAGCTCATAATGAGACGGTGCTGGCAGCTTCATCCGGAACTCCCTTGCTTAGCAGACGCTGATCAGCTAATGAAACGACAGAACTTTGGGGTTTTGTTGGCTGATTTTTTGTTTTTAGCGTATATATGCGGCGCTTGACTTTGGTATTTCAAATGTTCAAAATGCTGGCCTTTTCCCTCGCTTCATTTTCAACAAAATCACATATTATTCATAAAACGAGATTGCTATAACTTATACAACACAAAAAACAAACCAAAAAACCTCTGAAACCCAGTTCCAGATCAGTTTCATGTTAATCCAGGGCCTCGCTGGGCTGGGTCAGTTAGTACAACAACAGACACGCACCCTGTAATGTTCCGCATCGAATCCTGGCAGTGCTACAAATTCTGCCTGTCTTAGATTCGGACAACCCAACAGCGACTAACGTCATAAATTTGGAGCCACGAGGTTTTTTTTCAATTCTACGACACCTGCAGAACTACAATCCCATTAGTGCAAGCGGTAATTTGATTTGAGCAACAGTCCCCAAAATACTGTGCTAACGTCACTTTTCACGTCACAGCATGGCTAACTCGCCACCCTTTTCCCTTCAACTTTACAACTTCGCAATATCCGAGAGTCGCGTATCGATCATCTTACTTCGCTCTCTCTTTCACAGTCATTACAAATTTGCATGAATTGATCTTCTCTGTGAACAAACAACCCACCATTTCTTAACAATTCGAGCAAACATCTTCGGCCATCCAGAGAGGAATTTCCGAATGAAAACGGCCTAACTTTCGTCCTCGCTGCTCGTCGTCAAGCGAAGTTGAAACCGCACAAATTATGATCACAGTGTATTGATTCCCTGCTGTACAGAAGCACTAACTTCCAATTCATACACAAACATAAGGTTTTTGTGCGGTGTCGTATAAAATACTGTCGCCGTGAAATGTAATCGCAGCGATAGCATTTCATCGAAATATTGTTGCAGTCGACAATAATTGCCTGGAAAAAATGTCGCGCGACGAACTTTTCACGAAAAATTTCCCATAAATAATGTACCGTCCATAAAATGCATGTATTTCCCGGGAAATACAGTCCGCTTGCGCTGCGACACGATTTTATGAGAAACAGTATTATATACGACACGGCAGATTCAAGATGCTCCCGAAGCTCCTGTCGCCTCTCCTCACACACGGTATACGAGGCATGGTGTGCAGTTGGACTCAATGGAAGCCAACACACAACAGACATTAAGCAGAGCACGATCGCTGTTTCACTGCTCTCAGTGACGTTAGCGCTCTGCTTGCAGTCAAACCAAGCAGACAGCAGCCCGACCTTCCTCCTCAGGGCGCTCAAGAAGAGGGCAAAGCAGGTAAGGTTTACTGGACCATGCTTATTAAGGACTGGAAGAGTCTGGCCGTGCAGCGCAGTCCCCTCCCTCCACCCCCCTAGAAAGATGATCCTCTGCTGGTAGGAAAAGGGGTGGGGGGACTGGGGGGGAGGAGCGGACATCAAACCTAAACGTAACTAACCAACGTATTGAAACCTACCGGCAGTGACCAAAAATGCGCTCCCTATCCCAGCCAGCATGTGTGACAACTGGAGATAATGAATGACAACGGAGATGATGCATGGGGAAGGGGAAGGAGTGCAGTGCAGTGAGGTCTCTATCTTTTTAAAGACACAGGCAAAGGGCACACCCAAGTCCGCGCACCAGTGCCAAGCTCCAGCAGTGCTCTCTAGATCAGCTTGTTGTCATCCGGACCCTGATCCACAATCCTTGTGAAGTTCGTTGAATGGATCATCTAACAAGCCTGTTTGTTTCTTTGCTGATCACCTGGGCTCCATGCTATCATTTTTCCCGGAAAAAAAAAGAAAAAACAAAAACAAAACAAACAAAAAACCGAAAATGCCCTACCATGCTAAACTGAAGAAAATGGCTGTATGAACAAAAATCATGAATCCACCTTCAAGTCTGGATCCGCTTCGAACATTTAGTGATCCTTTTCCTTTGGTGCATAATAGATCGCTCAATCCAGCCTGAGTCACAATCGGGGCTGTGGTTTTTGGTTTTTGGTACACACACACCCTTGCAGACAGACAGACAGACAGACCCACCAACCCACAGACCTGCGTGAAGACAGAACCTTGGTTGCAGAGGCGATGAATGAACAAACAAACCAACGCTATGATACTGCCAACAGCGTCCACTTCCATAGCACCGGCTCCCACCAACATTTATGACGCTTTTCTCCATCTCTGTAAGAGTGTTCTCTCTCTCTCTCTCTCTCCTCTCTCTCTCTCCTCCTCTCCTCTCTCTCTCTCTCACTCTCTCTCTCTCTCTCTGTGCGAAGCGAATGGTCTGGAGGGATGAGGGAGGTTTTGAGAGCGCACATGCATGCACGCGCGTGTGCTTGCGAGTGCTTGTGTGTGTGTGTGTGTGTGTGTGTGTGTGTGTTGTGTGTGTGTGTGTGTGTGTGTGTGTGTGAGTGTGCATGCGTGCGTGCGTGCATGCGCGCGCGTGCTTGTGTGTGTGTGTGTGTGTGTGTGTGTGTGTGTGTGTGTGTGTGTGTGTGTGTGTGTGTGTGCACGCGCGTGAAAATGTGTGTCTTTGCGTGATAGAGTGAATGTATGTTTTGTCTGTAAATCTTTATATATGACAGAGAGAGAGAGAGAGAGAGAGAAGAGAGAGAGAGAGAGAGAGAGGAGAGAGAGAGAGAGAGAGAGAGAGAGAGAGTGCGCGCGCCTCTGTGTGTGTGGTGTGTGTGTGTTTTGTGTGTGAGTGTGTGTGTGTGTGTGTGTGTTGTGTGTGTGTGTGTGTGTGTGTGTGTGTCTGTCTGTCTGTCTGTGAAAGACAGAGAGTCAGAGAGAGAGAGAGAGAGAGAGAGAGAGAGAGAGAAGAGAGAGAGAGAGAGAGAGAAAGAGGGACAGATAGAATGTGAGCGCGCGCGATACTGTGCATCAGTCTGTCTGTCTGACTGTCTGTCTGTGAAAGACAGAGAGTCACAGAGAGAGAGAGACAGACAGAGAGGAACAGACAGAATGTGAGCGCGCAACGATACTGTGCATAACCAGTAGGTGGGACAAGAACTGAGCACCGTTATTCAGGCATCTTTCGCATCCCCCCTCACCCCCCCCCCCGCCCCCCCACACCCACCGTGCCTCCCACCTCCCTTTCACCTCTCCGCCCACTCGCCTTGCTCTCCACCCCACCACTGAGCCTGCAGTCACCAGACACCATCTATATCCGCTCCCCCCCCCCCCCCCCCCACACCCCCTTGATCTATTTCTCTTTCTCCTTTCAAATTCAATTGAGTCTGCTTCCAATATCCACTCCTCCGCCCTTTAAAAAACGACAAAGATGACGATATACGATTTCTTCCATCCGACTAAGAGTGTTCGCTCTCTCTCTCTCCTCTCTCTCTCTCTCTCTCTCTCGGCTCATCTCTCTCCCTCTCCTTCTGCATCTCTCTCCTCTCTCTCCTCTCTCTCTCGTATCAGTCAGAAAGTTAGCTACCAAGCAATTACTAACCAAGCCACGTAGTAGTATACGCAAAAATTGGTCTTGCTTGTTAATCCTTCTTTTTTTTACGAAGGGGCTCTGTCTGTCCTATCTGGCTGGCTGTCCTGCCCCTCCCCCCCCCCCTCTGTGTGTGTGTTGTGTGTGTGGGTGTGTGTGTGTGGGTGTTGGTGTGTTGTGTGTGTGTGTGCGGGCGGTGCGTGCTGCGTGCGTGCGTGCGTGCGTGCAGTGGTCTGGGGGCGGTGCTGTGCGTGCGCGCGCGCGTCGCAAGCTGGAAAAAGACACGTCAATTAACGATGCAACACGAGCAAAGCCGAATTAAGTGACAAGGAACTTTTGTTCTTTCTGCCATCTCTCCCTCAAACCTCCACCTAACTCGATCCATTCTCTCTCTCTCTCTCTCTCTCTCATCTCTCCAGGCCTTTCTCTCTCTCTCGCTCT
>CM031619.1:30140054-30147554 GCA_018398815.1 Conus ventricosus | reverse complement strand
TCTCAAGCGATACACTCAGTCTCTACTCATCTCTCACTCTCCACCACCTCTCCTCTCTCTGTCTGTCTGTCCTGTCTGTCTGTCCTGTCTGGCTGCTGACCTCTCTCACTCTCTCTTCTCTCTCTCTCTCTCGACTTACTCTCGCTCAGCTCTCTCACTCTCTCTCACCCTCTCTGTCGTGTCTGACACTTGCCTGTAATTCTCTCTCTCTCCTCTCTCTTCCCTCTCTCTCTCTCTCTCTCTCTCTCTCTCTCTCTCTCTCCTCATCTGATTCTCTGTCCGTCTGTCGCGTCTTCTTCTGTCTCTCTCTCCTCTCTCTCTCTCTTCACTCTCTCTCTCGCTCTCTCTCTTCTCGTCTCTCTCTCTCTTTCTCCCCTCGCTCCCTCTCGTCCGTGTCCTGTAACGCATGCCTGTTTTCTCTCTCTCTCACTCTCTCTTCGCTCCTCTCTCTCATCTCACTCTCTCTTCTCTCTCTCTCTCACTGTCTGTCTGTCTGTCTTCACCTGTCTTCGGTCGTCTGTCTGTCTGTCTGTCTCTCTCTCTCTCTCTCTCTCTCACTCTCTCTCTCTCCCCTCTCTCTCTCTCTCATCTCTCTCACCTCCCCCCCCCCCCCTCTTGCCCCACCTCCTGAACTGAAATGAGCACGCACTTGCTGTTAGTTCCAACACAGTGGTCCGACAGAAAGTAACGTAAATGCACAACATCAACCACACACCAAGAACATGCTGAACGACTTCAGCAGTAATTGTAACATACTCGCTTTTCCAAGGAAGACGTTCACGCATGTATTATTTTTGCTGGACTGTCCACTTCGTGGGGTGTGTTTCTTTTTTGGAAACCTTTGACTTGGTTGTAAACGTACGTGCATTTCTATTTTCAATGCGAAAACGAGGCCTCAAGGGTCAGTCAGGTCAAGGTCAGCACGTATTTTCAAGGTCCACGTTTCCGGTTTATTATATAGACCACCGATCAACAGAGCCATTCGGGCTGACACACTCAAAGATGTGAGGAGGAGGAGGAGGCTAAGGAGGAGGAAAGAATAAGAAGAAGAAGAACAAATAACAACAACACAACACTACTAGAAGAAGAAGAAAACCACGTGACATAACAAACCAACACATCGGGATCTCCTCTCTCTCTCCTTCTCTCTCTCACTCGCTCTTCTCTCGTCTCTCTCTCTCTCCCCCACACACACACACACACACACACACACACACACACACACACACGCGCGCCGAGCGCTGCGCAGCAGCGTATACTAGAAAGAAATCAACTTCCTGACATGGAAGCTAAACTAAAGACATCTTCAGGCGTTAAAATTTGGTTCTGCTGACAGCGTCCAAGCTATCTCCTCTTCCTTTTCTTCCCCCCCCCTCCCCCCGCTGCTCCTGCCCTTGTCTATATCGAATATTCCTCAGGCCGCCCCTGCTTGTATAGTTCAGAGTATCTATGTCACAGGGCGCCCTGCCTTGTATAGATCTATGTCACAGTCGCCCGTGCGCTTTAAAGAATCTATGCCACAGGTCGCATCGCTATGCAGCAATTTTGCTCGCCGCCGGCCAGCTTCGTTCAATGAGCAAGTACAGTCCATTCCTTTATTTTTTATAATAGGAGTTAGTATTGTAAAGAGTCTTTGTCACAGTCGCCCTTCCTTGCATAGTCACTATGTCACAGGTCCCCTGCCTTGATATTGCATAGTATCTATGTCACAGGTCGCCCTGCTTGCATAGTATCTTTGTCACAGGTTCCCTCGCCTGCCTTGCATAGTAAATCTTTGCAACCGGTCGCCCTGCCTTGTATAGGATCTTTGTCACAGGTCGCCTCGCCCTGCCTTGCATAGTAACTATGTCACAGGTCGCCCTCCTTGCATAGTATCTATGTCACAGTCGCCCTGCCTGTATAGTTGCATAGGTAATCTATGTCACAGGTCGCCCTCCTTGTATAGTATCTGGCACAGGTCGCCCTGCTTGCAAGTAGCATGTCACAGTCGCCCTGCCTTGTATAGTATCTATGTCACAGTCGCCCTGCCTTGCATGATATCTTTGTCACTGTCCGCCCAGCCCTTGCATAGTATCTATGTCACTGTCGCCCTGCCTTGCATATATCTATGTCCACAGACGCCCTGCCTTGCATAGTATCTTTGTCACAGGGCGCCCTTCTTGCATAGTAACTATTCACAGTTCGCCCTGCCATCATAGTAATCTTTGTGCACAGTCGCCCTGCCATGTATAGTATCTAGGCATCAGTCGCTCCGCTTGAATAGTAATCTGTCACAGGTCGCCCCTGCCTTGGCATAGTATCTGTCACAGTCGCCCTGCCTTGCATAGTATCGTCCACAGGTCGCCCCTGCCATGCATAGTATCTATTTCACAGTCGCCCTGCCTTGCATAGTAATCTATTCACAGGTCGCCCTGCATGCATAGAATCTGACACAGGTCGCCCTGCCTTGCATAGTATCTATGTCACAGGTCGCCCTGCCTTGCATAGTATCTATGTCACAGGTCGCCCTGCCTTGCATATATCTATGTCACAAGGTCGAGCCCTGCCTTGCATAGTATCTGTCATCAGTTCGCCCTGCCTTTGGCATAGTATCTATGACACAGGTCGGCCCTGCCTTGCATAGTAATCATGTCCCACAGTCGCCCCTGCCTGTGCATAGTAATCTTCACAGTCCCCGCCTGCATAGTACTATGTCACAGGTCGCCCTGCCTTGCATAGTATCTTATGTCACAGGTCACGCCCATGGCCTTGCATATTATCTATGTCCAGGTCGTCCCTGCCTTTGCATAGTAAATCTGTCACAGTCGCCCTGCTTGCCATAGTATCTATGTCACAGTCGCCCTGCCTTGGCATAGTATCTTCTGTCACAGGTCGCCCTGCATTAGCATAGTATCTATGTCAGCAGGTCCGCCCTGCCTTGCATAGTAAGCTAGGTCACAGTCGCCCACTGCTTTGTATAGTATCTATGTCACAGTCGCCCTGGCTTTGTATAGTATCTAATGTCAGGTCACAGGTCTCGCCCTGCCTTGCATATTATCTTTGTCACAGGTCGCCCGCCTTGCATAGTATCTTTGTCACTCGTCGCCCTGCTTGCTTAGTTTCTTTGTCACAGGTCGCCCTGCCTTTCATAGTATCTAATGTCACAGTCGCCCTGCCTTGCATAGAATCTAATGTCACAGGTCGCCCTGGCCTTGCATAGTATTCTATGACCACAGGTCGCCCTGCTTTCATAGTAATCTATGTCATCAGGTCAGCCCTGCCATTGCATAGGATCATTAAAGTCTGGTGCTCCAGTTTCAAAACACTCAATCTCCATGTACAGACTGAGCGATATAGACAGACACCTGCCCCCCCCCCCTCCCCCCCCCCCCACCCCCCCCCAGCTGATTTTTTCCAGACCCGCTGAACTGTCACAGGCCTCATCTCATAGTTTCCCTTTGTTCAAGATAGCAGAACAAGAACTGGATCCCTTTGTCGCGTCATTTTTTTTTTTCTTTGTGTGTCGGGTGTATATGACTTAAACGCCCAACACCACTTTACTGAAAACCTACGGAAATACACGTGACTTGGTCACGTCATTTGGAAACGGATCATTTAAGAGAGAAATGGCTTCAATCTTCTTTTTTTTTCTTGTGACAGTATGAATGTTAACGTACGTAGGGACTAGACTACGTCCATCGCCCTGTCAGACATCCCCATAATGATGTGGGGGGGGGGGGGGGGGCTAGTCACAAACAACAACAACATCAAAGCTGGCCTTTCATGGGGGGCGGGCGCTAGTCACAACCACACATCAACAAAGCCCGCCTTTCAGTTACTATAATCAGAAGGAGTGTGGATTTCAAACAGCAATAGACAGAGATGGTCCGTTCACAAAAACGAAACATCTGAGTACAGTTTATTCCATGTCTGTCAATACATGAATGTAGAGCATGGTAGGTACGTAGGGTTAGGTGGTGGTGTTTTTTCCTGTACTGATCCCAATTAATGGAAAACGTTCAAAATCTAAAACCCACGTATGCTTAGTCTCGAATCAGAGCAAATATCTTACTCCCTTATCTTCGTTGAAATCGTATCTTCCACAGGAGCACGAAGTCAATAAAAAGCCTACCCCCCCCCCCCTCTCTCTCTCTCTCTCCTCTCTCGCTCCTCACTCTTCTCCTCTCTCTTCGTCTCTCTCTCTCTCTCGTCTCTCTCTCGCTCTCCCTCTCCTCCATCCCTCCCCTCCACCCCATACACCAACAGCAATATTTTCTCAGAAGATACTGGTCAACATAGAAACAACCTATTGCATGCACACCCTATTATCACTCAAAATCCGCTTTCCCACAGAGCATACACAAGAGTCCAACATAGGAATGAACGTTATAGTACAAATCTCCCCCACCCCCAACCCCACCCTCCCGCCTCCCCACCCCCTATTTCCACTACAAATCGATTCATCCTGGAAATACAGAGGTCAATACAGGAATTCACATGATAAGTGCAGCCTTCTCTCTAAATTTTCAGTACAAAACGGTTTTTTCCCTTGTTGGGTGGGTGGGGGGGGGGGGGGGGGGTGAGGGGGGGGGGTAGTGGTGATTAGGGGGGAGGGTTCTCTCTCTCTCTCTCTCTCTCTCCTCATCTCTCCTCTCTCTCTCTCACACAATCTTCACTGTTGATAATGTGTGTGTGTGTGTGTGTGTGTGTGTGTGTGTGTGTGTGTGTGTGTGTGTGTGTGTGTGTGTCTGTCTGTCTGTCCTGTCTGTCTGTCTGTCTGTCTGTCTGTCTGTCTGTCCGTCTGTGTGTGTCTGTGTCTATATGTGTGTGTCTGTCTCTCTGTCTGCTTGTATACGTGTGTGTGTGTGTGTGTGTGTGTGTGTGTGTGTGTGTGTGTGTGTGTGTGTGTGTGTGTGTGTGTGTGGTGTGTGTCTATGTACCTATGCGTCTTGTGTGTGCGGTGCACGCGGGCACTGGCTTGAGGATAGTGGTCAATACAGCCTTATACAGCAATTTGTGCAACCCTCTTTCTCTCTCTCTCTCCATCTCTCCTTCCCCCCTGAATCGCGCGGTTCAAGGCTATAGAGGACGCGGCAACAGTATCAATGCTGCAGATGCTGCTCTCTTATCTACCCCGGATATCGAATGCCTCAGAGGGACCACTGGCCGATGTGGAATCAATTGCTGCCCCTGCAGCTCTCTCTCTCTCTCTCTCTCTCTCTCTCTCTCTCTCTCTCTCTCTCTCTCAATCTCTCTCTTTCTCTCTCTCTCTCTCTCAATCTCTCTCTTTCTCTTTCTCTCTCTCTCTCTCTCTCTCCCCTCCTCTCTCTCTCTCTCTCTCTCCTCTCTTTCTTTTCATTCTCTCTCTCTCTCTCTCTCTCTCTCTCTCTCTCTCTCTCCTCTCTCCCTCCCCCCCCCCCCCCCTCTCTCTCCTCCCCACCTCAACCCCTATCCTCCTTGACAATGGTATCCTTTTTCCAGGAAACAGAGGGCACTAAGGTATCACTGTTGCAGAAACAGACAGCACTAAAGTATCACTGTTGCAGAGTGCAACGTTCTCTCCTCCACCCTCTCCCTAAAACGGCATGTTTCCAGAGTGCGACGGTAACGACAGCAGAAAACAACATCACCACCACTAGCACCACCACCAGAAACAGCGGCAACAGCAGCAGCAGCAGCAGCAGCAGCAGCAACAGCAACAATAGGTGCCCCAGACCGGCACTACCTTGGGCGAATGGTCACCAATCTGTTGTCCTCGTGACTTCACCATTACCTCCTTCCTCCCCACTCATCCCCCCCCCCTTTTTTTTTTTGTATTCAAAGTGATCAGCGACAGACAGATTGTGTCTCTCATCTGCTATTTCCACTGGGTGGGGGGGGAGGTGGGAGGGCAATTCCATCACTCAGAGAAATTACACTGACTTTGGATATTTATTTTCATCAAGAGACCACACACGCAACCAAAGAAGAAGAAGAGAAAAAAAAAAAAAGGGGGGGGGGGTATTAAATCAACGCAAACAGCCCCAACTTCTGACGAGAGTGAGGCCTAGAAAGAGACTGAGGCAAAGAGAATTCATTAGACGAACGAGCAGGAGAGAGAGAGAGAGAGAGAGAGAGAGAGAGAGAGAGAGAGAGAGAGAGGAGACAGACAGACAGAGACACAGACAGGCAGACAGACAGAGAAAAACACAGACACAGACAGACAGTGATACAGAGACAGTGAAGGGGGGGGGGGTGGAAGAAGTGAGGAGGAGAAGGGACTGAGCGACACGATCAGAGACACAGAGAAAGAGAGAGAGAGAGAGAGAGAGAGAGAGAGAGAGAGAGAGAGAGAGAGAGAGAGAGAAGAGAGAGAGAAAGAGAGAGAGAGAGAGGGAAACGGACAGACAGACAGACAGACAGACAGAGAATGTTGCCTACTGACCAGCTGACAGCTGAAGGCCAAATCAGTGCTGAGAAAGAGAAAGACAGACAGAGAGAAAGAGAGACAGAGAGAAAGAGGGTGAGAGAGACAGAGAGAAAGAGGGAGAGAGAGACAGAGACAGAGAGAAAGAGGGAGAGAGAGACAGAGAGAGCGAGAGAGAGAGAGAGACAGAGAGAGAGAAATTTACACAGACAGACCGACAGACAAGCAGACAGACAGACAGGCTTCCCCGGGTCCACTACGACACACGTCCGTCCAGCACGTGCAGCAAGTGCGACGACCCCGTGGACCCACAGTGCTTTCATCCCCCACACCCCGCACCTCCCGTCAGCCTTCACCTCGGTGCCTGCCCTTCCATCCCCCCGCTGACTTGCTGCTTCCATCTCAAAGATTCCACAGAGACACTGTCATCACTCCCATCCCCCTCCCTTCCTCCCCTCTCATCCCTCACCACACACACACACACACACAACACACACACACACACACACACACACACACACACCACATACATACACGCATGCACGCACACACGCACGTATAAGCAACATTATCTTATCTTACGCACGCACGCACGCACACATACACACACACACACACACACACACACACACACATGCGCGCACACGCACATGCAATGCGCGCGCGCAAGCAAGTAATCATTTCTTTTTATATGTACGACAAACGCTTCAAAGTACCAACAAAACAAAACAAAGTTCCCTCGTTTTAATGCCTGTTATCCGTCCACTCCCCCCCCCCCCCCCCCCCCCCCCCCCCCACAACTCGACACCTCATTCAGCTCAATAACAACCCTTCCCCTACACCTCATTCAGCTCAATAACAATCCTTCCCCTTCCCCTACACCTCATTCAGCTCAATAACAATCCTTCCCCTCCCCCTGCACAACGACACCTCATTCAGCTCAATAACAATTCCCCCCCCCCCCCCCCCCCCCCCCCCCCCCCCCCCAAACACAACGACAAATCATTCAGCTCAATAACAATCTTTCCCCTCTCCTCTGGTAAGTCTTCCTCTCTGAAGACAGCGAATGTCTCTTACAAAACACGTGGGTGTTTCACGTATACCAGGGCCTCTCC
>CM031619.1:30130054-30132554 GCA_018398815.1 Conus ventricosus | reverse complement strand
GCTGCAGGCCAAATTATATCTGGTACATACAGGCTGTATTGTCTTTAGTCGTGCCGCGTTCTTCTTCTTCTCAAATTATATCTGGGTACAGGCTGTACTGTCCTTAGTCGCGTCACGTTCTTCTTCTTCTCAGGTTCAAGCTGGAACCACGAGAAAGGCCGTCACCAGAGCGCCATCCACTTTCCTTCCCCATTCTCTTCCCCAGCCCCCACCCCCACCCACCCCCTCCACTCTCCTCCCCGCGTCCCTCGCCATCGACTCCCCAAGCCCTGCTTCTTTCCGCGTCGTTTTGGGCGTTCACACAGTTTAAAGTTTTTGTTTACGGTTGGTGTTGCGATCTGTGATAGAGTCGGGTTTCTTTCTTTGTTTCGTTGGCGACGGTGGGGGTCCCGGGGGGGGGAAGTAGAGAGTGTCTGTAACAGGTGTGTGTCTCAGAAGAGAGGAGAGAGAGAGAGAGGAGAGAGAGAGAGAGAGAGAGAGAGAGAGAGAGAGAGAGAGAGAATTCACTCTGAGAGGCAACGAGAAATCGGAATGACTGAACATACCTGCATTCACATTTCTATCATCGTAAAAAAAAAAAAATTTAAAAAAATCACCTGATCGTGGGCGGAACTCCACGGGAGGGAGGAGGGGGGGGGGTAAGGGGCTGGGGTGGGGGAAGGGGGGGGGGGAGAGGAGTCCACGGTAAAAGTCCACGCTCCCTTTCCCCTACACAACTCAAGTTTAAAAGGTGACAATTTTCACTGACCAGCACCTGCCTATCACAGAACCATTAAAATGCCATGGGAGAGGGGGAGAGCGGAAAGGGAGGAGCGGAGGAGAGACAGGGGGGGGGGGTTTACAGGTGGGGGAGATTTGGACACGGGGGGGGAGGGGGGGGGGGGGGGGGGGAGAGCGTTATAATGCACTGAGGGTGATGACAGAAGCTGATAAACAAAGTCTGCAGTGTAGTTTCCTTGGGTAGAAAGGCTTTAGTATATTCCTCTCGGGTGAAGCACTTCTGTGGGAGTTCGGAGTTCCAAAACTTCATCATTTTCAATTGTCTACGGGAGATGTATGGGTCAAAAAAAAGTTGACTATCGTTGTCGTCAAGAAATACCCCCCCCCCCCCCCCCCCACCTCCCCACGTAAACGGTATTTATGGACCACACATACTGTCTTCATGCAATTATAAATGAAGGTGCAGAAGAGGAGAACTGGTATTCTGACGTTCATTTTTTTTTAAACCCGCTTTGAACAGTAAACCCCCTACAGTGTGCAAGTATGGCTATTTTTTCGCGTAAAAAGGCATACTTTTTCAAGGTTTCTGACGCGTTAAACAATCAACCCGGGTCAGCGGACAGAAGCACACGATTCTCCACCTTTAGACCACCCCGTCCAGTGTGCGACATGAGAACAGCAAAAGCTGGCCATTGTTTTTCCCGACAGCCCGGGGACCCCCCATCCCCACCCCCCCAACCTACCCTAAAGGCCACCATCACACTGATGCTCCGCAGTGCATTGACAGTCTCATCATTTCTAGAAACTCTAACCGTTGTTTTCCTAGTAATAAACCCTACGCGTACTATGTCCCCCCCCCCCCCCCCCCCCCCCCCCCCCCCCCCCCCCCCCCAATAAAGCAATTTTAAAAAAGTTTTTGATCAACATTTAAGTATGTTAAGTGAAATAAAAGAAATGGCTTTATGGCTTTTTCATAAAGAAAATGGGCTGTTTTGAGTGAAAAATACAGCTTTTATTGGGGGGGCGGGGGGGGGGGGGATACAACAACGACTTTTTACAGTTTTCAATCCATCTTACTTCGCCTACCTCTCTCTCATCACACACACACACACCGTTCCTCCGCCCTCTTCACAGGAAATATGCTGGCTTAAAGTGTTGGATGGTGAGTACCCCTCCAACAATCCCCCAACCCTTGTCCACCAGTCCATACCCCAGCACCGTTACGTTGGAAGAGGGGCAGACGGGTGTCCTGTTAGTCCTTGGTTCTCTTAAGATCGCTTGGTCTCCCCAAAAACCCCCCCGTCCGAGCCCAGCTACATACCTACCCTAAGAGCCCAGAAAAGGGCACAACACAGAACGATCACGGCGATTTCCAATCGTGTCAAGAGGAGAGAAGCTGTCACAAAACTGGGGAGGGGTATAGTGTGAGTGAGTGGCCTCCCCCACGAACACCCACCACAGGGCACCACACACACCAGTCGATGAACCAACCCAATTTTGCGACTGGAACCAGCCGCCGTGGCGAAGTGGTTAGCGTCGCGGGGCTCCCGGCTGGGAGGTCGTGGTTCGATCCCATCAGAGTCATGGGTTTTTCTGCCCCGAACGGCTCCTACCCAAGTTGAGTTTGCTGCGGACCAGTTGGGAAGACTGGGGGCCACACAGTCGAGTTTCAAACCACTTAATGGATGCGTTTCTGAAGTGTTGCTCAAATTCCCTGACCAACACTGCAGGTGCCTGTATCTCTCGGCCCCGGTGACGCTGGGATATATTTTGAAAGGAA
>CM031619.1:30105054-30112554 GCA_018398815.1 Conus ventricosus | reverse complement strand
TTCGTTTTTTTGGGGTTAAAGGTTTAAAAAGTTTGTTTTCCCCAATTTTAAAAGTGTTTTACTTGAGAGTATTATTTTCGACAAATTTTAATCAAATTTTCCTCTTTTTCTTTGCGAAAACCCGACTGGGCTTTTTATCCCTTTTAGATAATGCAGATTTGAAAATTGTTTATCTGGTTTGGGAAAAAACCCCCCTATTCCCCCAAAAGAGGGGGTGGGGTTTGGGGGGGGGAGGGAGGGGGGGGGGGGGGGGGGGGTTAAAAAGGGGGTGGATGTACCCACCTACGAAATTTAAAGGTGGGGGAGCTGAGACCTTACCACGCACAACCCCCCCCACCACTTTCCCTTCCCCCTTCCCCAAACCCCCGCCCTCTTCTCCTTCCTTCCCCTCCCCTGTTTCCTTTCTTACTTGCCCCAGCCCCCCCCCGGTAGCTAAAAAAAAAAAAAAAAAAAAAAAATCTGTGTGGACTATCTGCCCCGCCATTTCTGGAGAAGCTCGCTCGCTGATGCTGGCTCCGTGACTAAGCGATTATTGTCATCAAAAGGGGCGGGGTGGGGGTGGGGGTTAGGGGAGGAGTTTAATAATGTAGCTGAGGTACAAGATCAGATTTTCATCCAAAGCCCACCGACCGATCCTCTCTACAATCTAGCTGTGGTACAATCAAGCTACGGTACAAAAAAAAAAAAAAAAAAAAAAATCACATTTTCATCCAAAGCCCACCGATACCCTCTACACAATCTAGCTGTGGTACAAAGTCACATTTTCATCCAAGGCCCACCTATGTGCTGTAACAATCCAGCCTTGGTACAAAGTCACGTTTTCATCCAAGCCCCCCCCCCCCCCCCCCCCCCCACCCCCCACCCCCCCCCACCCCCCCGCCCCCCCACCCCTACCCTGATCAGTTCTACAATCTAGCAGGAGACACCGGATCACGACGCTGAAAGCCAGGACCCACCAAGTCCTGTACAATCTCGCACAGAGAGACACAGTGTCACGTCCGCAGTCAAGACCTTGCCATAAGCTGAAAACTTTCCCGGGGGGGAAATCCTGAAAGTGGAACATCACTCAGATGTCACCGCGCTGGACAGCAGAGTTGGCGGCAGGGGAGGGAGGGAGGGGGCTGGGGGGGGGGGGGGGGGAGACTGGAAGGGAGGGGCAGTACAGCGTTATAAAAAAAATTTAAAAAAAAGGAGGGGGGGGGGGAGAGGCGGGAGTGGGGTGCGGAAAGGTGGGGATGGAAGTGTGTGTGTGTGTGTGGTTGTGTGTGTGTGTGTGTGTTTTTGTGGGTGGGGGGTTATGCCTTTACACCGAGAGAGGGTCCAGTGTCGCCTTGCGTCCTCAGCAGATCGAGGACTCCACGCTATCGGTCAATCAGCAGGCGACCTTGCCGGGGCCCCAATAGCCCCCCCCCCCCCCCCCCCCCCCCCCCCCCCTGCCCCCTACAGCGATCCGGCTGGCACCGTAACAAAACACCAGTGAGAGAGAGAGAGAGGGGGGGGGGAAGAGAGAGAGGGAGAGAGAGGAGGGGAGAGGAAGAGAGAGAGAGAAGAGAGAGAGAAAAGAGAGAAAGGAAGAGAGAGAAGAGAGAGGGGGAAAGGGGGGAGAGACAGAGAGAGAGAATGAGAGACAGAGACAGACAGAAAAGCAGACAGATAGAGAAGGGAAGAGAGAGACAGACAGACAGAGAGAGACACAGCACACACAGAGACAGGTAGTAGACAGACAGGGAAAGAGAGAGAAAGACAGAGAGAGAACGGGAGAGACAGAGAGTGAGAGAGAGAGAGAAACAGACAGAGACAGAAAGACAGAGACAGTTACGGAGACACAGCAAGAGAGACAGTCAGACAGACAAGACAGATTTTGAGATTAGATACAGTGGACAGAGAGAGAGAAGGGGAGAGAGAGAGAGAGAGAGTGGGAGAGAGACAGAGACAGAGACAGACACACAAGAACACACACGCAGTCAGACAGACAGTCAGTCAGTAAGACAGACACAGACAGAAGACGGGACAGACAGACAGACAGACAGACAGACAGAACGGGACACAGAATGAGAGACAAGAGAGAAAGAGAGAGAGAGAGAGAGAGAGAGAGAGAGAGAGAGAGAGAGAGAGAGAGAGACACAAACAACACACACCACACAACACAAACACGCACACACACACACACACACACACACACAGAGGGAGAGAGAGACAGAACAGTCTGCCGTGGTGACAAGTCTCCCGTCTAGGGACGCACAGTGGTAATGGTCAGGTGGAGACCCAGTTTCTGAAGCGTCTGCCTGGAAGTCAAGACTTCGCTCACGTGCGTCTCCGGAGAGCCGACCCCTCTCCCTCTGGCTGGATTCCACGTCAGCTTAGCACTAGCCCCCATGCCCTTCGCCCCGCGCGCGCGGGGCGCGTGCGTGCGTGCGTGCGTGCGTGCGTGCGTGCGTGCGTGCGCGCGTGTGTGTGTGTGTGTGTGTGTGTGTGTGTGTGTGTGTGTGAGAGAGAGAGAGAGAGAGAGAGAGAGAGAGAGAGAGAGAGAGAGAGAGAGAGAGAGACCATTTAACCTCAACTAGTAAGGTAAGGTAATGATGTTTATAGGCCAGCCGACCGCAAAGGGCCGTATTAGGACTGTCGCCACGTTGAAGTCAACTCACTACTCATTATCCACAATTTTTTTTTAATGACACAACCCTAGAAAACACACCTTCCTAAAAAAAAAAAAAAAAAAAAAAATTAAAAACTAGGAAATTTTGTTTAAAAACCTTTCCTCGTAAAAATCTTAGATCAGATGAAAAATGATAAATTTCTCTTTCAGACATTCCTAGATCACACATCAAATGGGACATCTCTGAACACGGTGTTTTTGTTTGTTTGTTGTTGTTGTTGTCGTTGTTTTTGTTTTTTGGGGGGTCATCAATCATGGAGGTCTGCTGTAAAATGTATAATTTATTATGTCTCACATCACGCAAGTCCCAACACTTTTAACCAGAAACAGGTGTTACTGTGAGTGGTGCATGTGCTCATGGAGGAGGTTCTTCACCTTTTAACAAGAACAGAATGGGTGTAAAAGGAGTGGCCCGTACGCAAACGGCACAAAGCTGTGTCTTCTTCCCACGAACCTCCACTGCCGTGTCTTCCTTCAAACAAGTGCTTCGTCACCGCCACAGTCAGCAGAAAGACGCTGACCGTGAACACGGAGTTATATCGGTACACATAGACTCTGAGGTGCGGTGAACGTCCTATCGGCTACAGGGCTCATCAATTAAGGACATGATGTCCACGCTAACTGGTGACAAGGCGGTTTTGTGGGGGGTTTTGTTACATTATATTCCCGGCAACGCCTCGACCGCGCTGCACTGCCCAGTGAATCACGACTCCTGATTTCACGTACTCCGTGAGCCGGCTGAATGTTGGCCAAGTCCGGAACAATCCGGGTTGACTGACTGCATGAAACGTCTCGGTTTGGGGGGTGCCCAGAAAAAAAAAAACCAAGGGAGTTCACATGACCAGTTTGTATTAACACAGCGCCTTCCTTTGAGAGAGAGAGAGAGAGAGAGAGAGAGAGAGAGAGAGAGAGAGAGAGAGAGAGAGAGAGAGAGAGAGAGAGAGAGAGGCAGACAGACAGACAGACAGACAGAGAAGTGAAGGTGTTTTTTGTTGTTGTTGTTTGCGGATTGTTGTTGGGGCTGTGAAGCAGCCAGCCAACAAAAAAACAGCTAGTAGAAAATGAACAAAGTATTTTTTCTCATCGACAACTTGCCGCTATGCACACAACGAACTGACAACTCAATCCACTGAGAGGACTCTAAGAGGGAGCAGGTTTTCTGCCTGAAGTCAGACTGATCGTGATCGTTGACCCCGCCCCCTGACCCCAACCTGCATCATGGACCCACACCACAACAAAATAACTCCAAGAGGGAGCAGCTTCTTCCTGAAGTCAGACTGATCGTGATCGTTGACCTCCCGCCCTCTGACCCCAACCTGCATCATGGAAACACACCACAACAGATCTGCTCCGGGGCACGATGATAACTCCTGCCCTTCCAAACTGCAAACACGAGTTACCTCCTCTCAGTTCATGGTCAAGCTACCTGATCTACAATGTCAAAGATCTGATCTGAAGCGCACGCCAAAATACAACGATCCGGGAGTATCAACAACAGTCTGCGTTCCAGGCCCACGCACCCACGGTTCAGCATTTCTCTCTCTATTGATTCCTTTCCCGTGTCTCTGCATCCAAATTTAATACGAGTTCCCGTTCTGGAGATCTGCACCGAAATTTTTGGTGAGTTCATCCTTTGGGCCAGTTCCGTCTTTTTACCATGGGTTCAATCATTTTTGCACATTATTTGTCTTGACATATCCAAAAAAAAAAAAAAAAGAAAAGAAAAGAAAAGCAGACAGACACAGGCAAACACATATCCTCCGTGGCCGAGGTTACCATCGTGAGCTTGAAACCCGCAACCACATGGAATCTCAGAGTTTCCAGAGAGTAACCTACCATTCCGTTTTATCCGTACTGGAATTTAATGAAGAACACATCATCTTTTTTTTTTTTTTGTACTTCCAGTTCTTATAGAACAGGAAGTACTTTACAATGGGAATGAAGAAATCTGCCTGTGTATCTGTCGTCTCTCCGTGGTCAAATCTGTTCAAACCCTCCAGACAAAACTTCTGTGCCGATCTTTTTTAAAATTGTTTACGTATGTTCATTATGGGTCATGGATGATGCCCAAATGTTTTATTTTACCAGTTTAGCCGTTACTAACGGTTAAACGGCCCTAAACGTTTTTTTTCTTTATGGAATATCTCAGAAAGTACTTGTATACAAGATAAACTGGGAGTACGTTTATATGCTTTGCATCTTGTTCTGTTTCGTGTGCTGTCAACTGCTTATGTACTTTACTTTCCCGGGGGGGTTGTTGTTTTACTTTTTTAATCAAATACTCTAAAATTCAATTCTCGGAAAACAACGTATCTATTCCTTTCTTTACAACGCGATGAGAACTGTATCCCTGCATATGTGATGACAGCGCTCCCCCTTGCGGCTGGCTGTAATAAAGCTGAATAAACACAGAAGGGCAGGGGGGAAAAGACGCTTGTAATGGCGCTTGTCCATTCCCATTTTCCCCCCCCCCTTCCAATAAAATATTTATTCGTATACATCCCACTAACCGCACCCCACCCCCTTCCAATAAAATATTTATATTCGTATACATCCCACTAACCGCCTCCCCCTCTTCTCTCTCCTTTTCTCTCTCTCTCTCTCTCTTCTCTCTCTCTCTCTCTCCTCTCTCTCTCTCTCCTCTCTCTCACACACCACATACACACACACATAAATAATATAAGAGAGATAGATAATACATATAGACAGATAGATAATAAATAGCAGATAGATGTACATACAACTCTCTCTTTTCTCTCTCTCTCTTCTTTTCTCTCTCTCTCTTTTCTCCTCTCCCCTCACACAAAACACACATACACACACACAAAATAGATAAAAGAGATAGATAGATACATATAGACAGATAGATAGAAAAAGGCAGATAATGTACATACATATGAATACACACTTACTGATCCAGGAAAACATACAAAAAAAAAACGAATAACCAAGTATTTCTTCCAAATTATCTAAAGGCTATTTTTCTCCTTTTGCAAAGGTATGGGCAAACGGAAGTGAGATCACAGCAATGAGCACACGGCTATTACCTCCATTACAAACTTATTTGCACCCAATGTGCTTTAACTTCTAATGTGAAAGTTTCTGATGTTATTTGTTGTCGACACACTTACAATCCAAAAAAAAACACCACCCCTTGAATCCATTTGATTCTCCATCTTCTTTCACACAGAAAAACAACAAAAATAAAAAAATAATAGCCAACCCTCATTCTTCCTGAAAAACCGTTTGGTCTTTTATAGAACATCCATGCTTTTCAGGGATTTCCGGGGGGGGTCCTAAGGACGACAGTACTGTTTGCTGTTGTTGTTTTTCTTTCCCCCAATTTTCATTGTTTCCTCCCATGCTAAAAGGGCAGGATTTCTTCCATTCTCAAAGGTTTTCCTGTCGTTTGCGCAATACCTATATTCAATTCTGGGTAAAAACGTATCATTACCCCTTTTCTTTACAACGCGATGAGAACTGTACCCTGCATATGTGATGACAGCGCTCCCCTTGCGGCTGGCTGTAATAAAGCTGAATGAAACACAAAAAGGGGCAGGGGGGAAAAACGCTTGTAATGGCGCTTGTCCATTCCCATTTTCCCCACCCCTTCCAATAAAATATTTATATTCGTATACATCCCACTAACCGCACCCCACCCCCTTCCAATAAAATATTTATATTCGTATACATCCCACTAACCGCACCCCCCCTCTCTCTCTCTCCTCTCTCTCTCTCTCTCTCCTCTCTCTCTCTCTCTTCTCTCTCTCTCTCACACATACCCCACACACATAAATAGATATATAGAGATAGATAGATACATATAGACAGATAGATAGATAAATAGGCAGATAGATGTACATAGAACTCTCTCTCTCCTCTCTCTCTCTCTCTCTCCTCTCTCCCCCTCTCCCCTCTCTCTCTCTCTCTCACACACAAAACACATAACACACACACATAAATAGATATAGAGAAAATAGATAGATACATATAGACAATAGATAGATAAAATAGGCAGATAAAATGTACATACATATGAATACACACTTACTGATCCAGGATACATACAAAACAAAAACGAATAAACTCAAAGTATTTCTTTTCCAAATTATCTAAAGGCTACTTTCTCCTATTGCAAAGGTATGGCAAACGAAGTGAGATCACAGCAATGATGCACACGCTATTACCTCCATTACAAACTTATTTGCACCCAATGTGCTTTAACTTCTAATGTGAAAGTTTCTGATGTTATTTGTTGTCGACACACTTACAATCCAAAAAAAAAACACCACCCTTGAATCCTATTTGATTCTCATCTTCTTATCACACAGAATACAACAAAAATAAAAAAAATAATAGCCAATATCATTCTTCCTGAAAACCGTTTGGTCTTTTATAGAACATCCATGTTTTTCCCACGGATTTTCCGGGGAGTCCTAAGGACGACAGTACTGTTGTTGTTGTTGTTTTTCTTTCCCCCAATTTTCATTGTTTTCCTGCCCATGCTCAAAGGCAGGGATTTCTTCCATTCTCAAAGGATTTCCTGGTCGTTTGCGCAATACTCTATATTCAATTCTCGGTAACAACGTATCTATCCCTTTCTTTACAACGCGATGAGAACTGTATCCCTGCATATGTGATGACAGCGCTCCCCTTGCGGCTGGCTGTAATAAAGCTGAATGAAACACAGAAAGGGCAGGTGGAAAAACGCTTGTAGTGGCGCTTGTCCATTCCCATTTTCCCCACCCCTTCCAATAAAATATTTATATTCGTATACATCCCACTAACCGCACCCCACCCCTTCCAATAAAATATTTATATTCGTATACATCCCACTAACCGCA
>CM031619.1:30087554-30092554 GCA_018398815.1 Conus ventricosus | reverse complement strand
AGTGTGTGTGTGTGTGTGTGTGTGTGTGTGTGTGTGTGTGTGTGTGTGTGTGTGTGTGTGTGTGTGCGAGTGTGTGTGTGTGCGTGTGCGTGTGCGTGAGTGTGCGTGTGCGTGTGTGTGTGTGTGTGTGTGCGTGTGTGTGTGTGTGTGCGTGTGCGTGTGTGTGTGTGTGTGTGTGTGACGACTCTGCCGTACGATCGATAACAGTACACATGTGTCATCGGGGTCAAATACCAAAGTTCCTGGCAGTCGTCCATGTCAGTATGACAACATTATTGTTTCGTTCTCTAACAATTTCGCAACGACTTCATTTTCTTTGTTCCGAGTGGCGAGGCATTCGTGCCTCAAAGGCAGAGTGCGCGCGCAAGAGTAAGGTCAAAGGTCAGTTATGTCAATAACTTCACAGAGCGTCCGTCATGTGGCCACGTCTGCGGGGTACCGTATCCGCAACCCTGGCTGAACTTTGTTCGGACACTGTATAGGCCCAAATGATAATCTGCGGGCCGCCCAGAGAGATCCCTGCCAGGTGGCATGGCAGCGAACACCAAGGGAGAGGCGGCAGCTCTCTTTGGGGGACACTGATGTGAGAGGTCAGTGTCAGGCGACGCAGTGAACCTTCCAGCCGTAAGGGGGACGGCGGGTCTAGCCTGTGTCGCCGGGAGACGGCTCCTGGAGATGTTGGGGCGATCGGCGATGGAGCACTGCCCGACCACGATGACCATGGCCTGGGATATCACGCTTGTAAGGGCAGGGCATTGTGGGCACCCCCGTCGGGGTCTGGCTGAAAAAATATAATAATGTCCTCTCGACCGTAGTCTGCGTGGACCATTGAGAGGACTCGTGCAGCGTTGCAGCGACTTTCGTCCTGCTCCCTCTTTGAGGCGGCCTCACGCGGCACAGGACCATCGCCATCTAAGCGTGAAGACAGTCGCCTGGTGGCCCTGAAGACAGACCTGTTGAGCGGCCTCACGCGGCACAGGACCATCGCCATCTAAGCGTGAAGACAGTCGCCTGGTGGCCCTGAAGACAGACCTGTTGAGCGGCCTCACGCGGCACAGGACCATCGCCATCTAAGCGTGAAGACAGTCGCCTGGTGGCCCTGAAGACAGACCTGTTGAGCGGCCTCACGCGGCACAGGACCATCGCCATCTAAGCGTGAAGACAGTCGCCTGGTGGCCCTGAAGACAGACCTGTTGAGCGGGGAAAGAGGCAAAGAGTCCCGACGCCAACCGTCGGCCCACCAACACCACGAAGTGAACCGGAGTTCACACGGAACCAGAGCTGAGAGAGAGAGAGAGGAGAGAGAGAGAGAGAGAGAGAGAGAGAGAGAGAGAGAGAGAGAGAGAGAGAGAGAGAGAGAGAAAGAGAGCAAGCGAGAGAGAGAGAGAGAGAGCGAGCGAGCGAGCAAAACCCCACCCAGAACCAGACACAACACCACCACAGCCAACGACAAACACTACTACGAAAAATACTGACTTTGGTCTTCAAGTATAACTTGTTCTGAATTAAGGGCCTCCGGCACCTGGCCCGATCGACAGAAGCTGTAGTCACAACTGATAACACAGGACAATTGGCAGCAGAATCAACGATTCTCATCTGATTCAACTCCAGCAGCCGCCGAAAAAGAGCTTGCCTGAATCAGTGAATCCCGAACACCTGTCGTCACAGACACAGTAGTATGTGCAGTCCCAGTCCCAGAAGTGAAAAATGTCTGGCACACTTAGCTGACCAGCACCGTCCTGTGTATTTGTACTGCCACACGCAGCAGCAGTGGAGTCTAGCAGCGACAGATTCAAAACAAAACAGCTCTAAGCACAGTTTGGCTGAGAGCGCCGAGTTTCTGGAAAAAAAATCATCGATGTTGCAGGTCAGAGCGAGTGGTACAAAAAGCAGGGAAACAAGACAGGCCGGAGGGTTATGTTAAAACCCAGATATCAGATGGAGGGAGGGCCTGCTGCCCAATGAACGGTTCCAGAGAGCGCGGGAGTTTGTCCGCGCAGTTCTGGAACCGATTATACTCCGTCTACTACCTCCCAAGAGGAGGGGTTTTCCCCCCCTAAGGTCACACAAGAGTAGGCGAGAAAGACAAGAGTATTACCAATACCCACAGGTGAAAGCCATTGCACCACAGTGTGCAGACATTCAAAATTTAAAACGTTTCACTTCAAAATTTTACAATCATACTGTCAATTACCTCCTAAGTGGAGGTATTTTCCTTTAAGGTCTTACAAGACTCGGCAAGAGAGTATTATTACAAATACCAACAGGCTGAAGCTATTGCACGAGAGTGCAAAATAATTTTAAAACGTTTTTCTTCAAAATTTTACAATCATACTGTCTATTACCTCCTAAGAGGAGGTACTTTCCTTTAAGGTCATACACGACTCGGCAAGAGGGTATTACAAACACCAACAGGTGGAAGCTATTGCACGGGAGGGCAGAAATTCTCATTTCAAAACGTTTCACTTCAAAATTCTACAACCATATTCTCTATTACCTCCTATGTGGAGGGCTTTTCCTTAACCTTCATACCAGACTCGGCAAGAGAGCATCACAAATAGCCACAGGTAGAAGCTACTGCACTACAGAGTGCAGAAACTCACCCTCTGGCTGACTGGCCGCCTAGGAGTCACCATCCAATGCTCCATCCATCTCGCCGTCTGCTACACCCATCCCCGGGGCGGTCACGTGTTCACAACCTGATCGTTTGTTTCCATTGGAAAACAATTCGGTACATCCGACGGAGAGAACGTGCCAGTCAGAAAAAAAAGAAAAAAAAAAAAAAAAAACAGACTTCATAAAAAATGAACTCATTACTAATTAAAATCAAACATAATAACTGTGCGGTAAATTACCTGCCGATTCTAGGTTAACTTCGGAGATTGGTTTTTAACAACTAAATGGGGCTTCAGATTGTCAAAGATACATTTGTATGGGAAAAAAAAAGGGAAAAAAAAGGTCGAACAACGAACTGACAGCGAACTGTAAAAGCAAAATAAAAGAAATAAAAAATGTAAAAAGCAAACGCTGTGTTCCCCGCTAAATAACATCGCCAATAAATACGTTCGGGCTTAATTAACGGCTGCCATCAATTATCTGTTTAATTATACCTTCACCCGATCTCTGAATTTACGGCCCTGAAGTGCACGTTATGATTTCAATTTCCCCCTGCCTGTTTACAACGACAATAAATTCGCTGCCTGCATTTTTTGGAGCGGTTTTCAAATTGATGGGTAGGGAATCTGTCGCTCGCACTAACAGAGCTCGGTGACTGGAAAGTGTCGGGCAACAGTCTGTGCAGCAAACAGAATGCCTACAGATTTCTTTTGAATACCCTTCCCTCTCCCACCAGTAAAATGAGAGAGACAAACGTAGAGACAGAGCGAGAAAGAGAGGAAGGAGGGGGTGGAGAGAGGGAAGGGGAGGCGGACAGACAGACAGACAGACAGACAGACAGAGCGAGAAAGAGAGGAAGGAGGGGTGGAGAGAGGGAAGGGGAGGCGGACAGACAGACAGACAGACAGACAGACAGAGCGAGAAAGAGAGGAAGGAGGGGGTGGAGAGAGGAAAGGGGAGGCGGACAGACAGACAGACAGACAGACAGACAGAGCGAGAAAGAGAGGAAGGAGGGGGTGGAGAGAGGAAAGGGGAGGCGGACAGACAGACAGACAGACAGACAGGCAGACAGAGCGAGAAAGAGAGGAAGGAGGGGGTGGAGAGAGGAAAGGGGAGGCGGACAGACAGACAGACAGACAGACAGACAGACAGAGCGAGAAAGAGAGGAAGGAGGGGGTGGAGAGAGGAAAGGGGAGGCGGACAGACAGACAGACAGACAGACAGACAGACAGACAGACAGAGCGAGAAAGAGAGGAAGGAGGGGGTGGAGAGAGGAAAGGGGAGGCGGACAGACAGACAGACAGACAGACAGACAGACAGAGCGAGAAAGAGAGGAAGGAGGGGGTGGAGAGAGGAAAGGGGAGGCGGACAGACAGACAGACAGACAGACAGACAGACAGAGCGAGAAAGAGAGGAAGGAGGGGGTGGAGAGAGGGAAGGGGAGGCGGACAGACAGACAGACAGACAGACAGGCAGACAGAGCGAGAAAGAGAGGAAGGAGGGGGTGGAGAGAGGAAAGGGGAGGCGGACAGACAAAACACGCTGTTGGAACTCTTCCGACGCTGTGACCGACAGACAGACAGAGAAAGATGAACAGACAGAGAGAGAAAGATGAACAGACAGACAGACAGAGAAAGATGAACAGACAGACAGACAGAGAAAGATGAACAGACAGAGAGAGAAAGATGAACAGACAGAGAAAGATGAACAGACAGACAGAGAAAGATGAACCGACAGACAGAGAAAGATGAACAGAGAAAGATGAACAGACAGACAGACAGAGAAAGATGAACAGACAGACAGAGAAAGATGAACAGACAGACAGAGAAAGATGAACAGACAGACAGACAGAGAAAGATGAACAGACAGAGAGAGAAAGATGAACAGACAGAGAAAGATGAACAGACAGACAGAGAAAGATGAACCGACAGACAGAGAAAGATGAACAGAGAAAGATGAACAGACAGACAGACAGAGAAAGATGAACAGACAGACAGAGAAAGATGAACAGACAGACAGAGAAAGATGAACAGACAGAGAAAGATGAACAGACAGAGAAAGATGAACAAACAGACAGACAGAGAAAGATGAACAGACAGAAGACACAGAAAGATGAACAGACAGACAGAGAAAGATGAACAGACAGAGAAAGATGAACAGACAGAAGACAGAGAAAGATGAACAGAGAGAAGACAGAGAAAGATGAACAGACAGACAGAGAAAGATGAACAGACAGAGAAAGATGAACAGACAGAGAAAGATGAACAGACAGACAGAGAAAGTTGAACAGAGAGACAGAGAAAGATGAACAGATAGAAGACAGAGAAAGATGAACAGACAGAAGGCAGAGAAAGATGAACAGACAGAGAAAGATGAACAGACAG
>CM031619.1:30082554-30085054 GCA_018398815.1 Conus ventricosus | reverse complement strand
TTCACAGCCATGGCTACCGGCATCAACCCCGCCTTCATTAAAATGGATGACACGCCTGATTCTGCCAACAACCGTCCGACGGTCTTAGAAATCTGTCTTGCGCGCGCGCGTGCGCGCGAGGGAGCGAGCGAGAGCGAGAGAGAGAGAGAAAGAGAGAGAGGGGTCATGCGGTTCAGGGGTCAGAAACTGGGCCGCAACAGATTAATGGCCTGTGGCGAATCCACCCGGCGCCCATTTCACAACATAAGAACGCGGCGTTTGTTCGAAGGTACTAGGTATTTGGATTAAAACTGAGGGACCTCGATGTAAACCTGCTGTTCATTCTTTACAGTGAGTGACTCAGGAGAGCGAAAGCCTTCGACTGACGGACGCATGGGTTGACAACGTTCCACTGTCAGTCACTGATTCAGAGACTGAACATTCTCTTCTCAAACGTGAATGCGAGGTGAACGCGCTGATGAAACCTGTGAACAGGCAAGAGACGCTGATGGTCAATCACCAGAGACAAGAGACGCTGATGGGTAAACCAGAGGGTTTTTTTGAAAAAAAAGGAAAAAGAAAAAGAAAGAAAAGGGGGAAAAAAAAAGGGGGAGAGGGGGAAAAAAAAAGAAAAAAGAAAAAAGGGGGGGGAAAAAAAAAAGACAGGGAAAAAACCAAAAAAAAAAGAGGGGGGTTTAAAAAAAGGGGAAAAAAAAATACCGGGGTTTTTTGGGGGGCCCTTTTTAAAAAAATTTTAAAGGTTTTTGGGGGGAAAAAAAACCCCTTTTCCCCCCCCCAAAAAAAAACCCCCAAAAAAAACCAAAAGGGAAAAATTTTTCCCCCCCCCGGGGGGGTTTTAAAAAAACCCCCCTTTTTCCCCCCCCCCCCCTTTCCCAAAAACCCTTTCAAAATTTTCCCCCAAAAACCCTTCCCAATCCCCCCTTTTTTTTCCCCCCAAAATTTTTTTTTTTAAAAAAACCCCCCCCTTTTTCCCCCCCCTTTTTAAAAAATTTTTTAAAAAAACCCCCGGGGCCCCAAAAAATTTTTTTGGGGGGCCCCCCCCAAAAAAAAAAAAAAAAAACCCCCCCCCCCCGGGGGGAAAAAACGGGCCCCCCCAAAAGGGCCCCTTTTTTTAAAAAAACCCCCGGGGGGTTTTTTTTTTTTGGGGGGGAAAAAGGGGGGACCCCGAAAATGGGGAAAAAAAAAGGGGGGGGGGGAAGGGTTGGGGCCCGGGGGGAAAACCCCCCCCTTTTTGGGGGGGCCCCCCCCCCGGGGGGGGGAAAGGGGGGTTTTTTAAAAAGGGACCCCCCAAAAAAAGGGGGGTTTAAAAGGGTTTTTTTGGGGGTTTTTTTTTTTTAAAAAAAGGGGGGGTTTTTTTTAAGGGGAAATTCCCCCCCCAAAAAAAAAAAAAACCCAAAAAAAAAAAGGAAAACCCGGGGGGGGGGGGGGGGGGGGGGGGGGGGGGGGGGGGGGGGCCAAAAAAGGGGAAAAGGGGGGGGCCCCCCCTTTTGGGGGGCCCCCCCAAAAAATTAAAAAAAAAAAAAAAGGGGGGGGGGGGGGGGGGGAAAAAAGGGGAAAAAAAAAAAAATTTTAAAAAAAAGGGGTTGGGAAAATTTAAAAACCCCCAAAATTTTAAAAAAAACCCCCAAAAATTTTTTTTAAAAAAATATTTTTAAAAAATTTTTAAAAAAAAAAAAAAACCCCTTTTTCCCCAAAAAAACCCCCCCCCCCCCAAAAAAATGAAAAAAAATTTTAAAAATTTTTTTTTTAAAAATTTTTTCCCCCTTTTCGGTTTTTTTTTTTTTTTTTAAAAAAAGAACCCCTTTTAAAAAAGGGGGGAAAAAAAATTTTAAAATTTTTTAAAAAAAAAAGGGGGGGGGGGAAAAAAAAAAAATTTTTAAAAGGGGGGGGGGGGGGAAAAAAGGGGGGGGAAAAAAATGGTTTTTTTTTTTTTGGGGGGGGTTTTTTTTTTTTTTTTTTTTTTTTTTTGGGGGGGGGGGGGGAAAAATTTTTGGGGAAAAAATTTTTTTTTAATTTAAGTTTTTAAAAAAAATTTTTTTTTTTTTTTGGGGAAAAAAAAATTTTTTTTTTGGGAAAAAATTTCTTTTTGGGGGGGGAAGGGGTTTTTGGGAAACCCCTTTTTTTTAAAAAAAATTTTAAAAATTTTTTTTTTTTTTTTTTTTTTTTTTTGCCTTTTTGGTGGGGTTTTTTTTGGGGGTTTTTTTGGGGGGGGGGTTTTTTTCGGGTTTAAAGGAAAAGTTTAAAAAGGGTTTTTTTTTTAAAAAAATTTAAAAAAAAAAGGGAAAAAAAAAAAAGGTTAAAAAAGGCCCAAAAAAAAAAAAAAAAAAAAAAAAAAAACCCCCGGGGGGGGGGGGGTGGTTTTTTAAAAAAAAAATTTTTTTTTGGGGGGCCAAAAAAGGGGGTTTTGGGGAAAAATTTTTTTTTTGGGGGGTTTTTTTTTTTTCCCCCTTTTTTTCCCCGGGGGGGGGTTTTTTTTTTTTTTAAAAAAAAAAACCCTTTA
>CM031619.1:30066308-30081554 GCA_018398815.1 Conus ventricosus | reverse complement strand
TGAAGAAAAAAAAAGAATAACCCACCGCGAACGTGTTTAGGTCATGTATTAGTCGTAGAAGGAGTAATGAACAGATATTTCTATAAATCATTGTTGAGTCTGTGAAGACCTTTTAGATCTTTTGGTCCTCATGTTGAGTAAAGTACATTGTTCTTTTTGCAAGCCTGTTGTAAATGCCACAAGCGGGGGTGTCTGCAGTTACTTTGTTCCTGTGTTAATTTATATTTTCCTATCCACTATATATATATTTTCCATATCCATTTCAGATTTCAGATACTTATGGAGTTGAATCACGTTCAAACATGTTCAGGCCTTCCTCAGGCTGCCTTGGATTCCATGATGTTTTACTTTTTCAAACGCCTTGGAATTACTTTAAACTCTCTTTGGCACGCGCACACACACGGCACGCACGCACGCAGCACGCAAGCACGCACGCACGCACGCACGCACGCACGCACGCACGCACGCTCGCACACACTCACACACACACCACACATACACACACACACACTCAAGGAGAGAAAGCACTTTGTAATCCAAGTTTATACATTACTTGACATCGAATTCATCTACATCTTACCTATCGGATGTGTTGTGAAGGGGTAGAATTTCTGGAAAATGGATTCCGATTCACGATCAAAACAATCTGCGTGAGAACTAAACGATCGTATTCGAGATTGCGAATAAATTGTTGTATTGAAATCTTGCAATATGTTAAACACATCACATATTACCCGAGGATCAATGATATACCCCCCCCCCCCCCCCCAAAAAAAAAAAAATAAAAAAACAAAACAAGCAGCAGCAAAACAACAACAAACACCGAAAAGGTTCAGAGTCAACTCACTATCGTTTCCATACTTCTTAGTCCACTTCTTCTCCTTTAAACTAATCTCTCCTTTTTCATGACTCTCTCTCTCTCTGTCCCTGCTCTCTGCACCCTCTCTCTCTCTTCTCTCTCTCTCTCTCTCCCCTCGCGTATTTCAGTCTCTCTAGCTTAGACGCTGCTTCCGCCAAAGTGACAGGCTGTCTCTTTTTTTACCCTAAAAGTACGTCTCACTAATCAAAAAAAGAGCTGATCAATGAGGAGCAAGCATTCATGTGAAGTGAGTTTTCAATCACTCAACCAAAGTTCTCCCCCAAACATATGTATTAGCTTAGCAGAGCAGGTCTGCCGGTTCAAAGGCACAACAAGAGAAAATTATATATATATATATATATATATATATATTATATATATATATATATAGATATATATATATATATATAGATCAGTATATTTAAAATGCCTTAGATTCCTCTTTTAACTTGTTTTAATCTATCTATATTTATATTTTAATATGTTTTTTTTTTTTTTTTTTCGGAGGAGCATGACAGTGGCCCTGTTGGCCTGCATCTGCCCAGCTACAACTGTTTCCGTTGGTGTTGCCATTGAGATGGTTGGAGCAAGGGCATTTGGGCATGAAAACAGGCGTTTGGGTCAGAGAACAGGGAAAGGGGCTTTGGGCACTTCGCCTCACCCTGTTTCGGGCGAATGTAAACCAGAATGCCCCTTTCCCTGTTTCTCTGACAAGTAGAACTTCAATAACCAAAAATTTACGATTATCTACAAACAAAACATACTGTGCAGGGTTATCCGTTTTCAAGACTAATTTCTAACTTTTCAGATTTAAGTTTTAGTTTAATCCTAGTTTTACCTGTCATTTTCAATAACTTCATTTTCGCGCAAAACTTTCTTCAAATGAGTCTTTGTTCTTCATGTGAAATTAAAACTACAGTCTTTAACTGTTCTCTAAAGTCTTTAAATCGAGTTATATTTCTGGCATAAAAATCCCACACTTATCCCAGCCATGTCTTCCGCTGTAATGCTAGTTCGACAAAGGTGTTTCTCTGTTTTTACTATGTTCTTTCTGACGTACAGTCATCTATTAATATAATAGTGTCTGCGTTCCTCAAACAGTCTATAAACTGTTCTAAACACTCTCTCAGTTTTATTGCTAGGATTACTAAAAATATGTTATTATCTGTCCATATAATCATTCTTTCATGATATGCTTTGTTCCATTTATGTTGTTGGACAGAAAACCTCAATATGATTATTAGTTTAACGATACTACTGTTTGTAAACAGAGATACGACGGATAAATATTGTTTTTCCACAACCAGTTGCCCCAAATCAATGAGCTATTGAGGAGTTTTTCGTCATAAAGATTACCTGCTCCATAGTTTTATAACTGAGTTTAATCTAATTCAGTTATATTTTTTCATACTCTCCGTCAAAAATTGTTCAGTATAATAAAACTATGAGCTAATGTGTAAGATTCATCCATTTTAGTCCGTATGGATTGTTTCTATTTAAGTCAACAGTGATTGTTGCTTGTTGTTATGATCTTATTATCCTCGCCATTGGGAGAACGACGATGGAACGTTAAGGTGTTTAACGTCTAAGTTTTGCCAGGCTATATTAAAATTTACTTTTATATGGTATAACTAACGCCCACAAACCCATCCACTCCCAAATCTTTAATGACAGAAATTTAAATATTATTGTGAAACGTGTCTCCTAATTCTGCTTGGAAAGAACTGTTAATTTTGTAGAAGCTTATTTTACAAACTGTTTCTTTTCGGTGGTGGATGTCACTGCTTGTTACCCATTCGGCGTTATTTCAATGTCTTTCGAATATTATGTCCGGTTATGACTTTACATGTTAAAGGGGCCAGAGTTGAATGGCTTTTCTGAAACTTTTTTTTGACGGCAAAAAAATGTAAATGGGCTTATGAATTCAATTTTTATTTCCATTCTAAATAGGTTCTTAGTGCCATTTGAGTCAGGTTTTCGAATATTGTTAATTCATACTGGCCAACATTTTTTGCCTCTAGATTGCGTAGTTGTTATTGTTTAGGAAACTTTTGTTGTCGTCACTCTTTGCGTTTATAATCACCATCTTTTGTGTACTCAATAACCATACAAAGTGCCTATCTCAAAATTCTGTTCAAAGTCCGCAACGTCTGCAAGGTCTTTTAATAATAAAAAAATTTTCTAATGTTATTTCACCTAACAGGCGCTAAGTTTCTCCTGGTTTTTCTGGCCCACGCGGACATTATTTTTTAGTAGCGTATTATTATATTTCCAAACAATGTGCAGGTTATCACAATTTCACGGACTTTCCCTGTTTTGTCTTTGTATTTTTATTATTACATTGATCCGACCCTCCCACAAAACTAATCTTTTAACTGTAAAAATTAGGGAATTGTTTAATGTCATATCGCAATATGCTGCTTTCCCTGTGGGTAGAGCTCTTAAAACAGTTGAGGGGCCTTCCTTCATTAATTTTTCATCAGTGCTTAGCTCATCCAAATGACATAGAGTAATGATGGTAATGCAAGAGCGAGCGGATTTTTCACTCATAAGTAGTTTTGTCTGGCTCAGCAATAGAACTATGAGTGGGTAAATTGCTAGTTGTAAAGCCTAAACATGTTAGATAGCTCTCTATCAAAAAAGTATGTTGTTCCTCGTTAGCTTTGCCAGGCTTAAATGTTAACATTGTTTTTGATTTGCATTGTTAAGTTTGAGAGTAATGTTAAAGTTACTAATTGCTTCTTTTAGTGAGCAATACCGTAATATCCATCAGTTATTGTTAACTGGGCTCATTTTGTCTGCTCTGTTAAACTTTTAGATACTTATTATTCTTCATGGCTTTGCTATATTAAACTATACGTCTTTGTAAATTTTTTCAATGGAGCGCGACGTTCTGGTTCCGCATTTGTTATTATTAGCATGTTCTAAAAAACGAGGGCGGTTTTGAGTTGTTATTGTTACAAAACCATTTTTTTTAGAATCAAATTTAAAAATGAGTGCATTCATATATTAATGATGCCTATATATTCTGTTGGGCCGCACTACAATCTTTCTCTCATAAATATAAACAACTGGGACACCCTCGACATTTCTGATGACCCAGACTGTCGCTTTCATAAAAAGGTGAGTACTCCATTGATGAGCTATCTTAACCCCCCTATTATAAAAGACTACATCGCGAAGCGTGGTTTAGTCATTCCGATGCAGTTTTTATCAGAACCAGTTAAATTTGCTGTGTTTTGTGCATCAAACTGGGTGTGGGAGTGTCGTATGCTAATCACTTAAATCATCCTGATCCTTTGCTTAGGTCAGTGTACAGATTTCATTTCTATGACACCTTAGACGTATTTTAACTGAAAACGCAATCGCCATTACCGAATGACCCAAACGTTTAATCTTTCAGCATCAAGAATAGTCATGAAGGCTTTTGTAAGGATCTGTAAGAATTCAATATGAAAACCAAGACGGACTTTAAGGACTAATGTTCGGATCTTATCATGGTCTAGGCAACCCTTATTTTTGGGGCATGCACAGAAAGTTTAAATTTGACTGGAATCCTCCTTACAACATCTTTCTCTTCATGCGAAACAAGCTTTTAACCAGGCGGCCATAGAGCAGAGCATAAACAGCATGGTCATCATTTTATCTTTGACATTCTAAGGGCCTACTAGGGCGGGAATAGAACGGAATTATCGACTCTATTGTACTTAAGTTTGGTGTTTGCTAGGGGCGCAAGCAAAACAGGCAAGATCGAGCATAAACTGATCCTTTACTGGCTTTGGACGCGCAAATAACAATACTTAGCAAAATTTAGTAGGACGCCTTTAATTCTACAGTTGATTTACCTTAAGTATTTAAAAGATACAAAATGTTTTTTACAATACGCAAGATCGAAGTTGGACTTGCTGTTGGCATGGTTTATACATGCTGCCTTTGACCTCAGATCAGGTAGGGATAATAATAAACTTTAATAATGAAATTATTATAGAGGCAATGAACAGAAGGTTGGAAAAACAACATAAATTCTGAGCCAGTAATATTACAAACAATAAAGAACACCAGATTAAAGTCATTTAATTCCCGAAGTCCAAAACCCAAAAATTATGAAGGTCAGCAAAGTTTGGGACTCTGTTCGCGATGACCATGAATATGAAAAGACAGCGCTTGTTCTTGGATTAATGCTAGGATAATTGGTCTTTTTTCTAAATATAAAAATAACCCAATATTAAGAGAACTAGATGACCATACGATATACAACACTTTGTTTGTTTTTTTTTTTTTTCCCCTTTAAAGTACTAAAATTGGGGGGGGGGGGGCCCATAAAGCCAACTACTTTGCTTGCAGTAGACAAAAGCCAGCTGACAATACTCCCAATATTCCTGGTAAAGGTCACGGCTTTTCCAGCTAATTTTTTTAATAAATTCGCAAGATGATCAGCTGTTTTTTTTACCCAGGATTTATCAGGTGATGGTGGTGGAGGATGTATCGTACTGGATGGGGCACCGCCGCCTGTAATAGCCATCACTAGTGTACTTATTGCAAAATCAATAAGGCTGTTATAACGCTTATAATGTGACTTCCTTCTCTCTTAACAGTTGTTCGTATTCGTTTTTTTCTTCTAGTTGTCGTGTCTTCATATAAAATTCTTTGGATTGTTTCTCTTATTCTGCTCCTTGAGTCTGCTCGTAGTAGTTGTTGACTCAGTTCTGAGACTCGTCTCTAGCGAAACTCTAGCTGTGCGTGTCTTGTTCACAATATAATTTTCTAGTGAATATCCTAGTTACCGTGTCCATAGAGTGGCAGTGATTTCGATCGCTTGCCACTTCTAATCTATAACTCGCCCATTATCCGTCGCCCGCCGGTCATCAGCCTCACAACACGCCAGTTTTCTCTCTTTTTCTCTTTTTATTTGCTCATCTAGTTCACTTGTTTTGCTAAATTGTTGGTTAATTCGCTTCTAATGGTTTTAAAGAATGATCAAGGGACGTTAGTTCTAGAGAGGCAATGGGAATCATAATTGTTTTTAACGCTGTTTCTTCTGAAAAACTGGTTCTGCTTATATTGTATTTATTAATTCGCCCTGCTGATTGATTTAATTCTTTAAGGTTCCATGTTTTGCATTTGGTTTATCTGTCGGGTGTTCTTGTAGTGTGTTTTGAAGTTTAGCAACTGCCTACGCCTTAATTTCTGTCTAGCAATGCCAAGGCGGATTTTGATCTTTCACACTGAAGTTATTTTAATTGAACCCCACAGCTAAAAAACTTTGATGGGTCGGGTTTAGTTGTAAGCCGAACAAGTTGCCTTGATCGTTTTTTACAAACAAATGACCTTTCTTCTAATTTCAAAATCATTTGGGTCTTATATTCGGGAGGTTCTGGGAGGTTTTGACCTAAACTTTTGTAAAATGCTCCGACAGTACTTTCTGTTAATTCACGCTGCATTGAGAGCGTTGAGCGTTGCTGTGTTAATGGGATCATTTCACTATGTAGTCTCACGACATCAAAACATCATAATCTTCTTCGCCTTCATTTCCTGCCATGTTTTTAAATAGTAAATTTTTATTTTGCTTCATAAAAAATGCCAGAACAAGTACATGGCTCGATTCTATGACCAGCATAGAAAACTGAAAGAGCCTTTGGCGTGAGGGAACATAAAGCGGTATATACTGTTCAAATTTAATAGCATCTACTTTGATGCAGATCAAATTTTACTGGCATAATTTCCGGGGACCTAGGACGGATGATGAAAGTGTTTGTGCCAGGCTCTGCGCGTTCTTACTTTCAAAATAGCGCTCGATTAACAACAGACCCAAAAACAGGACAGTGTGCAGAATCTGGGGCGGGCAATCGTTAGAAAATTTCTTTAAAACTTGAGGGGCAAGAAATATTTCTTTTCATAATGCAGACATATTTTGTACCTATTTGATTATGGCTAACCGGGAACGAAAGCTGATCTTGCGTTTCATGGAATTGAAAATGAAATGAGGCATAAAGCTTAGAATAGGCGCCGAACTCTGCCGCAGGTGCTAAAAGCAGCAAAAAGGCTGTAGCTGTAATTTTTGCGTTATGGAAATCGTTTTTCATTCCCTTAGATTTTGAGTTGTTATTAAGGCGCATGCACCATATTTCTAGGAGCATTAAAAGACAGATTGTCATATGAACTAACTTTTAATTGAATTACAAACGCATTATCAGATCATCAGGAACACTGAAGCAAAGTACTGCATTTCTGACATCTCGTTTGAAGTTTGTCGTTGTTAGCAAACCTTCATTAGCAAGCTGATTGAACAACAATTCAGTCAAAATTACCCATTATATTACGAAATAGAGTGATTCATCATACAACATCTCCTAGAAAGCAGGGCAGACACTATATGGAATTTTAGTTTTAGCGTTGCAGCAAGATCGCTAAGGTTTTTTATTGCTGTGTGGATGATGTAGAACCGTTTCAAAAGAGCAAGTGAAAAGTTTTTTATTCCTTAAAATAACGAATGTGCATGTACAATTGACGTCAGTCCTAACCAAATCTACGCTAGCGGCTTCTAGGACCTTATCATCATTTTGTAACGAAAATAAGAAAAATGTTTGGGGGAGGGGTAGAAATCCAAAAGCAGACCTAGTGTCTAAGATTTACATCTTCACAGTGTTAGACTCGATGATTATTTAACAACTAAATACGGTTTATGGATTGACCTAAGGTCAAACAGAGGATAATGAGGTTGTATGGAAGCGGGGAGAAACGTGAGAGACGTAATAATACATTCAAATTGATTAAGAAGTAGAAGCGATAACTCGTTAATGTACATTTGTTTTTATTATAGGATGCGCAGCTATGAATATTCGAGGGAAAACAGGATATTAGAATATGTATTATTCTAAATTATTTTCATTTTATAAAAAGCTGTCTGTTCAGGTTTATCCAATTGTGCATACAAGCACGGTGATGTCGAGAGAAGAGATAGGCTGGGCAATTCTGCTGTTATAGAATGCACTGAGTAAAAACTTAAGATTAACCATCATTAGCATATGCAGCAAGTACTAGAAGCATGACCTTTTCAAATACGCACAACCAAACGGAAAGGTTTCTGTGCCTTTATGCTGTTAATATGTTAATACTGGAGCATCGACTATAAGTGCTTATCAGCAGGAACAAGTGTTGGTTCTTAGCTTCGGCATTAGGCGCACCCGGCTGCTTTACCTCGAGGAGTTTGGTCTTAGCTCTCGGCTGTGTTCATTAGCCGTAGGTGTGCTAGCAAAAAAATAAAATACTAAACTCCAAAAAGCACCCAGGCTATGGTTCAAACTATAAACTGCTAACTTAGCTCGTTCAAACTGAATTAATAAAGCGTTGTTGGACTCTAAAAAAAAAAAAAAAAAAACATCACGGATGAAGAATTTATCGTTACAGGCCGATTTTGTTGACTACAAAAGACAAAAGTTTTGATCTTTCAAAGAAGGCGGTGGTGACTTGTTTTTTCAACAGCCAGACCCGAGCAGATAAAAAAAGGAATGCTTAAAAAAAGTAAACGAGACATAAACTTGTTCTAAACAGCTCACATTAAGCAACACCAAAAGGTGTTTATACTTTGTTTATGAGTCCAAGCGCAAAAAAACGTTGATATTGGTTCTGTTTAAGTATTTTTTTTTAATTTAAATAATAGTTTGGCTTAGAAAAGAAGCAGCATGGCTAAGCTAAGATATATGAAGGACAAAAGACGATTGTTTTGAAGGAATTGATCGAGGAGTGAGCGTTTATTCATGAGCACTGCAAATGGATATTGAATTTTGATGTCATTGACCAACAAAGCGTACAGGCAAGCGTTTGTTCATGCTATTTCTCAAGTTCCAGGCAAACTTACAATAAGACCGCCAGTTAAAGTAATGTGTAGCTGTTTTAATTGACTATGGTAAACAATTATGAAGAAAATCTAGAAGTCTGGGGTCTCAACTAAACAACAGACTAATTCTGTTCTCTTAACGACTTAACACCGGCTGGGCAGATGAATGGCTTGACAGTTTGGACGCTGCCGCTGAAATGCCAAATGAGAGGGCTCTGGTTGCGCAGAGGCGAAGTCCTAGAGTTTAGATTAAAACAGGGTACGTATGCACCGATTGTAGGCAAGGTTACATTCGCTTACCTCGGGAGTTGGTTTTTTAAAGAGAGCAGTTTTAAACATAAAAATTCAGGACAACATAATGTTTCATGTGGGGCGTTCTTGCAAGGCTGATCATGGTCGAGACCACGCAGAGAGAGTGACTAAACTTTCAGCAATACTCCAAAGATCTTAAACTTCAATGGAAATATCCTTTCCTGTTGGTTATAGACACCAAATTGATCAGTTTGAAGAACAAAACAATCAATAACTGTAATGTATACACATGGGATGTGGAAAACAAATTTGGCGCCAATTTTAAGTGTCAAGACATTCCAACAATAGGCGAACAGACAAAATTCATGTTGACTTTATATATCTAAATGGTTTTCACCCAGCGGGGCTACCCCATTACAAATTGTAAGCACCAATGAGTAGATTATTCGAGTTATTCTACAAGCAAAAATAGCAAACAAGAATTCTGCAGAAAATGTTTAACAAGGAATTCCCCCCCCATCTGTGCAAGCTGCGAGTGAACTTATAAAACATTTAAAAGTTCTGTAGACTGTAATAAGAAACTAATTACGGCCCCAACCCGGCGGATCTAAAGTTAGTTTTAAGAACTGGAAAAAAACTGCACATTCTCCATATGTTGTTTTTCGCAGACTTTTGAATCACTCATTGGTTCCTTTTGATGGGCCAGGCCACAAAAACTTCAAAAAAACAGTCTTAATGAGTAATCATCAGATTGGTTCTTGTGATTCAGGGTTGTCAGGTCGGATGGGTTTATTCAGAACCAGAATTATATAGAGGACCAAATGCTGCAGAAACATTTCTTAAAACGCAATGCAGCATGTGCGTAACGCCTGTTCTTATAAACTACAACTTGCTATCTGATTATCATAATGGCGCCTGAAAAGACCAACAACAGTATGACTCAGCACGCATTGTTGGATTTGCGGGTTTAGAGCTAACGCCCAAGAGTGTAAAACCCACAGTAAGGAGACATGATCACATTAGCGGGAAAGTTCAGAGGAGGAAAATGGGCGCATAACAAATGCAATCTTCAACGTAAAGTCTTGATCCTAAGAACATGTGAAGCTGCCATCTTCTTTATAAATGGCGGGGTTACGTCTCTCACCTATAATGAAAGGCGTGGCGATGCCTTCAGGGTGTCATGCATTGCACAGTCATCAGAAAAGTACATGTGCTTTAATCTAAATAACATGTCTTTTTATGACTCTATGCAGCACATGATGGGTTCATTAGAGTCACTGGCTATGTCCTTAAAGTCCTGCCCAATAACAGAAGAATATTTTGACCAACTCTTGTTAGAAAGGGCGTTTACCCTTATGAGTACATGAACAGTTGGGAAAGGTTTGACGAAGACACACTTCCGCCTAAAGGCGCGTTCTTTTCTAGTCTTAGAGGAAAGGACATCAGCGACTCCGATTACCAGCATGCTCAAGATGCGTTGGCAAAAGTTAGAGTTTTAAAACGATGGGAGACTATCATGACTCCTACTTGATGGCGATACATGTTTGTTGGCGGACGTCTTTGAAAACTATAGGGAAAGACCTGCATGAAACATTATAGCCTGGATCCCGCGCATTACATTCTGCGCCCGGGATGAGCTGGGACGCTTTCTTAAAGTTTACTGGAGTACAGATTGATTTATTGTCAGATTTACCAATGATTCAGATGATTGAAAACGGATTGCGTGGGAGGAATTAGTATGGCGTCGCACCATTACTGTAAAGCAAACAACAAATACCTGGATGACTATGATCCAAGTAAAAGGTCTAACTATCTCATGTATTTAGATGCAAACAATCTGTATGGATTTGGGCTATGGCGCAATCGCTTCCATTACGCAACTTTAAAATGTACACAGGTACAATAATATTCAAAAGGCATTAAGTGGTTGGGTAGTTTGGCGCCTGATCACCAGCGTGGTTTCATTCTAGAAGTTGATTTAGAATATCCTCATGAACTCCATGACCTGCATAATGACTATCCATTAGCAGCAGAAAGTCTAAAGATGGATCCAAGAGAACCGCCTAAACTTGTGCCTAATCTTCGAGGCAAAAAAAATTATGTCTGTCATTACAGACTTCTACAATTTTATTTAAGACATGGTTTGAAGTTAACAGCTGTTCATCGCATAATTGCTTTCGATCAAGAACAGTTCATGAAACCATACATCATGAAGAACACTGATCTCAGAACCAAATCCACAGATGCTTCAGAAAAGACTTTTTTAAGCTGATGAACAACAGCTGTTTTGGAAAGACTATGGAGAATCCGCACAAGCGCCAAAGATGTTAGATTAGTCACCAAAGAGAACGAAGCAATTAAGCTGACTTCAAAACCAAATTATCAGGACTTTAGAAGATTTCATGATCAGCTTTTTGGCTTAATGATGAAAAAAAAGAAAGTCAAAATGGACAAACCCGTTTTTATTGTGTTTCTGTTTTTAGTATTATCAAGCTTGATGTTAGAATTCTTTATGGACTACTTTATGCCTGTATCCTGAGTCCAGAGTTCTTTACACAGTACAGATAGTTTTGTTATAGATATTCCTACTGAAGTTATTTTAAAGACATGGAAATCGAGTAGCTTAAAGGAACATGAGGTGATGGTATGATACATCAGATTACCCTAAAGATGCACCTTTATTTCAATACTAACAAGAAAGGTTTTTAGGAAAGATGAAGGCATGTATTATCCTGGAAAGGTAATCTAGGAAGTATGTGGGGTTAGGTCAAAAATTGTTTACAGTATTGGCCAGGAGAATATCATTAAGTAAGCAAAGGGAATATTCGCAGCGTTGTGCAGTCAAAAATTTTCATGACAACTACAAAGATGCTTTGTTTGGGAATAAGACTTTTCATAATGACAACGTTAAAACTGCAGGATTAATCTACATGAGATCAACACAACGTTGTACAAAGATTCATTAGATTAGAACAAACACATAACGGGTTTGTTAATCCAGAGTTTTTCATATGCATTTTGGGCCATGGATAACCGTAAATTAATTAAAGCGGAACTTGTGCCTGGCGGAATTATCTGCAGTTCTTCTTTCAACAAAAGGATTCGTTGAGGGGCTGGCTGTTTTGTTTGTGTCAGTTTATCGTAAATAATACACGGGCGGATTCATCTTTACAATTCTTTTTATTTCATATGGGTCAACACTCCCAAACTGGATCTGTTGCCTAATGCGAGGTCCCTTTGATTCCCCGGTTAATAAATAAAGGATACCTTACTTTCAATCCAAATGGTAATAGTTTGCGGATGAAGGACTCTACTTCAGCAACATTTATTGATTTTCCTTTTGATGCTTGTACTGGCTTTAGCCCTTTAAATTCTTCATTATTCATTGCGCGCAAAACTGAGGGCATCTTCTAATACCCATTCTGTGTTGCGAGAATTGTTCAATCAGCTCTCTGTGTACTGGTAAGAAAAGGTCTTTCGGCTAAATGTTTGTTAAAGTTTTCAACTAAAGCCTGTGATCTATGTTGAACTCCTGAATGCCTTCTTTTTATGGTTTACTCTATGTTGTCAAAAAAATTTTTTCACTTGGCCTTTATAATTATTTCCCATCATCGACTTTGATTCTGCTGAGGGTAGTTAGTGGCCCTCGCTGGTACTATAGCTGTTTAGGCAACATGACACTGCAGAAGCACTATTTTGTGTTAATGGTTCTGCACTTTTGTATCTTGAAGCCTGTCAATGACTGTGGAGTGGTACTTAAATCTTTTTCGTATAATCGTTTTCAGAGGGTTCTATAGAAGGTCCATGTGTATGGGTGTCGTTTGGAGTTGTATTGACAAAGTGTGGTCTCTGTATTGACGTCTGGGTGCAGGTAATAAATTTGCCAAATCGTGGTTAGATAAACATCTCTTTTGTGTTTGTTCACTGACTCCTGCGCTTGGGCTTAGCTTTTTAATTGCTGTAATGCCTTCCAATATCCTTTGGGAGAATATTAGATTTTGTTCATTTTTATTCAGCCAATATTTTGTGATCCAAAAATACACGACGGTCATTGCCAACGAAATTACGCGATTTCTTGCATCTTTTGTTTTCTGATGGTTGATAAAAGTCACTGAATTTTGGTGGGGGCAATGTCTGGACTGGTTTGCCTGTTACAAAGTTAATATTGTTTTATTGCTGGTCAACTTTTTTTATATGTGTAAGCTTGCATGCCCCTGTCTTTTCAGTGTGTCATTAATAAAAATATAATGCTCAAGTCTCTGCCTTTCTAGGCGTTTTGTGCAGCTGCTAGTTCCTCCATAGCTTTGTTATGTCTTTTTCTCTCGCCGCATTCCCCAGTTTACTAATGCGAAATTAATGCCACTAAAAGCAAGCGCATTCACACAGCGCCGCCTCCTATCATTATTGCGAGTGAAGCATTTTTTATAAATGTATTTTTTATTTAATATTATTTTGTCTGGAATTATCCTTGCTTTGACTGAAAAATCTTTCGTGGCACCGAAGCTGCAATGATAGCAATTTGCTTTGCTGATCCTCAAAGTCTAGTTTGCAAGATCTGCTGGTTAAGTTCTTAACAAGCTATTACAAGCATTGAGTATCCATTCACTTAGTACTCACATACAGCTGAATGGTATACAAGGTTAGCAACAGTTTTTTCGGTGCTCATTTTTATAAAATAAAATAATTTATAATTATAAAAACTTGAACAGCGATGATCTCTTATCAGTACAAGGCGGCCTAAACCTTCCTGAAACTTATGAATGACCAAGTTAATGAATCAAGTATTATAATTTTTGTGCCCCCCAAAAGTGAGAGGTTGTATTCTTTGGCAGGTGTTGGAAAAAAAAAAAACAGTTCCTCGGAACATGAATTCAGCATTGAACAGATTAAAACAGTGGTTCGCCACGAGAATATAAGTATCATAAACAGTATTGAAGCGCAGCTGGGGTCTAGAATGGTGAAAAGTGTGGGCAATACGGTTCTTAGTTTTGTACATAATACTAGTCAGTTGATTTGCTCCCATTGTCTGAACCAAGATCTTACGTATGATTAACGACAAGATTTTTCAGTTTTTACAAGTCTTTAGAGTCTCTAGGATGTGATTTATACTTTAGATTGGAACATTGTTATCGCCATAATCATGGGATTAATAACTTTTAATCATATAGATTGTATTTCCCTTCAAATATGACGAGCTGGAAAATCATCAGAACCAGGAAACATTGAATCAGGTGGAGAAGTAACCAAGCCAGAAAAACAGCAGAAATCGCTGAACAGGATGGGGGACCATCAAAAATCTGGGCGTGTTGAAGCAGGAAAAAAATTTGCAGAGTGGAACAAACAAAAAAAATATGTTACCGAATATGACTCATCATGAAAACATTAACGCCAACGCCAGAACAAGTTGTTTCAATGCCAGCTTAAAAACTCCATGTGCTACAAGGGCCCCAAAGTCGTCATGGAATATTGAACTTAAACTGTTGCATTTTTGGCGCCATTGCTGCTGCTGGGGGCTGCTGTATTATGGTTATAAAATATATAAAAGAAAGACAGCAGAAACAAAAAGCAATCAAAAAAATCTGAACCATTAATGCAGAACAGACAACTGCACGCCAAAACCGCCATCAAACAAAGCCTTAAATCATTTTGATCCATTTATAATGGGTATCAATATTTTTAGATCTTAATTGTAAATTTTTAATAAAAATAGATCATGGCGTATGAAAAATGATTAAAGTCAATAATAAAGACATGGTGTCTATAAACGGCTATTTCCATAGACCAGAATTGAATCAATGTGGTTTGCTTCGGATGTTTAAAACCTTCATTAAGATCTTTGCTGGAACGACGAGCAAGACATCCTCAACGATGACGCGTTTTTTTTGAGGGTGTGTGTAACTAGATTAGACATTTACTATTTTAAGATAAAAACATAGATTGTATTTTTTGATTATTGATAAGATATCTAATAAGATAGGAACATGTTTGTACTTAAAGGATAACTTAATCAAGTACTTATTAAGAAACTTGATCAAGAAACTTAAATTAAAACTTATCAAGAACTTATTAGAACTTGAAGTAACTTAATTTAAAAACTTGGGGTAACTTAATTAAAAACTTAAATTAAGAACTTGGGGTGACTTGGGGGTGGGACGTGTGTTGTGGTGTTTTTTTAACACAGAGCTTTATTTTTGTATGTGTAACACACTTAGTGCAAGACAGTGCTTGCGTTTTTTGTGATGCATTGGCTCTTTTGTTGCAAGTTCAAAGCAGCCGCCAATGTGCACAATAATGTTTA